>OX421496.1:27379767-28002267 GCA_949126835.1 Anisus vortex | reverse complement strand
CTCGGGGACTAAGTAACTCGAGGATTAAGTGACGGGGATTAAATGTTGTTAAGTTACTGGTTTTCCTGGTTTGTTCAGGCAACCAATTCCATGCCCGAATGCCACTCGGGAAGAAATAGTACTTATATGCATTTGTTCTCACATAGGGGATAAAGAAAGTATTTTCGTCTTTATTTTTATCTGAACTATGCCACAGGATGTTATTGGGTTGTATTTCTAAATTAAAGTTTAATGCTTTATGTATTATTACTACTTTATTCTTTGCCCTTCTGTCATCTAGTGATTCTAGGTTTAGTAATTTTTTTTAATGGTGTTACTCTTGTAAGTTGGGAATATTCACTAGTTTTGAATCTTGCAGCTCGTTTTTTAAATTTGTTCTAATTTTTAAATGTTTTCTTTAGTTGATGGGTCCCATACAGATCCTGCATATTCTAGAATAGGCCTAACTAATGTGAGATAGCATTTTAGTTTTATATTCTTATTACATTTGTAAAAGTTCCTTTTAATGAATTCTAATGTTTTGTTGATTTTTTAATTACATGTACTTCATCATTAGATAATTTATCATATATTATTACTCCTACATACTTAGCATTGTTAGTTTGAGTTAGTTTTTTACCATGATATTTGTTATTTTTTGTTTCTTTTTCTTGGATACCCTTATTAGTTGGCATTTTATTTTCTTGGTGAAAAGACATACTCCAGTTCGATTCCCATTTTTGTAGTTCATCTAGGTCTTTTTGTAAAAGTTCACTATCTTTTCCTGTCTTTATTATTCTATAAATTGTGCAATCATCTGCAAATAATCTTACTTTTGTTCCTGTGTTGATGCAATTTGGTAGATCGTTAATATAAATTAGAAATAGAACAGTTCCTTGTGGAACTCCTGAGTTTACAGTTGGGAATAAAAATTTAGAGTATTAATAATTTTATATATCTTACATAGGACTAGGCCTACTACTTCATAGGCAAACTCATTCGTAAATCATTTAAGATTAGAAAACAAAGAGCTTTTGCCTTTGTTAAAAACATTTTGACTATTCACGCTATTGAAGGCCTAGGCCTAAATGATCTAGATTCTATATCTATATATATGTTGTTTTCGAGAGTAGAGCTACGCAATAAAAACGCTTACTCAATTTTTCTGATCAAACTTAGCCTTATGTACAATTATTGTCAATTCCCCCTCTTTGTCGCCCTAAATAACCAACATTTCAATACACTATTTACCTTGAAATACTGGCAATGCTACTGGAAATAGATAACATAAATCGAATATAACGACAAGTTATGTGGAAAGCTATTTTTTTCTACAAAATTTGAGTATAGTACAAATAAATATTTCATACGTAACAATAACAGACCAAGAGGTGTTTTCTTTCATGCACCCCATGTTCATCGGTTTCCTAAAAAATTTTAAAGTTTGGATGTTTTATCATAACGTTTACCTTAGCCTTTGTTTCGATGCATGACATAAAACAACGTAATTGGATTACGTTAATCATGTGTAACTACCGCTGGGTCAGGTGGACAGAAGAAAACGGACAAGCCGGAGAGAAGACTAGGGGGAAGTAATCATTGTTAAATAATGTTTCTTTCTAGTGTTGCTATGGACCGCTAAAGAAATTTGCAATTAACCTAAAGTTATACGGAATCTAAATACGTTATCGACAAAACTAAGGTAAGTTCACATATTTCTGTATTTTTGTTTAACAAACTGTGAAGGATAATAGTAGTAAATATGTATTTTTTTAAAACAACAACAGGAAGATGAAGCCAAAAATGTTTAAGAACAGTAGCCCTATTTCAAAGAAAGTTTTGAGTGAATACATAACCATTTTTTATACCACGTCAAGCCTAACTGATTTGATCTTACTACAACCTTCTTAGATGTAGATATTTTAAAAAAATGCAGCAAGTTGAATTTTAAGCATTTAAAAAATGGGCAGCCAAATGTGCCCATTTGTGGAAAAAATCTGGAAGGAAGCTGCTTATGAAAGTCTTCTGCTATTTTCAACTGCCAGGTATTCGCTCTTCTATTTTTAAGCTTTTGGTTCAACTTACATATTTACAACAACAGATTTTATCGCACATGAAAACTGTTTTAAGCATACAAAGAGGTCACCTACACTTGACCACTTGAATAAATATGTATCTGACATTATACAATTAGCGAAGAGCATTCCAGACAAAGCAGTCATTAATTGATACAGACTGGTTACATTTTTAAAAGTTTATAATGCTCATCGTCTTTAATTCTAAGACAAATGCAATTGTATTACTAAACTATTAATTATAAAAGATCCTTTTAATTGAACAATATTATGTAACCTCTGTAATTATTACTGTTAAGAAAGGTAAACTCCTTAAATGGATAAACAATAAATTCAGGAAATGTTTATTTACAACTGTTTAACGTAAATTAATTTTGATTCTTTAATAAAATAATTAAATCTTGTAATGAAGACCATACTGTTTAATTTATATATTATATTTATATTATTAAAACTGTCAACCAATAACCAACTGACACGTCGCGGGTTCTATCCCGGCCACCGGCGGATCCATGTCATCCTGCAGGAGTTTTGGGTCTGCAAACATATTTGCGCCAGCAGGCAGCAGTGTGTTTACAGAGCGCACTGAGCATGCTAAAATAGCATGGATAGAAGCGCAATATAAATAACCAATTTTTTAAATATAAAATAAAATTTATTAGTTATTAATATTTGCTTTATTACAAAACATAACTTGTTTGGCATAATTATTGAATCAAATATTGATACGTTTTTTTAATTAAAGGGAGATAATTAAACAGTTTTATTTACGCTAATGTTTCTAATATGTTTCTTTTATAAAATAATAAATGGCTTATAATTTATAACTTATAAATGATCAAACTGTAAAAAAGTATTTGTAAATTATGTAAATAGTATAGGACTATAGAATTTATATGTAAATTTTAAACATTACGTTATCTACACAGTTTTACTATTACTACGTATCTATTCCGCTTAACAATCGATGACGAGATATCATTGAGACTAAAACACATTAAAGGACATCGCAGTTAAACTGAGATCAAAATTAAAATAATATTATCATGTGTTAGTGTTAGATTCTCATCTCGATCAACAAACGATAATAATTTGACAATAATTACCATAAATGTGAAAGTTTAATAATAAAATATTTATATTTGATATAACGGCAAATATAAACGATGTTAATCACAAATACGTTCATTTTGTTTTAAGTATCAAACGATTTAAAGATTTTCTCTTTAAATAATCTTTTTTGCTTCTGGGCTTTGTCTTAAGGAGTAAAATTAATTGTCCTATAAAAATGATTTTAAAAGTATAATAGAGCAGGTTGACTTTTTTTAGGCTGTTGGCAAGCTGAATGGTATAGAAAACCTAGTTTGGCACACTATCAGCAAAAGGTTGCCGACCCCTGACCTAGGCTACTAAGCTAAAAGAGAGAACTGTAAGCTTGTAAGGCACATTGGTCTATATTTGCAAGTATCTCTGGAGAATAATAAAAAAGACATCCTAAATGCTATTAAAAATAATTAGGCCTATATTACAACTAGAGGCTTCTTTGCATATTTAACAAAATGTTTAAGTACACATTCAAAGAATACCAAATTTAAGAGCCATTAGCGCCACGTGAGATTGTAGGAGGTTTTGGGGCATCTCCTCTTAGCCTTTTAACAACTAAAAAATACTTGCGTAATTGCCAAATTAATATTTTATTTAAATATTCATTAACCCCCCTGAACTCTCATGGGCCCCGGTACGGCGTACCGGATGTACCCCCCTCTCGTGGGGCCTGGTAGCCAGTGCAGAGATCGGAGCAGCGGAGTAGTATGAGTGGTTTTCTTTTTCTTAAGGACTAGTCGGGCAGCACATTTCTGGACACGTTGGAGGCCCTGAAGGGCAGATACAGGAAAAGATCAAAATCGTGACAGAAAACTCCACTCGCCTTAGCCTCAACGTCCAAAAAGTTCCTTCAGGTCAATGCAGAGAACATACCGCCAATCACTCTCAATGGTGAAGCGTCCATGAGAAGGATGTAACCGACGCCGATATGAGGGCAAGGCCAGGACAACCTTCCTCCAACTGAAGAATATCTGAAGCTCAAGAGATATATCCCTGAAAACAAAGATCTTCAACTTAAACGTGTAGTATGTCTTACACTATCGTGCTGAAACTTGGAGGACCACAGCTACTAACACCAAGAAGATCCAAACTTTCCAAACTCATGTCTCAGGAGGATTTTGTATATACGCTGGCCGGACATGATCAGTAACGTTGCGCTCTGGAGTCGCACAGGTCAACAGGCAGCCGACCTGGAGATCATGCAAAAAAGATGAAGATGGTTGGGACACACACTCTGAAAACCAGCTTCCAACAACACCAGACGGTTCCAATTTATGTGGGGGCCCCTCGTGACCTCGCCCCAGCTGACTTCCGACATTGCTGTGTTAGCCTGTTGCTAGTTCCCATATATACATTCATTATAGTTTATTATTATTATGGTAGCGTGGTAGCCTATGGGCAGCTAAACATTTATCTTCAGTCTTATTATAATATATTATTATCCAGTCAAGCTCACAACTTGAGTTTTATCACACAGTCACAGTTCATAAACTTGTAGTGACAAAGTAACAAAATTTGTTCCACTTACTTGAACTTTTTTTTCAAAACATAAAACAATATATATGTATTCTTCTAAGAAGCAATATGCAGGAATTGTAGGCACATATGATACATTTTAATTACCCAATTTTACAACGGAGATATTACATCCGTACAACCCTCTCACTTGGGGCTTATAAAAAAAAACATTCAGCAGAAGACGACCTTCACCTTTCTAACCAAAACTTGAATCTTTTTTATAGAAGATATTTTTACAATATTATTTAGTGCACTGACATATATATAATGTTTAATAACCGATACTAAATAATTAATATAACAAAATGCAATTGTTTTAATATAATTATCAAATCAAGCAACCAATTAATATAATTATTATCTTGGGAAAGGCAATATCTACATTACCCTCCCCTTTGCAAAAATAAAATCTAGATATAGAATTTATGGAAAAATGTATGAACAAAAATGTCACATTTGTTCAAAGAAAAAAAAAATACATCAATAAAATGAAGTTAATATGACATTAACATGAGATTTATATTTTCAGTAATAGCATTACAATGTAGCATGATTTATCTTCCATCTTAGTTACACACAAAATTTTCAACTTCAACAAGCTTATTCATCATGACTTGTGTTCATGAATGAATATCAATAAGTTTACATTATTATGCCACTGCTCACCCTTGAGACTTATGTGTAATCATTCTTGCTTATGTCTTTTACTTAGATAAGTCATATAAATATTATATATTCAATTATTTTACACCTGCTCAACTTTGAGACTTATGATTTTTATTCTTCCTGAATTAGTCCTTTGTAGACAATCCCGAGGTATAAATAATATATATTTAATGCTCACTTGGATAGACTTATATGAATATACAATACTCTTTAATGAAATATTCACTGATATTTTAAATATTATAATTTCCACAATGCTCTGCTATTGGAGTCTTACATGGGTATTTAAAAACATATCAATTGCTCAACCTTCTGTGTTTGTTTTTACCAAGTAATAAAAAAAATGTTTTTCATGACATTATACATATTTACTGAAAATATAATCTATTAGCATTATTTACAACATTATTTACAACAATAATTTACCATGTTGATATTGACTTTTACCTTCATAATAACAAGTGCAGATTTATGAAATCATTGATATCCATATTTCATGGCATTTTTGCCAAACAACTTTTCAAGTTGATTTTTAATATTGCTATTATAAGGAGATTTTCAAAAATGTCTGCATTTCCTTTTTAGGAATTTCATATTTTATGGCTAATGCTTCAGCTTTTTCAGTTAATTCAATACTAGTCAATTTCTGAAACAATGCCATTTTATTTATATTTATATTATTAAGTATTTGAGTATAGAATAGTTCTATATTTTATTGTGTACTTTTATTACAATAATAAATATTGGAATATGCTTCCTTACTAATTGGTAGTAAAGTTTATACAAGTTTATTGAACTTGTTAAAATTATAGTGTAAATCAATGTTTGTTTGCACCAGTATAAAGTAATGTGAAATGTGTACTGGTCAAAATGTGAATGTGACCAAAATGTCAAAAATGAATGTTGGAAAAATGACAATGTAGTTTACAATTTTTTTTTTTTAAGTATTTACTAATTATTTACAATGCAATATCAAACATTTCAATATAAAAAAAAATGAAATTATTAATAAGGAGAAATACAGATTGTTACAAAACAAGACAAGAAATGATTATTTAATAATAGGATATCACAACTAAGACTAAACAAAAACAATTGACGCAAGAAATTATTTTTTTTAAACAATGATAGTAGGAAAATTTTCACATGAGAATTACAATATGTATAACAATGACATAAACTGGACAAAATTTTTTATTCCGACAACAAATAATGAACAAAGCACAAACCGAACAGATACAACTAACAAATATATTTATCCATGTTTTATGGAATACCCCTCAATGTCTCATTGACTCTCATTTATGACAACACTATTCCATAGAACATGAACAAACAAACCTAGGCCTAATAGAATTTTTTTGAATTTACCATTTAAGTTCATTCGATCATTCGATCGGTAATAAAGAGCAGGGGCTTCTACCTTAACATCATGTGTATGTAAAACAACAGTGCATACATTTTAAAAATACGTCTTTACCAGACCAATAAATTATATTTGTCTTATTCTTTTTTCTACTATGAATAACATGGGCTTTAAATTCTAACAGTCGAAGCAGATTTTTTTTGTGTGCAGTCTAATATCTAGATTTTGCCCGATAACCCCCCCACCCCCCCCCCCCCCAAAAAAAAAAAAAAAAAAAAAAACCAGCTTAATCTCATTTTAAACTCCCCCCAAAAAAACATGTAGGCTAGAGTTGTCAGTTTTAAATTCAACAGAAATATATGTCAGTTATGTAATAATGTTATGTATTTAAAAAACTGAAAATAAAAAGTTTCAATTTAAAATATCGTGAATTACGTTACAATTTTTAGTTCTTCTACTCCTTCCCCTATTGGTGTACGCTCGTTTGAATCTGTGGCGCCTTCACTGTGGAACGGCTTACCTGAGACACTTAAAAACTCTGTGTCAAAAAAGGCATTCAATAAGAATTTGAAGACTTTTCTTTTCAACTAAATTGATCAAATACACATCCATCAGCAAAAAACTTGTTTGAAACTATTTTAAAATGTTTTTTTCGTTTCGTGCCTCCATCGGCCGAAACCTAGTTTAAAACTATTTTAGAGTGTTATTGTCGTTCGATTTTTTGAGCGCGCTGAGCATGCTTTTATTAGCATGGAGTGAGGCGCTATATAGATGACCAATTAATTAATTAATTAATTAACTTTAACAACTGTCAAACTTTCCTATAACATTATGTCAATTTTTTCAACTCCCTCCCTCTACCCATTCAAGCTAACAATGAGTTACGGCCGGCAAACATGTTTGATAGGAATTAAAAAGGTCTACGAATAAATGTAAATCGGGTAAAAAAAATAGGCATAGTCTAACTGGAGAATCGAACCCGGGTCGCACGCACAGCAGTCCTCTACGTTAACAGCTTAGCTAGAGAAGGCACATGTCAGATGTGAAAAGCTATTATACAGTATATAGGACTAGGCCTAAATAAGTCAGTGACACAAACTCACAAATTGACCAATGGGGATCCGTGGGGACACGAACACGATCTTTTTATATATATAGATTTTCAATGTTTTCAATGTATTATTCCAAACATTGTTTGACAAAAAAGTAAAAAAATATAGTTTGGTGTTAATATTATCTAATATCCTCCATTTGTGTTACTATTTAAAATAAACTATCGCGGCAAAATATAATATTAATTAATATAAACATTTTTAATTTTTTTTTAAAATTTTGAGCATTAAACTTAAATACTAAATAATTAACGGTGAAATTAGGTTATTCATTGAAAAGACTGCAAATGAAAAGATCATAATATATATAGACTACGTTAGATGATGTGTTTAATTCCTTCCCCCTCCCCCCGCCCCTCAATAAAACTAACAGTATATTACACTTCTTACTATTGTTATAAGGAAAATACGAATATACTGAATACATCTTTTCTCGTTTACTAGATTTCGAATTGACAATGTTAACATATTCTAATATTATCTTACTTGGGAAGGTCTATATAAGCAAATCATAAATATATTTAATAAAACATTCGTAAACAGATGTCTTGTATAAAAAAAAGTAGTTCCTATTATTTTTTTCGGCGGTTTTTTTTTTCCCAAAATAATGTTTAATAAACTAAATTTACAAATAGGCATATAGTTTGGAGAAATCTCATCTAATTCTGTTATTATTTAAACGGCAAACTATTATCTCACTAGTAATTAATACGTAAATATTTTATTTTTTATTTTATTTTTAATTTAATCTAAAATATATTGAGGACGTTTTAATCTAAATAAGCCTCAAAGGCCGCATACTATTATTTGTCAGCCCGCGAGTCAACCACTGGCTGTAGTTTGCACACCCTGCATTACATAAATTATTACACTTGGTCTTGCTTTAAATTATATCTATCATCGGTGCGCAAAACAGCCAACAAGAAATTAAACTTCTTGTTAATGTTGAACGGGTATTTCCGCAACGTCATAATTGCGACGCAACAAAACACCGCTCTTGAATGCCGCGCTACATGTGGATCGTGCAATGGCATGTTTTCACGGCAAAAATCAATTATCTACGGTAAATCTTTTGTGTATTTTTGTCTAACGATCTTTTCCGATTTTTATATATGTGGCCGAAAAGCTGTAGATTTTTTTTTAGGTGAAACAAGTCGTGCATTAAAACATGAAGATAATCGTTAGAGCGCTTTTGAAGAAAATTTCCACATATACACATATATATATATCCTATACTATAATACGAGTTAAAATTGTATGTATATATATATAGTACCAGGTGACCGATCATTCGATCGGTAATAAAGAGCAGGCGCTTGTACCTTAACATCATGTGTATGTAAAACAACAGTGCATAAATTTTAAAAATACGTCTTTACCAGACCAATAAATTGTAGGCCTATTTGTCTTTTTTCTTTTTTCTACTATGAATAACATGGGCTTTAAATTCTAACAGTCGAAGCAGATTTTTATTTGTGCAGTCTAATATCTAGATTTTGCCCGATAACCCCCCCCCCCCCCCAAAAAAAAAAAAAAAATAAAAAAAAAATAAAAAGAAACAACAGCTTAATCTCATTTTAAACCAAAAAAAACAACATGTAGGCTAGCGTTGTCAGTTTTAAATCCAACAGAAATGTATGTCATTTATGTCATTAAATCGCCAGGCCACAACGAATACATAAAAGTACTGCGCTTTTGTTTATGTGCAAGTCTAAAAGAGACTCGGGAACTGCCCTTCTACGCTCGCTCCACTGGCTCCCCGTGAAAGCCAGAATTGAGTATAAAGTGACGCTACTTTGCCAGCGTGCATTTTTAATAACGAGTTTCCGTCCTATCTCAAGGCACTAATCAGACCTTATGTCTCGCAAAGAACACTTCGTTCTGAAAACTCATCGCTTCTGGAAGAGCCCCGTTTCTCTCTGACGACCGTTGGCCTTAGAGCCTTCTCAGTATCCGGTCCGAAGGTGTGGAATCAACTTCCCATTCAACTGAGGCGAACAAGCTCTACTGTTACTTTCAAAAAGAACTTCAAAACTCATTATTTCAATATTTACCTTCGATAACATTTAACATGCTTTAGAAACTTACTGTCTTATTTATGGGTTGGGTCGGTTAATGCTACATATATTTGTTTTGTCTTTTTTTTAATCATCAATTTAGCTCTGTCACCTGGCCTTGTGTAATATCCGTATTCTTAGTTGTATGTTAAACGCGCTCTGAGCTTACATTATGTTTGTTGGCAGCGCTATACAAATATTATTATTATTATTTAAAAGACTGAAAATGAAAAGTTTAAATTTAAAATATCGTGAATTACGTTACAATTTTTAGTTCTTCTACCCCTTCCCTTATTGGTGTACGCTCGTTTGAATCTGTGGAACGGCTTACCTGAGACACTGAAAAACTCTGTGTCAAAAAAGGCATTCAAGAAGAATTTGAAGACTTTTCTTTTCAACTAAATTGATCAAATACACATCCATCAGCAAAAAACTTGTTTGAAACTATTTTTAAATGTTGTTGTCGTTTCGTGCCTCCATCGGTCGAAACCTTGTTTAAAACTATTTTAGAGTGTTATTGTCGTTTCGATTTTGTGAGCGCGCTGAGCATGCTTTTATTAGCATGGAGTGAGGCGCTATATAAATGACCAATTAATTAATTAATTAATTAACTTTAACAACTGTCAAACTTTCCTATAACATTATGTCAATTTTTTCAACTCCCTCCCTCAACCCATTCAAGCTAACAATGAGTTACGGCCGGCAAATATGTTTGATAGGAATTAAAAAGGTCTACGAATAGATGTAAATCGGGTAAAAAAAATAGGCATAGTCTAACTGGAGAATCGAACCCGCTCGCACGCACAGCAGTCCTCTACGTTAACAACTTAGCTAGAGAAGGCACATGTCAGATGTGAAAAGCTATTAGACAGTATATAGGACTAGGCCTAAATAAGTCAGTGACACAATAGGGATCCGTGGGGACACAAACACGATCTTTTTATACATAGAGCTTTTCAATGTTTTTTAATGTATTATTCCAAACATTGTTTGACCAAAAAAGTAAAAAAATATAGTTGGTGTTAACATTATCTAATATCCTCCATTTGTGTTACTATTTATAATAAACTATCGCGGCAAAATATAATATTGATTAATTAAAATAATGGTATGATAAATTTTTTTTATTTTTTTTTAAATTTTGAGCATTAAACTTAAATACTAAATAATTAAAGGTGAAAATTATGTTATTCATTGAAAAGACTGCAAATGAAAAGATCATAATATATATAGGCTTCGTTAGATGATGTGTTTAATTTCTCCCCCCCCCCCGCCCCTCAATAAAACTAACAGTATATTACACTTCTGACTATTGTTATAAGGAAAATACGAATATACTGAATTTACATCTTTTCTAGTTTACCAGATTTCGAATTGACAATGTTAACATATTCTAATATATCTTACTTTGGTAGGCCTTTATAAGCTAATCATACATATTTTTAATGAAACATTCATTGAATTTTTAAAAAAGTGGATACTCATACAGTGTTTATTATTTACAGTGTAGAGTATACTGCTACATTGTATGCTATATACAGCGTAGTGTATATTGCTACAGTGAACACTATATACAGTGCAGTGTAATCTGCTACAGTGTACACTATATACAGCTATTCATTGTTTAAACACAAAAAAAGTTTTAGAGGTGTTTTTTTTTTCAAAAAATGTCAGATAAAAGAAAGTTAAAAATAGACCTTTAGTTTGGTGAAACTTCATCTAATTCTGTTATTATTTAAACGGCAAACTATTATCTGACTATTAGATAATTCGTAAATATGTATTTGTTTTTCTTTTTTTTTAAATTTAATCTAAAATATATTGAAGTTTAATCTAAAATATATTGAAGACGTCCTAATCTAAATAAGCCGCGAGGGCCGCATACTATCATTTGTCCGCCCGCGCGTTACCCACTGGCTGTTGTTAGGACACCCCTGCATTACATACATTACACTTGGTCTTGCTTTAAATTATTTCTATCATCGGTGCGCAACAGTAGTTTAAACAAGAAAAAAAACTTCTTTCTGCTGTAGTAAGCCTACGGGTATTCCCGAAACGTCATAACTGCGACGCAACAAAACACCGCTCTTGAAAGCCGCACTACATGTGGGTCGAGCAATGGCATGTTTTCACGGCCAAAATCAATATCTACGATTAATCTAATGTGTATTTTTGTTTAACGTCCATTTCCGATTTTTATTTGTGGCGCCGAAAAGGTGTAGATTTTTTTTAGGTGAAACAAGTAGTGCATTAAAACATGAAGATAATCGTTAGAGCGCTTTTGAAGAAAATTTCCAGACATATATATATATATATATAGTACCAGGTGACCGATCATTCGATTGGTAATAAAGAGCAGGCGCTTGTACCTTAACATAATGTGTATGTAAAACAACAGGGCATAAATTTTAAAAATACGTCTTTAACAGACCAATAAATTGTATTTGTCTTTTTTTTTCCACTATAAATAACATGGGCTTTAAATTCTAACATTCGAAGCAGATTTTTATTTGTGCAGTCTAATATATAGATTTTGCCCGATAATCCCCCCCCCCCCCAAAAAAAAAAAATAAACAACCCAAAAAAAAAAAAAAAAAAAAACACAAAAAAAATACAGCTTAATCTCATTTTAAACCCGAAAAAAAAATGTAGGCTAGAGTTGTCACTTTTAAACAGAAATATATGTCATTTATGTCATTATGTTATGTATTTAAAAAACTGAAAAGTTTAAATTTAAAATATCGTGAAATACGTTACAATAAAATTGTTAGTTCTTCTACCCCTTCCCCTATTGGTTTACGCTCGTTTGAATCTGTGGCGCCTTCACTGTGGAACGGCTTACCTGAGACACTGAAAAACTCTGTCTAAAAAGAGGCATTCAAGAAGAATTTGAAGACTTTTCTTTTCAACTAAGTTGATCAAGTACACATCCATCAGCAAAAAACGTGTTTAAAACTATTTTAAAATGTTATTGTCGTTTCGTGCCTCCATCGGCCAAAACCTTGTTTAAAACTATTTTAGAGTGTTATTGTCGTTTCGTTTTTGTGAGCGCGCTGAGCATGCTTTTATTAGCATGGAGTGAGGCGCTATATAAATGACCAATTAATTAATTAATTAATTAACTTTAACAACTGTCAAACTTTCCTATAAAATTATGTCAATTTTTTAAACTCCCTCCCTCAACCCATTCAAGCTAACAATGAGTTACGGCCGGCAAATATGTTTGATATGAAAAAAAGGTCTACGAATAAATGTAAATCGGGTAAAAAAAATAGGCATAGTCTAACTGGAAAATCGAACCCGGGTCGCCCGCACAGCAGTCCTCTACGTTAACAACTTAGCTAGAGATGGCACATGTCAGATGTGAAAAGCTATTAGACAGTATATAGGACTAGGCCTAAATAAGTCAGTGACACAAACTCACAAATCGACCAATGAGGAGCCGTGGGGACACAAACACGATCTCTTTATATATATAGATTGTCAATGTTTTCAATGTATTATTCCAAACATTGTTTAACAAAAAAAGTAAAAAAATATAGTTTGGTGTTAACATTATCTAATATCCTCCATTTGTGTTACTATATATAATAAACTATCGCGGCAAAATATAATATTGATTAATTAAAACAATGGTATGATAAACATTTTTTTTTTTTAAATTTTGAGCATCAAACTTAAATACTAAATAATTAAAGGTGAAATTATGTTATTCATTGAAAAGACTGCAAATGAAAAGATTATAATATATATAGGCTTCGTTAGATGATGTGTTTAATTTCTCTCCCCCCCCCCCACCCCTCAATAAAACTAACAGTATATTACACTTCTGACTATTGTTATAAGGAAAATACGAATATACTGAATTTACATCTTTTCTAGTTTACCAGATTTCGAATTGACAATGTTAACATATTCTAATATATCTTACTTTGGTAGACCTTTATAAGCAAATCATACATATTTTTAATGAAACATTCATTGAATTTTTAAAAAAAGTGGATACTAATACAGTGTTTATTATTTACAGTGTAGAGTATACTGCTACATTGTATGCTATATACAGCGTAGTGTATACTGCTACAGTGAACACTATATACAGTGCAGTGTAATCTGCTACAGTGTACACTATATACAGCTATTCATTGTTTAAACACAAAAAAAGTTTTAGAGGTGTTTTTTTTTCAAAAAATGTTAGATAAAAGAAAGTTAAAAATAGACCTTTAGTTTGGTGAAACTTCATCTAATTCTGTTATTATTTAAACGGCAAACTATTATCTGACTATTAGATAATTCGTAAATATGTATTTGTTTTTCTTTTTTTTTAAATTTAATCTAAAATATATTGAAGTTTAATCTAAAATATATTGAAGACGTTCTAATCTAAATAAGCCGCGAGGGCCGCATATTATCATTTGTCCGCCCGCGCGTTACCCACTGGCTGTAGTTTGGACACCCCTGTATTACATACATTACACTTGGTCTTGCTTTAAATTATTTCTATCATCGGTGCGCAACAGTAGTTTAAACAAGAAATTAAACTTCTTTCTACTGTAGTAAGCCTACGGGTATTCCCGAAACGTCATAACTGCAACGCAACAAAACACCGCTCTTGAAAGCCGCACTACATGTGGGTCGAGCAATGGCATGTTTTCACGGCCAAAATCAATATATACGATAAATCTAATGTGTATTTTTGTTTAACGTCCATTTCCGATTTTTATTTGTGGGGCCGAAAAGCTGTAGATTTTTTTTTAGGTGAAACAAGTCGTGCATTAAAACATGAAGATAATTGTTAGAGCGCTTTTGAAGAAAATTTCCAGATATATATATATATCCTATACTATAATACGAGTTAAAATTGTATGTATATATATATAGTACCAGGTGACCGATCATTCGATCGGTAATAAAGAGCAGGCGCTTGTACCTTAACATCATGTGTATGTAAAAAAACAGTGCATAAATTTTAAAAATACTTCTTTACCAGACCAATAAATTGTAGGCCTATTTGTCTTTTTTCTTTTTTCTACTATGAATAACATGGGCTTTAAATTCTAACAGTCGAAGTAGATTTTTATTTGTGCAGTCTAATATCTAGATTTTGCCCGATAACCCCCCCCCCCACCAAAAAAAAAAAGAAACAACAGCTTAATCTCATTTTAAACCCAAAAAAAAACATGTAGGCTAGAGTTGTCAGTTTTAAATCCAACAGAAATATATGTCATTTATGTCATTAAATTGCCAGGCTACAACGAATACATAAAAGTACTGCGCGTTTGTTTGTGTGCAAGTCTAAAAGAGACTCGGGAACTGCCCTTCTACGCTCGCTCCACTGGCTCCGCGTGAAAGCCAGAATTGAGTATAAAGTGACGCTACTTTACCATCAGTGCATTTTTAACAACGAGTTTCCGTCCTATCTCAAGGCACTAATCACACCTTATGTCCCGCAAAGAACACTTCGTTCTGCAAACTTATCGCTTCTGAAAGAGCCCCGTTTCTCTCTGACGACCGTTGGCCTTAGAGCCTTCTCAGTATCCGGTCCGAAGATGTGGAATCAACTTCCCATTCAACTGAGGCGAACAAGCTCTACTGTTACTTTCAAAAAGAACTTCAAAACTCATTATTTCAATATTTACCTTAGATAACATTTAACATGCTTTAGAAACTTACTGTCTTATTTATGGGTTGGGTCATTTAATGCTACATTTATTTGTTTTGTCTTTTTTTAATCATCAATTTAGCTCTGTCACCTGGCCTAGGGTAATATCCGTATTCTTAGTTAACTTGTATGTTAAACGCGCTCTGAGCTTACATTATGTTTGTTGGCAGCGCTATACAAATATTATTATTATTATTATTATTATTTAAAAGACTGAAAATGAAAAGTTTAAATTTAAAGTATCGTGAATTACGTTACAATTTTTAGTTCTTCTACCCCTTCTCCTATTGGTGTACGCTCGTTTGAATCTGTGGCGTCTTCACTGTGGAACGGCTTACCTGAGACACTGAAAAACTCTGTGTCAAAAAAGGCATTTAAGAAGAATTTGAAGACTTTTCTTTTCAACTAAATTGATCAAATACACATCAATTAGCAAAAAACTTGTTTGAAACTATTTTTAAATGTTATTGTCGTTTCGTGCCTCCATCGGCCGAAACCTTGTTTAAAACTATTTTAAAGTGTTATTGTCGTTTCGATTTTGTGAGTGCGCTGAGCTTGCTTTTATTAGCATGGAGTGAGGCGCTATATAAATGACCAATTAATAATTAATAAAATTAATTAATTAACTTTAACAACTGTCAAACTTTCCTATAACATTATGTCAATTTTTTCAACTCCCTCCCTCAACCCACTCAAGCTAACAATGAGTTACGGCCGGCAAATATGTTTGATAGGAATTAAAAAGGTCTACGAATAAATGTAAATCGGGTAAAAAAAATAGGCATAGTCTAACTGGAGAATCGAACCCGCTCGCACGCACAGCAGTCCTCTACGTTAACAACTTAGCTAGAGAAGGCACATGTCAGATGTGAAAAGCTATTAGACAGTATATAGGACTAGGCCTAAATAAGTCAGTGACACAATAGGGATCCGTGGGGACACAAACACGATCTTTTTATATATAGAGATTTTCAATGTTTTCAATGTATTATTCCAAACATTGTTTGACGAAAAAAGTAAACAAATATAGTTTGGTGTTAACATTATCTAATAACCTCCATTTGTGTTACTATTTAAAATAAACTATCGCGGCAAAATATAATATTGATTAATTAAAACAATGGTATGATAAACATATTTTATTTTATTTTGAGCATTAAACTTAAATACTAAATAATTAAAGGTGAAATTATGTTATTCATTGAAAAGACTGCAAATGAAAAGATCATAATATATATAGGCTTCGTTAGATGATTTGTTTAATTTCTCCCCCCCCCCCCCGCCCCTCAATAAAACTAACAGTATATTACACTTCTGATTATTGTTATAAGGAAAATACGAATATACTGAATTTACATCTTTTCTAGTTTACCAGATTTCGAATTGACAATGTTAACATATTCTAATATATCTTACTTTGGTAGGCCTTTATAAGCAAATCATGCATATTTTTAATGAAACATTCATTGAATTTTTAAAAAAAGTGGATACTAATACAGTGTTTATTATTTACAGTGTAGAGTATACTGCTACATTGTATGCTATATACAGCGTAGTGTATACTGCTACAGTGAACACTATATACAGTGCAGTGTAATCTGCTACTGTGTACACTATATACAGCTATTCATTGTTTAAACACAAAAAAAGTTTTAGAGGTGTTTTTTTTTCAAAAAATGTCAGATAAAAGAAAGTTAAAAATAGACCTTTAGTTTGGTGAAACTTCATCTAATTCTGTTATTATTTAAACGGCAAACTATTATCTGACTATTAGATAATTCGTAAATATGTATTTGTTTTTCTTTTTTTTTTAAATTTAATCTAAAATATATTGAAGTTTAATCTAAAATATATTGAAGACGTTCTAATCTAAAAAAGCCGCGAGGGCCGCATACTATCATTTGTCCGCCCGCGCGTTACCCACTGGCTGTAGTTTGGACACCCCTGCATTACATAAATTACACTTGGTCTTGCTTTAAATTATTTCTATCATCGGTGCGCAACAGTAGTTTAAACAAGAAATTAAACTTCTTTCTGCTGTAGTAAGCCTACGGGTATTCCCGAAACGTCATAACTGCGACGCAACAAAACACCACTCTTGAACACCGCACTACACGTGGGTCGAGCAATGGCATGTTTTCACGGCCAAAATCAATTATCTACGATAAATCTAAAGCGTATTTTTGTCTAACGTTCATTTCCGATTTTTATTTGTGTGGCCGAAAAGGTGTAGATTTTTTTTTAGGGGAAACAAGTCGTGCATTAAAACATGAAGATAATCGTTAGAGCGCTTTTGAAGAAAATTTCCAGATATATATATATACATCCTATACTATAATACGAGTTAAAATTGTATGTATATATATATAGTACCAGGTGACCGATCATTCGATCGGTAATAAAGAGCAGGCGCTTGTACCTTAACATCATGTGTATGTAAAAAAAAAGTGCATAAATTTTAAAAATACTTCTTTACCAGACCAATAAATTGTAGGCCTATTTGTCTTTTTTCTTTTTTCTACTATGAATAACATGGGCTTTAAATTCTAACAGTCGAAGTAGATTTTTATTTGTGCAGTCTAATATCTAGATTTTGCCCGATAACCCCCCCCCCACCAAAAAAAAAAAGAAACAACAGCTTAATCTCATTTTAAACCCAAAAAAAAAACATGTAGGCTAGAGTTGTCAGTTTTAAATCCAACAGAAATATATGTCATTTATGTCATTAAATTGCCAGGCTACAACGAATACATAAAAGTACTGCGCGTTTGTTTGTGTGCAAGTCTAAAAGAGACTCGGGAACTGCCCTTCTACGCTCGCTCCACTGGCTCCGCGTGAAAGCCAGAATTGAGTATAAAGTGACGCTACTTTACCATCAGTGCATTTTTAACAACGAGTTTCCGTCCTATCTCAAGGCACTAATCACACCTTATGTCCCGCAAAGAACACTTCGTTCTGCAAACTTATCGCTTCTGAAAGAGCCCCGTTTCTCTCTGACGACCGTTGGCCTTAGAGCCTTCTCAGTATCCGGTCCGAAGATGTGGAATCAACTTCCCATTCAACTGAGGCGAACAAGCTCTACTGTTACTTTCAAAAAGAACTTCAAAACTCATTATTTCAATATTTACCTTAGATAACATTTAACATGCTTTAGAAACTTACTGTCTTATTTATGGGTTGGGTCGGTTAATGCTACATTTATTTGTTTTGTCTTTTTTTAATCATCAATTTAGCTCTGTCACCTGGCCTAGGGTAATATCCGTATTCTTAGTTAACTTGTATGTTAAACGCGCTCTGAGCTTACATTATGTTTGTTGGCAGCGCTATACAAATATTATTATTATTATTATTATTATTTAAAAGACTGAAAATGAAAAGTTTAAATTTAAAGTATCGTGAATTACGTTACAATTTTTAGTTCTTCTACCCCTTCTCCTATTGGTGTACGCTCGTTTGAATCTGTGGCGTCTTCACTGTGGAACGGCTTACCTGAGACACTGAAAAACTCTGTGTCAAAAAAGGCATTTAAGAAGAATTTGAAGACTTTTCTTTTCAACTAAATTGATCAAATACACATCAATTAGCAAAAAACTTGTTTGAAACTATTTTTAAATGTTATTGTCGTTTCGTGCCTCCATCGGCCGAAACCTTGTTTAAAACTATTTTAAAGTGTTATTGTCGTTTCGATTTTGTGAGTGCGCTGAGCTTGCTTTTATTAGCATGGAGTGAGGCGCTATATAAATGACCAATTAATAATTAATAAAATTAATTAATTAACTTTAACAACTGTCAAACTTTCCTATAACATTATGTCAATTTTTTCAACTCCCTCCCTCAACCCACTCAAGCTAACAATGAGTTACGGCCGGCAAATATGTTTGATAGGAATTAAAAAGGTCTACGAATAAATGTAAATCGGGTAAAAAAAATAGGCATAGTCTAACTGGAGAATCGAACCCGCTCGCACGCACAGCAGTCCTCTACGTTAACAACTTAGCTAGAGAAGGCACATGTCAGATGTGAAAAGCTATTAGACAGTATATAGGACTAGGCCTAAATAAGTCAGTGACACAATAGGGATCCGTGGGGACACAAACACGATCTTTTTATATATAGAGATTTTCAATGTTTTCAATGTATTATTCCAAACATTGTTTGACGAAAAAAGTAAACAAATATAGTTTGGTGTTAACATTATCTAATAACCTCCATTTGTGTTACTATTTAAAATAAACTATCGCGGCAAAATATAATATTGATTAATTAAAACAATGGTATGATAAACATATTTTATTTTATTTTGAGCATTAAACTTAAATACTAAATAATTAAAGGTGAAATTATGTTATTCATTGAAAAGACTGCAAATGAAAAGATCATAATATATATAGGCTTCGTTAGATGATTTGTTTAATTTCTCCCCCCCCCCCCGCCCCTCAATAAAACTAACAGTATATTACACTTCTGATTATTGTTATAAGGAAAATACGAATATACTGAATTTACATCTTTTCTAGTTTACCAGATTTCGAATTGACAATGTTAACATATTCTAATATATCTTACTTTGGTAGGCCTTTATAAGCAAATCATGCATATTTTTAATGAAACATTCATTGAATTTTTAAAAAAAGTGGATACTAATACAGTGTTTATTATTTACAGTGTAGAGTATACTGCTACATTGTATGCTATATACAGCGTAGTGTATACTGCTACAGTGAACACTATATACAGTGCAGTGTAATCTGCTACTGTGTACACTATATACAGCTATTCATTGTTTAAACACAAAAAAAGTTTTAGAGGTGTTTTTTTTTCAAAAAATGTCAGATAAAAGAAAGTTAAAAATAGACCTTTAGTTTGGTGAAACTTCATCTAATTCTGTTATTATTTAAACGGCAAACTATTATCTGACTATTAGATAATTCGTAAATATGTATTTGTTTTTCTTTTTTTTTTAAATTTAATCTAAAATATATTGAAGTTTAATCTAAAATATATTGAAGACGTTCTAATCTAAAAAAGCCGCGAGGGCCGCATACTATCATTTGTCCGCCCGCGCGTTACCCACTGGCTGTAGTTTGGACACCCCTGCATTACATAAATTACACTTGGTCTTGCTTTAAATTATTTCTATCATCGGTGCGCAACAGTAGTTTAAACAAGAAATTAAACTTCTTTCTGCTGTAGTAAGCCTACGGGTATTCCCGAAACGTCATAACTGCGACGCAACAAAACACCACTCTTGAACACCGCACTACACGTGGGTCGAGCAATGGCATGTTTTCACGGCCAAAATCAATTATCTACGATAAATCTAAAGCGTATTTTTGTCTAACGTTCATTTCCGATTTTTATTTGTGTGGCCGAAAAGGTGTAGATTTTTTTTTAGGGGAAACAAGTCGTGCATTAAAACATGAAGATAATCGTTAGAGCGCTTTTGAAGAAAATTTCCAGATATATATATATACATCCTATACTATAATACGAGTTAAAATTGTATGTATATATATATAGTACCAGGTGACCGATCATTCGATCGGTAATAAAGAGCAGGCGCTTGTACCTTAACATCATGTGTATGTAAAAAAAAAGTGCATAAATTTTAAAAATACTTCTTTACCAGACCAATAAATTGTAGGCCTATTTGTCTTTTTTCTTTTTTCTACTATGAATAACATGGGCTTTAAATTCTAACAGTCGAAGTAGATTTTTATTTGTGCAGTCTAATATCTAGATTTTGCCCGATAACCCCCCCCCCACCAAAAAAAAAAAGAAACAACAGCTTAATCTCATTTTAAACCCAAAAAAAAAACATGTAGGCTAGAGTTGTCAGTTTTAAATCCAACAGAAATATATGTCATTTATGTCATTAAATTGCCAGGCTACAACGAATACATAAAAGTACTGCGCGTTTGTTTGTGTGCAAGTCTAAAAGAGACTCGGGAACTGCCCTTCTACGCTCGCTCCACTGGCTCCGCGTGAAAGCCAGAATTGAGTATAAAGTGACGCTACTTTACCATCAGTGCATTTTTAACAACGAGTTTCCGTCCTATCTCAAGGCACTAATCACACCTTATGTCCCGCAAAGAACACTTCGTTCTGCAAACTTATCGCTTCTGAAAGAGCCCCGTTTCTCTCTGACGACCGTTGGCCTTAGAGCCTTCTCAGTATCCGGTCCGAAGATGTGGAATCAACTTCCCATTCAACTGAGGCGAACAAGCTCTACTGTTACTTTCAAAAAGAACTTAAAAACGTATTATTTCAATATTTACCTTAGATAACATTTAACATGCTTTAGAAACTTACTGTCTTATTTATGGGTTGGGTCGGTTAATGCTACATTTATTTGTTTTGTCTTTTTTTAATCATCAATTTAGCTCTGTCACCTGGCCTAGGGTAATATCCGTATTCTTAGTAAACTTGTATGTTAAACGCGCTCTGAGCTTACATTATGTTTGTTGGCAGCGCTATACAAATATTATTATTATTATTATTATTATTTAAAAGACTGAAAATGAAAAGTTTAAATTTAAAGTATCGTGAATTACGTTACAATTTTTAGTTCTTCTACCCCTTCTCCTATTGGTGTACGCTCGTTTGAATCTGTGGCGCCTTCACTGTGGAACGGCTTACCTGAGACACTGAAAAACTCTGTGTCAAAAAAGGCATTTAAGAAGAATTTGAAGACTTTTCTTTTCAACTAAATTGATCAAATACACATCAATGAGCAAAAAACTTGTTTGAAACTATTTTTAAATGTTATTGTCGTTTCGTGCCTCCATCGGCCGAAACCTTGTTTAAAACTATTTTAAAGTGTTATTGTCGTTTCGATTTTGTGAGTGCGCTGAGCTTGCTTTTATTAGCATGGAGTGAGGCGCTATATAAATGACCAATTAATAATTAATAAAATTAGTTAATTAACTTTAACAACTGTCAAACTTTCCTATAACATTATGTCAATTTTTTCAACTCCCTCCCTCAACCCACTCAAGCTAACAATGAGTTACGGCCGGCAAATATGTTTGATAGGAATTAAAAAGGTCTACGAATAAATGTAAATCGGGTAAAAAAAATAGGCATAGTCTAACTGGAGAATCGAACCCGCTCGCACGCACAGCAGTCCTCTACGTTAACAACTTAGCTAGAGAAGGCACATGTCAGATGTGAAAAGCTATTAGACAGTATATAGGACTAGGCCTAAATAAGTCAGTGACACAATAGGGATCCGTGGGGACACAAACACGATCTTTTTATATATAGAGATTTTCAATGTTTTCAATGTATTATTCCAAACATTGTTTGACGAAAAAAGTAAAAAAATATAGTTTGGTGTTAACATTATCTAATAACCTCCATTTGTGTTACTATTTAAAATAAACTATCGCGGCAAAATATAATATTGATTAATTAAAACAATGGTATGATAAACATTTTTTTTTTTATTTTGAGCATTAAACTTAAATACTAAATAATTAAAGGTGAAATTATGTTATTCATTGAAAAGACTGCAAATGAAAAGATCATAATATATATAGGCTTCGTTAGATGATTTGTTTAATTTCTCCCCCCCCCCCCCCCGCCCCTCAATAAAACTAACAGTATATTACACTTCTGATTATTGTTATAACGAAAATACGAATATACTGAATTTACATCTTTTCTAGTTTACCAGATTTCGAATTGACAATGTTAACATATTCTAATATATCTTACTTTGGTAGGCCTTTATAAGCAAATCATGCATATTTTTAATGAAACATTCATTGAATTTTTAAAAAAAGTGGATACTAATACAGTGTTTATTATTTACAGTGTAGAGTATACTGCTACATTGTATGCTATATACAGCGTAGTGTATTCTGCTACAGTGTACACTATATACAGCTATTCATTGTTTAAACACAAAAAAAGTTTTAGAGGTGTTTTTTTTTCAAAAAATGTCAGATAAAAGAAAGTTAAAAATAGACCTTTAGTTTGGTGAAACTTCATCTAATTCTGTTATTATTTAAACGGCAAACTATTATCTGACTATTAGATAATTCGTAAATATGTATTTGTTTTTCTTTTTTTTTTAAATTTAATCTAAAATATATTGAAGTTTAATCTAAAATATATTGAAGACGTTCTAATCTAAATAAGCCGCGAGGGCCGCATACTATCATTTGTCCGCCCGCGCGTTACCCACTGGCTGTAGTTTGGACACCCCTGCATTACATAAATTACACTTGGTCTTGCTTTAAATTATTTCTATCATCGGTGCGCAACAGTAGTTTAAACAAGAAATTAAACTTCTTTCTGCTGTAGTAAGCCTACGGGTATTCCCGAAACGTCATAACTGCGACGCAACAAAACACCACTCTTGAACACCGCACTACACGTGGGTCGAGCAATGGCATGTTTTCACGGCCAAAATCAATTATCTACGATAAATCTAAAGCGTATTTTTGTCTAACGTTCATTTCCGATTTTTATTTGTGTGGCCGAAAAGGTGTAGATTTTTTTTTAGGGGAAACAAGTCGTGCATTAAAACATGAAGATAATCGTTAGAGCGCTTTTGAAGAAAATTTCCTGATATATATATATATATATATATATATATATATACATACAATTTTAACTCGTATTATAGTATAGGATATATATATATATGTGTATATATGTCTGGAAATTTTCTTCAAAAGCGCTCTAACGATTATCTTCATGTTTTAATGCACTACTTGTTTCACCTAAAAAAAAATCTACAGATTTTCGGCCCCACAAATAAAAATCGGAAATGGACGTTAAACAAAAATACACATTAGATTTATCGTAGATATTGATTTTGGCCGTGAAAACATGCCCTTGCTCGACCCACATGTAGTGCGGCTTTCAAGAGCGGTGTTTTGTTGCGTCGCAGTTATGACGTTTCGGGAATACCCGTAGGCTTACTACAGCAGAAAGAAGTTTAATTTCTTGTTTAAACTACTGTTGCGCACCGATGATAGAAATAATTTAAAGCAAGACCAAGTGTAATTTATGTAACGCAGGGGTGTCCAGACTACAGCCAGTGGGTAACGCGCGGGCGGACAAATGATAGTATGCGGCCCTCGCGGCTTACTTAGATTAGAACGTCTTCAATATATTTTAGATTAAACTTCAATATATTTTAGATTAAATTAAAAAAAAAAGAAAAACAAATACATATTTACGAATTATCTAATAGTCAGATAATAGTTTGCCGTTTAAATAATAACAGAATTAGAGGAAGTTTCACCAAACTAAAGGTCTATTTTTAACTTTCTTTTATCTGACATTTTTTGAAAAAAAAACACCTCTAAAACTTTTTTTGTGTTTAAACAATGAATAGCTGTATATAGTGTACACTGTAGCAGATTACACTGCACTGTATATAGTGTTCACTGTAGCAGTATACACTACGCTGTATATAGCATACAATGTAGCAGTATACTCTACACTGTAAATAATAAACACTGTATTAGTATCCACTTTTTTTAAAAATTCAATGAATGTTTCATTAAAAATATGCATGATTTGCTTATAAAGGCCTACCAAAGTAAGATATATTAGAATATGTTAACATTGTCAATTCGAAATCTGGTAAACTAGAAAAGATGTAAATTCAGTATATTCGTATTTTCCTTATAACAATAATCAGAAGTGTAATATACTGTTAGTTTTATTGAGGGGCGGGGGGGGGGGGAGAAATTAAACAAACCATCTAACGAAGCCTATATATATTATGATCTTTTCATTTGCAGTCTTTTCAATGAATAACATAATTTCACCTTTAATTATTTAGTATTTAAGTTTAATGCTCAAAATAAATAAAAAAATGTTTATCATACCATTGTTTTAATTAATCAATATTATATTTTGCCGCGATAGTTTATTTTAAATAGTAACACAAATGGAGGTTATTAGATAATGTTAACACCAAACTATATTTTTTTACTTTTTTCGTCAAACAATGTTTGGAATAATACATTGAAAACATTGAAAATCTCTATATATAAAAAGATCGTGTTTGTGTCCTCACGGATCCCTATTGTGTCACTGACTTATTTAGGCCTAGTCCTATATACTGTCTAATAGCTTTTCACATCTGACATGTGCCCTCTCTAGCTAAGTTGTTAACGTAGAGGACTGCTGTGCGTGCGAGCGGGTTCGATTCTCCAGTTAGACTATGCCTATTTTTTTTACCCGATTTACATTTATTCGTAGACCTTTTTAATTCCTATCAAACATATTTGCCGGCCGTAACTCATTGTTAGCTTGAATGGGTTGAGGGAGGGAGTTAAAAAAATTGACATAATGTTATAGGAAAGTTTGACAGTTGTTAAAGTTAATTAATTAATTAATTAATTGGTCATTTATATAGCGCCTTACTCCATGCTAATAAAAGCATGCTCAGCGCGCTCACAAAATCGAAACGACAATAACACTCTAAAATAGTTTTAAACAAGGTTTCGGCCGATGGAGGCACGAAATGACAATAACATTTTAAAATAGTTTCAAACAAGTTTTTTGCTGATGGATGAGTATTTGATCAATTTAGTTGAAAAGAAAAGTCTTCAAATTCTTCTTGAATGCCTTTTTTGACACAGAGTTTTTCAGTGTCTCAGATAAGCCGTTCCACAGTGAAGGCGCCACAGATTCAAACGAGCGTACACCAAATCACCAATAGGGGAAGGGGTAGAAGAACTAAAAATTGTAACGTAATTCACGATATTTTAAATTTAAACTTTTCATTTTCAGTCTTTTAAATAATAATAATAATAATAATATTTGTATAGCGCTGCCAACAAACATAATGTAAGCTCAGAGCGCGTTTAACATACAACTAAGAATACGGATATTACACTAGGCCAGGTGACAGAGCAAAATTGATGATAAAAAAAAAGACAAAACAAATAAATGTAGCATTAACCGACCGAACCCATAAATAAGACAGTAAGTTTCTAAAGCATGTTAAATGTTATCGAAGGTAAATATTGACAGTAGAGCTTGTTCGCTTCAGTTGAATGGGAAGTTGATTCCACACCTTCGGACCGGATACTGAGAAGGCTCTAAGGCCAACGGTCGTCAGAGAGAAACGGGGCTCTTCCAGAAGCGATGAGTTTGCAGAACGAAGTGTTCTTTGCGGGACATAAGGTCTGATTAGTGCCTTGAGATAGGACGGAAACTCGTTATTAAAAATGCACTGATGGCAAAGTAGCGCCACTTTATACTCCATTCTGGCTTTCACGGGGAGCTAGTGGAGCGAGCGTAGAAGGGCAGTTCCCGAGTCTCTTTTAGACTTGCACATAAACAAACGCGCAGTACTTTTATGTATTCGTTGTAGCCTGGCGATTTATTGACATAAATGACATATATTTCTGTTGGATTTAAACTGACAACTCTAGCCTACATGTTTTTTTTGGTTTAAAATAAGATTAAGCTGTTGTTTCTTTTTTTTTTTTTTTTATATTTTTTTTTTTTTTTTTTTTTTTTTTTTGGGGGGGGGGGGGGGGGGTTATCGGGCAAAATCTAGATATTAGACTGCACAAATAAAAATCTGCTTCGACTGTTAGAATTTAAAGCCCATGTTATTCATAGTAGAAAAAAGGAAAAAGACAAATTGGCCTACAATTTATTGGTCTGGTAAAGAAGTATTTTTAAAATTTATGCACTGTTGTTTTACACATGATGTTAAGGTACAAGCGCCTGCTCTTTATTACCGATCGAATGATCGGTCACCTGGTACTATATATATATACATACAATTTTAACTCGTATTATAGTATAGGATATATATATATATGTATATATGTCTGGAAATTTTCTTCAAAAGCGCTCTAACGATTATCTTCATGTTTTAATGCACTGCTTGTGTCACCTAAAAAAAAATCTACAGCTTTTCGGCCCCACAATTAAAAATCGGAAATGGACGTTAAACAAAAATACCCATTAGATTTATCGTAGATATTGATTTTGGCCGTGAAAACATGCCATTGCACGACCCACGTGTAGTGCGGCTTTCAAGAGCGGTGTTATGTTGCGTCGCAGTTATGACGTTTCGGGAATACCCGTAGGCTTACAACAGCAGAAATAAGTTAAATTTCTTGTTTAGACTACTGTTGCGCACCGATGATAGAAATAATTTAAAGCAAGACCAAGTGTAATTTATGTAATGCAGGGGTGTGCAAACTACAGCCAGTGGGTAACGCGCGGGCGGACAAATGATAGTATGCGGCCCTCGCGGCTTATTTAGATTAGAACGTCTTTAATATATTTTAGATTAAACTTCAATATATTTTAGATTAAATTTAAAAAAAAAGAAAAACTAATAAATATTTACGTATTAATTAATAGTCAGATAATAGTTTGCCGTTTAAATAATAAAAGCATTATATGAAGTTTCACCAAACTAAAGGTCTATTTTTAACTTTCTTTTATCTGACATTTTATGGAAAAAAAACCAACCTCTAAATCTTTTTTGTGTTTAAACAATGAATAGCTGTATATAGTGTACACTGTAGCAGAATACACTACACTGTATATAGTGTTCACTGTAGCAGCATACACTACGCTGTATACAGCATACAATGTACCGTATACCCTACACTGTAAATAATAAACACTGTATTAGTATCCACTTTAAAAAAAATTCAATGCATATGTTTACGAATGTTTCATTAAAAATATGTATGATTTGCATATAAAGGTCCACCAAAGTGAGATATATTAGAATATGTTAACATTGTCAATTCGAAATCTGGTAAACTAGAAAAGATGTATTCAGTATATTCGTATTTTCCTTATAACAATAGTCAGAAGTGTAATATACTGTTAGTTTTATTGAGAGGCGGGGGGGGGGGTAAGGAATTAAACACATCATCTAACGTAGCCTATATATATTATAATTTTTTCATTTGCAGTCTTTTCAATGAATAACATAATTTCACCTTTAATTATTTAGTATTTAAGTTTAATGCTCAAAATGTAATTCTTTTTATTAAAAATGTTTATCATACCATTGTTTTAATTAATCAATATTTTATTTTGCCGCGATAGTTTATTTTAAATAGTAACACAAATGGAGGATATTAGATAATGTTAACACCA
Organism: Anisus vortex; assembly: GCA_949126835.1. NCBI lineage: Eukaryota > Metazoa > Mollusca > Gastropoda > Planorbidae > Anisus > Anisus vortex. The sequence continues at coordinate 27,973,618 of OX421496.1, read as the reverse complement.
AAATATATTTTTTTACTTTTTTTGTTAAACAATGTTTGGAATAATACATTGAAAACATTGAAAATCTATATATATAAAAAGATCGTGTTTGTGTCCCCACGGATCCCCATTGGTCGATTTGTGAGTTTGTGTCACTTACTTATTTAGGCCTAGTCCTATATACTGTCTAATAGCTTTTCACATCTGACATGTGCCATCTCTAGCTAAGTTGTTAACGTAGAGGACTGCTGTGCGGGCGACCCGGGTTCGATTTTCCAGTTAGACTATGCCTATTTTTTTTACCCGATTTACATTTATTCGTAGACCTTTTTTTCATATCAAACATGTTTGCCGGCCGTAACTCATTGTTAGCTTGAATGGGTTGAGGGAGGGAGTTTAAAAAAATTGACATAATTTTATAGGAAAGTTTGACAGTTGTTAAAGTTAATTGATTAATTAATTAATTGGTCATTTATATAGCGCCTCACTCCATGCTAATAAAAGCATGCTCAGCACGCTCACAAAAACGAAACGACAATAACACTCTAAAATAGTTTTAAACAAGGTTTCGGCCGATGGAGCCACGAAACGACAATAACATTTTAAAATAGTTTTAAACACGTTTTTTGCTGATGGATGTGTACTTGATCAACTTAGTTGAAAAGAAAAGTCTTCAAATTCTTCTTGAATGCCTTTTTTGAGACAGAGTTTTTCAGTGTCTCAGGTAAGCCGTTCCACAGTGAAGGCGCCACAGATTCAAACGAGCGTAAACCAATAGGGGAAGGGGTAGAATAACTAAAAATTTTATTGTAACGTATTTCACGATATTTTAAATTTAAACTTTTCAGTTTTTTAAATACATAACATAATGACATAAATGACATATATTTCTGTTGGATTTTAAAGTGACAACTCTAGCCTACATTTTTTTTTCGGGTTTAAAATGAGATTAAGCTGTTTTTTTTTGTGTTTTTTTTTGTTTATTTTTGGGTTGTTTTGTTTTTTTTTTTGGGGGGGGGGATTATCGGGCAAAATCTAGATATTAGACTACACAAATAAAAATCTGCTTCGAATGTTAGAATTTAAAGCCCATGTTATTTATAGTGGAAAAAAAAAAGACAAATACAATTTATTGGTCTGGTAAAGACGTATTTTTAAAATTTATGCCCTGTTGTTTTACATACACATTATGTTAAGGTAAAAGCGTCTGCTCTTTATTACCGATCGAATGATCGGTCACCTGGTACTATATATATATATACATACAATTTTAACTCGTATTATAGTATAGGATATATATATATATGCATGGGCGCCCGCAGGGGGGGGGCAAGGGGGGGCGCTTGCCCCCCCCCTGGAAAAGTGCCCCCCCCCCCCCGATTGATAGATAAAAAAAAATTTGGACTAAAATAGACAAAAAAATAAATATATAAAACATTTATAATTAATTGTAATAACTGTGACTCCTTCCATTTTCATATCGATCTCATTATCTTAGTGGATTAATCAGGTATACCACATTGATAATTTTGATAGTAAAGCCTTGAGTTAGTTTGATTTTCGGAAAACGCGAGAATACAAAAGTAGCCAAAATTTCATCGACTTGTTACCTTGCCGTATGCCTTACTAGTTTTGCTAACATTACCAGCAACAACATGTACGGTGGAGCGATCATTCAGCACATTCGTCGGCATTTTACGTCTCAAGAGGCGATTCATTTCCCTTGCAGGCCCTCATGTGGCTAAAGAGGCCAATCCTGGACGTACAGGCACGGTCACACTGGCTGCAGATGAATGTAGCGGAGTGGACCACATTTTTCTCCATTGTCTTTTTCCTGGCGCGCTCCTCTCCCGCAAGCCTGGAACCTTCTTTGCTTCCTGCCCTCTAAGTGGGCCTATCCTGCGCCATGATCTCCCCACTGTTTGGGTCAATTTGGAGTTGTTTCATATCTCTTTTGCAGACATCTGCAAATCTCAGTTTTGGACATCCAGCAGGTCTCTGTCCCGAAGCTAACGTTCCATATAGAATGTCCTGTGGAAGTCGACCCTGTGGCATTCGGCGTACATGACATAGCCAGCTGAGACGTCTGTTACTAAGAGTAATACGGATGTCTTGACACTCTGCTCTTCGTAGGACCTCTGCGTTTGAAACCCTGTCCTGCAATCTTATATCTAAAATGAGTCTGAGACACCTAAGGTAAAAGGTGTTCAGTTTTCTCTCCTCCCAGGAATATGTGCTCCATGTCTCACAGCCGTACAGCAGGGTAATCAGAACGCATGTTCGATTAACTAGTGACTTAGTGGAGCGTGTGAGCAGTGAGCTCATCCAGACTCGTTTTTTTGTGTGTTAAATCTTGCCATAGTGCCCATGGCTTTAGCTATTCTACTATTTATCTCCCCATCTAGGAGAACACTGCTTGAGGTTTTGGCTTTGAGCCTGTTTAGATTGAAGAGCTTTCGAGATCTGCTTGTGTGAAGGTAGACACCCTCGTTGCAGTCTCCACAAGCATAGTGCAGTAGACACGAGAAGAATATTCCAAACAAGGTGGGTGCAAGTACACAGTCTAACACCGCTGCGGACTTCACTGTGCACCTGGTTTGCTAAAAGAAAACAGGCAATGAAAGAGAGCAGTTTTGGAGGGAATCCTATTTTTGCCAGGAGTTTGAGGAATCCACTTCTGCTGACCATATCAAATGCTTTAGTGAGATCAACGAAAGCAATGTATAATGGCTTATTCATCTCGCGGAACCTCTCTTGTAGCAGTCGAATGTAGGAGATCATGTCTATAGTGGATAAGTCGCTTCTGAAACCACACTGAGACTCTGGATAGACTCTAGCAGCACCTGCAGCGTTGATAGTGCCTCTTGCAAAGATCTTACCAACTATGCTCAAGAGGGAGATTCCTCTGTCTTTTTGCAATCGCTGCGGTCCCCTTTGTTCTTATATAATGTAACGAACTCTGCTAAATGGCTGTGTGACGCGTCTTGGTAAATATGGTGTGCGTTTTATGGTATATAGACAAAGTAATCAGACAAACTGAGTAGTTATTGTAATGCTTTAAAATATACATATAACTTCTTTAGTCATATAATATTTATATAATTTTCAAATACTTTTTACAGTTTGATCATGTTAATGTTATAAATGTAAGCCATTAATTCTTTTTTATAAAAGAAAAAAGTACAGAAATATTAGCTCAAATGAAACGAAATAATTATCTCCCTTTAATTAACAAATGTTTCTACGTTTGATTCAATAGTGATGCCGAACAAGTTCTGTTTTGTGATATAACAAATTTTACTGATTATTATTATTTCTTTATATACATTCAACATTGTGGTATTCATAACAAGATTTAAATATTAGAGGATTAAAATAATTTACGTTAAACAGTTGTAAATAAACATTTCCTGCTTTCATTGTTTTGTCCATTTAAGAAGTTTATATTTAAAACATTCATAATTACATGATATAGTGCTATTAAATAAGTCTCTTATATTTCTAAATTAATAATACAAATAAATTTGTTTTAGAATTAATTATAGGCCTATATATGTTTAATTAAAATTAGGTTGGGGGCGGTGAGCGGTAAGATTTTAAAAGGGTGCGGTGAGCCGAAAAAGGTTGAAAGCCTATGGCTTAGATCTACAATGTCAGATGAACGTCTGTCAAGGTTGTGCATGTTGTTAGTACACAGAGACAAAGTGAACAGCAATAAAAAAGAGTTTATGGACAAAATTGTAGATATGTTTGGTAGCGATAACAGACCTCCAGTTCTTGTTTAAAGAATACATTTTATTTTAAATTTACGTTGTAATATTGTTTGTTTAAAGTAAGGTTTTTTGTATGGTTTACGTCTATTATATACATATATTGTGCTAATAAAAAATGTGTTGCTGCAGTATGCCCTTCATTACTACAGTGTACTCCAATTACTACAGTGTTCTGTCCGTTCACCATACAAATGCGCTCAGTAAATTAAAACTAAATTAAAACATTACAAAAAATATTTTGCCCCCCCCTAGAAAATTTTCTGCGGGCGCCCATGTATATATGTGTATATATGACTGGAAATTTTCTTCAAAAGCGCTCTAACGATTATCTTCATGTTTTAATGCACTACTTGTTTCACCTAAAAAAAAATCTACAGATTTTCGGCCCCACAAATAAAAATCGGAAATGGACGTTAAACAAAAATACACATTAGATTTATCGTAGATATTGATTTTGGCCGTGAAAACATGCCCTTGCTCGACCCACATGTAGTGCGGCTTTCAAGAGCGGTGTTTTGTTGCGTCGCAGTTATGACGTTTCGGGAATACCCGTAGGCTTACTACAGCAGAAAGAAGTTTAATTTCTTGTTTAAACTACTGTTGCGCACCGATGATAGAAATAATTTAAAGCAAGACCAAGTGTAATTTATGTAATGCAGGGGTGTCCAAACTACAGCCAGTGGGTAACGCGCGGGCGGACAAATGATAGTATGCGGCCCTCGCGACTTATTTAGATTTGAACGTCTACCAATATATTTTAGATTAAACTTCAATATATTTTAGATTAAATTTAAAAAAAAAGAAAACAAATACATATTTACGAATTATCTAATAGTGAGATAATAGTTTGCCGTTTAAATAATAACAGAATTAGAAGAACTTTCACCAAACTAAAGGTCTATTTGTAACTTTCTTTTATCTGACATTTTTTGAAAAAAAAACACCTCTAAAACTTTTTTTGTGTTTAAACAATGAATAGCTGTATATAGTGTACACTGTAGCAGATTACACTGCACTGTATATAGTGTTCACTGTAGCAGTATACACTACGCTGTATATAGCATACAACGTAGCAGTATACTCTACACTGTAAATAATAAACACTGTTTTAGTATTCACTTTTTTAAAAATTCAATTAATGTTTCATTAAAAATGTGTATGATTTGCTTATAAAGGCCTACCAAAGTAAGATACATTAGAATATGTTAACATTGTCAATTCGAAATCTGGTAAACTAGAAAAGATGTAAATTCAGTATATTCGTATTTTCCTTATAACAATAGTCAGAAGTGTAATATACTGTTAGTTTTACTGAGGGGGGGGGGAGAAATTAAACACATTATCTAACGAAGCCTACATATATTATGATCTTTTCATTTGCAGTCTTTTCAATGAATAACATAATTTTACCTTTAATTATTTAGTATTTAAGTTTAATGTTCAAAATGTAAAAAAAAAAAATGTTTATCATACCATTGTTTTAATTAATCAATATTATATTTTACCGCGATAGTTTATTATAAATAGTAACACAAATGGAGGATATTAAATAATGTTAACACCAAACTATATTTTTTTACTTTTTTCGTAAAACAATGTTTGGAATAATACATTGAAAACATTGAAAATCTCTATATATAAAAAGATCGTGTTTGTGTCCCCACGGATCCCTATTGTGTCACTGACCTATTTAGGCCTAGTCCTATATACTGTCTAATAGCTTTTCACATCTGACATGTGCCTTCTCTAGCTAAGTTGTTAACGTAGAGGACTGCTGTGCGTGCGAGCGGGTTCGATTCTCCAGTTAGACTATGCCTATTTTTTTTACCCGTTTTACATTTATTCGTAGACCTTTTTAATTCCTATCAAACATATTTGCCGGCCGTAACTCATTGTTAGCTTGAATGGGTTGAGGGAGGGAGTTGAAAAAATTGACATAATGTTATAGGAAAGTTTGACAGTTGTTAAAGTTAATTAATTAATTAATTAATTGGTCATTTATATAGCACCTCACTCCATGCTTATAAAAGCATGCTCAGCGCGCTCACAAAATCGAAACGACAATAACACTCTAAAATAGTTTTAAACAAGGTTTCGGCCGATGGAGGCACGAAACGACAATAACATTTTAAAATAGTTTCAAACAAGTTTATTTGCTGATGGATGTGTATTTGATCAATTTAGTTGAAAAGAAAAGTCTTCAAATTCTTCTTGAATGCCTTTTTTGACACAGAGTTTTTCAGTGTCTCAGGTAAGCCGTTCCACAGTGAAGGCGCCACAGATTCAAACGAGCGTACACCAAATCACCAATAGGGGAAGGGGTAGAAGAACTAAAAATTGTTACGTAATTCACAATATTTTAAATTTAAACTTTTCATTTTCAGTCTTTTAAATAATAATAATAATAATATTTGTATAGCGCTGCCAACAAACATAATGTAAGCTCAGAGCGCGTTTAACATACAACTAAGAATACGGATATTACACTAGGCCAGGTGACAGAGCTAAATTGATGATTAAAAAAAAGACAAAACAAATAAATGTAGCATTAACCGACCCAACCCATAAATAAGACAGTACGTTTCTAAAGCATGTTAAATGTTATCGAAGGTAAATATTGAAATAATGAGTTTTGAAGTTCTTTTTGAAAGTAACAGTAGAGCTTGTTCGCCTCAGTTGAATGGGAAGTTGATTCCACACCTTCGGACCGGATACTGAGAAGGCTCTAAGGCCAACGGTCGTCAGAGAGAAACGGGGCTCATCCAGAAGCGATGAGTTTGCAGAACGAAGTGTTCTTTGCGGGACATAAGGTCTGATTAGTGCCTTGAGATAAGACGGAAACTCGTTATTAAAAATGCACTGATGGCAAAGTAGCGCCACTTTATACTCAATTCTGGCTTTCACGGGGAGCCAGTGGAGCGAGCGTAGAAGGGCAGTTCCCGAGTCTCTTTTAGACTTGCACATAAACAAACGCGCAGTACGTTTATGTATTCGTTGTAGCCTAGCGATTTAATGACATAAATGACATATATTTCTGTTGGATTTAAAACTGACAACTCTAGCCTACATGTTTTTTTTTTGGTTTAAAATGAGATTAAGCTGTTGTTTCTTTTTTTTTTTTTTTTTGGGGGGGGGGGGGGGTTATCGGGCAAAATCTAGATATTAGACTGCACAAATAAAAATCTGCTTCGACTGTTAGAATTTAAAGCCCATGTTATTCATAGTAGAAAAAAGAAAAAAGACAAATAGGCCTACAATTTATTGGTCTGGTAAAGAAGTATTTTTAAAATTTATGCACTGTTGTTTTACATACACATGATGTTAAGGTACAAGCGCCTGCTCTTTATTACCGATCGAATGATCGGTCACCTGGTACTATATATATATACATACAATTTTAACTCGTATTATAGTATAGGATATATATATGTCTGGAAATTTTCTTCAAAAGCGCTCTAACGATTATCTTCATGTTTTAATGCACGACTTGTTTCACCTAAAAAAAAATCTACAGCTTTTCGGCCCCACAAATAAAAATCGGAAATGGACGTTAAACAAAAATAAATATTAGATTTATCGTAGATATTGAATTTGGCCGTGAAAACATGCCATTGCTCGACCCACATGTAGTGTGGCTTTCAAGAGCGGTGTTTTGTTGCGTCGCAGTTATGACGTTTCGGGAATACCCGTAGGCTTACTACAGCAGAAAGAAGTTTAATTTCTTGTTTAAACTACTGTTGCGCACCGATGATAGAAATAATTTAAAGCAAGACCAAGTGTAATTTATGTAATGCAAGGGTGTCCAAACTACAGCCAGTGGGTAACGCGCGGGCGGACAAATGATAGTATGCGGCCCTCGCGGCTTATTTAGATTAGAACGTCTTCAATATATTTTAGATTAAACTTCAATATATTTTAGATTAAATAAAAAAAAAAAGAAAAACAAATACATATTTACGAATTATCTAATAGTCAGATAATAGTTTGCCGTTTAAATAATAACAGAATTAGATTAAGTTTCACCAAACTAAAGGTCTATTTTTAACTTTCTTTTATCTGACATTTTTTGAAAAAAAAAACACCTCTAAAACTTTTTTTGTGTTTAAACAATGAATAGCTGTATATAGTGTACACTGTAGCAGATTACACTGCACTGTATATAGTGTTCACTGTAGCAGTATACACTACGCTGCATATAGCACACAATGTAGCAGTATAATCTACACTGTAAATAATAAACACTGTATTAGTATCAAATTTTTAAAAATTCAATGAATGTTTCATTAAAAATATGTATGGTTTGCTTATAAAGGCCTACCAAAGTAAGATATATTAGAATATGTTAACATTGTCAATTCGAAAACTGGTAAACTAGAAAAGATGTAAATTCAGTATATTCGTATTTTCCTTATAACAAAAGTCAGAAGTGTAATATACTGTTAGTTTTTTGAGGGGCGGGGGGGGGGAGAAATTAAAACATCATCTAACGAAGCCTATATATATTATGATCTTTTCATTTGCAGTCTTTTCAATGAATAACATAATTTCCCCTTTAATTATTTAGTATTTAAGTTTAATGCTCAAAATTAAAAAAAAAACTGTTTATCATACCATTGTTTTAATTAACCAATATTATATTTTGCCGCGATAGTTTATTATAAATAGTAACACAAATGGAGGATATTAGATAATGTTAACACCAAACTATATTTTTTTACTTTTTTGTCAAACAATGTTTGGAATAATACATTGAAAACATTGAAAATCTCAATATATAAAAATATCGTGTTTGTGTCCCCACGGATCCCTTTAGTTTGGTGAAACTTCATCTAATTATTTAAACGGCAAACTGTTATCTGACTATTAAATTTAACGAATAAAACTAAGGATGTACATACCTAAGTCTAATGTTATGAAAATAAATGCCATAAAATTGTAAGAAACAAGTATTTTTTTAACGTACTAATTAGCCATGGTTAAATTTTTTTAGTCAATAAAATAAATAAAGCATTGTATTTGAATTTCTGTCACACAGAAAAATTATTGGAATAATACAGTGAAAACATTGAAAATCTCTCTATATAAAAAGATCGTGTTTGTGTCCCCACGTATCCCCATTGGTCAATTTGTGAGTTTGTGTCACTAACTTATTTAGGCCTAGTCCTATATACTGTCTAATAGCTTTTCACATCTGACATGTGCCTTCTCTAGCTAAGTTGTTAAAGTAGAGGACTGCTGTCCTATGCCTATTTTTTTACCCGATTTACATTTATTCGTAGACCTTTTTAATTCCTATCAAACATATTTGCCGGCCGTAACACATTGTTAGCTTGAATGGGTTGAGGGAGGGAGTTAAAAAAAATTGACATAATTTTATAGGAAAGTTTGACAGTTGTTAAAGTTAATTAATTAATTAATTAATTGGTCATTTATATAGCGCCTCACCCCATGCTAATAAAAGCATTCTCAGCGCGCTCACAAAATCGAAACGACAATAACACTCTAAAATAGTTTTAAACAAGGTTTCGGCCGATGGCGGCACGAAACGACAATAACATTTTATAATAGTTTCAAACAAGTTTTTTGCTGATGGATGTGTATTTGATCAATTTAGTTGTAAAGAAAAGTCTTCAAATTCTTCTTGAATGCTTTTTTTGACACAGAGTTTTTCAGTGTCTCAGGTAAGCCGTTCCACAGTGAAGGGGCCACAGATTCAAACGAGCGTACACCAATAGAGGAGGGGTAGAAGAACTAAAAATTGTTACGTAATTCACGATATTTTAAATTTAAACTTTTCATTTTCAGTCTTTTAAATAATAATACTAATAATAATAATATTTGTATAGCGCTGCCAACAAACATAATGTAAGCTCAGAGCGCGTTTAACATACAACTAAGAATACGGATATTACACTAGGCCAGGTGACAGAGCTAAATTGATGATTAAAAAAAAGACAAAACAAATAAATGTAGCATTAACCGACCCAACCCATAAATAAGACAGTAAGTTTCTAAAGCATGTTAAATGTTATCGAAGGTAAATATTGAAATAATGAGTTTTTAAGTTCTTTTTGAAAGTAACAGTAGAGCTTGTTCGCCTCAGTTGAATGAGAAGTTGATTCCACACCTTCGGACCGGATACTGAGAAGGCTCTAAGGCCAACGGTCGTCAGAGAGAAACGGGGCTCTTCCAGAAGCGATAAGTTTGCAGAACGAAGTGTTCTTTGCGGGACATAAGGTGTGATTAGTGCCTTGAAATAGGACGGAAACTCGTTGTTAAAAATGCACTGATGGTAAAGTAGCGTCACTTTATACTCAATTCTGGCTTTCACGCGGAGCCAGTGGAGCGAGCGTAGAAGGGCAGTTCCCGAGTCTCTTTTAGACTTGCACATAACCAAACACGCAGTACTGTTCTGTATTCGCTGTAGCCTGGCGAGTTAATGACATAAATGACATATATTTCTGTTAGATTTAAAACTGACAACTCTAGCCTACATGTTTTTTTGGGGGGTTTAAAATGAGAATTAAGCTGTTTTTTTTGTGTTTTTTTTTTCGGGGGGGGGGAGGGGGGTTATCGGGCAAAATCTAGATATTAGACTGCACAAATAAAAATCTGCTTCGACTGTTAGAATTTAAAGCCCATGTTATTCATAGTAGAAAAAAGAAAAAGACAAATACAATTTATTGGTCTGGTAAAGACGTATTTTTTAAATTTATGCACTGTTGTTTTACATACACATTATGTTATGGTACAAGCGCCTGCTCTTTATTACCGATCGAATGATCGGTCACCTGGTACTATATATATATATACATACAATTTTAACTCGTATTATAGTATAGGATTATATAGGCTATACATACATATATACATACATACAATTTTTGCTCGTATTATAGTATAGGATTATCAGCGCGCTCATGAATGGATTAAAAGCATTTTCAATACTGAGCCATTTGCCACACATATATAACGTTTTTTGAGTCCATGATTCAAATAAGCTATGCAGCCCTCAGTGGTATTTCTCTATTGGACTTAATTATCATAGCATATCCTTTATACAGTCACACAACCTCTTACGATTACTTGACTCTGTCATGGGTTGTATAAATGTCATTGTTAGACCAACTGGTTCAGTGGTGCATTAAATTAACAACATTTTAAAATAATTTTAGAAATATGCATATGTTTTTGTTAAATAATAACAAGTGTATATTAATGAAATGAAAAATTAAACTTACTACATTCAGTTTGTTCATTTCAAAAAGGCTTGGTACAGCATTTTCTAGTAATCTTGTTTGCTTTTCATAACTGTCAAACATTTTTTCTTCGAAATGCAGTGAACAAATACGTGTATTCATGGTCACATTGTCCTTATTAATACCGACATTTTCTATCAATTGTTGTCTTCTTTCTGTAAATCTTTGATTTGGAAACCTTAAGAAATAGAGAATTACAATATCAAATATGTAAAGAAATGTATGTAGGTTGTAAATTATATAACTATATATTAAATTTTTTCTTTGTCTACGTAAGTGAAAAATGTACATATATCATAGATATATTTAGTTTAAATAGGGCTAGCAAAAATGAAATCACCCATTTCTGTGTAAGTGATCACTGGATGCCTCGAGACATTTCGATAGTTGTTGTGATAGGCCTATATAAATAGTGGGAGGGGATTCCAGGCGGACGTGTCCGCGTAGGAGAATGCACGCTGGTCAGCGGACACTAGCTTCGCACGAGGGATCCAAAGATTCAGTGGGTCAGAAGCGGAGCGAAGTGGACGGGATTGGGTGTAGAGCCCGAGACAGGAGCGAATGTAATCCGGGGTGGATTCATTAAGGCACTTGTAGCTGAGAGAAGCCAGCTTTTAGGAAATCCGGTAGTTGATGCAGAGATCAGAGCAGACTAGTGATAGGCTATATGTTGATTTCTTCTTATTGAGGACTAGTCGGGCAGCACAGTCTTGCACACGTTTGAGGCCCTGAATGGAGGCGGCCGAGAGGCCAGCCAATAGCGAATTACAATAATCCAAGCGGGATAAGGGGAGAGAGATGACAATCTTCCTGGGTGAGATAGCGACAGATGGCGGCATTACGACGCATGTGGAAGAAGCAGGTTTTCGTGAGGAATGAGATGTGGGCCTCAAAGACTGGCAAAGTGTGTAAACCGACAATACGTTCTGTCACGACGTGGCAATTGAGAGGGGGGTAATAATGGCTGGTTGTCTTAGAGGTATGAGGTGCCGATGCTGTGGTTCACCTGGAATATTTATTTGTTCTCTACTGGCTCGCTTAGATGTTGTTAAACACACACAGACAGACAGTTCTAAGTTAGGCAAGCAAGTTTCTGGTTACGTTTCAGGTGTTTATTTATGATTCAAATTCAATAACCAATGATGAAATACACATACTAACATGCAGGGGAGATACAATGCTTGAGATATATGCACAGGATTGTCTATCACTCAATATACTGTGTTGTTGCGGAATCCAAGTTTAGGCTACGTAACTATAATGAGGAAATTACGATTACTGGCTAAGTATCTGCAAGTCCAAGTAACAATTTGGGAGCTAGACCAAAACGATGTATCTAGCTCGGGAGCTGGGAGAGATCTGCTTTAGTTTAGTTGGGCGGGCTTTTTCGTGGACACTAGTCACCTGACCCAAGGTTAATTTGGTTGGCTTACATTTAATTACATCCTATTCTCATTGGCTAGATTGAATATACATTTGCATAAGAAAAGCTTATTGGAGCCAAAAATGGATTGGGGGTCGGGGTTGCGAGGGCGGAAAGGGGGGGGGAGAGGTCTAGATGAAAGACAATTTATACAGACGTCATGCTGAGTGGGGGAATTTATCTCCCTTTGGTAGAATTTTAAGTAGTTAACTCAAGTGGCTGGGGGGGGGGGTTTCGGACGAGAATTAGTATATGTGTGCGAACTGGGTTCTTTGGTCAACGCTCAGGGAACGACCGTCTCAAAGCAATTGCATAACATGCCGCTAAGCTGAGGGGATATAAAAAGGGGGTGGGGGTGGCGGGGACGCGAAGAGGGGGGTTTAGTGAGGGATCGAGTAATGACTGTCTACACATGCGTTAAAATAGCACAAGATATAAATACATTAAGACATGATATGAATACATTAATATAGCATAGGATAAAATATATACATTCTAACTAACACATTCGTACCCATTCAACCAAGATGTAGTACCAAGTTGAATCGTATTAGTCAGTAGACTCTGAATTTGGGCGTAGTACAAGAGTATAGTGAAGGGTAGAGAAACAGGTGAGAAAGAGTGATGGGGAGATGTAATTGCGTAAGGGAGGGAGAAGATAGTGACGTCAGACTAACCTTCTCTCTATTCTAGCTAAACTTAAGCTAATCTAAGGTTCTAGTTATACACTGCTATATATCTAAGTGCTAATAGTCACTATTAAATCCAGAATTGTGACATCCCTCCGGGCCAATTTGGAATACACTTGAGAGTGGATTCATACCTAATTTACTGAGTCTGAGGCCGGGGTTTGAGTGGTGTCGGTGGGGCCTGAGTCAGGGGCGGGATCTGAGTCAGAGTACCGGGACAGGAAATCTGCGAGATGGTGTTCCTTCCCGGACTGGTAGATGGTCTGGAAGCTGTACTGTGACAGGGTGAGGGAGTACCTCATTAACCTTCTGTTTAGGTTTTTTGCGCATGCGAGAAACGTGAGGGGTTGGTGGTCTGTGTGGAGGATAAAATGGCGACCGTATAGGTATACGTGGAACTTCTCAATTCCAAACACAAGAGCCCAACATTCTAGCTCAGAAGTACTGTAATTCATCTGGGTGGCATTGAGCTTACGCGAGGCATATGCTACGGGAAACAGCATATTATCGTGCTCCGGGTCGGGTTGTAGCAGGGCCGCGCCGACGGCGCGTCCACTAGCGTCGCACTTCAATACGTAGGGGCGGGTCGGGTCAGGCAGACGGAGTATGGGTTTACTAGTGAGAGCAGCCTTCAGCTGGTCGAACGCTAGCTGGCATTCTGTTGACCAGGTGACTTTTTCCGGGAGGTTTTTCCGCGTCAAGTCTGTTAAAGGGGCCGCGATGCTATTGTATTGCGGTATGAACCTTTGGTAATACCCTGTTAGTCCTAGAAGGGACCTTATACCTGATTTGGTGGTGGGCTGAGGGGCTAACTTAATTTTCTCTACTTTGGTTTCGTCTGGCATTATTTTATTCTTTTCGATCATGTGACCTAAGAATTTCAGTTTATTGAAACCTACCATGCATTTCGACGGCCTGGCGGTTAGGCCGGTTTCGCGGAGTCTAGCTAGTAGAGCGGTTATCGTTTCCACATGTTCTGCCCAGGTGGGCGTGGCTATCAAGATGTCATCCACGAAGTGGGTGATCCCAGGTCGGTCAATTGGCTGGATCAGTTTTCGCATCATGCGAGTGAACACGGAGGGGGAATTGTTTAGGCCAAAGGGGACGGTTTGGAATTCGAAGTGGCCTTGGTCTGTGGTAAAGGCGAGGTAAGGGCGGCACTTCTCTTCCACTTCTATTTGGAAGAACCCCTTGCTAAGGTCAAACTTGGAAAAGTATTGAGCGTTGCTCAGTTTTGAAAATAGTAAATCAGGGTCTGGCATGGGCTCGACTTGAAATTCAGTGACTGCGTTTAACCGGCGGAAATCTACGCACATGCGGTGAGATCCGTCTGATTTCTTTACTAATACTATCGGCGCATTGTATGGGGAGGTTGAACTCGCGATGATGTTATGGGCTAACAGATAATTGATTTCTTTCTCAATGACGTCCAGTTTGGCGTGGGGCATAGCATATGGCTTGACCGTAATGGGCCGCGGGTCCGTGACTTTCATGGTGAACGTCTCTAAGTTAGTACGTCCTGGGGTGTCAGTTAGCACATCTGAGTGTGAGGAAAGTAAGTTTTTGACTGTTTTGATCTGTTCAGGGGTTAAGAGGGGACAGATTCCTACGTCATCCATGGTTTCTCCCTTATGTAAGGGAAACGCGGTCAGTGAGTCATCGGCTTCTGTTTCTTCCGCGATGGCGGTTGCTACAAGGGGCGTATCGTCGAGTGGGCGTTCGAGGTATTGTTTTAGCAGGTTGATGTGGAACATTTTGTCTTTGTTTCCGACTTTGATGAGGTAGTTAGTGCCTGAGAGCTTTTTTGTAACTGGGTAGGGGCCCCTCCATGCTAACTGGAGTTTGTTGTAAGAGGAGGGGAGGAGCAGTAGTGCCTTATCGCCCGGAGCCAGAGAGCGTTCTTTGGCCCGCCGATTGTATAGTTTCTCCTGTTTCTCCCTCTCCTTGGCTAAGTGTTTTGAGGCGATAGTGTGGACAGTGTTAAGCCTAGCCTTTAAGTTGTTGATGTAGGCGTGGACGGAGAGTTCTTCGGGATGCGGGGAAGGATTAGTCCAGGCGCGCTTGAGGAGTTCTAGAGGCCCACGGGGTTGGGAACCGAATAGCATCTCATAGGGAGTGTAGCCTAGAGTAGAATGGGGGGTAGACCGATATGCGAATAAGGCTATGGGGAGGAGTGTGTCCCACTCATCCAGAGGGCCATCGACGGTTTTCTTTAACAGCCCGATTAAAGTTTGGTTAAAACGTTCGACTAGCCCATTGCATTGGGGGTGGTAGGGGGAGGATCGGAGGTGGGTGGTGTTCATTATGTGCAGCGCTTCTCTCATCAGTGTACCGGTGAATTGGGGCCCGTTATCGGAGAGTAGGACTTCGGGAAACCCCACTCTCGTGAAAATGGTAAACAGTGCCTCGGCCACGTGTTTCGCGTCCTCTTTCGGCAACGCTACCGCTTCCGGCCAATTGGTGGCCTGACATATCACGCAGAGTATGAACCCGTTCTTCTTACGTGTTATGGAAAGTGGCCCGACGAGGTCTACTGACACCCGCTGAAAGGGTGTGTCGGTCACCGGGTGTTTACCTAACGGTACTGGTTTAGTGTGGTGGGCCTTGGACATGAGCTGGCATTGGTGGCATGACGCTACAAATCGTTTGATCTCATTGTGCATGCCGGGCCAGTGGAAATAATGGGTGATTTTGTTGATTGTGGACCCTTGCCCTTGGTGACCACCCAGGGTTGAGTCGTGGGCCGCCTCCATTACTTGTCTACGGTAGGGACCGGGAATGATGAGCTGGTCTCTGATCGATCCGTCAGGGAGGCTGGACCGTCGGAACAGTCGTTTCCCTTTTTGAATAAACGAGTGGGGTTTCGGGGGGTCTGGGTTTTGACCAACCTTAGCGAACAGTGGGGCCAGGGTCGAGTCTTCCTGTTGGGCCCGCAGGAATTCGTGGGCCGTGGGGGATTCCTCGAGAGGGTGGGGAACAGGGTCAGGGTGCGCGCGTGTGGCCACTGAGGCTAGGGGAGGGAGGGGGACATCGGCAAGGTTGACGTATCGTTCCCCCAGGATGACGTCATAGGGTAATTTGGCTCGGACTGCTAAGGTAGCCGTGCCAGTGTATGGTTGTGACTTGATGTGAACCTTGGCGGTTGGGAGGGACTCAACTTCTCCCGTTACCACTCTATATTGGATTGACTCGCCGGTGTAATCGGAGGGACTCACGAAGGAGGTCTTAGCGAACCCATCGATCTGGCATCCTGAGTCGAGAAGGGCCCTGGCTCTTTTAGAGTTGATCTCTATATTTCTTTCTGTCTTGGTTTCCGGTTTGTCGGAGGGTGTAAGCGGGGGGTGTCGGTTTCTGGGTCTTGCGTCCGGGGGGTGTCCGCAGGGCAAAGGGTGATGGTGTATACTCCTCGGGGGGGGGGGGGGTTTCTGGGAGTGATTAGGGCCGGTATGTGCATTCGGCTGTGGCCCAGTGGAGTTACCTTGTCGAGTCGATTGGGTTTGCCCGGTGCCGGTTTGTGCCCTGGTCGGTTGGTATGGTTGGCCCGCACGTCGGGAGTCTTGAGGGGGCAGGGGGGGGGTCTGGGTTGGGGTGGACCCGGTCGGGACGACGGGAAGCTGGTTTGACTGATTAGAGGGGGAGGGTTGGTGCGGTGGTTGTCCCAGTTATTCCAGGGTGACCGTGGGTGACCCGGGCGGGACAGATGGCCCGGTGGCCGTGTCGACCTCCCATTTTCCTGTCGGGAAGCGGGATGTGAGAGAGATTTCTCCCGGGGGTGGGATGATTCTACCTTGTTGGCTTGCAGAAATCTATCTGCGCTTTGTAGGGAGGAGGGTAACCCTTCGATCCCGTGTTGTATCAGGAAGGCCTTGAGTTTAGGTGTCATTTGTGACTCTACCTGCTCAGTCATTAGGAGGGTGACCATACCGTCGAATGACTGCTCGATATTTCCCAACTCAACCCACTTAAGAAGGTAGGATTGTATTCGTTCTGCGAATCGGGTGTAATTCTCCCCTGGTCGTAGCGTGGACGACCGAAACTTTTTCTGGTAGTGGGACGCGTGCAACTGGTGCCGGTTTAAGAGCGCGTTTTTCAGTGCAGCGCATGACTCCCTGTCTTCTGGGGCCAGTTTACAGTAAGCCTCGTAGTCCTCTCCTCTCAGAGTGGAGACGAGGATCCTACAATGCAATTCTGGGGGGACCTCATTCAACTCCATGCAGTCGCTAAACCGCCGGAGGTAAATGTCAAACTGTTCTAAACGGGGGTCGTGGACGTCGGTCCATAGCGAAGCATGTCTGGGGAGGGGATGGTTGGGGGTGGCTGAACTAAATGATGAGGGGGAGTTTGGGTTGTCGTTGTTATCGGGGGCCCTAACACTTGCTGCTAATTCAGCTAATCTGAATTCGTGTGCCCTGCGTGCTTCCTCGTCTAATCTATGTTTCTCTCTCTCCTCTCTAGCTAATTGTTCTGCTCTAAGCCTATCTTCTCTTTCTAATTGCTTTGCTCTCTCCTCTCTAGCTACCTGTTCTGCTCTCTCCTCTCTAGCTACCTGTTCTGCTCTCTCCTCTCTAGCTACCTGTTCTGCTCTCTCTGTCTTGGCCTCATGGGCCGCTACCTGCTCTACTACGTATTTAGTGATGTCTGAGTCAATGTAGCCTATAGCTATAGCCTCTTCTCTCAACTGCTTACGCAATAGTACACCTTCCGCCATGGTAACAGAGTGAGGCGAGATTAAGATACTAGAGGCGGACAGAGATATAGCGAGATAGGAAAGGAAAATATAGGAGGGGCGTTGGGGTTCAGAGTTTAGCTAACGTAATACAACTCAAAATGGTACTCACCAGACAGCAATTCCAGAATTTTACACACATACACTAACACACGTATATCCAATCATAAAGTTATCGTTTATATGGCGCTCGGCGCTGTTGGTGCAGATAACTTCGGGCTGGTTAGGAATCTCTTTCCCCGTGCCGGGACTGGATTAGCGTTTAATGTTAGTGTCTCCATTGATTCCTTCAAAAAGAACTTAAAAACTCATTATTTCAATATTTATCTTAATTAACATGCTTTGAGCCCTACTGTCTTACTTTTATGTTAGGTCGGTTATTTCGTTTTGGTTGTTTGATTTGTTCCATGTTTGTAAAGTTTTGAATCATTATTTAGTTCCGTGTTCTGAGTTGTATGTTAAATGCGCTCTGAGCTTGCATTATGCTTGTTGGCAGCGCTATACAAATGTCATTATTATTATTATTATTATTATTTTCCCGGGTTTGGATACCGGGAACTACGGCGGGTTCCTACGGGGAGGTTGACAGGGCAGTTGTCGGGTTCTCGGCGGTCTCTAGTTGTCGGGCAGGCTGATGCGGCGGCGGTGGGTCTCTCTGCTGACGTCTCGGGTGCCGGTATGTTGATGCGGGGCCAGAGGGTGGCGACCTGGCGGTTGGGAAGGCAAATCTGGCGTAATGGGGTGGCAAATTTGGTTGCTGGTGTGTCTGGGGTGACGTAGGCTGGGGTGACGTAGGCGTAGGCTGGGGTGGCGTAAGCGTAGGCTGGGGTGTCGTAGGCATAGGCTGGGGTGGCGTAAGCGTAGGCTGGGGTGTCGTAGGCGTAGGCTGGGGTGGCGTAAGCGTAGGCTGGGGTGTCGTAGGCGTAGGCTGGGGTGGCGTAAGCGTAGGCTGGGGTGTCGTAGGCGTAGGCTTGGGTGGCGTAGGCTGCGTAAAGTGGCGAGCCTGGTTTGATGGGTTGATGGATCTGGTTGCTGGCGTTGGGATGACGGGTCTGGTTGCTGGCTTAGAGTCTTTGTGTTGTAGAGAGATGAGCCCCCATCCAGGGTCGGTTTCAGAATCGGCGTAGTCCTCGGGTTGTTGCTGTTGACAGTGCGCTGAACGGCTTGAAGTTCAGATAATCCCGGGCGCGAGGTCCCACTTTGTCACGACGTGGCAATTGAGAGGGGGGTAATAATGGCTGGTTGTCTTAGAGGTATGAGGTGCCGATGCTGTGGTTGACCTGGAATATTTATTTGTTCTCTACTGGCTCGCTTAGATGTTGTTAAACACACACAGACAGACAGTTCTAAGTTAGGCAAGCAAGTTTCTGGTTACGTTTCAGGTGTTTAATTATGATTCAAATTCAATATCCAATGATGAAATACACATACTAACATGCAGGGGAGATACAATGCTTGAGATATATGCACAGGAACGTCTATCACTCAATATACTGAGTTTTTGCGGAATCCAAGTTTAGGCTACGTAACTATAATGAGGAAATTACGATTACTGGCTAAGTATCTGCAAGTCCAAGTAACAATTTGAGAGCTAGACCAAAACGATGTATCTAGCTCGGGAGCTGGGAGAGATCTGCTTTAGTTTAGTTGGGCGGGCTTTTTCGTGGACACTAGTCACCTGACCCAAGGTTAATTTGGTTGGCTTACATTTAATTACATCCTATTCTCATTGGCTAGATTGAATATACATTTGCATAAGAAAAGCTTATTGGAGCCAAAAATGGATTGGGGGTCGGGGTTGCGAGGGCGGAAAGGGGGGGGGAGAGGTCTAGATGAAAGACAATTTATACAGACGTCATGTTGAGTGGGGGAATTTATCTCCCTTTGGTAGAATTTTAAGTAGTTAACTCAAGTGGCTGGGGGGGGGGGGTTCGGACGAGAATTAGTATATGTGTGCGAACTGGGTTCTTTGGTCAACGCTCAGGGAACGACCGTCTCAAAGCAATTGCATAACATGCCGCTAAGCTGAGGGGATATAAAAAGGGGGTGGGGGTGGCGGGGACGCGAAGAGGGGGGTTGAGTGAGGGATCGAGTAATGACTGTCTACACATGCGTTAAAATAGCACAAGATATAAATACATTAAGACATGATATGAATACATTAATATAGCATAGGATAAAATATATACATTCTAACTAACACATTCGTACCCATTCAACCAAGATGTAGTACCAAGTTGAATCGTATTAGTCAGTAGACTCTGAATTTGGGCGTAGTACAAGAGTATAGTGAAGGGTAGAGAAACAGGTGAGAAAGAGTGATGGGGAGATGTAATTGCGTAAGGGAGGGAGAAGATAGTGACGTCAGACTAACCTTCTCTCTATTCTAGCTAAACTTAAGCTAATCTAAGGTTCTAGTTATACACTGCTATCTATCTAAGTGCTAATAGTCACTATTAAATCCAGAATTGTGACATCCCTCCGGGCCAATTTGGAATACACTTGAGAGTGGATTCATACCTAATTTACTGAATCTGAGGCCGGGGTTTGAGTGGTGTCGGTGGGGCCTGAGTCAGGGGCGGGATCTGAGTCAGAGTACCGGGACAGGAAATCTGCGAGATGGTGTTCCTTCCCGGACTGGTAGATGGTCTGGAAGCTGTACTGTGACAGGGTGAGGGAGTACCTCATTAACCTTCTGTTTAGGTTTTTTGCGCATGCGAGAAACGTGAGGGGTTGGTGGTCTGTGTGGAGGATAAAATGGCGACCGTATAGGTATACGTGGAACTTCTCAATTCCAAACACAAGAGCCCAACATTCTAGCTCAGAAGTACTGTAATTCATCTGGGTGGCATTGAGCTTACGCGAGGCATATGCTACGGGAAACAGCATATTATCGTGCTCCGGGTCGGGTTGTAGCAGGGCCGCGCCGACGGCGCGTCCACTAGCGTCGCACTTCAATACGTAGGGGCGGGTCGGGTCAGGCAGACGGAGTATGGGTTTACTAGTGAGAGCAGCCTTCAGCTGGTCGAACGCTAGCTGGCATTCTGTTGACCAGGTGACTTTTTCCGGGAGGTTTTTCCGCGTCAAGTCTGTTAAAGGGGCCGCGATGCTATTGTATTGCGGTATGAGCCTTTGGTAATACCCTGTTAGTCCTAGAAGGGACCTTATACCTGATTTGGTGGTGGGCTGAGGGGCTAACTTAATTTTCTCTACTTTGGTTTCGTCTGGCATTATTTTATTCTTTTCGATCATGTGACCTAAGAATTTCAGTTTATTGAAACCTACCATGCATTTCGACGGCCTGGCGGTTAGACCGGTTTCGCGGAGTCTAGCTAGTAGAGCGGTTATCGTTTCCACATGTTCTGCCCAGGTGGGCGTGGCTATCAAGATGTCATCCACGAAGTGGGTGATCCCAGGTCGGTCAATTGGCTGGATCAGTTTTCGCATCATGCGAGTGAACACGGAGGGGGAATTGTTTAGGCCAAAGGGGACGGTTTGGAATTCGAAGTGGCCTTGGTCTGTGGTAAAGGCGAGGTAAGGGCGGCACTTCTCTTCCACTTCTATTTGGAAGAACCCCTTGCTAAGGTCAAACTTGGAAAAGTATTGAGCGTTGCTCAGTTTTGAAAATAGTAAATCAGGGTCTGGCATGGGCTCGACTTGAAATTCAGTGACTGCGTTTAACCGGCGGAAATCTACGCACATGCGGTGAGATCCGTCTGATTTCTTTACTAATACTATCGGCGCATTGTATGGGGAGGTTGAACTCGCGATGATGTTATGGGCTAACAGATAATTGATTTCTTTCTCAATGACGTCCAGTTTGGCGTGGGGCATAGCATATGGCTTGACCGTAATGGGCCGCGGGTCCGTGACTTTCATGGTGAACGTCTCTAAGTTAGTACGTCCTGGGGTGTCAGTTAGCACATCTGAGTGTGAGGAAAGTAAGTTTTTGACTGTTTTGATCTGTTCAGGGGTTAAGAGGGGACAGATTCCTACGTCATCCATGGTTTCTCCCTTATGTAAGGGAAACGCGGTCAGTGAGTCATCGGCTTCTGTTTCTTCCGCGATGGCGGTTGCTACAAGGGGCGTATCGTCGGGTGGGCGTTCGAGGTATTGTTTTAGCAGGTTGATGTGGAACATTTTGTCTTTGTTTCCGACTTTGATGAGGTAGTTAGTGCCTGAGAGCTTTTTTGTAACTGGGTAGGGGCCCCTCCATGCTAACTGGAGTTTGTTGTAAGAGGAGGGGAGGAGCAGTAGTGCCTTATCGCCCGGAGCCAGAGAGCGTTCTTTGGCCCGCCGATTGTATAGTTTCTCCTGTTTCTCCCTCTCCTTGGCTAAGTGTTTTGAGGCGAAAGTGTGGACAGTGTTAAGCCTAGCCTTTAAGTTGTTGATGTAGGCGTGGACGGAGAGTTCTTCGGGATGCGGGGAAGGATTAGTCCAGGCGCGCTTGAGGAGTTCTAGAGGCCCACGGGGTTGGGAACCGAATAGCATCTCATAGGGAGTGTAGCCTAGAGTAGAATGGGGGGTAGACCGATATGCGAATAAGGCTGTGGGGAGGAGTGTGTCCCACTCATCCAGAGGGCCATCGACGGTTTTCTTTAACAGCCCGATTAAAGTTTGGTTAAAACGTTCGACTAGCCCATTGCATTGGGGGTGGTAGGGGGAGGATCGGAGGTGGGTGGTGTTCATTATGTGCAGCGCTTCTCTCATCAGTGTACCGGTAAATTGGGGCCCGTTATCGGAGAGTAGGACTTCGGGAAACCCCACTCTCGTGAAAATGGTAAACAGTGCCTCGGCCACGTGTTTCGCGTCCTCTTTCGGCAACGCTACCGCTTCCGGCCAATTGGTGGCCTGACATATCACGCAGAGTATGAACCCGTTCTTCTTACGTGTTATGGAAAGTGGCCCGACGAGGTCTACTGACACCCGCTGAAAGGGTGTGTCGGTCACCGGGTGTTTACCTAACGGTACTGGTTTAGTGTGGTGGGCCTTGGACATGAGCTGGCATTGGTGGCATGACGCTACAAATCGTTTGATCTCATTGTGCATGCCGGGCCAGTGGAAATAATGGGTGATTTTGTTGATTGTGGACCCTTGCCCTTGGTGACCACCCAGGGTTGAGTCGTGGGCCGCCTCCATTACTTGTCTACGGTAGGGACCGGGAATGATGAGCTGGTCTCTGATCGATCCGTCAGGGAGGCTGGACCGTCGGAACAGTCGTTTCCCTTTTTGAATAAACGAGTGGGGTTTCGGGGGGTCTGGGTTTTGACCGACCTTAGCGAACAGTGGGGCCAGGGTCGAGTCTTCCTGTTGGGCCCGCAGGAATTCGTGGGCCGTGGGGGATTCCTCGAGAGGGTGGGGAACAGGGTCAGGGTGCGCGCGTGTGGCCACTGAGGCTAGGGGAGGGAGGGGGACATCGGCAAGGTTGACGTATCGTTCCCCCAGGATGACGTCATAGGGTAATTTGGCTCGGACTGCTAAGGTAGCCGTGCCAGTGTATGGTTGTGACTTGATGTGAACCTTGGCGGTTGGGAGGGACTCAACTTCTCCCGTTACCACTCTATATTGGATTGACTCGCCGGTGTAATCGGAGGGACTCACGAAGGAGGTCTTAGCGAACCCATCGATCTGGCATCCTGAGTCGAGAAGGGCCCTGGCTCTTTTAGAGTTGATCTCTATATTTCTTTCTGTCTTGGTTTCCGGTTTGTCGGAGGGTGTAAGCGGGGGGGTGTCGGTTTCTGGGTCTTGCGTCCGGGGGGTGTCCGCAGGGCAAAGGGTGATGGTGTATACTCCTCGGGGGGGGGGGGTTCTGGGAGTGATTAGGGCCGGTATGTGCATTCGGCTGTGGCCCAGTGGAGTTACCTTGTCGAGTCGATTGGGTTTGCCCGGTGCCGGTTTGTGCCCTGGTCGGTTGGTATGGTTGGCCCGCACGTCGGGAGTCTTGAGGGGGCGGGGGGTCTGGGTTGGGGTGGACCCGGTCGGGACGACGGGAAGCTGGTTTGACTGATTAGAGGGGGAGGGTTGGTGCGGTGGTTGTCCCAGTTATTCCAGGGTGACCGTGGGTGACCCGGGCGGGACAGATGGCCCGGTGGCTGTGTCGACCTCCCATTTTCCTGTCGGGAAGCGGGATGTGAGAGAGATTTCTCCCGGGGGTGGGATGATTCTACCTTGTTGGCTTGCAGAAATCTATCTGCGCTTTGTAGGGAGGAGGGTAACCCTTCGATCCCGTGTTGTATCAGGAAGGCCTTGAGTTTAGGTGTCATTTGTGACTCTACCTGCTCAGTCATTAGGAGGGTGACCATACCGTCGAATGACTGCTCGATATTTCCCAACTCAACCCACTTAAGAAGGTAGGATTGTATTCGTTCTGCGAATCGGGTGTAATTCTCCCCTGGTCGTAGCGTGGACGACCGAAACTTTTTCTGGTAGTGGGACGCGTGCAACTGGTGCCGGTTTAAGAGCGCGTTTTTCAGTGCAGCGCATGACTCCCTGTCTTCTGGGGCCAGTTTACAGTAAGCCTCGTAGTCCTCTCCTCTCAGAGTGGAGACGAGGATCCTACAATGCAATTCTGGGGGGACCTCATTCAACTCCATGCAGTCGCTAAACCGCCGGAGGTAAATGTCAAACTGTTCTAAACGGGGGTCGTGGACGTCGGTCCATAGCAAAGCATGTCTGGGGAGGGGATGGTTGGGGGTGGCTGAACTAAATGATGAGGGGGAGTTTGGGTTGTCGTTGTTATCGGGGGCCCTAACACTTGCTGCTAATTCAGCTAATCTGAATTCGTGTGCCCTGCGTGCTTCCTCGTCTAATCTATGTTTCTCTCTCTCCTCTCTAGCTAATTGTTCTGCTCTAAGCCTATCTTCTCTTTCTAATTGCTTTGCTCTCTCCTCTCTAGCTACCTGTTCTGCTCTCTCCTCTCTAGCTACCTGTTCTGCTCTCTCCTCTCTAGCTACCTGTTCTGCTCTCTCTGTCTTGGCCTCATGGGCCGCTACCTGCTCTACTACGTATTTTGTGATGTCTGAGTCAATGTAGCCTATAGCTATAGCCTCTTCTCTCAACTGCTTACGCAATAGTACACCTTCCGCCATGGTAACAGAGTGAGGCGAGATTAAGATACTAGAGGCGGACAGAGATATAGCGAGATAGGAAAGGAAAATATAGGAGGGGCGTTGGGGTTCAGAGTTTAGCTAACGTAATACAACTCAAAATGGTACTCACCAGACAGCAATTCCAGAATTTTACACACATACACTAACACACGTATATCCAATCATAAAGTTATCGTTTATATGGCGCTCGGCGCTGTTGGTGCAGATAACTTCGGGCTGGTTAGGAATCTCTTTCCCCGTGCCGGGACTGGATTAGCGTTTAATGTTAGTGTCTATTTTCCCGGGTTTGGATACCGGGAACTACGGCGGGTTCCTACGGGGAGGTTGACAGGGCAGTTGTCGGGTTCTCGGCGGTCTCTAGTTGTCGGGCAGGCTGATGCGGCGGCGGTGGGTCTCTCTGCTGACGTCTCGGGCGCCGGTATGTTGATGCGGGGCCAGAGGGTGGCGACCTGGCGGTTGGGGCGGCAAATCTGGCGTAATGGGGTGGCAAATTTGATTGCTGGTGTGTCTGGGGTGACGTAGGCTGGGGTGACGTAGGCGTAGGCTGGGGTGGCGTAAGCGTAGGCTGGGGTGTCGTAGGCATAGGCTGGGGTGGCGTAAGCGTAGGCTGGGGTGTCGTAGGCGTAGGCTGGGGTGGCGTAAGCGTAGGCTGGGGTGTCGTAGGCGTAGGCTGGGGTGGCGTAAGCGTAGGCTGGGGTGTCGTAGGCGTAGGCTGGGGTGGCGTAGGCTGCGTAAAGTGGCGAGCCTGGTTTGATGGGTTGATGGATCTGGTTGCTGGCGTTGGGATGACGGGTCTGGTTGCTGGCTTAGAGTCTTTGTGTTGTAGAGAGATGAGCCCCCATCCAGGGTCGGTTTCAGAATCGGCGTAGTCCTCGGGTTGTTGCTGTTGACAGTGCGCTGAACGGCTTGAAGTTCAGATAATCCCGGGCGCGAGGTCCCACTTTGTCACGACGTGGCAATTGAGAGGGGGGTAATAATGGCTGGTTGTCTTAGAGGTATGAGGTGCCGATGCTGTGGTTGACCTGGAATATTTATTTGTTCTCTACTGGCTCGCTTAGATGTTGTTAAACACACACAGACAGACAGTTCTAAGTTAGGCAAGCAAGTTTCTGGTTACGTTTCAGGTGTTTATTTATGATTCAAATTCAATATCCAATGATGAAATACACATACTAACATGCAGGGGAGATACAATGCTTGAGATATATGCACAGGAACGTCTATCACTCAATATACTGTGTTGTTGCGGAATCCAAGTTTAGGCTACGTAACTATAATGAGGAAATTACGATTACTGGCTAAGTATCTGCAAGTCCAAGTAACAATTTGGGAGCTAGACCAAAACGATGTATCTAGCTCGGGAGCTGGGAGAGATCTGCTTTAGTTTAGTTGGGCGGGCTTTTTCGTGGACACTAGTCACCTGACCCAAGGTTAATTTGGTTGGCTTACATTTAATTACATCCTATTCTCATTGGCTAGATTGAATATACATTTGCATAAGAAAAGCTTATTGGAGCCAAAAATGGATTGGGGGTCGGGGTTGCGAGGGCGGAAAGGGGGGGGGAGAGGTCTAGATGAAAGACAATTTATACAGACGTCATGCTGAGTGGGGGAATTTATCTCCCTTTGGTAGAATTTTAAGTAGTTAACTCAAGTGGCTGGGGGGGGGGGGGTTTCGGACGAGAATTAGTATATGTGTGCGAACTGGGTTCTTTGGTCAACGCTCAGGGAACGACCGTCTCAAAGCAATTGCATAACATGCCGCTAAGCTGAGGGGATATAAAAAGGGGGTGGGGGTGGCGGGGACGCGAAGAGGGGGGTTGAGTGAGGGATCGAGTAATGACTGTCTACACATGCGTTAAAATAGCACAAGATATAAATACATTAAGACATGATATGAATACATTAATATAGCATAGGATAAAATATATACATTCTAACTAACACATTCGTACCCATTCAACCAAGATGTAGTACCAAGTTGAATCGTATTAGTCAGTAGACTCTGAATTTGGGCGTAGTACAAGAGTATAGTGAAGGGTAGAGAAACAGGTGAGAAAGAGTGATGGGGAGATGTAATTGCGTAAGGGAGGGAGAAGATAGTGACGTCAGACTAACCTTCTCTCTATTCTAGCTAAACTTAAGCTAATCTAAGGTTCTAGTTATACACTGCTATCTATCTAAGTGCTAATAGTCACTATTAAATCCAGAATTGTGACACGTTCCCATTAAGAACACACCGGCGGACGAACGCATGGGGGACAGCAATGGACGCAGCAACCCCGTCTCAAGAACCACCCGGTGCCTGGATGCCTATATGTATATTATAGGATTTGTGCTACCGGATGACAGTGCATGTATACGGGCGAGCCATTACGATAATGATCCTTAGGGGAACTGCAGTGGATAATCCTAGCTGCAAAATTTTAACTGTTACAAGGCATGCCACGTTTTTGGCGTGTCCTAGGGTGGCTTGTAGGGCCCAGTTAGAGCTTGGGATCCCCCCCCCCCTATCGTTACGCCCTGGACAAACGAGACCTTATAACATGGCAGTCTTGATAAATATATATATATAGTCTACTGACAAGAGGGTCTTGTTAATGAAAATGAACGCTTTTATTAATGAGACATTTTTGGGAGGTATACAGCCCTATAAAACAATAAGCACACAGACTTACATAATAATATGGAATGTAATTCCATGTTCCAAATTTATTTTTGCGGATTGTCTATTACTGCATCCCTTGACACAACAGTGCGTTGGTATGGTAATAGTAGTGGTAAGTACTAAAGGCTATTTCATTGTAGAGTGTAGAAAAACTATAAGAAAAGAAAAATAGCTGTACACCATAGATTCTCAACGGGGGCGATATCGCCCCCCGGGGGGCAGTGAGAAGCTTTAGGGGGGCGCTGACATTCCCGGGGGCGATTTGGGGGCGGTGAAGGGCAAGTGGGCGGTACAAACGTAACTTATAGAATTTGAACACCTCAGCTTTTTGAATCGATTAGTTTTTGAATGAAATGTGATGTAAACGCAAGTGCTGCTAAATATCTGATATCCCTCAACAGTAGGCCTACATATTATTATGCTAATAACAAATGGGAATTGCAATGCCTTTTGGATGAGGTAGGGATCAGTATTTGACAAATATGGTGTGCAGTCGGCTGGACTGTCGCCCTGACATCTGCTAAGTTAATGATATTTTGATCTTAGTTTTACCGAGATGTCCTTTGTGTGTTTTAGAACCATGAGTGGAAGGAGAAACTATCATAAAGCGGTATAGATACGTACTAATCATAAGAATTAGGTATTTATTGTTAAGCTTGAAAATATACATATAAAATCTTTAGTTATATAAAATTTATATAATTTTCAAATACTCATTTGTGAACAGTCAAAAATATTTAAAAATGTAAATAAACATGACTTTGTCTCACTTGTGAACAGTCAATAATATTTTAAAATGTAACTAAACATGACTTTGTCTCATTTGTGAACAGTCAAAAATATTTAAAAATGTAAATAAACATGACTTTGTCTCATTTGTGAACAGTCAAAAATATTTTAAAATGTAAATAAACATGACTTTGTTTCATTTGTGAACAGTCAAAAATATTTTAAAATGTAAATAAACATGACTTTGTCTCATTTGTGAACAGTCAAAAATATTTTAAAATGTAAATAAACATGACTTTGTCTCATTTTGTGAACAGTCAAAAATATCTTAAAATGTAAATAAACGTGACTTTGTCACATTTGTGAACAGTCAAACATATTTTAAAATGTAAATAAACATGACTTTGTCTCATTTGTGAACAGTCAAAAATATTTAAAAATGTAAACATTCAGAATGTTTAAAAAGTAAAATGATTATAAACAAAATATCAACAGGCATGATTATTTTTTTTTAGAATTTAAACGCTGATCTAATGAATAAATAAACATGACGTGGAAATCTGCTGTCAACAAACACAATTAATTTTCTCCAAAATGTAAACAACATGCAACCTCATGAGGTCAACAAAATGCAAAAATCCTCTGCTTCCTTGTATATATTTTGGCGCAGAAAGTATTAGGAATGGATTTTCCCCGAAGCTTTTCGAATTCTAAAGAAAATGCGTGCTAACAAGTCGAAGAAACAACGAGAAAGCATGATGTTATTTTGTCAGAATAAATAAATGTACTCACTTACTCTATACAGAAAAACGAAATGTAAATAAAAACTCTACATGAATTAGAGAGACAATCTCAAATACAAAATTGTTATGGACCTCTTTAGGTTGATTATTATTACGACTCGTTAAATCGGATTCAATGAATATAGTTGTATCTTTATTAGAAGTCTCTAGATTCTGCTAATCTGTAGCCCAAGCTAGGGGTTCCTTGACTGACAGGTCTATGCAGTAATGTAGTTATATTCGTGATAATTATCTTCAACACATTTCTCAACAATGATAGATCAAACAACTCCAGTTGTTGAATAAACAATTTTATTTAAATTGTAGACTCAATATAAACGATCAATAAACTTCATCAACTGGTGGCAACATAAGTATCAATAAAATGGCATTATATGTACATGTATGAATATAGCGACTTCACTCTACAAACGTTTAAACTGAACTAACTTTAAGGAGGTCGGGACTTTACAAAGAAAACGATCATCGAAGATTCTACAGGGTCTTAATACGCATTTTAACCTCTTTCTCTATAATTACTACGATCCAGAATTATCCCCCAATTTCCACGGGATTTGAACGAATTATTTTATTTAAACTGCCCTCAGGGCATAAAGGTCAAACCTTGGTCGCTTTGGACTCTGATACGCACTTGTTAAGGGGTCAATGCCTTACTACGTCATTCATTTATGACCGATATTCGTAACATCCCCCCCCTTCTAAAGCTTTATAATTATTTCCTTTACATTTTAACCATACGAAAAATGTTAATTTTAAGGAATAATTATAAAAGAAAATATTCCGGGGAAAACAATACAGTTCAATTGGCGATCCCAATAATTCAATCGAACTGATAACAATAACATAATAATATATGCAATATAAATTCATCTTATCAAATGGCTTAACTACAGTCATTCAATCATTCAATTTTTAATTCAAAACAATGGACAATTAAATTGTTTATCTAAATCTTAGATACAAGAAAAATACATAGGGTTAAACATTATACAATCTAATAATTTCCATTCCATTATCATTCCACGTTAATAAAAACTCTCGCGTCTATTTAATAATAAACTAATATCTTTTACAATTTGTAATTATACAACAAAAGAAAAAATCACTTAATGTCCCTGCAGACACGACCTTTTTTTTTCATAAGGAGAAAAAACCAAACGTTCTGATAGAACACATGCTAGGCCTAACTCAATTACAAAACAAAAAAAATACTAGCCCTGACCTAATTTCACTTTACAACAAAAATTTTATTGCTCGTGTAGACAGTATTTTTTTTCAAGCCTGTAGGCTTTAGACAACACTGTCTGTGATGCGACACAGAAATTGAGGTCAATTCCGCCTTTCTCTCTCTCTCTCTCTCTCTCTCTCTCTCTCATTCTCAATTGATTTTAACAATGTTGACATCGCTATGCAAATTTCTACCTCATCACAGCCGAGGTCAAATAAAATTGCTACGCGATTAAATAGTTATCGTATTAAATGAGCATTCTTTAACATCTATCATCTCAAAATCAAATTCATTTATATTATTTTGAGAACATTAAACATAGTCTGTTCACGAATTAAAATAGTTTATAGCAAAAATCATTAAAAATATTTCAATCTTTCATTTTACCATGACCTTTCGACGTCATTATTTTCTTTTTTAAAAGAGTTCACATCGTAGCAGGTTAAATTGAAACATTCAGACAATCATGGATTTACTTAAACAAATTTGGTTAATTTACTTAATTAACTATCAATTAAAACAAGTTATATTATCTTCATACAATCTTAGTACTACACAGTAAGTACTTATTTTCTTTAGATTACATTAAATACAATATTATTGAAGTAGAAAAGTTAAGCATAGGCTACTATTATTTTTTTTTTCATAGCGAAATCAATGTAACAATTTATGTACAAAACAAACTGCTGGTTTGACTGGTGTGGTAAAACATTTCATTTCCAATCTTTTCAGTGGTGTACATTGCTCTTTTCCATTTTTCCATAAAGGTTTTATTCCTTATTCATAGATTCTCCTGTTACTTTCACAGTGTTCAGGTCTACCCAATCTTTTTGCTTGTCAATACAATTCATTCAATCTATTTTAACTAATACAAAAAAAAATAGATTAGTTTTACAATCTTGATATGAAATCCTTAATTAATAATACATTTGTTGAACATTGGTATGTCAACATTATAAATTCTCAACCATGACATTCTCAACCATTCTGGTTTATAGTGTCAAGTCAGTGGCACATATCCTAAATTTATACAAAACAAGGACACAAAGCTTTATTAGTTTCTACTTCTGGTCTGCTTTTCATGTAACAGTATCCTAAAAGTGAAAAAGTCATATATAATACATTTCTTGGAATTCTTGTTAGTCATAGTTCTGCCTTGCTGCAACTATTTTTACCCTACATTATCATACATTCAATGATAATATAATAAATGAATAAATTCACATAGAAGAAATTTGCATCTTGACTCAGTGCAATATTTCAACAACAGTACATGATAAAATAAATCCATAGTACAATCATAAAACATTTCTCAATACTTTAGTGATAGAAAATTCTCTTTTCTTAAAACCATTTACATCTTTTTCAATCAAATTATCCTCTCTGCCAAATGTTTCAATTATCATTTCCAGAGATTCTCAAACATATCTTATAATCAGTCCACATTTATAATGTCCTCTGATTTAGAAACCAATTCTGCGGATAAAACTGATCTTTTTCTCTTATAGCAATTATTTTAAATGCTCAACCTAACCAGTTTGTTTAGAAATATCACACTATAATGATATTTACTCTAACAATACTTTTACTCAGTCCTTTTTCATCACAAGTAAGGGATTTAGTTTTAAAATAGTAAGTTTGGTAACTAACTATCAGTGAATTTGTCATTCAATTCATCCTGTACTCCAGGCATAAATTTTACAAATAAGAGTAACAATGTTAACAACATCAAGCTTATTCCAATTGTTTTCAGAAGGTAAGGCTTTATCATTTTCAAATGATATAATATTTTTGCCTTTCTTTCATCACACAACAATGGCATCTGCATGTGAGCAGTGTACAATTTTTTTCTAACAAATACAGTTATGTCAGACACAAAATTTATGTACTTATCTAGGTACTTGCTCAGCCCAAGGAGATCCAATTCGGTCTGCCATTCCTCTGGAAGTAGTTTGAGTGGTCCTCGGACAGTGGGTCCAAAGATTGGTCCATAGGCTCCTCGACTTTCCGGATAGGATTCAGTTGACATCTCCTGCTCCAGGCATAAGTTCTTTAGGACTGGATTGAAGAGTTCCGGGGCGAAGTTGGTCCTTCGATCTGTCGGTATGGATTGTGGTAACCCATAGTTTTTGATAGTTTCGGTCCAGCTCTCAGCACTCGTTTCTTCAGTGATGCTCCTCAAATCTTCATCTGTACCGGCAACTGCAGGTTTGCATTGTTGATTGTTTATGCTGTGGTCTATCTGTTCATAGACATCAGTAGTAGGATTTTCTTTCTCGTCGACAGCTTTCTCATGCAGCTGTAGCAACTCTGGGTCTACTTTCTGCTCAGCAATCATTTCATTTTGTGATGACTTCTTTGATTGATCATTTCCTTTCGGACAATCTTCAATCATGGAGAAAATAGTAGTATCACGTTCCACTTCTTCTTCCTCTATCTTCTCTCGTGGGAGAATTTCTTCTTTCTTTTTCTTTTCTTGTGAGATAATTTCTTCTTTCTTTTTCTGTGGTGTCATACCTTTTATGACATCACCTACAGGATAAAGTTCTTTTTCTTTTCCTGTCTCCACAATAGGACTAGGGTCGGGATTTTCCTTCACAATTAGTTCAGGTCTCACCCTCCCTTGCGCCAAATCATTTGCTAGGATAACAGATATGCCCTCAACAGGAAGTTTTGATATTACTCCAACTGTCACATATCCTGTCACCAAGTCAGATGTGAGGTATATCCTATGTAGAGGTATTTCTTCTTTCCATTCAAAACCTCTCAATAGGACGGTCTGTCCTGTCAATGTATTCACATTCAATGGTAATACATCTTTAAGCAGCAGTGTTAATGATGCTCCTGTGTCTCGTAATATGTTTACGGACTTCAGTGGTCCTTCCTTTTGTAAGGCCACACAACCTTCACTAATGAACGGTTGAAAACTGCACAGGGTCTCTGTGTCAATTTTATTCTTCCCTTGACCATGACTTTCGGGTGTTGTTTCATCTTTCGATGACTTCAGACTCTTTTCCGAGTCAAAAATACTTTGGTCTACTTTTTCGTCTCTGTGGACTTGGACAATTAATCCAATAGTAGCCATTCTGTATTTATAATCAGGATATTTATCCTCATTATCTTCAGTTGTAGATTTCTCTACCTTCTGACTTTTGCTCTCAGGCAAATCCACCCTCAGTGTTTCTGGTTTAGAAGAATCTTCCTTTGAATTCAGTTCGTTTGTATCTTCTTGTACATTCTGTATTTGTGCATGTCTGGCACACATGACCACTTTGTTAGGTCTTTTATCTTTCCTTATACTCCAACAGTCTTCTATGCTATGTCCGGTTCTTTTACAAAAAGTACATTGGACGTTTTTGTAGACAGGTTTTTTATTAACATCATTTTGTTTCACAAAATGCTCTTTTTCACGATGTTGTTGTTGTGTGTTTTCTGCTGGCCGTTGTGGCCTATTAACATTCTTTCCATCAGCTGTCCTATGACACAATGTGTACTGTTCAGCTAAATCAGCAGCCTTATGTGGGTCAGTGATATCACGCTCGGATAAATACATTCTTATATCCGGCCTCACTTTGTTAATAAAATCCTCTAAGAGAATGATATCTTTCATTTCTTTTAATGTGGAGATATTTCTGGATTTTATCCACTGATCCATTAACTTTTCTTCTGCTCTAAGGAAGTCTAAGTGTGTTTGGTAAGGGGACATTGTGTACTGACGGAACCTTTTCCGATAACTTTCCGGTATTTGGTTATAGGCTTTAAGTACAGTATCTTTAATGATTTCATAATCATTTAAATTCTCCTCTTTCAACAATAGAACACAATCTCTTGCCCTTCCCTGAGTAAAAGCTGTTCTGACTAATATTCCCCATTTATCTTCTGGGAATTTAAAATCTCTGCAAGAAATTTCAAAGGTCTGGAAGAAATTAGCTATTTCACTTTCTTTATCAATGTAGGTAGGGACTAGCTTTTTCCATCTGGCCATCTCTACATCACTATGAGATTCTTTTTTAGTAGCTCCTATCTTCGCTAGTTCTATTCTTTCCTGACTTTCTATTTCTCTTTGACTTTTCTTATCTTCCATCTCAAGCTCAAGACGTTTTTGTTCTATCTCCATCCGTTTCATTTCTAGCTGAAATCGCAACTGTTCAGACATAGTCTGACCTTCAACTTGATATCCCTCCGCGCTTGATTCTACTTTCAACTTGCCACTCGCAATCAACACATCTTTTATCTGCTGTGTCAACACAGTCCTCGATGGTGTAGTTTCAGTAACTTCTATCTTTAAGATCTCAGCGATCTCTTTTAACTTCTTTATTGATAAAGTTTTCAGAACTTCTTCTTCTGGATTTTCAATAAATTCCATTCTTTAGTTAAGAGATTTATAAAATGTAAATTTCCAACTTACGTTTTTCCAATCGGAAGAATAATTTCAGCGTTCTTAGGCTTGCTCAGTAGGTCACTGCTCCAACACACAACACAACACAACTTGAATATATGCTTCACTATACAACTATCCCGGACGAGCCCCCAAATTGTTATGGACCTCTTTAGGTTGATTATTATTACGACTCGTTAAATCGGATTCAATGAATATAGTTGTATCTTTATTAGAAGTCTCTAGATTCTGCTAATCTGTAGCCCAAGCTAGGGGTTCCTTGACTGACAGGTCTATGCAGTAATGTAGTTATATTCGTGATAATTATCTTCAACACATTTCTCAACAATGATAGATCAAACAACTCCAGTTGTTGAATAAACAATTTTATTTAAATTGTAGACTCAATATAAACGATCAATAAACTTCATCAACTGGTGGCAACATAAGTATCAATAAAATGGCATTATATGTACATGTATGAATATAGCGACTTCACTCTACAAACGTTTAAACTGAACTAACTTTAAGGAGGTCGGGACTTTACAAAGAAAACGATCATCGAAGATTCTACAGGGTCTTAATACGCATTTTAACCTCTTTCTCTATAATTACTACGATCCAGAATTATCCCCCAATTTCCACGGGATTTGAACGAATTATTTTATTTAAACTGCCCTCAGGGCATAAAGGTCAAACCTTGGTCGCTTTGGACTCTGATACGCACTTGTTAAGAGGTCAATGCCTTACTACGTCATTCATTTATGACCGATATTCGTAACAATATAGACACTTTTATTATTTGAAAGGATATTATAGAGATATTTTTATATTAAAGTAGTCTTAATTGACAAGTCTTAATTAATTAATTGGTCATTAATAAAGCGCCTGACTCCATGCTATTGCAAGCATGCTCAGCGCGCTCATAAAAACGAAACGACAATAACACTCTAAAATATTTTTATATAACGTTTCGGCCGATGGAGGCACGAAACAACAATAACATTTTAAAATAGTTTTAAACAAGTTTTTTTTTTTTGCTGATGGAGGTGTACTTGATCAACTTAGTTGAAAAGAAAAGTCTTCATATTC
Source organism: Anisus vortex (assembly GCA_949126835.1). Classification (NCBI taxonomy): domain Eukaryota; kingdom Metazoa; phylum Mollusca; class Gastropoda; family Planorbidae; genus Anisus; species Anisus vortex. The sequence continues at coordinate 27,937,762 of OX421496.1, read as the reverse complement.
TTTTTGAATGCCTTTTTTGACACAGAGTTTTTCAGTGTCTCAGGTAAGCCGTTCCACAGTGAAGGCGCTACAGAGTCCTTTTCTTGTCACTATCCAAACATGGAATTTCCAGGAGAGACTGTGATGAAGAGCGCAGCATCTTTAACGGCAAATGTTTCTGTATAAGCTCTTTGAGATAGGCAGGTTCTGTGCCTTCCACGCATCCATAGGTAAGGAACATAATCTTATGATCGACGCGCTTCGTTACATGGAGCCAGTGGAGCTCTTTGAAAATTGGGATGATATGGTCATGCTTATTTACTCGTGACACAATGCGTGCTGCAGTATTTTGAACCGTCTGAAGTCTTTCCAGTTGTTTCTGTGGTAATGCCCACAGGCAACTATTACAATAGTCTAGTCTTGACTGTGTTGTTACAACAGCAAAAGCATTGGATGTTTTTTTTAATTAATTAGAGGTTCGCAGCTGACCCATGGCACGAAGATGGAAGGAGCAGGCCCTAACCACAGTACTGATGTGTGGACCCATTGTTAAAATTATTGTCAATGATAAAGCCCAGGTCTATGACAGTGTTTGACAAAAAGATATCAGAGGCCCTTACTTTGATAGATGGGATATCGACTTTCCTAAGATTGAAGTCTGAACCGCACAGAATTGCCTCAGTCTTGTCGTCATTTAGTTTGTTTGTTGGCAGTCATCCACGCTTTCACCACTAGACAGCAGTCTTCCACTGCATTAACAGGAGCAGCACAAGCATTATGATCAGGATGTAAGCTCTTGTACAGCTGGGTATCATCCGCATATAATTTGCGATATAATCCTTGGCTATCAATTTTTCTGCCAAGCTGGCTAATGTTTACGGCAAAAATGATACGCCACATATGAGAGGAATGGCTTTTGATAAGGTCTGATTGATAGAAACTCTCTGGGTCCTGTCTGCCAAGTAGAAATAATAAAAAGTAGTAAGAAATAAAATTAGGCGTGATCTTTATCAAATGGAAGAGGTCACATGCTTCCGGTTCTATATTCAAATTAATAAATAAAAAAAGCATACTTTTGCTGGTGTTTGACAATTGATTTCAACCTCGACGGCCCGTTCTAGTCTTTTAGAATTATACAAAGGATATAAGATTAGTTATGAGGAATCCGTTTTTAACATCAAAAGTGAGTAGGCGATAATTAATACTCGCGTAAGGTTAAATATATATTTTTTTACAAAATAAATTAGTCAAGAGTTGCGTTTCTTGGTTATTAAAAAACACAATGCGTTGATTCATAAAAACAAATAACGAAAATTCTTTTCCAATAAGCAATAAGTTTGATATTATAAAAAGGTGAAACTTCACTTCTGACTTTCACAATCCATCGTTTTCTTTTGGCAACATTTTTTGGAAATGAAATAAAATTTAATCATCTACAGCTTATAGTACAATCAGTGACACGTTTTTTTTTCAATTAAATGATCGAATAAGACCGGAAATGTCTTTCGTTGCGACCTTTTATGCATGCATATTTGTTAAGACTTGTCAATTATTCCTCATTCATCCAGTCTCTCTGAAGGCGTATCACATTTATAATATTCAAATAAACACGGACATCTTCTGAGTCTACTTACTGTATTTTTTACTAATGCAACATCCAAGAACACAAATAAAATCACACCACAGTCATACAGATATATCTCTTCTCTTAGTCTTTATCGCTCCCCGTGGAGCATAAGGCAGCAACAAAGTTCCGCCAGGCCTCCCTATCCTGGGCGAGCCATCGGATTTCGTGCCATGTTTTAATTGTGGCCTTTGCTTCCTCGTCTATTGTCCTCCTCCACGTTCCCATTGGCCTTCCCCTTCGTCTTTTTCCTGGTGGTGTCCATTTCAATGCGCTGCTTGGGAGCCTCATTTTGTCCATGCGGAGGATGTGACCCAGCCATCTCCATCTTCTTTTCATTATTTCATCGATAATGAAGTTTATTCCAGTTCTTTGGTGGACTTCGATGTTGGAGATGTGGTCCTCCCAGCCGATCCTTAGTATACGTCGGAGACATCTACCTTCAAACCCTCTAAGGCGGCCTTCAATTTTGGTATTGGTCTTCCAGGTCTCTGCAGCATAGAGAAGGACTGAGCGTACATTTGACTTGTATAGTTTCAGTTTTGTTCTTAGTTGCAGAGAGGATGACTTCCATATTTTCCCCAGTTTGTTGAAGGCCCGAGCTGCCATAGCTAGTCTGGTGGAGATTTCCATGTCTAAGCTTCCATTAGCAGAGATGTAGCTGCCAAGGTATTTGAAGTTTTCAATCTCATCCACCTCCACACCATTGGCACTTGTCCTCTTAGAGCTCTTTGTCTTAACTTTCATGATTTTGGTTTTCCCTGAGTTGATCTTTAAGCCAACACTTTTGGCTATTTGTTCTACTCTTGTTGTCTTCTCCTGGATACCTGGTTGAGAATGAGAGAGCAGAGCTATGTCATCTGCAAAATCGCAGTCTTCTAGATAGGAAGTTAGTCCCCATACTAGGCCTCGAGGTTTATCTGCAGTAGCTCTCCTCATGACCCAGTCCATTACTATTAAGAAGATAACAGGTGATATCACACATCCTTGTCGGACACCTGTTTTCACCTGGAACCATTCACTCTGTTGGTTTTCATGGCGTACACAGCACTGGTTTCCAGTATAGATGTCTTTCAGGATGTTAATGACTTTGCCTGGGAATCCATATGATTCCAGAATTGTCCAAAGTGTTGGGTGGTGGATGCTATCGAAAGCCTTTTCAAAATCTATGTAGTTGATGTACAAAGAGGAATTCCATTCCAATGACTGTTCCACTATGGTACGCAGGACAAAAATTTGATCATTGCATGATCTTCCAGCTCTGAAACCAGCTTGTTCTTCACGTAGGACTCTCTCTATTCCTGTTCTCATTCTCATCAGTAAGATTCTACAAAAGATTTTTCCTGTAACAGACAATAGGTTTATGCCTCTCCAATTCTCACAGAGCGTTAGGTCGCCTTTCTTGGGAACTTTGACAATAATTCCTCGTTTCCATGAGGTAGGTACATGTTCTTTGTCCCATATTTTATTAAAGAGTCCTATAAGTGTTCTCGCACACAGGGTTGGGCTGGACTTGAGCATGTCTGCCGTAATTCTATCCTCTCCTGGCGCCTTATTTCCTTTTGTCTGTTCAATGGCTTCTATTATTTCTTGTTCCATAATGGGCCCTTTAGACACTTCAATCTCAAAACCCGTGTATGTGATGACAGCCTCTGTTTCTGGGTCCGGTCTATTCAGGATATCTTCAAAATGTTCTGCCCACCTCTGGAGCTGGTCTTTCTCTGTCGTCAGATTATTTCCATTTTTATCTTTGACAGTCGTCGATTTGCTCCTTAGACCTCCCGTAAGGGACTTAATAATTTTGTAGACTGTTTGGTTGTCGCCTTTATCAGCTGCTACTTGTGCCTCTAGTGCCATGTTGTCTATATAATCTCTTTTGTCTTGTCTTGCACTTCGCTTTACTCTAATGTTGAGTCTTTTGTAATCCTGTCTAGCTTCTGTATTTCTTTCTCCATTTTTGGTGAGCATTTTTCGCTTTGCCTCTTTCCTTTGTTCTATGAGGCTCCATGTGGCATCTGAAATCCATTCCTTTCTCTGTCTTGTTTTGTGTCCTAGTGTTGTTCTACTGGTTTCGGTGTATACATTTAAAATCTTATCGCAGTGTGTGTTGATGTCGTCCTCTAAAAGATTTTCTAGTAGGCTGAATCTATTCTGTAGTTCCAACACAAAACTGTTTTTTACTAGTGTATCTTTTAATTTGGAAGAGTCATAGAGTTGGTAACTAGTAGTTTTGGTAGCTTTCTTTAGTTTGAGTTTGAGTTTGCATAAGACAAGGTTATGGTCACTACCAATGTCAGCAACCCTAATCGCCTTGACATCTTTCATACTTCTTCTCCACTTTTGGTTGATGACAATGTGGTCAATCTGATTCTTTGTCCTGTTGTCAGGAGAGGTCCAGGTGGCTTTATGAATATTCTTGTGCTGGAAAACACTACCTCCTATAACCAGGCCATTCTCTAGGCATATATCAATGAGGCGTTGGCCATTGTCGTTTCTTTCCCCCATGGCTTCCTTGCCCATGCAATACTCATAACCACTGTTGTCACATCCTATCTTTGAATTTAGGTCTCCCATGATTATCATAATATCATGTCGAGGAGATTTATCTATCTGACTTTGCAGGTTATGATAGAACGTGTCTTTTTCATCTTCTGTTGCTTGTTCTGTGGGCGCGTAGCACTGTATGACAGTAATCTTAGCATATGTTGAGAAAAATCTTGCGCTGATTATTCGGGCATCAATTGGCTCCCAGCTCAACAGACTTTTCCTTGTCTGCTTGTCCATGATAATACCTACACCTTCCTGATGCTGACTGTCAGATCTTCCAGAGTAAACTATGGTTTGGCCTGATGCCAGAGTTACCATTCCCGAGTCAGTCCACCGCATTTCACTTACACCCAATATGTTGACTTTATAGCGTACCATTTCTTTGGTTACTTGGGCAGTTTTTCCTGATTCATACATGGTGCGTACATTCCATGCTCCAATTCTGATTTCTTTCGAGGGGTCGCCAAGGATTGTGTCAGAGGAGAGACTTCCTTTCGGCTTTCATCTCGCCTCGTCATATCAGGCATCACAGCCTCAACCCTCAGCTGAGCTCCCATAATAGTTTGGCTTTTGGATATTTCTGTTGCTGTTTCTGTAGCTTTATGTTTTTTTACATGGCAGGTTGCTAGCCTAGCGCATAACCGTCTAGGAAGGAGTTCCCCTCTCAGCTCTCAGGATAGCTGCCTTTTTTCGGGTTATGTTCCCTAGCCTTTGTGGATCCCTCCACTTCCTGCAAGGCAGCAGGTACTGATTTTGGTCCGCCCCGGGTATTTGATTTCCCCGGTACCTACCATATCTGGTGGGCTTTCCCCGATCGGCCACCTGGGGAGGCGCCCGATGGGAGATCAGTAACTCCACACGGGACAGATATATCACTTGTTTAAAATATTGATATAAGTCTTAAAAGCTTCATCACCAATTAGACTAGTTTGACTAGATATTTAATTTGTGTCTTCTCTCACTCTGACAAGCTTCAGCACACTTTCTAAAACATTTGATACCGTGTTTTTTTTTGTCCTTACATAAAAACCGCTTTCAGTGATTTTAAATATTACCCAAATACCAAAACTCTAACAATTCTTTAAATCAATCACGTCTCCAGATATCTCTCTTTTATATTATCTATTGAAAATCGCCAATGATAGTGGTTAAGGAAATGTTCTCGCCTTTTCCTTTCATCACCCAGTGCTACAAACGTGATTTTGACACCTTGTAAACAGGATTAACATATTTTTTTCATTTGTTGATATCATTAGTCCTAGATCTATATACGTCCTTAAAATCTGAATGTTTGTGCAAGTTTCTAAATGCAAATCTCGTAAACAAGTATGTGACCTATTTATGATAACAATGGATGTTTTAGAATACTGGGAGGGTAGTAAAAAGATATGTTACAGGATGAATTTGGGATGGATCATCCACATTTTTGGAAATTTTTTGATGGGATTTGTATGGTTCAGAAAGAACGTGACTAGGTATAGAGCGTTTGCAATTGGCGGAGACCTAGTTTTTTTAGTGACGTCATTTGTAAATAGAAGCCACTTACTTGAGGAACAAATATGGCGAAGTTTTTCTTTATCATGCCAAATTCACATATGAATATTGGCTATCCTACTAAAAAATAAGGAGGTAAATAGTAGTAGATCATCTTCCTAGTACAAGAAAAAGCTTGACATGGTAATTTTTCAACGATTTTCAACATTTTACGCCCAATTTATAGGCCTACACTTTTAATGTTTCGTAGGCTAGGTTAAGTAATTGGCTAATAAGAGCCTAATGGCTCAGTAGGGCAGCTACGATGCCAAGTGATAGTGTTAGTGAATATTTAGTCAAGTCACTAATAGGCTCACATCGTCTATGATCTATGTCTATGATAAAAGGCCTAATACAGCTTAAATCTTAATAAGACTTAAAACACAAAACATCATTTAAAAAAAAAGCTCGAGCCAATATGATTCAATATAAAACTTTATTATTACAGCGGCCATTATACATTACTACAAAAAGTAAACAAAAATCATCACATGCTTTTTGTCACGTGATTGCAAACGCCCTATATAAACAATTCGACCATGGAGACCAGCCAAACGTAAAACGCTAAAAGTATGTGGACGCTGATAACAGAATCAGTAAGATCGTTCAAACTTATAAAAGCAGAAACGTAATAGAATACTTGAGAGGACTAGCCAATATTAATTTTTAATGGATCCATAAAAGCTTTTGCATTTAGGATATTGTTTTATAGGCTTATTATTGTTTAATAATTGTTTTGTCAATTAAATTTTTTAGTACTGATAGTTTTTTACATATGCCTTTATGCATTAAAATACATTGTTTTAAACGTTCATTATTTACTTTTTAATCGATCAGTTTATAAAAAACTAAGTTAATAAAATTTAATAATCCAATATATAGGCCTACATTGTTTTAATCAGTTTTTATTTACTATTTGTTTCATTTATTATACACAAAATATTGTTTTCCTCAAATGAAGTTATTAAGTAACTTTTATTAAATGATGTGATATTATTTCATTCCATCGCGCCAAAACGTCCAGCGCCAAAACGGCGGCGCCAAAATGACAGTCGCGCAAAACGGTCACGCAAAAACGTTTGTGTATGCGTGTATTTGTAATAACTTCCTTGGCTTGAAGTACGACTTTGACAAGGAAAATTGGTTGGTTCTCTCAGTCCTCAGATCAGTTAGGTAAACTTAATTCAATGCAATGGGGAATTCTTTATGTTACTGTGATGGTTGTCTGTAATTGCGAGCTGTGTGTGTGAAAATACTAAAATACGCAATGTAACTTGGTTTGTATTATGGTACATTCGATGAAGTGGGAAAGTCGGAAACTCGGAAATTCCGAGTAGGAAGTTTTCCCATTTATGAATTGGTGCATTTTTGCATAATATTTTGTCACTTATCTATATAATATGTATAATGTGAGTTAAATACATCTTCCCTGACGACGTTGAAAATTAACATAAAATATAGAAGAGTTACTGTTGCTTTGGGGATGTCCAATTAATTACGTTTTACAATTTTTAGACGATTTTTACCTATGGTTCCTACCATCCCTTCCCCCCCCCCAACTCGCCCCTCCCACATTTTAATAATTGTTCAATATACCTTTTCATCATTATTGATATGCCTTCTTCTTCAGGCAATTTTTCCTTTGCTTTTTCTTCAAAATGATCGAACATATCCCTGGAACCTTTATTAAAGGCTTTAACAAAATGCGAAAGGCCTACAATTTCCTACATAGGGCCTACATATAGACTAATTTTGGGGTCTGACTGCGATTGACTAGTCTTGTGAAATTCATCCAGCAAGTAATTCTTTTTTGCACTCATTTTATGGTGCTTGTGCACAATATTTGCAATATTTTCCCCTGTGCGGCTACCCAAAGGCCTATCTAGGAAAGTTAGAAAACGTTCAATAAAGAGCCCATCATCTGGTGAAACATATATAGGCCTATAGGCCTACCTCACAATAACAGTGAGCTGATCAATATGGGACCGGTCTGTAGTGGAATCTACAGATAAACTGAAGTACCCTGCAGTTCTTAAATCATCCAAGATTGAGTATCTTACTTTATTGTGCCATCATTTTTATAAATTCATCACATTTTGTATAATTAAGTAGGATATATATGGCAATTACTCACTAGTAAAATTTATTTTTGGGAACCCTAAGTTATTTCTTGTGTAGCTTATAAGTAAATACTGCACTGTCCATACACAGATCTACAAACTATATATAACAAGATGAAGACAAAAATAACGTGTCAAATCCATAATTGATATATTAGGCCTAATTGTATTAACGTTAAACCATGTTTTTACAAATTTACATGTTTGCTATGTAGGCTACGTGGCACAGGACACATGTAGAATTTTGTAATAAATTTGTAGCACTTTTTAGGTAATAAAAGGTATCATTGTTGACGTCAAATTTTCTTGACCTCCCCTCTCCTCTATGTCGACAATTGTCAAACCTTTTCAGACCCCCTCCCCCCTATTTAGTTGACGTAATTAATGGACGTCCACTTAGTTACGGCTTTTCAACTCATATATATAAGTGATTTTATCTTAAACATTATAAGCCGAAGAACTTATATTTCACCATAATATATAGATCAGTGCTTATAATGCATACATATTTTTTTTACTCTATTTTGAAACATAATTTTATTTAAAATGGTATTTTTTAATTTAAAAGAGCAATGTACATAATATTTTTCTTTTTTTTTATAATTTTAACAAATCTTATAAAAAAAAATATAATTGCAAGGTTGCTAATGACGCATCGATAAAACCAACAGTTTCAAAATGCACAGTGCTGGAACACGGACTATTAGGCTATTCTATTCCTACTCGGAACTTCCGAGTTTCCGACTTTCCCACTTCGTCGAATGCCACATTATTAGCCTGTAAAAAGTAAAGTACCATTCGGATCAAACTGATCATAGGGCTGGTGAAGCAGCGTTCACCAGTTTCTGTGACCACGCATACGAGAGGATATGTGGCCAGCAGAATGCCCAGCCGCCTTTACTTTACCCAAACTAGTGTCAGATACCCATCAGAATTGGGTAGACTCAGGGGCAGCCTACCAGGATTCGAACCTAGAGCCTTTGGATTGCCAGTATAATTGTAATATTATTAACCTGTATAATTAGCCTGTATAATTGTTTAATTAGCTTATATAAGCATCATCATCAATATATATAATTACCGTTAGTTTGTTTATATGTTTATTTACATACATATATATATATATGTATATATATATCATCATCATCATTGGCTCCATAGTCTCGAAAGACGATTAGATTTGCGCTCCTGTGATTTGGCCAGCCCTGCAAAATTGACTGTGTCTGTGGAGACCTATCCTTGAGAGACAGGCTCTATCGCATCTCTGGCACTTGAAAGCTGGACCGTTGGAGATTGTTAGGGGATATATATATATATATATATATATATATATATATATATATATATATATATATATATATATATATATATATATATATATATATATTGTTATGGTCCTCTTTATTATGACTATTATTACGACTCGTTAAATCGGATTCAATGAATATAGTTGTATCTTTATTAGAAGTCTCTAGATTCTGCTAATCTGTAGCCCAAGCTAGGGGTTCCTTGACTGACAGGTCTATGCAGTAATGTAGTTATATTCGTGATAATTATCTTCACACCTTTCTCAACAATGATAGATCAAACAACTCCAGTTGTTGAATAAACAATTTTATTTAAATTGTAGACTCAATATAAACTTTCAATAAATGCATCAAGTGATGGCAACAGAAGTGTTTCAATAAAATGACATGAAATATACAAGTAATAATATAGCGACTTCACTCTACAAACTTTCCAACTGAACTAACTTTAAGGAGGTGGGGACTTTACAAAGAAAACTATCATCGAAGATTCTACAGGGTCTTAATACGCATTTTAACCTCTTTCTCTATAATTACTACGATCCAGAATTATCCTCCAATTTCCACGGGTTTGAACGAATTATTTTATTTAAACTGCCCTCAGGGCACAAAGGTCAAACCTTGGTCGCCTTGGACTCTGATACGCACTTGTTAAGAGGTCAATGCTTTACTACGTCATTCATTTATGACCAATATTCGTAACACCCCCCTCCTTCAACAGTTTTATAATTATTTCTTTTACATTTTAACAATACTAAAAAATGTTAATTTTAAGGAATAATTATAAAAGAAAATATTCCGGGGAAAACTATACAGTTCAATTGGCTATCCCAATAATTCAATCGAACTGATAACAATAACATATAATATATGCAATATAAGTTAATCTTATCAAATGGCTTAACTACAGTCATTCAATCATTCAATTGTAATTCAAAACAATGGACAATTAAATTGTTTATCTAAATCTTGTATACAAGAAAAATACATAGGGTTAAATATTATACAATTTAATAATTTCCATTCCATTAACATTCCACGTTAATAAAAACTCTCGTCCATTTAATTATAAACTGATATCTTTTACAATTGTAATTATACAACAAGAAAAAATCACTTAATGTCTATTCAGACACGACTTATTTTTCATAAGGCGAGAAAAAACTCGTTGATGAAAAAGTACTAGACCTGACCTAATTACACGTTACAAAAAAAATTCTCGGCATTATTTTTTTCAGCCTGTAGGCTTGGACAACATTAGACAACTGTCTGTGACGCGACCCAAAATGTAGGTCAATTCCGCACTTCTCTCTCTCTCCCTTTTTTTTTCACTCTCTCATTCCCAATTGATTCTAACAATGTTGACATGGCTATGCAAATTTTTACCTCATCACAGCCTAGGTCAAAGAAAATAAATCTCTACGCGATTAAATAGTTATCGTACTAAATGAGCATTATTTAACCACTATTATCTCAAAATTAAATTCATTTATGTTATTTTAAGAAACTTAAACATAGTCTGTTCCAGAATTAAAATAGTTTATGGACAATTTCATTAAAAATATTTCAATTTCTCATTTTACCATGACCTTTCGACGTCATTATTTTCGTTTTAAAAGAGTTCACATCAGTTTTAAATTGAAACATTCTATCTTTCATGCAGACATGGATTTACTTGAAACAAATTTGGTTAATTTACTTAATTAACTATCAATCAAAGCAGATTATTTTATCTTCATACAATCTTAGTAATAAACAGTAAGTACTTATTTTCTTTAGATTACATTAAAGACATTTCAAATACAATATTATTGAGTACAAAAGATTAAAGAGCATAGACTATATTTTTTTCAGACAGAAATCAATTTAACAATTTTTACAAAACAATTGCTGGTCTGAATGGTTCCATATCCAAGCTTTTCAGTCAGTAAGGTTGGAATACATTGCTCTTTTTCATGTTCCACAAAGGTTTTATTCATAGGTTCTAGGTTCCTGTTACTTTCACAGTGTTCAGGTCTACCCAGTCTTTTGATTGTCAGTACAATTCATTCAATCTATTTTAACTAATACAGAAAAAAATAGATTAGTTTTACAATCTTGACATGAAATCCTTAATTAATAATACATTAGTTGAACATTGGTATGTCAACATTATAAATTCTCAACCATAAATTTTCAACCATTCTGGTACAGTGTCAAGTCAGTGGCACATATCCTAAATTTATACAAAACAAGGATAAGTCTTATTTTAGTTTCACTTCTGATCTGCTTTCCATGTAACAGTATCCTAAAAGTGAAAAATCATATATAATACAATTCTTGGAATTCTTTTTAGTCATAGTTCTGTCTTGCAGCAACTATTTTTACCCTACATTATCATACATTCAATGATAATATTACAAATGAATAATTTCACATAGAAGAAATTTGCATACTGACTCAGTGCAATTATTTCAACAACAGTACATGATAAAATAAATTTCCATAGTACAATCATAAAACATTTCTCAATACTTTAGTGATAGAAAAATTCTCTTTTCTTAAAACCATTTACATCTTTTTCAATCAAATTATCCCCTCTGTCAAATGTTTCAATTATCATTTCCAGAGTTTCTCAAACATATCTTATAATCAGTCCACATTTATAATGTCCTCTGATTTAGAAACCAATTCTGAGGATAAAACTGATCTTTTTCTCTTATAGCAATTATTTTAATGCTCAACCTAACAAGTTTGTTTAGAAATATCACACTATAATGATATTTACTCTAACAATACTTTTACTCAGTCCTTTTTCATCACAAGTAAGGGATTTAGTTTTAAAATAGTAAGTTTGGTAACTAACTATCAGTGAATTTGTCATTCCATTCATTCTGTACTCCAGGTATGATATTTACAAATAAGAGTAACAATGTTAACAACATCAAGCTTATTCCAATTGTTTTCAGAAGGTAAGGCTTTATCATTTTCAAATGATATAATATTTTTGCCTTTCTTTCATCACACAACAATGGCATCTGCATGTGAGCAGTGTACAATTTTTTTCTAACAAACACAGTTATGTCAGACAAAAATTTTATGTACTTATCTAGGTACTTGATCAGCCCAAGGAGATCCAATTCGGTCTTCCATGCTTCTTGAAGTAGTTTGAGTGGTCCTCGGACAGTGGGTCCAAAGATTGGTCCATAGGCTCCTCGACTTTCCGGATAGGATTCAGTTGACTTCTCCTGCTCCAAGGATAAGTTTTTTAGGACTGGATTGAAGAGTTCCGAGGTGAAGTTGGTCCCTCGATCTGTCGGTATGGATTGTGGTAACCCATAGTTTTTGATAGTTTCGGTCCAGCTCTCCGCACTCGTTTCTTCAGTGATGCTCCTCAAATCTTCATCTGTACCGGCAACTGCAGGTTTGCATTGTTGTTTGTTCATGCTGTGGTCTATCTGTTCATAGACATCAGTAGTAGTAGTTTCTTCCTCGTCGACAGCTTTCTCATGTAGCTGTAGCAACTCTGGGTCTACTTTCTGTTCAGCAGTCAATTCATTTTGTGATGACTTCTTTGATTGTTCATTTCCTTTCGGACAATCATCAATCTTGGAGAAAATAGTAGTATCAAGTTCCACTTCTTCTTCCTCTTTCTTCTCTCGTGGGAGAATTTCTTCTTTCTTTTTCTTTTCTTGTGAGATAGTTTCTTCTTTCTTTTTCTGTGGTGTCATACCCTTTATGACATCACCTACAGGATAAAGTTCTTTTTCTTTTCCTGTCTCCACAATAGGACTAGGGTCTGGATTTTCCTTCACAATCAGTTCAGGTCTCACCCTCCCTTTCGCCAAATCATTTGCTAGGATAACGGATATGCCCTCAACAGGAAGTTTTGATATTACTCCAACTGTCACATATCCTGTCACCAAGTCAGATGCGAGGTATATCCTATGTAGAGGTATTTCTTCTTTCCATTCAAAACCTCTCAATAGGACAGTCTGTCCTGTCAATGTATTCACATTCAATGGTAATACATCTTTAAGCAGCAGGGTTAATGATGCTCCTGTGTCTCGTAATATGTTTACGGACTTCAGTGGTCCTTCCTTTTGTAAGGCCACACAACCTTCACTAATGAACGGTTGAAAACTGCACAGGGTCTCTGTGTCAATTTTATTCTTCCCTTGACCATGACTTTCGGGTGTTGTTTCATCTTTCGATGACTTCAGACTCTTGTTCGAGTCAAAAATACTTTGGTCTACTTTTTCGTCTCTGTGGACTTGGACAATTAATCCAATAGTAGCCATTCTGTATTTAAAAGCAGGATCTTCATCCTCACTTTCTTCAGTTGTAGATTTCTCTACCTTCTGACTTTTGCTCTCAGGCAAATCCACCCTCAGTTTTTCTGGTTTAGAAGAATCTTTCTTCGAATTCAGTTCGTTTGTATTTTCGCTTTCTTGTACATTCTGTATTGGTACATGTCTGACGCACATTACCACTTTATTAGTTCCTTTATCTTTCCTTAAACTCCAACAGTCTTCAATGCTATGTCCTACTCTCTTACAAAAAGTACATTGGACGTTTTTGTTGACAGGTTTCTTTTTATCATCATTTTGTTTCACAAAATGCTCTTTTTCACGATGTTTTTGTGGTGTGTTTTCTGCTTGCCGTTGTACCCTATTAAAATTCTTTTCACCAGCTGTCCTATGACACAGTGTATATTGTTCCGCTAAATCAGCAGCCTTATGTGGGTCAGTGATGTCACGCTCGAATAAATACATTCTTACATCCGGCCTCACTTTGTTAATAAAATCTTCTAAGAGAATGATATCTTTCATTTCTTTTAATGTGGAGATATTTCTAGATTTTATCCACTGATCCATTAACTTTTCTTCTGCTCGAAGGAAGTCTAAGTGTGTTTGGTAAGGGGACATTGTGTACTGACGGAACCTTTTCCGATAACTTTCCGGTATTTGGTTATAGGCTTTTAGTACAGTGTCTTTAATGACTTCATAATCATTTAATTGTTCCTCTTTTAACAATAGAACACAATCTCTTGCCCTTCCCTGAGTAAAAGCTGTTCTGACTAATATTCCCCATTTATCTTCTGGGAACTTAAAATCTCTGCAAGAAATTTCAAAGGTCTGGAAGAAATTAGCTATTTCACTTTCTTTATCAATGTAGGTAGGGACTAGCTTTTTCCATCTGGCCATCTCTACATCATTATGAGATTCTTTTTTAGTAGCTCCTATCTTCGCTAGTTCTATTCTTTCCTGACTTTCTGTTTCTCTTTGACTTTTCTTATCTCTTTCCTGACTTTCTATTTCTAGACGTTTCTGTTCCATCTCACGATCAAGACGTTTCTGTTCCATCTCCATTTCCATCCGTTTCATTTCTAACTGAAACCGTAACTTTTCAGACATCTGACCTTCAACTTGATATCCCTCCGCGCTTGATTCTACTTTCAACTTTCCACTCGCAATCAACACATCTTTTATCTGCTGTGTCAACACAGTCCTCGATGGTGTAGTCTCAGTAACTTCTATCTTCAAGATCTCAGCGATCTCTTTTAACTTCTTTATTGATAAAGTTTTCAGAACTTCTTCTTCTAGATTTTCAATAAATTCCATTCTTTAGTTAAGAGATTTTTAAAGTAGTAAATTTTTCCAACTTACGTTTTTCCAATCGGAAGAATGAATTCAGCGTTATTAGGCTTGCTCAGTAGGTCACGGCTTTACACACAACACAACACAACTTGAATATATGCTTCACTATACAACTATATCGGACGCAAGCCCGCAAATTGTTATGGTCCTCTTTATTATGACTATTATTACGACTCGTTAAATCGGATTCAATGAATATAGTTGTATCTTTATTAGAAGTCTCTCGATTCTGCTAATCTGTAGCCCAAGCTAGGGGTTCCTTGACTGACAGGTCTATGCAGTAATGTAGTTATATTCGTGATAATTATCTTCACACCTTTCTCAACAATGATAGATCAAACAACTCCAGTTGTTGAATAAACAATTTTATTTAAATTGTAGACTCAATATAAACTTTCAATAAATGCATCAACTGATGGCAACATAAGTGTTTCAATAAAATGACATGAAATATACAAGTAATAATATAGCGACTTCACTCTACAAACTTTCCAACTGAACTAACTTTAAGGAGGTGGGGACTTTACAAAGAAAACTATCATCGAAGATTCTACAGGGTCTTAATACGCATTTTAACCTCTTTCTCTATAATTACTACGATCCAGAATTATCCTCCAATTTCCACGGGTTTGAACGAATTATTTTATTTAAACTGCCCTCAGGGCACAAAGGTCAAACCTTGGTCGCCTTGGACTCTGATACGCACTTGTTAAGAGGTCAATGCTTTACTACGTCATTCATTTATGACCGATATTCGTAACAATATATATATATATATATATATATATATACTAGTGGTTATGCCCGTCAAAATGACGGAGACACGAATGAATACAGTGTGTTTTGTTAAGAGAGAAAGAAAAAAAAATTAAAACCAGTGGCGTATTTAGGCATGTTCCACGTGTTCCTATGGGACAGGGGGCCCCACACAAAATTCCCCCCTCCCAAAAAAAAATGTTTGTCTTTTCTTTTGGCTATTATAATAGTTTTGTAACAGGTATGGCCAACAGGGGCTAGAAGGCTGCAGAAATGTTCCACATCAAGAGTTACTGCAAGAGCACATGATTGATATCAATGATAGTCGTGGACAGTCATATGATAACATTTCTTCAATGAGTGGTAAAGCAATGGACTTTGTGCCTTGGTTCTGAACAGTAACCCTTTAGCAGTGTGGGTGCCATGCACAGCACACTCCCTGAACTTAGTTTGTAAAACAGCAACCCATTAGTAGTTTGTGTGCCATGCACCACACACTCCCTGAACTTAGTTTGCAAAACAGCAGCTGAGAGCTGTTCATCAGATGTGTCATTTTTTGACCTACTGCAACGTTGTTATACTTTTTTACAGCATCTACCCACCGTTACTATATTTTAAAACAGAAATCACAATCTTCTTAAGTACCACTTTATGTACCAAAGAAACTGACAGAAACATGCTTCTTTTGCCGGTATGATGCGAGAAAAGCATTTGCAGCAGGCAATCACCTGATACAAGATGCTTTGGAGTCTATTGACGCTGATGATGACGAAAAAGCCATCACCAGTTTTTGGATGTGACCTTCTTTGGAGGAGGACAGACAAATAATATGACGTATTTGGCATGATAATTTAGAACGTTTCAAGGCCACAAGTAAAGTCATTCAAGACCCACATATGATCCTCAATATGGCCGTTGCCTGTCTCAAGTCTCTCAAAAACTTTTGTTGGATTTAAGCGAAACAGCTTGATGATTACGTAGATTAAGGAAAAGTGCAGTCTGGGACAGCCGAAAATGTAAAAATTATACCAAAACAACGTCTCCGCATTGTTCTTGTGACATCGCTGGACTGTGGACAGGCACAAGAAGCAGAGCTATCACCAAGAGAGAACTTCCGTGTTGAACGTTTTCTATCGTTTATAGACCAGTTGAAGATATCACTTGATCAGCGTATTAATGCTTACATTATTGTTTGTGAACGATTGGGATTTCTTGGTAAACTTAACAATGTACTGATGAAATTCAACATGCAGCTGTGAAATTTGTCCAAATTTATTACAAAGGTCTGGACGATTACCTCGGTAATTGGTTCAATTTGCTTAATTATATAAACAACATGCTGATTTAATGAAGGATAAACAAAATCACGGCATTGGATATGAGCAGTTAATTCACAAATTGTATGTTGATCAACGTCTGGCAAATAATTTTGCGAACATTGAAGCCTTAATTATGTATCTGGTACTTATGCAGTGCTTCCACATAGGGCAGACAGGGCGTATGCCCCGATGCAACACTTCTATAGGGGGGGGGGCAAATATAACCTAGGTTCATACCACAAATTTGAGGAAAGTTGAAGGGGAAATAAAATTGAAACACAAATTGTAAACAAAAGGAATAATGAATAACGATGGAAGAAGTTAACTTATTTACACTCAAACTGTTTTATACAAATGTTTCATAAAAGATTGGCTAATCTAGAATATTCGTAATGAAAAATTGCATTTTAAAATTTCTTTAATATATAATAGTTAACTAGGCACTAAACAAAGCAGTTAAAGTATGCATGGGGGCGTCGCTGAAACTTTTGCCCTGGGGCGCTACATAGGCTTGTGAGGGCATTGTACTTATGGTCATGGTTGCCAATGCGGCTAGTGAACAACTATGAATCAGGAGCGAGGTTACAATGGGCCCCCACATAAATTTAGGAACAGCCCCCCCCCCCCCCACAAACCTAAATACGGCCCTGATTACAACAAAAACTGGAGTGAGAACGTTTCTTTTTGGGTGTTTAGTTTTAGTTCTTTTTAACTGTTTCTGGTCGCCCTGACCCTGGCATGGTTCACAGTCATTTCATCCCCAGACACTTAATCCTTGTCACTTAATCCCCGTAACGTAATCCTCGCGTTACTTAATCCCCAGACACTTAATCCTAAAAATGCAATTTTAGGTATAGAATTATGAAATCAGATCGAAATATAAATCATAAAAAAACACAAAAAGCTAATAGTTATATATTCAATTTTTCTATTTTGTTGTTAAGAGTTTGTGAGGTGAGTGGTTTTTAAAATCAGTGTAACAGAAAAGCTAAAGATCGGAGATACGACAACATTGCCGCTTCAAAGACATAGATCCATTGGACATCTTGAGTCTGAGTAAGAGTGGTGTCCTATTTTTATCCATCGTCCTATTTATCCGTCGTGCTTTTTATCATCAAAGCGAACCCGGCGTACATCCGTATCAAACAAAGGTAGAGCCGACCGCGAGTTACCGGTACCACCGGTGGCCAAGTTAAATAAACATTGTCCAGCAACCAAGCCAGGGGCAATACTGAGATAAACGACGACGAAACTTTATCCCCTTGACCTTTCTATTTTTTTTATATCTTAAAACGTAGAAATCATCAATTGGAATATCATAGACTAGATAATGTTCTGTTAATTAGTATAATAGATCGTTACAGGAAGAGGCCTTAAGTCTACCATAAGACAACTGCAAAAAATGTCAGCCACATATTGCTTTAAAAAGGATTAAGTGTCTGAGGATAAAGTGTCTGGAGATTAAGTGACTCGAGGATTAAGTGACCAGGATTTATTGTCTGGGGATATAGTGACCTGACACCTCCTGGCATATCGGTATCTAGTTTTTATTTTATCTTGTTACTATCAAGCTTATGGTACCCGGAATTTGAAAGTAATCATTTACAGCAGGCCTAACTTGTTTTTTATAATTCGTATCATTTAATTTATAGAGTGTATAAAGTCGTTTATTTAAGGATATTCTCAATAGCGACGTAAAACCATTAAATAATTAAAACATTTGGTTACTTTTACTTAAAATGATAATGCAAACATCAATAATGAAAAAAAAAAAAGAAATAATTTGATAGACATTAAGTCAAATGCTAGTTTTTTTTTAAAGTAAACAATTGAAACTCTCCAAGTCTAATTGCGGTGCGTAACTTTTAAAAAAGGTATCACCACATTAAAAAAAAACAGCAGCAGAATTGGGAAAACCCGAAAAGACCCTCACGTTCAACATAGTAAATGAACGGAAAAGGCCATTTGTACCGTAAGGTTTTTTGTATTTGTATAGCTCAGGGGTCGGCAACTTGCGGCTCGCGAGCAGCATGCGGCTCTTCCGATGACAAGATGCGGCTCTCCAGTTCCATGCGCAAATATACAAAATTATTATTTTTTTTCAAAACTCATAAACAATAGTATACTGCAAATATATATAGCCTATATACTAAAAACAGGATAAAATCACTCAACAGAGCACAGTGATAATAGGTAGAGTAATAATAATAGCCAAATAATAATACTTGTAGCCTACATCCCGTTGGGAACAGTTCTATACGCCGTCAACAGTTACAGACAGAGTACAGACAACGAATAAAAGAAGAAAATGTATACATGTACAGATGAATACTGCTATTTGAAAAGGTGCGTCTACAGCCGACTCCTGAAGGTGTTGAAGCTAGGGCTCTGGCGAAGATGTAGAGGGAAGGCATTCCAGGCGGATGGCCAGCAAACACTAGCTTCGCACGAGGGATCTGAAGAGTTAGTGCATCAGAAGCCGAGCGGTAGCCAGTGCAGAGATCGGAGCAGAGGAGTGATATGAGTCGACTTCTTCTTAAGGACCAGTCGGGCATCACAGTTCTGGACACGTTGGTTGCCCTGAAAGGATGAGGCCGAGAGGTCAGCCAAGAGCGAATTGCAATAATCCAAGAGGCAAAAGAGGAGAGAGATGACAAGCTTAACACAATCTTCCTTAGTTAGATAGCGACGGATGGCGGCAATAGGACGCAGATGGAAGAAGCAGATTTTGGTGAGGAAGGTGATGTGGGGCTGCATGAACAGCGTGTAGTTCACAAAGACGCCAAGGCTCTTGACAGTCGGGGAGAAAGGTACTGTTGCATCGGCCAGCTGAATATCGGACGCAGTGAGGGACGCGACCCTCCGTCTCGTACCGACGATAAGAGCTTCAGTCTCCTCACTGTTCAATTTTAACTTGTTTTCCGTCATCCAGTTCTTGATGTCCAGGAAACATTGAGATGGAAGAAAAAAGCCCGTCGAAAGAATGATATTTCAGGTTGTGGCGTTCGATGACAAGGAGAGTGGTTGGGTTTAAAGGGTGAAAAGAACTGGGCTGAGGACAGACCCCTGTGGCATACCATAGTAGACATGAACAGGCTGGGAGGATAGAGTAGACAGACAGCTGAAGCTGACAGCCGCTAGTCACTACTTAGACTACTATATGAAACACCTAGTCAGCAACCCAGCGAGCGGTAGTGTTCTGTCTTCTTCGGAGCAAAGTTGTGAGTTGGAGGTCCAGAAAAGCATGCACGACACGCTGCACAACTGGACAGTTCTCTAAAAGAAATGCCGCGAGTTGAGGCACTCATATTTGACACATGGAATAGTCTTCCAGAATGCTACAGTGAGGTGAAGAAGTTGCCATTTAGAGTGCTGATGATCTTCGAGTCAACATATTCGTGCGAGCAAGAGTTTTCTTGCATGGAATATAATAAAAAATAAAGTAAGAAGCCAACTAACAAATACAAATCTAGAGGCGTGCTAGAAACTGAAAACAACAAGTTATGAGCCAGATTTAGTCAAACTTTCATAAGACATTCAAGGACAATGCTCCCATTGATGTAACTATTGTAACTATCTATTATTGAATAATTATAGTTGTAGGCCTACTATTTGATTACTTATTTTATTATTCTAGCAGAGCTTGCTAAAATACTTTAATATATTTTGTGCGAAACATTTGTATGTTTTATATGAATAAAAAGGCCTCTATTATTTCATATTTAAAGCTATTTATTTTAAATAAAAAAATCAATTTTTTGGCCCTTTAGGTAGGCTAATCCTACTCTTAATCAAATACGATAACATTGAAATAAAAGTTAGTGGCTCTTTAAAAACTGGGAAATTGTGTAAATTGTAACTTTTGGCTCCTCTGCCTCAAAAGGTTGCCGACCCCTGGTATAGCTGAATATACTTTTTTTTTTTTTTGTATTTATTAAATCAACACATTAATGATTATAAGTCATAAAATAAAAATGTATTTTGTTTGACTTTTTCAATTTATACGTTTAACTTTTGTCTTGATTAGTCAAACGGCTTTGGAGCCTATAGAGGACAAACATATATATATATATATATAAACAAACATATAAACAAATACACGGTAATTATATATATTGAATATATATATATATATAAATATATATATATATATATATATATTTATATGTTTGCACGCTATAGGCTCTTAGGCCTCTTGACCGATCGGCTCAAAAGTTAAATGTATAGATTAGAAACGTTCTCCAAGAGAGAATTTTATGACTTATAATCGTGAATGTGTTTAAAAATCCAAAATGTTAGATCCAACCATAAGCTATAATATACATGGACCGCTTGCTTTAGTTTTTTATGCTCTTAAAATATATTCTTGTTTTGTAATTCCTGAGTTGCGATACAAGTTCCGTTTTATTAAATCGCATTTTTTCGACTTTAAATGAATACGTGTTCTACTATTATTCCTATTATCATTGACTATAATAAGATGGACCGTTTGCTCTATTTTTAGAGCTTATATTCTTTTTCCGTGCGCATACAACACTGATCTATAAATGTTTCCGCTGTATACAACTTTTGATTTTAATTTTACTTCAGAAAATCATAGCGATTAAATAAAACGGAACTAGTATTGAAACTACTTTATAGCAACTACTTTATTTAGAAATGGGAATTCAGAAAATCAGTGTTTCGAGTCATCATATAGAAGAAATACTAAAGCCAGCGATCATGTATATTATAGTCTATGATCCAACTATGCAAATAAATATAACCGTACCTAACAAATGTCCGTTTCCGTTCATTTGCTATGTTGAACGCGAGAGTTCTATGGGGTTATCCCAATTCCGCTGTTGTTTTTTTAATGCCTTTTTAAAAGTTGCTCACCGCAAGTTGGCTTGGAAAGTTTGAATGGTTTACTTTAAAAAATTACTAGCGACAACATAATGTCTATCAAATCATTTCTTTTTTCTTTAGAGATGTTTGCATTATCCTTTAAGTAAAAGTAACCAATTGTTTTAATTATTTAATGTAGGTACTCAAAACTGGCGTCCGTTTTTTGCGCGCTTTTTAGTTTTCGACATCTCTCGTATAAAATCGTCTAGGGAAAATGAGCCATTCTTGATAGAAAGATAATTTTTTCACTCGATTGTACAGGACTAAATGGCCTATATCATCATTTTTAAGACTTTTTATAAACATTATCGAAATGCTAGTCTGCATGCCCTTGTAGCAAACATACATATTAGCTGCAATATCGTAGGACTCACTTCTGCATTTCGCAAAATCAATATTATAAACTTCACGAAAGTACACTGCAACACTTCCTCAGCCATACATTGACCAGTGTGACTTTGCAGGTCCAAGAAAATCAAAAAGCTCAATGGGCTCTCCATCTACCACATATCGAAGAACAACGCTTAACTGATCTACATGTGAAATATCGGGTGTTTAGTCTACTGACAAGCTGAAATAACCGGACGCCTTTACTTCATCTACAATTACTTCATGGACTTTTTGTCACATAATTTCAATCAGTTCTTCACATAAAGTTTGGGATAAATAGGAACGATTTCCTTTTCCAGAATTTCCATGTTTCGTAATATGTGATGCTAAAAATTGATCAAACTGATTGACCAACTCCAGCAACCCTAGATAATTTCCATTTTGAAAAGATTCAAATTTTTAATTTGTCCCTCTAAAAGCCAGACCAAGCTCAGCTATAGTACTAATAACCGCTACTGCTCGCCTCAAAACATGTTCCCAGTAACTGTACTCTTCATTTATTTGCTCTTCTAGCTTTTGTAGTACACCAGAGCCTTGTCGACGAGCTATGTATATAACATGCAGTCTTTACGACAGACTTTGTTCATGATTATCAATTTGATTGTTATTTTTCCAGTCACTGAACCTATTTTTATCAGCCAAACTTATGGAACCTTTAGACGCAAAAAGTTTACAAACAAGCAGTACACAGATCCCTTGAATGGTGAATACAATAACCATTCTCTCCTGTACTATTTACCATTTGCTTTTGTGCCATAGAAGAGTTTTTGAAAACAATATCTTGTTATTTTTCCTCCAGCATAAGTACGGGAAGATTTATCAAAGGGACCATAATGATACTGACAGTTAGTGTGCCCACAGTCAACCCAGTAAGCCACATCGTCAGCGGAGTCGTCAATCCACAGTCCTGGATTTATTTCATCATCTTCATCTTTATTTATAATCTTCATCTTTTTTATCATCATCTTCAGCAGACTGAAATGTGTCAAAACAAATTTCACTTTCAAGTACTTATGCAGTGTCTGGATTTGCTGAACAGCCTATAGTCAGGGCCGTATTTAGGCTTGTGGGGGCCCTGTTCCCAAAGGGCCAAATTTATGTGGGGGCCCCCTCTTGGACTCGACACTGCCAGTGTCATTTAAGAATCAAATGTGATTTCCCATTCACAGTATTTGTTCATTCTGCGCTTCTACAACAGCACTATTATATAGTGGAATACTAAAATTTTTATTTTTGAATGTGTGGGGGCCCCGTTTGGTGTGGGGCCCTCTGTTCCATAGGAATATGTGTAACTTGCCTAAATACGCCACTGCCTAAATTAGACTTATCAAGAGGATTGATGGTGTCAGTAAAATCATGTTCTACCTGTTGCTTAACTGAAACTAAATAATTGGTTAATTTTCTGCTCTTAGCTTTTACAATATACACATTTTTCTTGATGACTTGTGTTGCCCCCTAAACGCTTGGTGCCCTAAGCACGTGCCTTGTTTGCCTAATGGTTAATCCAGGCCTGATGATATGTAACATATACAATAAGTTGATATTATTCTTTATCTCTGTGGTGAGATGTATTGAAATCTTAATGATGGAAAATATCATGAACTTCCGGCGACATTTCCCGCCATTTCCGTAAACTTGTGCTGATGTTTGACAATTAATTTCAACCTCGACAGCCAGTTCTGGTCTTTTAGAAATATACTAAGGCTAAAAGAATAGTTATGAGGAATCCGTTATTAACATCAAAAGTGCGCAGGCCATAATTAATACTCAAAGTGTTAGTCGCGTTAAGTTAAATTTAGATGTGTTTATAAAATAAATAAATGAGTTGCGTTTCTTGTTTATTAAAAAAACAATGCGTAGATTCATAAAACAAAAAACGATTTTTTTTGCATCAAGCAATAAGTTTGAGATTATAAATAGGTGATTCTTCACGTCTGACTTTCACTATACATCGTTTTCTTTTGGAAATAAAATAAAATTTAATTCTTTCTAATACTTTTCGTACAACCAGTAACGCAGCACACAAACATCTTTCAAAGCAAATGATCGAATGGGACCGGAAATGTTTTACTCTTCGACCTTTTATGCATGCATAATCGTTAAAGACTTGTCAATTGGTATTTAGACTTTTACGACTATTACCATACAGTTGTCACTTCCGCTTCATGCTTATGACTTTTAGTTCTTCCGCTCTGACATAAATGACGCTTATCATTACAAACTCGATAATAAATTCTTGTTAAGGATGATATAAAATTTTTATACATATTCACTTATTTTAAATTGTAACAAACATTAGAAGATCTTAGTTTACACAAACTGTCAAGTTTACTAAATAATTTGGGTAATTATTTTGGAAATAGCACGTTTAAAATAATCAACAAATACTTTTTTTGTTTTTGTACAAAATATTTCTTTATAAGCTTATATACGATTAACCAAATACAATTATAATTTGAATATAAGTATGAAGATATTAAAGAATTTTTAAAAACAATCTTGTTAAAAATGTAACAGGAATTAAAATGATACCCTAACGTTGACTAGAGCTAGAGGTCCTACTAAAATATGCCTCCTTTGTAAAAGACCCATAAATAAAGGAAACGTTACAAATACTATAATAGATTTAGGAAACACAAAGCTGTAAGAGTTATTTGAAGTGAATGTGGACAACTGACAACGTTAAAACCGTGAGTTCAAACATAGAAGCACTAGGTCAGGGTTAGCAAACAATTGTACGTGTGTCATGCTTGTTAAGGAGAGATTTTCAATGTCACGTGGAAGACCCACGTTGTAGACGAAAAACATATTATCCATGGACTTTTGACGGAAGCTATTGATAAGATAGTTAACTTGAAAGTTTCTCACTCCTAATTGATTTACATACGATTCAGGTCTTTTTTTTACTATTATACTATGTTACGGACGCTCTTTCTGTACAGAAGATTATTACGCCCTCTGCCAATCGTGATTTGAGACTTATCGTGTATATCACAGAAGCACTTTCAATACACAATTTTTGCTTAGTCGAGGTAAAGTCTTCATTAGATTTGCTCATTGTCTGGAAGTAATTAACTTCTTCTTGATGGGAAATCAAACATTTTCTCGAAATGACTGATGCTGACTGGAATGTGCGCAACATTTTGTCTAACCAAGACCGATGTCTGGATCACCAGGTCTATAGTCTGATATTTGTGCTACCGGGTGACAGTGCATGTATCTGAATACGAGCACTGTCGATTCATTATTGATCTAATTGTAATTCCGCAACAGTGGGGGGGGGGGGGGGAGTAGTGCATGTGCCTGCGGAGAATGTACCCTACTGTATGCGGCAAACCTATCAGTATGGAGGCATGCCTTGAACAGGATATTGGTGTGCCCCCATTTGATCACTCCTTCCAACGTTACAACCTGGAAAGAGCCGCAAGGCTTGTCCGTTTTTTAGGGACAGTATAGAGAGATCGGCTACTAAAAAGGATTTGCGTTGAAACTGGACATATTTTACAGTAAAATCATATCCGAAACATTCAAATAGTGTCCTAATGTTAAGGCTCTTTTAGATTTATTATACATTGAAGATAAATACACATTTATTACGTTTAAATGAGTTTTTAAATTCCATTTGTCTATTTTAATCATACACAAAACCCATTTATTATTCAAATTTTAACAATTTTACTATATGCCTGTATACAGTGGCGTATTTAGGCATGTTTGTCTAATAACATTTTTAATGAATAATAACTTGAAACGTAATTCAAATTGACTTGACTAGTATAATAATTAATTTATCTACGCCTGGTATATGCTAGAGTGACCAGACGACCACTTATATATCACCAGTGACGTAATGATATAAATCTCTTTGCCGTCTTCTATCCCTTTGTTTTGTTTTATTTAAATCTATTGCACTTAATTGTCAAATATTGTACATGGAAAAAGTGACAATAAACTTCTTTGAAAATAAAAAAAGTGGTTACTACTGCTGTGGTATATACCATAGTAAATGAGGTCCTACCCAGACGTGGTTATTACTGCTGTGGTATATACCATAGTCAATGAGGTCCTACCCAGACGTGGTTATTACTGCTGTAGTATATACCATAGTCAATGAAGTCCTACCGAGACGTGGTTATTACTGCTGTAGAATATACCATAGTCAATGAGGTCCTACCGCGACGTGGTTATTACTGGTGTAGTATATACTGTTTTGATGTGAAATTTCTTATGCAAAGTTTAGTGCATTGTAATGAGTTACACATACGGTTAATTATAATGTGCGTGTTTAGGAAAAATATTTTCCCATACACACCTATCCCCCCTTCCCCGACACCCCTACCCCTCTCTCAACCGCTTGGTCAGGCAATGACGTACCTGTAACGATGTGGACAGGGGAGTGCGTGGCCAACAGAGTGAGAAGTCTCCGGCCAGTGGTGCTTCCACCTGTCAACCGTTGTTGGCTCGTTAGTCAATGGAGGATGATAGCCGAACTGACTCTTTGACTGGTGTATTATTTGTTCTATATTTATATTTGTTGAAACGGGATATCTAACATTACTCTTGACATACACAAACAGGTATAAGTAAACAATCCACAAAGTAAGCTGGTTTACGAATGAGCCAAAGGCATACGTTTGTTGATCTGAATTAAGTATTTAAACGGCGTCACTAGGTGAACGTGACTACAATGTCTGATAAGTTGAGGTGTACAAAACTCCTATGACATAGTACTATTGACTCTGAACAGTGACAATAAACGACAATTGGCAAAGTACACCACTGCTACAGGTATGGGAGAATACACATTAATCCAGGTCCAGGAGTATTTAACAGTCGAACTTAGCGAGTCTAAATGACGTAGCAAAGTCGTTGATAACTAGGTAGTACTGTCAAGAAGGGCACAGTTGTCGGTCTCGTCTCGGACACGTAGAAGACTGCCTAGACTCTTGTCGAAAGTTAGACCTCATTCCTTAAAAGGACTCTAGAATGCCAGAGTCTAAATGGCGTTGCAGCGTCGTTGACAACTCGATAGTACTATCAAGACGTGCATAGGTCTCTCGTCGAAAGCTTGGTAGACTAAGGTAGACTAAATTAAAAAGGTAATCTGCAGATTAAGTATATCGTGAGAGAGGCGGGACTAAGGCAGAAGGCCCGCCAACTTTGCCAATGAAAATCAAAGTTCGGTGCTGACGTCAGCAGTCAGGTGATTTTCACAATGTTGCGTGAGAACAAGTGTCAAGGGAGTAAAGGGGTGGGTAGGGGTGTCGTTCAGGGTGGGGCCTCTGGTCACTACGGTCAGTCGGGGGAACAAAGGCAGTACAGCATTTTAACACATTGGCTAAATCTCCATTGTTCCATCATATCTCAAGCAAGCTTGGTGAGATTTATGTTTACCCTAGCTTACAATAGCGATATAACGAGACGACCGTGGTATTCCATGTGGCTAATCAAAAGGGGAGAGTAAAAAGGCTTTTAGGTCAACACGGCGATACAATTGGCATACCGCGTCTCCCCCGCGTGGTGGGGGAGAAACCGGCCATGTACGACAATAGAAGGGGAATTAACGAAGCGCCTAAACTACTAAGGTTGCACACTAATTAATTATCTAATTGCGTACTAATTAATTTCTTGCTTGATTGGAAAAGACTTCATGACAGCACCTAGATAATCTCTCTAATGTCGCCAGCACCTTTTACCCCACCCTCGTCATCTATTGTTTGTAACTGGGAAGGGCTATCGTGGCTAGTGTTACACACCACAGCGCTGCGGGTCCTTTCAGCCGTCTTTCGGTAATGATAACACTTTGAGCCTAGTGTTCGTACTTGCGAGTCACATGACGTGCCTTGTTAGGGTCCTTTGTTTAAAACACGAGATGTACAAAATGTGGAAAATAGGAAATGTGGTGACAGACCAACTCCCCAACTCTTCTCTTGTACCCCCCTTCTGGCTAGTCCAGGTGTTAGGAATAATCTCTTTGACACAGGCCACGCCTCTTGACCAATGGTTGGACTGATATTTGGGTAGACAATTATGTAGACCTTTTCCCATTGGTTGACATTTTGCACTGGGTCGCCATTTTAGACTGACCAGTGGACAGATATAAGGGGCAGATTTTATGTTATTTGGGAGACTGGATACTTAATGTTAAAATGTTACAGGACCTTGTTCCGTATTGGATTATTTAAATAAATTGTTCACTTGGAATTACTGTATTGTGAAGTTGTGCCTATATACTTCTTTTCCTCGTATGGACGTTTTATGTGCTTGAGTATAGGTGGACAGCGAGCACAACTAGTATAAAGTGTGGGGGTGGGGGAGGGCAATTATGCAAGAGGGAATAGTGAACGAACGGGGTTAATTCTCAAATGATGCACATTATTCCCTTAAACTATTGTACAATTAATATTCTATCGAAATATCAATAGTGAAAATTTTATTCTTTAAATATTTATATATACCAAAAAAAACATAATGAATTAGATGCGTGTGTAAACATTGCTAGTTAATGGGGGAATGGGTGTGTGGAGGGGGTATTAAATTGTTTGCAGAATTTTTTTTGGGGGGTCTCTGAGACTGTTAATGTATTTAAAGGACTTCTCCTAGGACTACAGGCTACAGCTTATTATACAATGATCGTGATAGGCATTCTTGGTTAGTGTTAAAAACCATTAGATATAGGTCTTTATACTAATGAAAAAAAAAGAAACCAAATCAAATCATATTTACAGGTAATATATTGAATAGATTTAAGTTTATATTGTAATAATATATTTAGTTTTTAGTTATGGGATTAAAGGGATTATTGTTATTTTGTTACTATTATAAATAGAATAAATGGTTTTAATCGATAGTCAACAGTTGTAATCTTAGACCTTTATTTAACATCTTAAAACTTTATCTTTAAAATTAAACACGTATAACTGTTATCTTAAAATTTGTATTATAAAAAAATGTACTAACTTGCCTTATTTATTGTTTAATGTTCGAGTCTTTCACTATATACACTATATAAAAATTTCTTTTGTTGTTTTACTTTCAAGTGCATGATTGTCAATCATTGTCCGTATGCCAATTTTGTAACATTTTTTACTATAAAAGTTGTGTACTTTAAATGAACATCAAATTAATGCAATATTTTTTACAAATACAAAAATTGTAAAATTTTCGCTAATATTTACAAATCGCTAAATAGGGAACATTTTTGCTTAAACACTTTGTTTCAATTAAACTAATACAATTTTGGTAATTTGAAACAGTGTCATTTTAGTATGCATCTGTAGAAAATTGAATTATCTTCAATTTGATATATAACAAGCTACTACTATAATTAGGTAATTTTTAGTGATTTTTTTTTAAAAATAGGTCAGATTTGCGTTGTTTGTCTCCCTTGATAAAAACTGTAAAAAGTATTAAAAATTATTTTTACGTCTATATTTTTTTATTTTTCAAAATTCACGCATTCACGAAAAAAAAATTAGTCTCTTCTCTACAGACTTTCGTGTTAGTAAACAAAATAACTTAGCAGACCTGGATTAACCATTAGGCAAACAAGGCACGTGCCTAGGGCTCCAAGCGTTTTGGAGCACCAAAAGCCACAACAAAAAATGTGTATATTGTAAAAGCTAAGAGCAGAACATTAACGAATTATTTAGTTTCAGTTAAGCAAAAGGTGGAACAGGATTTTACTGACACTATCAATTCTCTTGATAAGTCTAATTTATGCAGAGGCGTATTTAGGCATGTTCCACATGTTCCTATGGAACAGGGACCCCAAACTAAAGGTGGCCCCACACATTCCAAAAGAAAAATTTTAGTCTTTTCTTTCGGCACTTAGAATAGTGCTGTTGTAGAAGCGCACAATAAACAATTACTGTGAATGGGAAATCAAATTTGATTGTTACACTGGCAGGGTCAAGTCCACGAGAGGGCCCCCCCACATACAGTTAGCCCTTGGGAACAGGGCCCCCACAATACTAAATACGGCCCAGACTGTAGGCTGTTCTGCAATCCAGACACTGTATTAGTGCTTGAAAATGAAATTTGTTGTGACCCATTTCAGTCTGCTGAAGATGATGATAAAGATGATAAAGATGAAGATAAAATAAATCAAGCAGTAGATCCAGGAAAGTGGATTGATGTCTCCGCTGATGATGTGGCTTACTGGGTTGACTGTGGGCCCACAAACTGTCAGCATCATTATGGTCCCTTTGATAAATCTTGCCGTATTTTTGCTGGAGATAAAAATAACAAGATATTGTTCTCAAAATTTCTTATATGGCACAAAAGCAAATGGTGAGCAGTACAGGAGAGAATGGTTATTGTATTCACCATCCACGGGATCTGTGTGCCGCTTTGTTTGTAAAATTTTTACGTCTAAAGGTTCCACAAGTTTGGCTGATAAAGATGGTTTCGGTGTCTGGAAAAAAAACATTCAAGTTGATAATCATGAACAAAGCGCTACTCATAAAAACTGCATGTTATATACATAGCTCGTCGACAAAGGTCAGGTAGACTACAAAAGCTAGAAGAGCAAATAAATGAAGAGTACAGTTACTGGGAACATGTTTTTAGGCAAACAGTAGCGTTTTTTTTTTACTATAGCTGAGCTTAGTCTTGCTTTTAGAGGGACAAATGAAAAATATGGATCTTTACAAAATGGAAATTATCTAGGGTTGCTGGAGTTGGTCAATCAGTTTGATCCATTTTTAGCATCACACATTGCGAAATATGGAAATTCTGGAAAAGGAGATCCTTCTTTTTTATCCAAAACTATATGTGAAGAAGTGATTGAAATTATCTCCCGAAAAGTCCATGAAGTGATTGTAAATGAAGTAAAGGCTTCCGGTTATTTCAGCTTGTCAGAAGACTCAACATCCGATATTCCACATATAGATCAGTTAAGCGTTGTTCTTCATTATGTGGTAGATGGAGAACCCATTGAGCGCTTTTTTTATTTCTTGAACCTTCAAAATCACACCGGTGAAGGTATGGCTAAGCAAGTGTTGCAGTACTTACGTGAAGTTTGCAAAATTGATTTTGCGAAATGCAGAGGTCAGTCCTACGATAACGCAAACACAGCTAATATGTCTGTGCGCTACAAGGGCATGCAGAAAAACATTCCTTTATACATACCATGTGTTACCCATTCACTAAATCTGGTAGGCAGAAGTGCCGTTGACTCTTGTTTAGAGGCAGTAAATTTCTTACATACAGTGCAACTGATCTATACTTTTGTCTCAGCTTCAATCATTCGATGGATGATTCTGAAAGAATGCCTTGTGAATGAAACATTGGTAAAGTCTTTCCCATACCAGATGCTGTTGCAAATGAAGCTATTCTAAAGTTTCATCCCCAGATTATAGAAGCATTAGAACGTTTAGAAGAAGACCAGTTACAGAAGGGAGACACCAGAAGAGAATAAAAAAACATTGAAAAGAAAATGCAAGAAATATAATTTGCTCTCATGCTTGTCTTTTGGAAAGAAGTGTTACAACATTTTCAAAGGGTCAGTCAAGCTCTACAAAATGAGCACGAGAACTTGAAAACGTGTGTTGATTTGTATTCTTTACTAGCAGATCACGTGCATGAATCTAGGAATGAATTGTAAAGATTTGAAGAAGCTGCAAAAGAAATAACACCAGGTGTGGATTATAATTCCACTTTGACCAGTAATCGTAAACGAAAGATAGTGGTCATTGATGGATCTCTGAATGCTACAGACACATTTTGTATATGTGCTTTGGGGACGTCCATTAATTACGTCAACAATTTTTAGTAGAATTTTACCTCCTCCCCCCCATTGTCAACAACTGTCAAATTTTCAGAGACCCCGTCTATATAATTACGTCAACAATTTGTTACCCGTTACACCCCCCCCCCTTAAAACAAGTAACACAATTTTAGACGCTTGCATTTATGTTTAAAATAGCTTTAAAACGGAAAAGTCTATACTATAATTAATTTTAATACATTTTAAAACATTTTTAAAGGATTTCAAATTGACTACAACTCTCATAGGTTTAGCCACGAAGGGGTTGTAACATGGTTCCTACCCCCCCCCCCTCACTCGTCCCTCCCACATTTTTTCCAATTCGCGGATATTAACAATATTTTTGTTCTTTTTTTGTTCTTTTTTCTTTTCATAGACATATTTAATCATTTCTAATTTTTAGTTTCACTGATGAGCTTTTGGTACAATGTTAAATATGGCATATGGTGAAGTTGTTCTTATCATGCCAAATTCACATATGAATATTGGCTATCCTACTAAAAAATAAGGAGGTAAATAGTAGTACTGCAGATTAACTAATTAATGTGATTAGGATAGGGCCGGCTAGACCTATTTGCACTTTCAATTTCACTTTATAGGTCTACCCTTTTAATGTTTCGTAGGCTAGGCTAATGGGCTAATGGCTAAGTAGGGCAGCTACGATGCCAAGTGATAGTGTTGGTGAATATCTAGTCTAGTCAAGTCACTAATAGGCTCACATTATGTCTATGATAATAATAAAATAGCCAATTTTATTTAACAGACATGATACAGCTTAATTCTTTATAAGACTTAAAACACAAAACATAATTTTAAAAAAGCTCGAGCCTATATGAAACTTTATAAATACAGCGGTCATTGTACTTGTACACCACTACACACAGTAAACAAAAATCACGTGCTTTTTGTCACGTGATTGCAAACGCCTTATTCCTTCTTGCATTATTGTCCACACCCACACACATTATACACACTGTAGTTGCCTTCCCAGTCCACTACCTCTCCTACCTTGCCATATTTGCCACCCACACCTTGCAATCCCGGCGACGCCACTGATACTCATACATTTTTATCTCATACAATTTTTACAGAAAATTAGAGATAAAAACTTTAAAATTACTAAGTAGATCTATGTAGCCTAATCGACCTAATTTTAATGTTTCACCTACTATAACGTAGTCAGCAAACATATATTAGTCTATTTATTAGAATTAGGGATGGTAAAAGGAAATAAGGTATGCTAAGTATTCCGTACTTTATGTGATGGGCCACGAATTATTTTTCTGAATAATAGCTACTACATGTTCTTTTCTAACAAAAGCTTCTCTAATAAATGTTTCTAATCTGATGAGATGATCTGTTGCTGAATGATTTATTTTAAATCCACATTGAGTCTTTGCTATTAAGTTATTACTTTCCAGAAAATATATTAAGCGTTATTAACAATTTTTGCCATAATTTTACAAAAACAATTTGTGAAGGCTATTGGTCTGTAATTTTTTGGGTCGGTGTGATCTTTTTTCTCTTTAGGTATTGGAATGGTAATTGCCTAGCTCCATTCCGTAGGAAATGTATTTTGTTGCCAAAGATCATTAACAATGTTTAATAGAGTTTTTTTTCAGTGTTAAATTTGGTAGATGTCTTATAATCTCATTATGAATTGTATCTGGGCCTGGTGCAGTATTCTTGGTTTTTTTAATACATTGCGTATCCTCGTTTATTGATATTGGTGAGTTGTAGTATTCAAATATATTTGTTTCAAAATTATAGCTTCTTTTTGTATTTCTCTTTTTATTTTTTTAAAGAAGTCTGTATAATTTTCAGACGATGAATTTTTTTGAAAAGGTCTTTCCAATCTCATTTGCAATATCTTGTGCAGTTTCTGCATAAGTGCCATCGGCCAGTTTTATGCGTTTAATTGGGCTTTTTTTTGTATTTCCTTTAATTTATTGTATCATTTTTAAAATATCATTTATTAGTGTGCTTGGATTTATTTTGTTAATATAATTTTGCCATGAAAGCCGTTTCTGTTCTCTGATTACTTGTCGGGCTTTTTGCTCGTTCAATTTTAAAGGCTTTCAAGTTTTCTGGAGATGGGTTGGTCTTGAAAATTCTAAGTTGTTTATTTCTAATTATACTGTCTTTACAAATTTTTGTGAACCATGGTTTATTTTTTAAAATTGTAGATGTTGTTTTAGGTATAGTTTGTTCACAGATTTGATATAATAATTTTAAAAATGTTGAATACTGTTCTTGAGCATTAGAATGTATATTATATATTTGAAAGAGTATTCTGTCGCATTCAAATTTAAATGTATTCCAATCTGCTCTTTTTAAGTTCCAGGTTAATGGTTGTTGAGTTTGTATTTTGGAGTTAGTAGTAAGTAAGATAGGCTGGTGATCGGAACCATAATTCTTTTCTAAAACACTCCAGGTAAAGTCCGTAAATAGAGTTGAATCTGCCATTGTTATATCGAGATAAGACGGAGATAAATTCGTAGCACTATAAAAAGTCGGAGTACCATCATTAAAAATACATATATTCCTTTCCTCTAGTAATCTTTCAATTAATTTTCCTCTTTGGTTTGTATTATGACTTCCCCATATAGGGTTATGGGCATTAAAGTCTCCCATAAGTATAATTGGTGGTGGGAGTTGTTTAATTAGATCATCCAGTTGAGAATATAGTATTGTATGATCTGGTGGAATATAAATTGAGCATATGGTTAATGGTTTTATTAATGTAAATCTTACAGCCACGGCTTGACTGCAGGTATTTCTTTTAATCCTCCTGCTATGGAGCAAGTAAATAATATAAGAGTAGTGACTCATGTAAGAATTATAAAAATTGGAATAAAACCCTTGGAATAAAACCCATCTTTGAATATAAAATAAAAGAGAAACCTAGAGTCTTACTAAATATATCGGAAGTACATAGTCACATGACTGTCCATGCTGTCTTCAGTCTCACCCGATATCTTGAAAGGAACGCACGTATAATTATATATATATAGACTCAGAGACCATTATTAAAAATGTATATTATATCGCTACTATAATCTATATTTGTTTTCATGGATGTGAAGTGAATAGTTAATAATATTAATAAATTACATATGCTGCAACAAGGCGTTTTTATTTATTTGATTATTAGTTCAAATATATATTGTGGTGAAGTCGTCTGTTTGAATGTCTGATAACTGGAAGCAAATAATTCAGCAACTGTAACAGAAACACTCTGGAGAGACTAATAATATAAATTGATGTACCAACAATAAAAAGGACGTCAACAGATTGGTGGCAGCAAGCGGTGTTAACAGTAAATCATGCTGAAATATGCTATATATTCAATATTCGAGACTTTTCGAACCACAAGACATTTTAAAAAACCACATGGAATATTATGTGAGTATACCGGTTTTTGAATTTTTCAAAACTGAAGTCTGAGTCTTTTAATTTACATCCATATTCTAATAATTTGATTGAGCAACATACTAGCTCTCAGAAAATATAAAATTTGTCCATCGATGACAAAAATTACATTATAAATAAATTCGATACAAAAATCGAATAAAGTGACTATATATAGGTCATTATTTTACATCATTGCTGCAACCGGAAAAAGTTCCTTACCACATGTTGTCAACAATGAACCTACACTATATATTCAAGTCCGATGTGACATACCCTATATGTTGAAGTCTGATGTGACATGTCTTACATGTTGAAGTCCGATGTGCTTACCGGAATATAAATAAATAACAATACAAACTTTAAATAATTAAATATTTAATGTGTATACCAAAGACATTTGACATTAATATTAATTAATGGTATACATTTTTTTTCTTGTGTTAATTCTAAACTTGGATTATACTTATACCATACTGAAGTGAAAACTTGAAGCAACTCAACTTGAAACAGTGTAAACCTTCATTGGATTATTAAATAATTAATTAAGTTTCTCCTGGATTAACTACTCTGGATTTACATTGCAGTGATTTCATACAGTGAATGTGTATTCATTTGGATTATTAGTTAGTCTTATTAATTTTAATCTTATTGATTTTAATTGATTACTATACATATTTATGAGTATGAATTATATATATATATATGTATAAAGTGGGCTTTGGTTGGCGGTAGTTTCTAAAATAAATCTCTTGTCTATTCTTATTCTGTCTATAATATATTTCTGTTTCTTAAAAGAGATTGATTAGAAATGATTCTTTGTTAGGGTTATTTCTGTTAGTTGTCTTGACTTTGTTTGTTTTTGTTCAGAATTATTTTAATGTAAATTACTATAGTCTTGCCAATGTTATACATGTTGTGATTCTTTGTCAAAAATTCTCTTTTATTGTGGTCCAAGCAGCATTAGTGTGTTTCAGTATTGTGATTGTGTTTTTCTGTTGTCACTTGATATAATTTTTTTTTCTTTTTGAAATATCATTAATATGCATTAGTTAGTTTTTGAGATATTCAATATGATCTCTGAGTATAATGGTCTATGGTAAAAACCAATATAATAATAATATGAATAATCATATTCATAACTATATGATTTAAGTAGTGCCCAAATACATGTAACTACAATTAACAATATAATAATTGATATCTAATACATGTAACTACAATACATACACAATGTAACAAATGACATAGCCTATATGACAATAATATTGTGCTGTGCAGTGCTAATAAAATAGTATTGTTTAAGATTGATATTGCAATAAACAATAATAGAATACTTGCTTATAATAACATTAGTCTAATTGTAAT
Source organism: Anisus vortex (assembly GCA_949126835.1). Lineage (NCBI taxonomy): Eukaryota > Metazoa > Mollusca > Gastropoda > Planorbidae > Anisus > Anisus vortex. The sequence goes on along the minus strand of OX421496.1, from coordinate 27,901,113 downwards.
ATGCCATCATTTCTGCTAATGGTATTGTGTGCTACCATTAATAATAATAATAATAATATTGTACCTTGCTTTGCGGAAAATAATTGTTACAACCTATATAGTAATAATAATAAATAATAAGTCATAATAGCAAAAGTGACTTGACTTGTATTCAACTCTACTATAAAATTGCTAATAATAATAAAATAAACAAGCCATAATAGAAATTGTGTCTTGGCATAGCTAATATTTGTTGACATTCTAGCATCTTGCATCTAGCATTATAAGCATCTTACTCTAGCATAGGATTATAAGCATCTTTCTATAGCATAGGATTATAAGAGTGCTGTACTATAAAATAGTGCCTTATAAAAATTGTACTGTACTATAGGATCATAAATCTTGACATTCACAATAAATAAAAATGGATTCAAATGTTCAATTACTCTATGATGAGGCTAAATTGTTAGCAAAAGAATATGGTATAACTGATAAGAAGGAATATCAGGAATTTGTTGAAAATAAAGTTAAACAATTGAAAAAAGAATTAGCAGATAAGGAAAGAGATGAGCGAGCAGAATTAAGGGCTCATGAAATTAAACCAAAAGAACTAGAAATAAAAAAAGAAAAAGAATTGAAGGAACTAGAATTAAATAAAGAAAAAGAATTGAAAGCACTAGAATTGAATAAAGAAAAAGAGTTAAGAGAAACTCAGTTAAATAAAACTCAATTAAAATTAGACCATGAATTGGAGTTGGCTAAATTACAAAATACTAATGTTGAGCAAACAAATAATGAAAAATCTAAACATGGTGTAAGATTTAAAATGCCTCCCTTTGATGGAAAACAAAAAAATGGTGATTTTCTAAATCTTTTTGAAGCGACATGTACGGGATATGGGATTCCCATTTCAGAATATTACATTCACCTTATCCCACAATTGAAAGATAAGGGTAGGGAAGCACTATCGCATATTGATAAAGAAAAAACTGATTATGCCATTATCAAAGAACAGATAATTAAATTCTTTATCCACTCTGAGGATTATTAAAGACAAAAGTTTCATAACTTTATCTTAACAGACAAGATAGAACCGAGAGCTTTTGTGTCTGAAGTGAAAACATTTTTACTTACATGGTTGGACTTAGTAAAAATAGATACCAAAAATCCTAATGAAATTATAGAAATCATGGTTGTTGATAAAGTATTAGAACAAGCGTCTTAACCATTGTTTACTCACATTATGGAAAGAAAAGTAAAGACAGTTGAAAATTGGATAGATGCCATCTCAAATTTTTAAGATAGTCATCCTAATGTAGAACTGACTAAACAAAATCAAACATTAAATACAATTCAGCATAGAAGAAGGAGCTATTCACCTCCTAGGTCTAGGCATAATCAATTTGGCAATAGAAAAAAGTTTGGTAATCAACCAAAATCTAATAATTACAGATGTATTTTTTGCAATGGTACAAACCATTCATCAGAATATTGTTACAGGAATAACAATGCAAGAGGTAGAAATTTCAATTCAAACTTCAATAGATCAAATATTGATCATAGAAATTTTTCAAATCAAATTTTTTCTAATTTTGATAATAGAAACTTTCTAAATCAGAATTTTTCAAATTTTGAAAACAGAAATTTGCCAAATCAGAATTTTTCCAATCACAATGTGCCAAATCAAAATTTTGGAAGGCAAGATTTCCCAAATACTCAAAATAGACCTCAATCAAATTTTCAAAATAGAAGAAATAGAGGAAAACTAAACAATTCCACATCTCAAACAAATAATGTGATATTTGAAAATAGGGGTCAATTAATACTTTTTCCTGCTTATGTGGAAGGAAAGACTACATACTGTTTGAGGGATACAGGGTCCAGTATAATATGCGTAGATGAAAGTATTATTCCAAATCAGAAACCCACCAATATTATAAGAGTGGATACTATAAAACTAGAAAATGGTTCTACTGTAAATTGTCCTGTCACTATAATAGACATTGATTGTCCTTGGCTTACAGGAAAAACAGAGGCAGCCATAATGAAAAACTGTGTTGCACCTCTAATTATTGGTAATGCTTTCAATGTCAAACATGATAATAGTTTTGACATATTTCAGAAATGGATGAATGAAAAATCCAATGATTTAAATTTGAAACCTGTTCTATTGCAAAATGAAAAGTTAGTAGATTTACCAGAACAAGAATTTTACCCTGCTCTACAAACTTTTAATTTTTTACAAAACAATAGGAAAATCAGAAAATAATATTCTCCATGAGACACCTAATATTGACTTATCCATAAATAATGAAAAGAATAATCCTATTCCAAAATGGAATGGAACAGAAAAACTAGAACAATATGTTAACAAATTTGAAAGTCAATGTGAAATAAACAATGTACCAACAGAATTACATGCTATTTCACTATGTAAACATTTAGAAGGTCATAAACAAATATTCAACATTCCTAAAAATCAAATATCTGATTTTACTAAAATGAAGACTGAGATATTAGCATACATTGATAGTCCTCATAAAAAGGAAACCCAAATGAAAAAAACAGAAAATATCAGTTTAGTAAACATGCCTATTAATGAGCAAACTCTAAAAAAAAAGAACAGAAAGAAGATCAATACATAATTAAAATAGTATCAGAAATTGAAAAAGGTCAGGTTAAAGATAAAAACATGGAAATAATAAATGGTATTCTCTGTAGAAAGGATAATAAATTAGATGTAACTCAAATAGTTATACCTAAATTATTAACTGTCAAAGTAATGCAAATTTCGCACAACAATGCATTGTCAGATTATTTGAGTAGTAAGAAGACATGTTGTAAACTTAAAAAGAATTTCTGGTGGCCAAAACTGGAAAAAGGTTTGAAAACATTTATTAAAAGCTGTGCTACCTGTCTTAAACATAATAAGAAAGATTCTAAGCATAAGGCTCCATTACAAATGACTGATACAATAGATAAACCTTTTTATAAAATTGCAGTTGACATAATTGATACTGGGAATACTATGGAATGGAAAGGACCTTTTGAAATTATACATAAGTTATCTGATGTAACTTACAAAGTTAACATTAATGACAAAGAAAAAATGGTTCATTTAAACAATTTAAGAGCTTATGATGAAAACCAAATACTTGAAACTAAATCAGAAAATAAGAGCAAAGTTATTGAAAATAAATCAGAAAATGATATGATAATTGAAATTGAAAATAAACCAGACAATGATATTATCAAATCTGAACACAGAAAAATAACATTGAATAAATGTTGTGAAATTCTAAGGAATTTTAACAGAGAACTCAGGTATAATCAATAAAATTATACATACGAATAACTAAATTTAAGAATGGGATATGATATTTTCAGTAACAGTTATAATGACATGATAACATTTTTTTTTCTTTTGTAAAGAACAAACAATGTAAATATGGATACCGGTGTAAAATAATCTAACTGATGAAAATAATAATTATCAGTTGGAATTTTTTTTTATGTAGCCTCTGAACAGTTTGATAAGACTGTTAAGCACATAAATTTTGGGGCCTCTGAACAGTGAAACTGTTATGCCATTAATATGCCTATGTAAGTCTTTAAAAGCAGCTTTAGAGCAAATTGATATAAGAATGAGATAATAATAAAATGCCTATGTAAGACTCTAAAGTCAGAGCATTAGTTGATAATATTGTATTGTATTCATATAAGACTAAAGATAGCATTGAAGCCAATAAATAAATGATACATATAAGACTCACAAGAAGATGAGCAGTGTAATATAATGATATATTTAAAGGGAAGACTTGAATAATTTGTGTAAAAATGTTATTGTAAACTAAGATGGAAGATAATCATGTTACATTGTAAGTAATGTTATTGAGAATATCAATCAATAATAATCAATAATAATCAATAATAATATCAATCCGAAATAACTATTGTGAATATATATGTTCATAATAACCATTATGAGAATATCAATACAAAATAACAATTGAAAAAATCGACATTAGTATTATATTAATTTTGTTGTATAAAATAATAAATGTTGTATGAAAAAATTTTTCATGGAATCTTTATAGAATTTGTAAGATATGAAAATAGACAATCTCGACAGCCTTGATAAGTATTTAGCATAATAATTGTCAATACACATCACTGACATACAATAATTTATCTCAGTATTACTGAAGTTGATTAGACAATACAAAAAGATAATTGTCTATGACTAATTGTCATATTAACATTAGACATTATTCTTTGTGTCTTTTGATTATATTTGTGCCTATGAATTTTTTATTAGTTGTTTGTACATATATTAAATGAATTTTTTTTTCTATGTATTATTAAATGAATTATTATACGCATTAATTAACATTAAGATACTTAACATTAAGATAAAAAATTTTTTTTCAATCTTGTAAACATTTTTCGTATCAAAAATAATAATAAATTATTATTTTTTCTCTGTGTATGGGGGGTATGCTATGGAGAAAGTAAATAATATAAGGGTAGTGACTCATGTAAGAATTATAAAAATTGGAATAAAACCCTTGGAATAAAACCCATCTTTGAATATAAAATAAAAGAGAAACCTAGAGTCTTACTAAATGTATCGGAAGTACATAGTCACATGACTGTCCATGCTGTCTTCAGTCTCACCCGATATCTTGAAAGGAACGCACGTATAATTATATATATATAGACTCAGAGACCATTATTAAAAATGTATATTATATCGCTACTATAATCTATATTTGTTTTCATGGATGTGAAGTGAACAGTTAATAATATTAATAAATTACATTTGCTGCAACAAGGCGTTCTTTTATTTGATTACAAGTTCAAATATATATTGTGGTGAAGTCGTCTGTTTTAATGTCTGATAACTGGAAGCAAATAATTCAGCAACTGTAACAGAAACACTCTGGAGAGACTAATAATATAAATTGATGTACCAACAATAAAAAGGACATCAACACCTCCAATATAAAATAGTGGATGCTATAAATATGGAAGTACCTCCGCATGCAATTTTTTTAGAATGTATATGGTGATAAGCGGTATAGCCACGCAATTCAAATGATTATGTGTTTAATTTTATTTCCTGTAGAAAAATTACTATAGGATTTGTCTCGGTTATAATAAGTTGTAGTTCTGGAATATTGTATTTTAGTCCTCTACAGTTCCATTGTAAAATATTTTGATATTCTGAATTCATATCCAAGAGTGTATATTTGTAATATTAATGTCTTTCTTTCTTTCTTTTTTTTATTTGGTTTCTGGAGGATTTTTATTATAATATTAGATTGAGCTTGATGTGGAGACTTGTTTGTTTTCCGATTACTGTTTTTTGAAATTGTGTCAATTTCTATTTTATTTTCTTCTACAATTTCCTGTCCCGAAATGTCCATAGTTTTATTTCCTTTAGATTCTAAGTCCTTACCCTGATTTATTTCTTTCATGTTGTTTTTCATATAATCCTTATTTGGTATGTTCTCTGGGTTTACTTTCCCTTGGATAATTTCTTCTATATTTGATTGTGTTGATTATTCTTTAGTGCATATTATTTCATTTATTTCCCATTTTTTGAATATTCCATCTTGGTCTTTGTAGTACAATCTGGTAAAGTGTTGAAGTGGGGGTACAAGAGAGCAATCTCACCCCTCGGTCAATTGTAGGTTCAAGTCTGGTAAAGTGGGTGTCTGGGTTTCAGCGTGTTTGACTTTCATTATGTCTATTTTAAGAGCTCCAGCATAATTCTTTTCACTTATTAAAGATTTTTTTTCATCTTGATATTGTTTTTTAGTTTTTAATTTGTGTATATCCTTTTCTTCAATCCATCTTGAACACGTTTTTGAAAATGATGTTTTCCTTCGCAATTTACACATTTCATTTCTGCACTGCATGTTTCCAAGCTGTGTCCTTTATTTCCGCAACGTGGGCAGACAGCATTTCTTTTGCAGTTGTTGATGTCCTAAATTATTGTTGGACCATCAATTAAAATAATCATTCTCTTCAGAGAGTATTTGCTACAGTTGCTGAATTATTGTCTATCAAACATTGAACAGACGACTTCACAATATATAAATGTTTGAACTTGTAAATTAATAAAGGAACTCCTTGTTGCAGCATATGTAATTTATTAATATTATTAACTGGTTACTTCACATCATGAAAACAATTACAGAATTATAATAGCTACATAATACACATTTTTACTAATGGTCTCTGAGTCTATATTTATGCGTGCGTTCCTTCCAAGCTAACATTGAGACTGCCGAGTAAGCGTGGGCAGTCACATGACTATACACTTCCGATATATTTAGCAATACTCTAGGTTTCTCTTTTATTTTATATTCAAAGATGGGTTTTAATTCGACTTTTTAATTCTTACTTTAGTCACTACCTATATATTATTTACTTGCTCCATAGCATACCCCCCAACCACAGAGAAAAAATAATAATTTATTATTATTTTTGATACGAAAAATGTTTACAATAATGAAAAAAAAATTATCTTAATTAATGCATATAATGATTCATTTAATAATACATAGAGAAAAAATTCATTTAATATATGTACAAACAATCAAAAAATTTTTATAGGTACAAATATAATCAAAAGACACAAAGAATAATGTCTAATGTTTATACGACAATTAGTCATAGACAATTATCTTTTGGCATTGTCTAATCAACTTCAGTAATACTGAGATAAACTATTGGATGTCAGTGATGTGTATCGATAATCTCGACAGCACATCAGGTAAATGGTTATCTTTTCCTACAATACATTTTATCTGAAATTTGTAATCTGATAGAAGTAAAGCATATTTGTTTATTCTTTTGTTATTGACATTAGAGTCATTAAAATTCACAAGCGGTTTATGGTCTGTGAGAATTGTGAATTGACGACCCAACAAATAGTATTGAAACTTAAGTACAACATAGACTATACATAAACCCTCTAATTCTATGACACTAAAATTCCTTTCACTTTTAGTCAGTGCACGACTTACATAAAAGGCAGGTTTATATACTATTTCAGAGTCCACAATGACCTTTTTGTAAATACAAGCCCCCAAACCTGACTTTGAGGCATCACAAGCTATAATGATGTCATCATCTTTTTGAATTGTTTCTAATATTGGTTCCTTAGAAAATGCATCTATTAGGATTTGAAATGATTTTTCACATTGGTCAGTCCAATTTACAATATTGGGTTGATATTTTTTTGTGAGATCTATAATAGGTCTGACTATTTGACTATAGTTTGGAATGAATTTACATTAATAGTTAAACAATCCAAGTAATGCCCTTACATGCTTTTTTGTTTTAGGCGTTTGTATTTCTAGAATTTTCTTATGTAAGTGCTGTGTTGGTTTTACTTGGCCATTTTCAAATTTATGTCCTAGAAATTCAATCTCAGTTTTTCCTATTTTTAATTTTGAAGGAGATACTGTTAAGTTATTGTCCTTCAATATTTGCAACACTTCTTCTAATAGAATTAAGTGTTCATCCCAAGTATTTGTGAAAATACAAATATCATCCACATAGTGAACTATATTTTTATTGTGAGGTAAAATATGTCTCATTAGTTTACTGAATGTAGCAGTACTATTGACCAAACCGAAGGGCATGACGTTCCAATTAAATACGCCTTTATAATTAATAAAAGCTGTATAATCCTTTGATTTCTCATCAAGAGGCACTTGCCAAAATCCTCTTGTTAAATCTATGGTAGTAAATATTTTACCTGTGGCCATAGTATTAATGATATGTTCTATATTAGGCAAACTTCTTGATCAATTTTAGTTACATTATTAAGTTTGCGATAATCACAACATAATCTGATGGAACCATTTTTTTTTCTAACAATCACCATGGGTGACGAGTACTGAGACATAGATTTTTCTATTATCTTACTTTCAATGAGTTGGTCTAATTCCTTATCTACCTTTTCAACAAGCATTTGAGGAATATTATATGCTTTTGACCTAAATTGTTTTTGATCAGTCAGTTCTATTTTATGTTCAATGACATTTGTTAATCCTGGTTTCTCTGTTATTGTAGTTTTAAATTTATTCAATAAATTTAAAATTTTGTTTTTAACCATTTCATCTTCAATATGGTCTAACTGTATTTGATCTATTTTATCATTGGCTGGTGTGGTTATACCACAAAAATAGTCAATGTTTGGAATGTTTTGAACATTGTTATCTTCAAAAATTATGATATTGTTATTTTGTATTTTGCTTTCATTATCTGACTGACTGTCATTTATTTGGTTTTCCTCATAAGCTCTTAGATTGTTTAAATGGACAATTTTTTCTTTGTTATTAATGTTAACTTTGTAAGTTACATCAGATAACTTATGTATAATTTCAAAAGGTCTTTTCCATTCCATAGTATTGCCACTGCCAATTGGCAAATAAACAAGTACTTTATTACCAACTTCTAATTTTCTCATATTCTTATGAATATTTTCTCTGATTAAAGTTTTAGATTTAATTTCTGGATTTTTTTGTACAGCAAATTCATAAGCTGTTTTCATATGTTCTTCAGTTTTATTGACTAAGTCAAATGGAGACATTTTTTTTCCTTTAATTCCTAACAATTCTGATTTGAAATTATCCAATGGTCCATTGGGATTTTTGCCAAGCACTAATTCAAATGGTGAAAAACCTGTGCTTTCATGAACCGATTGTCTATAAGCAAACCAAATAGCAGGAAGGTAATCATCCCATTCAAATGGATGCTCTTCAGACACTTTAGTTATCATTTGTTTTATTGTTTGATTAGCCCTTTCAATCATACCATTTGATTCAGGATGGTATATAGAACTAAAAATTTGAGTGATTTTAAACATTTGTGCAAATGCTTGAATAAGGTTTGATTTGAATTGAGTTCCATTGTCACTCAATATGAACTTTGGAAACCCGAAACGACAAAAGATAGGCAAAAGAGCATTACAGACCCTTTCTGCAGTTATTTCCCTTAACTACCTCAATCCATCTACTTCCCATGTCTATTATGGTTAAGGCAAACTTTGCTTTGGTAGCTTTAGTTTGTTTCATGGGCCCAATTATATCAACTGCAATTTTATAAAAAGGTTTATGTATTGTATCAGTCATTTGTAATGGAGCCTTATGTTTAGAATCTTTTTTATTATGTCTAAGACAGGTAGCACAGCTTTTAATAAATGTTTTCAAATCTTTTTCCAGTTTAGGCAACCAGAAAATCTTTTTGAGTTTACAAACTGTTTTCTTACTACTCAAATGACCTGACAATGCATTGTTGTGCGAAATTTGCATTACTTTGACAGTTAATGACTTAGGTATAACCATTTGAGTTACATCTAATTTATTGTCCTTTCTACAGAGAATGCCATTTATTATTTCCATGTTTTTATTTTTAACCTGACCTTTTTCAATTTCTGATACTATTTTAATTATGTATTGATCTTCTTTCTGTTCTTTTTTTAGAGTTAGCTCATCAAAAGGCATGTTTATTAAACTGATATTTTCAGTTTTTTTCATTTGAGTTTCCTTTTTATGAGGACTATCAATGTATGCTAATATCTCAGTCTTCATTTTAGTAAAATCAGATATTTGATTTTTAGCAATGTTGAATATTTGTTTATGACCTTCTAAATGTCTACATAGTAAAATAGCATGTAATTCTTTTGGTACATTGTTCATTTCACATTGACTTTCAAATTTGCTTACATATTGTTCTAGTTTTTCTGTTCCATTCCATTTGGGAATAGGATTATCCTTCTCATTATTTATGGATAAGTCAATATTAGGTGTCTCATGGAGAATATTATTTTCTGACTTTCCTATGGTTTGTAAAAAATTAAAAGTTTGTAGAGCAGGATAAAATTTTTGTTCTGGTAAATCTACTAACTTTTCATTTTGCAATAGAACAGGTTTCAAATTTAAATCATTGGATTTGTCATTCATCCATTTTTGAAATATGTCAAAACTATTATCATGTTTGACATTGAAAGAATTACCAATAATTAAAGGTGCAACACAGTTTTTCATTATGGCTGCCTCTGTTTTTCCTGTAAGCCAAGGACAATCAATGTCTATTATAGTGACAGGACAATTTACAGTGGAACCATTTCCAAGTTTTATAGTATCCACTCTTATAATATTGGTGGGTTTCTGATTTGGAATGATACTTTCATCTACACATATTATACAACTCCCCGTATCCCTCAAACAGTATGTAGTCTTTCCTTCCACATAAGCAGGAAAATGTATTAATTGACCCCTGTTTTCAAATATCACATTATTTGTTTGGGATGTTGAATTGTTTTGTTTTCCTATATTTCTTCTATTTTGAAAATTTGATTGAGGTCTTTTTTGAGTATTAGGAAAATCTTGCCTTCCAAAATTTTAATTTGGCACATTGTTATTGGAAAAATTCTGATTTGGCAAATTTCTGTTTTCAAAATTTGAACAATTCTGATTTGGAAAGTTTCTATTATCAAAATTAGAAAAATTTTGATTGGAAAAATTTCTATGATCAATATTTGATCTATTGAAGTTTGGATTGAAATTTCTACCTCTTGCATTGTTATTCCTGTAACAATATTCTGATGAATGGTTTGTACCATTGCAAAAAATACATCTGTAATTATTAGATTTTGGTTGATGACCAAACTTTTTTCTATTGACAAATTGATTATGCCTAGACCTAGGAGGTGAATAGCTCCTTCTTCTATGCTGAATTGTATTTACTGTTTGATTTTGTTTAGTCAGTTCTACATTAGGGTGACTATCTTTAAAATTTGAGATGGCATCTATCAAATTTTCAACTGTCTTCACTTTTCTTTCCATAATGTGAGTAAACAATGGTTTAGAAGCTTGTTCTAATACTTTATCAACAACCATGATTTCTATAATCTCATTAGGATTTTTGGTATCTATTTTTACTAAGTCCAACCATGTAAGTAAAAATGTTTTCACTTCAGACACAAAAGCTCTCGGTTCTATCTTGTCAGTTAAGATAAAGTTGTGGAACTTTTGTCTATAATAATCCTCAGAGTGAATAAAGAATTTAATTAACTGTTCTTTGATAATGGCATAATCAGTTATTTCTTTATCAATGTGAGATAGAGCTTCCCTACCCTTGTCTTTCAATTGTGGAATAAGGTGAATGTAATATTCTGAAATGGGAATCCCATATCCCTTACATGTGGCCTCAAATAGATTTAGAAAATCTACAATTTTCTCTTTTTCATCAAAGGCATTTTGAATCTTACACCATGTTTTGATTTTTCATTATTTGTTTGCTCAACTTTAACATTTTGTAATTTAGCCAACTCCAATTCATGGTCTAATTTTAATTGTAGTTCTTTTTCTTTTAATTCTAGTGCTTTCAATTCTTTTTCTTTGTTTATTTCTAGTTCTCTTTGTTTAATTTCATTATCAAGTTCTCTTTGTTTAATTTCATGAGCTCTTAATTCTGCTCGCTCATCTCTTTCCTAATCTGCTAATTCTTTTGATCAATTGTTTAACTTTATTTTCCACAAATTCCTGATATTCTTTCTTATCAGTAATACCATATTCTTTTGCTAACAATTTAGCCTCATCATAGAGTAATTGAATGTTTGACTCCATTATTGTTTATTATTGAATGTCAAGATTTATGATCCTATAGTACAGTACAATTTTTATAATGCACTATTTTATAGTACAGCACTTTTTTATTCCTATACTGAATGGCAATATTTATTAACTACTGAATGAGCATTTTTATATTACAGCAACTTTTATAATCCTATGCTAAAGTAAAATGCTTATAATTCAGAATGCAAGATGCTAGAATCATGAAATATTAGCTAAGCCAAGACACATTTTGTATTATGGCTTGTTTATTTATTGTTATTAGCAATTTTATTGTAGAGTTGAATGCAAGTCAAGTCACTTTTGCTATTATGACTTATTATTTCTTATTATTACTATATAGGTTGCAACAATTATTTTCCGCAAAGCAACGTATAATCTTATTATTACTAATGGTAGCACATATACAATATTATTAGCAGGAATTATGGCACATACCAATTAGATTAATGTTATTATAAGCAAGTATTCTATTATTGTTTATTGCAATATCAATTAGCAAGTATTTTATTTTATTAGCACTGCAAAGCACAATATTATTGTCATATAGGCTATGTCATTTGTTATATTGTGTATATTATATACATTTGTAGTTACATGTATTAGATATCAATTATTATTTTGTTAATTGTAGTTACATGTATTTGGGCACTACTTAAAGCATATAGTTGTACTACTGATTATTCATATTATTATTATATTGGTGAATAACTTATTATTGTTATTGTTCTTACCATAGACCATTATAATCAGAGATCATATTGAATATCTCAAAAACTAACTAATGCATATTAATGATATTTCAAAAAAATACACACAAAAAAAATATTTTATAACAAGTAACAATAAAAAAAAAAAAACAATTACAATATTGAAACACACTAATGCTGCTTGGACCACAAATGATAGAGGAATTTTTTTGACAAAGAATCACAACACGTACAACATTGACAAGACTATAGTAATTTTACTTTAATAATTTTTAACAAAAACAAACAAAGTCAAGACAACTAACAGAAATAACCCTAACAAAGAATCATTTCTAATCAATCTCTTTTAAGAAACAGAAATAGATTATAGACAGAATAAGAATAGACAAGAGATTTATTTTAGAAACTCCCGCCAACCAAAGCCCGCTATATATATATATATAATTCATACTCATGAATGTAAAGAATATGATTCAAATTAAAGACTAATTAATAATCCAAATGAATACACATTCACTGTATGAAATCACTGCAATGTAAATCCAGAGTAGAAATCCAGGAGAAACTTAATTAATTATTTAATAATCCAAAGAATGTTTACACTGTTTCAAGTTGAGTTGCTTCAAGTTTCCACTTCAGTATGGTATTATCCAATTTTATAATTAATACAAGAAAAAAAATGTATACCATTAATTAATATTAATGTCAAATGTCTTTGGTATACACATTAAATATTTAATTATTTAAAATGTCAATATTGTTATTTATTTATCTTCCGGTAAGCACATCGGACTTCAACATGTAATATATGTCACATCGGGCTTCAACATATGGGTATGTCACATCGGACTTGAATATATATAGTTTAGGTTCCTTGTTGACAACATGTGGTAACGAAACTTTTTCCGGTTGCAAACAATGACCTATGTATAGTCACTTTATTCGATTTTTTGTATCGAATTTTATAATAAAGTTATTTTTGTCATCGGCGGACAAATTTTACATATTCTGAGAGCTAGTATGTTGCTCAATCAGATTATTAGCATATGGATGTGAAATAATAGACTCAGACTTCAGTTTTGAAATGTTCAAAAACTGGTATACTCACATAATATTCCATGTGGTTTTTAGAATGTCTTGTTGTTCGAAAAATCTCGAAAATCAATATATTATATATTTCAGCTTTGTTGTCTGTTAGCACCGAACTGCCACCAAATCTGTTGATGTCCTAAATTATTGTTGGACCATCAATTAAAATAATCAGTCTCTTCAGAGAGTATTTGCTACAGTTGCTGAATTATTGTCTATCAAACATTGAACAGACGACTTCACAATATATAAATGTTTTAACTTGTAAATTAATAAAGGAACTCCTTGTTGCAGCATATGTAATGTATTAATATTATTAACTGGTTACTTCACATCATGAAAACAATTACAGAATTATAATAGCTACATAATACACATTTTTACTAATGGTCTCTAAGTCTATATTTATGCGTGCGTTCCTTCCAAGCTAACATTGAGACTGCCGAGTAAGCGTGGGCAGTCACATGACTATACACTTCCGATATATTTAGCAATACTCTAGGTTTCTCTTTTATTTTATATTCAAAGATGGGTTTTAATTCGACTTTTTCATTCTTACTTTAGTCACTACCTATATATTATTTACTTGCTCCATAGCAGCAGTGTTTCAAATCACCGAATTTTTTACAGTTATAACACCTCATAGGGTTTGGTATGTAGTCTTCAATTTTGATGTTTAGAAATCCTGCTCTAATTTCATGTGGAGGCGTTGGTTTGTTAAAAGTTAAAATTATTGTGTTAGTAGTTATTTCTTTTTGGTCTTTTTTTATTTGTATTCTATAAGCTGAGATAACTCCTTGACTTTTTAGTTCTTGTGTTATTTCATCTTCCGTACAGCATTCCAATTCTTTTGATTTGATAATTCCCTTTGAGCTGTTTAGGAAGGTAAGAGCTTTTGTTTCTATGCCTATTCCAGACATACTATTTGTTCTTAATAAATTGCTTGAGTGCGCTTTTTTTCGCATTCCACCAGAATCTGTCCAGATCGTAATTTCTTTACAGATTTAAGTGGTCCTGCCATCCCAGTTATGGCTTTTTCTATCACAAAAGGTGATAATTTAGTTAGTGGTTTTTCTGTTTCTTTAGATGAAATTGTAATAAATCTTGGCCATATTTCTGTATTTTCATAGGTGTTCGAATCTTTACCTCTTTTTCGTTTTGTCTCTCTGCTCTCCATTTTTTCAAGTATTTGGGTTTGAATATACCCGCGACTCTAGCCGCTTTAAAAATTTTAGTATCTAGTTTTAGTTTGTTTAGTGATTAGTTATATATGCAATGAAAATATATAAATTAAAATCACAAAGATACTTCCTAATATGTTTCAAACTTTAAATAAGTAAGTATTTTTCAATAAAGCTCTCGAGGACGTAACTTGAAGTCATAACATCACTGCCATCTTGGTGCGAATCCCAAATTACACTTGGTCTGGCTTTAAATTTTATGTATCATCGGTGCGCAACAGTAATCTAAACAAAAAATTAAAATTCTTTCTGCTGTTGAACGGGTATTTCGGAAACGTCATACATAATTGCGACACAATAAAACACCGCTCTTAAAAGCCGCGCTACACGATGGTCGAGCAATGGCATGTTTTTACGGCCAAAATCAATTATCACATATCATATCATCATCATCATTGGCTCCATAGTCCCGAAAGACGATTAGATTTGCGCGTCTGTGATTTGGCCAGCCCTGCAAAATTGACTGTGCCTGTGGAGACCTATCCTTGAGAGACAGGTTCTATCGCATCTCTGGCACTTGGAAGCTGGACCGTTGGAGATTGTTAGGGGCAGCCTACTTTTCTTCGCTGCTTGTTTAGCCTCAGCCATAAGGCGAAGTTTGCCCTCTGCCGCATTTATACCGATGTGTAAGGTGCCTCTCCAACTATTTCCGTGCTGAGCAAGGTTCTCCCAGTTACCGACCTCTACATCTATAGCCTTTAGATCACGTTTGCAGACGTCCTTGAACCTGAGTTGGGGGCGGCCGGTAGCTCTCTTACCTTCCGCGAGCTCAGCATATGGCAGGTCTTTTGGGATTCGCCCATCCTCCATCCTGGAAACATGGCCAAGCCACCGAAGACGTCGTTGGCGAAGGAGAGTGATCATGCTAGGCATGTTAGCCCGTTGCAAGACCTCGTTAATTGTTATGCGGTAGACGATAAACAGCAAAGCTGGAGTGTCCTCTCCAGAGCGCAAGCCTGTGTAGTGTGTTAAGGAGAGGCTGATGTTACCCATGCATCAGTTCCCCTCTCTCCACGCATCAGATGTATACAAGGGAAAGGCTTAGCCGATAAAGCTTGGCATCTTTTGCGACGCAAAAGATCATATCATATCATATCATATCTACTTCATATCATATCATATATATCATATCATATCATATATATATATAAATCTCAAAAGGAATATGTGGCTGGCTGGCTGGCTGGCTGGGTATGTACATACCGCATAATCTTTTTAAATACTGGACATAAAAACGTGAAATTTGCTACAAATATTCTTTGCGTTACGGCGGTGAACACTGTCAAGGTTTTAAAAAAATTTAAATGACCGCAGTGGTCAGTTTGGTCAAAAAACGCGAATAAAACGACATATTTTGGGTTCATGTTAAAATTGCCGTTCCAACTTTTTATAGTTTTTCGATCGATCGCGCTAAAAAAATAAAAAAAAGGATGGCGTTGAGATTTTTTTGAGGATGACGTCATCAAAGTTTGCGCAGAGATAGCTAGCCGGCTTTTCGTTATGACGTCATCAAATTTTGCGTATTCATTTAAAATTAACTTTGCTTCAACCTTTGCTATTGTACTTTATGAATGAATAGAACAAAATATATTCACGTTTTAATTTGCGTCGTAATTTATAGCGGGATATTTTTAAATTGTTATAATGGGTAATGATTAATGGTTTTAATGGGTATCTTACGTTGTATCTGGCAAATACAAAATTCCTTCACGTTTTTATTCGTGTTGTATATGTCCACAGAATAGGTATAAAACAGAATGCGCAATCGCATTTTATTTCTGTTTTGGGCAGTAATACCGACGCCATACTAAGCTTATTTAAACGCAGCGGTCCTGGTTACACTCTATATTTATGCTTATTTAGCCTACAATGTCTTTTTCTTCAAATCTACAAGTTCGAACACCCGAAGCTAATATTTCAGGCAAAATGTGCATAAACGGTTGTGTAATAAACTACAACAATGATGCGAAAACGACTAATTATCGTAAAAAAGAGCATGTCAAACTGCATGGCTTTCCTGACTCCATAAAGGATAAACAACAGCATAAACAACCTCATATTAACTCATTATGAATTATATGCCTATTTCCCTTCATAATTTTAAAAGTTTATTTTGGTTTAAAAAGTATATATATTTATGTACCGGTAGCCGCAGCAATTTAGTTACCGGTACCGAGCTACGTCTAAGCCATTTTTTTTTCAAATCAGTACCGGGCAATAAAAATATTTATACATCATATTGGCCTAATCATATAATGTTCAAAACAAAATGGGTAATTAAGTCAAATTTATATAAAAGTAAGCCTATAATGAAAGATAATGTAGGCCCTATATATATTGTATATATTTATGGCAGACGTAGATATCCTTTCACATTTTACTATAGTAGCGTCTCTAGCGACCGCTGCATTGCGGAAAATGGTAACTTTTAGTGACTGCGTGTATAGGGATTGTGCATTCTGTTCTATACCTATTCTGTGTATACGTCTTATAAACTTTGTAGCGGGAAATTTTTCAATTGCCAGGCAATGTTTAAATTGCCGAGCTCAACGTTTTAAAGTTTTAATTTGTATCGTATACGTCTTATAAACTATGTAGCGGGAAATTTTTATATTGCCGGGCAATATTTAAATTTGCCGGACCAACTTTTAAAAGTTTTAATTCATGTCGTATACGTTGTATAAACTATGATTCATATCGGTTTCAGTTGTTATTGTTTTTCCTGTTGAATTTAAAATTTAATTCAAAGTTTGCTTCCAAAGCAACAATAAATAAATAGCAAATAACACCAACAAAAACAAAAAAAAAAGCAAAAATAAATAAATATTGATCTACGACTAATGTTGTAGCAAAAAAATATATCAAACAATCATTTTCGAATTAACAGTACTTTTTAAAAGACATGTGAGTTCTGTTTTACAGAAAGAGTTTAATTACCCAATAAACTCACAAAATTCGATCATAGTGGTCATACTTTGAGCAAGAAATAAAAAAAAAATTATTGTTATTTGTTTTTCCTTTTTAGTTGTATATTGAATTGGTGTATAATAAAGTGTGCAAAACAAAAATAAATTTAAAAAATACTGACCACAAAAAAAAAAAAACATACTACTTTATGTATGTTGCAAAAACCAAACCAAAAAAACTATAATGTGTCAAGCATATTCTAAAAAAAAGCCCGTTCGAAGAATCGGGCACATAACGGCTTGTATATATATAAATCTCAAAAGGAATATGTATGTGGCTGGCTGGCTGGCTGGCTGGCTGGGTATGTACATACCGCATAATCTTTTTAAATACTGGACATAAAAACGTGAAATTCGCTACAAATATTCTTTGCGTTACGGCGATGAACACTGTCAAGGTTTTAAAAAAATTAAAATGACCGCAGTGGTCAGTTTGGTCAAAAAACGCGAAAAAAAACACAACTTTTGATTCACATTGTCTTTGCCAGTACAACTTTGTATAGTTTTTCGTCACAAAGTTAGAAAAAAAAAGGATGCGCTGAGATTATTTTTATGACGTCATCAATCTTTGCGCATGGATTTAATAGCAATGAAGGTACATTTTTCATTCATGTTTAAATTGACGTCATCAAACTATGTGCATGGATTTTATTATCTCAACTCAATGACGGGAACAAATTTTCTTCATGTTTAAATTGTCTACGTGCCGTGAACAACATAAATTCTTTACACTACCAATACTGTAGTTGATTTTCTTAATCTATCACTACTTTAATACTTTACACTGTGAATAAATGACTTAAAGCTAATTAATAATTTAAAACTTTAAACAAATAGATTAAGCATTTTTTTCTGTTTCGGGAAGTAATACCGACGCATTACTAAGCTTATTTAAACGCAGTGGTCCTGGTTACAATCTATATTTAAGCTTATAATTATATGGCGTCATCAAATTTTGCGTATTTATGCGTTTAAGAAGGGAACAAAATTTTGTTTTAATTTGCGTCGTAATTTGTAGAATGCAATATTTAAATGGTTTAAGTTACCGGAAAATACTTACGGCGGTAAACACTGTCAAGTTTTGAAAAAAAAAATGACCGCAGTGGTCAGTTTGGTCAAAAAACGCGAAAAAAACACAAGTTTTGATTCACATTGACTTTGCCAGTACAAGTTTTTATAATTTGACTTCACAGAAAGGAAAAAAAAAGATGGCGTTGAGATTATTTTCAGGATGACGTCATCAAAGTTTGCGCATGGATTTTTTAGCAATGAAGGGACATTTTTCATTGATGTTTAAATTGACGTCATCAAACTATGTGCATGGATCTAATCTCAATGACGGGAACAAATTTTCTTCATGTTTAAATTGCCTACGTACCGTAAACAATATAAATTCTTTACACTACCAATACTGTAGTTGATTTTCTTAATCTATCACTACTTTAATACTTTACACTGTGAATACATGACTTAAAGCTAATTAATAATTTAAAACTTTACAAACATAGGACAAAGCAAATAGATTGAGCTTTTTTTTCTGTTTCGGGAAGTAATACCGACGCTTTACTAAGCTTATTTAAACGCAGTGGTCCTGGTTACACTCTTGTGTAGTTATGCGTTTAAGAAGGGAACAAAATTTCGTTTTAATTTGCGTCGTAATTTGTAGAATGCAATATTTAAATGGTTTAAGTTACCGGAAAATACTTTATCCCCGCATAAGACTATTGCTCATAACTCCATGGGTAGCTACAGTGTATTTGAAAATTATTTTATCTATTTCCGAGAACTAAGCACCTTTAGGGTTATACACTTGGTAACGGCCATTGTTTAAATTACCGGGCAATGTTTATTTTACCGGGAATTGTTTAAATTACCGGGAAATGTTTATATTACCGGGCAATGTTTATATTACCGGGCAATGTTTAAATTACCGGGCAATGTTTATATTACCGGGCAATGTTTAAATTAACGGGCAATGTTTATATTACCGGGCAATTTTTTTATTACCGGGCAATGTTGAATAGCCAGGCTATGTTTATATTACCGGGCAATGTTTATATTACCGGGCAATGTTTATATTCTTGGGCAATGTTTATTTTACCGGGCAATGTTTATATTACCGGGCAATGCTTAAATTGCCGGGCAACGTTTAAATTGCCGGAACTAACTTTTTAAAGTTTTAATTCGTGTCGTATACGTTTTATAAACATTATTTCATATGGGTTTCATTTGTTATTGTTTTTCCTGTGTAATTTAAAATGTAATTCTTAGTTTGCTTCCAAAACAACAATAAATAAATAGCTAACAACACCAACAAAATAACAACAACAACATAGGTCTCTAACTTAGTGTTGTCGCAAAAAAAGTTATCAAACAACCATTTTTAAATTAAAAGTACTGTCAAAATAACATGTGAGTTCTGTTTTACAGAAAGAGTATCCTATAAACTCACACCATTAGATCACAGTGGGCAAGAAAAACAACTCCTTTTTTTTTCCATTTTAGTTGTATATTGAACTGGTGTATATTAAAGTCTGCAAAACAACAATAAATAAATAAAGACACACCATTAAAAAAACACCAAAAAAAAATAATTCTACTTTATTTATGTTGAAAAAAAAAACTATATTGTGTCAAGCATTGTCTATACAAAGCCCGTTCGGAGAATCGGGCACCTACCCGCTAGTTAATATATATAAATCTCAAAAGGAATATGTATGTGGCTGGCTATGTACGTACCGCATAATATTTTTAAATACTGGACATAAAAACGTGAAATTTGCTACAAATATTCTTTACGTTACGGCGGTGAACACTGTCAAGTTTTTTAGAAAATTTAAATGACCGCAGTGGTCAGTTTGGTCAAAAAACGCGAATAAAACACAACTTTTGATTCGTATTGACTTTGCCAGTACAACTTTTTATAATTTGTCTTCACAAAATAAAAAAAAAAAAATGGCGTTGAGATTATTTTCAGGATGACGTCATCAATGTTTGCGCATGGATTTTTTAGCAATAAAGGGACATTTTTCATTTATGATTAAATTGACGTCATCAAACTATGTGCATGGATTTTATCTCAATGACGGGAACAAGTTTTCTTCATGTTTAAATTGCCTACTTGCCATAAACAACATAAATTCTTTACACTACCAATACTGTAGTTGATTTTCGTAATCTATCACTACTTTAATACTTTACACTGTGAATACATGACTTAAAGCTAATTAATAATTTAAAACTTTGCAAACAAAGGACAAAGCAAATAGATTTAGCATTTTTTTATGTTTCGGGAAGTAATACCGACGCCTTACTAAGCTTATTTAAACGCAGTGGTCCTGGTTACACTCTATATTTAAGCATTGCGTATTGATGCGTTTTACAAGGGAACAAAATTACCGGGCAAAGTTTATATTACCGGGCAATGTTTATATTACCGGGCAATGTTTATAATACCGGGCAATGTTTATATTACCGATCAATGTATATGTTACCGGGCAAAGTGTATAGGCAGCTTTAGGCTTATACCCTTGGTAACGACCTTTTTTAAATTACCGGGCAATGTTTATATTACCAGGCAATGTTTAAATTACCGGGCAATGTTTATATTACCGAGCAATGTTTATATTAACGGGCGATGTTTAAATTGCTGGGAAATGTTTACATTACCGGGCAATGTTTATATTACCGGGCAATGTTTAAATTGCCGGAACTAACTTTAAAAAAAAAAAAAATACTACTTTATGTATGTTGCAAAACCAAAGTTAAAAAATTATAATGTGTCAAGCATATTCTAAAAAAAGCCCGTTCGAGGAATCGGGAACATATCAGCTAGTCATATATATAAATCTCAAAAGGAATATGTATGTATGTGGGTGGCTATGTACGTACCGCATAATCTTTTTAAATACTGGACATAAAAACGTGAAATTTGCTACAAAAAGGTTTTAAAAAAATTAAAATTATCGCAGTGGTCAGTTTGGTAAAAAAACGCGAATAAAACAACCCATTTTGGTTTCATGTTAAAATTGCCGTTCCAACTTTTTATAGTTTTTCGATCGATTGCGCTAAAACAAATAAGAAAAATGGACGCGCGAAGATTATTTCTCTATTGCGTCATCAATTTTCGCAGAGATAGCTAGCGGTCTTTTTATTAATGACGTCATCAAATTTTGCGTTTTCATTTTAAATTAACTTTGGTTCAACGTTTGCTAATGTACTTTATGAATGAATAGAAGAAAATATATTCACGTTTTAATTTAAATCACGTAATTTATAGCGGGCAATTTTTAAATTGTTATAATGGGTAATGGGTAATGATTTTAATGGGTAATTTATGTTGTAGCGGGGAAATACAAAATTCCATCACGTTTAAATTCGAGTCCTATCGGGCAAATACAAAATTCCATTACGTTTAAATTCGAGTCGTATACGAAACATAAAATGTGTAGTTCATGCGGTCAATCTCATTGTAACTGCTTGAGTAGTTAGAGTGCATGTAAACATAACTTTAACCGGATCGAAGGACTGGCACATACCGGCTAGTATATATATATAAATCTCAAAAGGAATATGTATGTATGTATGTATGTACATACCGCATAATCTTTTTAAATACTAGACATAAAAACGTGAAATTTGCTACAAATATTCTTTGCGTTACGGCGGTGAACACTGTCAAGGTTTAAAAAAAATTAAAATGACCGCAGTGGTCAGTTTGGTCTAAAAACGCGAATAAAACACAACTTTTGATTTACATTGACTTTGCCAGTACAACTTTTTATAGTTTTTCGTCACAAAGTTAGAAAAAAAAGGATGCGCTGAGATTATTTTTATGTCGTCATCACATTTTGCACAGAGCTAACTAGCCGTCTTTTTTTAATGACGACATCAAATTTTGCGTATTCATCTTAAACTAACTTTGTTTGAATGTTTGCTATTGTACTTTATGAATGAACAAGCAGGTATGTGCCCGGTCCTCCGAACCGGCTAAAAGTTATGTTTACATACACTCTAACTACTCAGGCAGTTATAATGAGATTGCCGCATGACCTACGACACGAATTTAAACGTGAGGTAATTTTTTATTTTCCCGCTACAACATAAATTACCCGTTAAATTCATTACTCATCACCCATTATAACAATTACAAAATTGCCAGCTATAAATTACGACACAAATTAAAACATGAATATATTTTGTTCTATTCATTGATAAAGAACATTCGACAGTACTTTTATTTTTTTTTAATGATTGTTTGATATATTTGTTTACGACAAACATTAAGTCGCAGACCTATGTTGTGTTGTTTTTGTTTATTTGCTATTTATTTATTTATTGTTGCTTTGGAAGCAAACTTAGAATTAAATTTTCTATTCAACATGTAAAACAATAACAAATGAAACCCATATGAAATAATGTTTATAAAACGTATACGACACGAATTAAAACTTTAAAAAGTTAGTTCCGGCAATTTAAACATCGCCCGGCAAATTAAACATTGCCCGGTAATTTAAACATTGCCCGGTAATTTAAACATTGCCCGGTAATTTAAACATTGCCCGGTATTATAAAGATTGCCCGGTAATTTAAACAATGGCCGTTACCTATGCGATAAGCCTAAAGGTGCCCAGTTCTCGGAACTGGATAAAATAACCCATGGAGTTATAAACAATAGTCTTAAGCGGGGATAAAGTATTTTCCGGTAACTTAAACCATTTAAATATTGCATTCCACAAATAACGACGCAAATTAAAACAAAATTTTGTTCCCTTCTTAAACGCATAAATACGCAAAATTTGATGACGCCATATAATTATAAGCTTAAATATAGAGTGTAACCAGGACCACTGCGTTTAAATAAGCTTAGTAATGCGTCAGTATTACTTCCCGAAACAGAAAAAAAATGCTAAATCTATTTGTTTTGTCCTATGTTTGTAAAGTTTTAAATTATTAATTAGCTTTAAGTCATGTATTCACAGTGTAAAGTATTAAAGTAGTGATAGATTAAGAAAATCAACTACAGTATTGGTAGTGTAAAAAATATATGTGTTTACGGCACGTAGACAATTTAAACATGAAGAAAATTTGTTCCCGTCATTGAGTTGAGATAATAAAATCCATGCACATAGTTTGATGACGTCAATTTAAACATAAATGAAAACTGTACCTTCTTTGCTATAAAATCCATGCGCAAAGATTGATGACGTCATAAAAATAATCTCAGCGCATCCTTTTTTTTCTAACTTTGTGACGAAAAACTATAAAAAGTTGTACTGGCAAAGACAATGTGAATCAAAAGTTGTGTTTTTTTCGCGTTTTTTGACCAAACTGACCACTGCGGTCATTTTAATTTTTTTAAAACCTTGACAGTGTTCACCGCCGTAACGCAAAGAATATGTCTAGCGAATTTCACGTTTTTATGTCCAGTATTTAAAAAGATTATGCGGTATGTACATACCCTGCCAGCCAGCCACATACATATTCCTTTTGAGATTTATATATATAAATATACAAGCCGGTATGTGCCCGATTCTTCGAACGGGCTTTTTTTTAGAATATGCTTGACACATTATAGTTTTTGAGTTTTGTTTTTGCAACATACATAAAGTAGTATGTTTTTTTTTTGTGGTCAGTATTTTTTTAATTTATTTTTGTTTTGCACACTTTATTATACACCAATTCAATATACAACTAAAAAGGAAAAACAAATAATAATATTAAAAAGTTGGTCCGGCAAATTTAAAAATTGCCCGGCAATATAAAAATTTCTCGCTACATAGTTTATAAGACGTATACGATACAAATTAAAACTTTAAAACGTTGAGCTCGGCAATTTAAACATTGCCTGGCAATTGAAAAATTTCCCGCTACAAAGTTTATAAGACGTATACACAGAATAGGTATAGAACAGAATGCACAATCCCTATATACGCACTCACTAAAAGTTACCATTTTCCGCAATGCAGCGGTCGCTAGAGACGCTACTATAGTAAAATGAGAAATGATATCTACGTCTGCCATAAATATATACAATATATATAGGGCCTACATTATCTTTCATTATAGGCTTACTTTTATATAAATTTGACTTAATTACCCATTTTGTTTTGAACATTATATGATTAGGCCAATATGATGTAAAAATATTTATTACCCGGTACTGATTTGAAAAAAAAATGGCTTAGACGTAGCTCGGTACCGGTAACTAAATTGCTGCGGCTACCGGTACATAAATATATATACTTTTTAAACCAAAATAAACTTTTAAAATTATGAAGGGAAATAGGCATATAATTCATAATGAGTTAATATGAGGTTGTTTATGCTGTTGTTTATCCTTTATGGAGTCAGGAAAGCCATGCAGTTTGACATGCTCTTTTTTACGATAATCAGTCGTTTTCGCATCATTGTTGTAGTTTATTACACAACCGTTTATGCACATTTTGCCTGAAATATTAGCTTTGGGTGTTCGAACTTGTAGATTTAAAGAAAAGGACATTGTAGGCTAAATAAGCATAAATATAGAGTGTAACCAGGACCACTGCGTTTAAATAGGCTTAGTATGGCGTCGGTATTACTGCCCGAAACAGAAATAAAATGCAATTGCGCATTCTGTTTTATACCTATTCTGTGGACATATACAACACGAATAAAAACGTGAAGGAATTTTGTATTTGCCAGATACAACGTAAGATACCCATTAAAACCATTAATCATTACCCATTATAACAATTTAAAAATATCCCGCTATAAATTACGACGCAAATTAAAACGTGAATATATTTTGTTCTATTCATTCATAAAGTACATTAGCAAAGGTTGAAGCGAAGTTAATTAAAATGAATACGCAAAATTCGATGACGCCATAAAAAAAAGACAACCAGCTATCCCTGCGCAAACTTTGATGACGTCATCCTGAAAAAAATCTCAACGCCATCCTTTTTTTTATTTTCTTAGCGCAATCGATCGAAAAACTATAAAAAGTTGGAACGGCAAATTCAACATGAACCCAAAATATGTCGTTTTATTCGCGTTTTTTGACCAAACTGACCACTGCGGTCATTTTATTTTTTTTAAAACCTTGACAGTGTTCACCGCCGTAACGCAAAAAATATTTGTAGCAAATTTCACGTTTTTATGTCCAGTATTTAAAAAGATTATGCGGTATGTACATACCCAGCCAGCCAGCCACATATTCCTTTTGAGATTTATATATATACAAGCCGTTATGTGCCCGATTCTTCGAACGGGCTTTTTTTTAGAATATGCTTGACACATTATAGTTTTTTAGTTTTGTTTTCGCAACATACATAAAGTAGTATGTTTTTTTTTTTGTGGTCAGTATTTTTTAAATTTATTTTTGTTTTGCACACTTTATTATACACCAATTCAATATACAACTAAAAAGGAAAAACAAATAATAATAATTTTTTTTTATTTCTTGCTCAAAGTATGACCACTATGATCGAATTTTGTGAGTTTATTGGGTAATTAAACTCTTTCTGTAAAATAGAACTCACATGTCTTTTAAAAAGTACTGTTAATTCAAAAATGATTGTTTGATTTTTTTTTTCTACAACATTAGTCGTAGATCAATATTTTTTTTTTTTTGTGTTTTTTTGTTGGTGATATTTGCTATTTATTTATTGTTGCTTTGGAAGCAAACTTAAAATTAAATTTTAAATTCAACAGGAAAAACAATAACAACTGAAACCGATATGAATCATAGTTTATACAACGTATACGACATGAATTAAAACTTTAAAAAGTTGGTCTGGCAAATTCAAACATTGCCCGGCAATATAAAAATTTCCCGCTACATAGTTTATAAGACGTATACGATACAAATTAAAACTTTAAAACGTTGAGCTCGACAATTTAAACATTGCCTGGCAATTGAAAAATTTCCCGCTACAAAGTTTATAAGACGTATACACAGAATAGGTATAGAACAGAATGCACAATCTCTATATACGCAGTCACTGAAAGTTACCATTTTCCGCAATGCAGCGGTCGATAGAGACGCTACTATAATAAAATGAGAAAGGATATCTACGTCTGCCATAAATATATACAATATATATAGGGCCTACATTATCTTTCATTATAGGCTTACTTTTATATAAATTTGACTTAATTACCCATTTTGTTTTCAACATTATAGGATTAGGCCAATATGATGTAAAAATATTTATTACCCGGTACTGATTTGAAAAAAAATGGCTTAGACGTAGCTCGGTACCGGTAACTAAATTGCTACTGCTACCGGTACATAAATATATACTTTTTAAACCAAAATAAACTTTTAAAATTATGAAGGGAAATAGGCATATAATTCATAATGAGTTAATATGAGGTTGTTTATGCCGTTGTTTATCCTTTATGGAGTCAGGAAAGCCATGCAGTTTGACATGTTTTTTTTTACGATAATCAGTCGTTTTCGCATCATTGTTGTAGTTTATTACACAACCGTTTATGCACATTTTGCCTGAACTATTAGCTTTGGGTGTTCAAACTTGTAGATTTGAAGAAAAGGACGTTGTAGGCTAAATAAGCATAAATATAGAGTGTAACCAGGACCACTGCGTTTAAATAGGCTTAGTATGGCGTCGGTATTACTGCCCAAAACAGAAATAAAATGCGATTGCGCATTCTGTTTTATACCTATTCTGTGGACACATACAACACGAATAAAAACGTGAAGGAATTTTGTATTTCCCAGATACAACGTAAGATACCCATTCAAACCATTAATCATTACCCATTATAACAATTTAAAAATATCCCGCTATAAATTACGACGCAAATTAAAACGTGAATATATTTTGTTCTATTCATTCATAAAGTACATTAGCAAAGGTTGAAGCAAAGTTAATTTTAAATGAATACGCAAAATTTGATGACGTCATAACGAAAAGCCGGCTAGCTATCTCTGCGCAAACTTTGATGACGTCATCCTGAAAAAAATCTCAACGCCATCCTTTTTTTTATTTTTTTAGCGCGATCGATCGAAAAACTATAAAAAGTTGGAACGGCAATTTTAACATGAACCCAAAATATGTCGTTTTATTCGCGTTTTTTGACCAAACTGACCACTGCGGTCATTTTAATTTTTTTAAAACCTTGACAGTGTTCACCGCCGTAACGCAAAGAATATTTGTAGCAAATTTCACGTTTTTATGTCCAGTATTTAAAAAGATTATGCGGTATGTACATACCCAGCCAGCCACATATTCCTTTTGAGATTTATATATATATATGATATGATATGATAGAACAAAATATATTCACGTTTTAATTCGTGTCGTATACGAAATATAAACTTTGTAGTTGTTGCGTGCAATCTCATTATAACTGCTTGAGTAGTTAGAGCGTATGTAAACATAACATTTTTAATCTTAACAAAAATTGATTAATGTACATAGGATAATCTAACTAAACCAGCTTGATTTAGGAAAATGGTCACATTAATCACATTGTCCACACACCCAAAATGACTTAATTTTAAGCTCAAATGTTGAAATATTTCGTGCCGATGATTCTGTTGAGTAAATTTACTATGTACGTCTAAAGAGAAAAGCTGTGAAGAAACAAGTCAGTTTAGATATAAAGACAGTCAATTCATGTCTTCGATAGTAATTTAGTGTATGAATCATAAGACCTTTTAAGACCCACATAAAGAGAATAAACTTAGTCAAAAACCAACCAATGACTACAAATTACAAAAATATAAGCTTAGGCACTATCATATCATCATATCATATCATATTTTATCATATCATATCATATCATATATATATATATACATCTCAAAAGGAATATGTATGTATTGTCACGTGCGAAATCAGCTACTGACGTATAATATTATATTTAGGAATGTAATATTTATACATTCTTTTGATTCACATCCCTCTTGGATCCTACAAGGTTGTATAAGAATTAGTATTGGTGTTATTGTAGTAGATTTGATATTTATTTGGCTCGTAGGATGTGCTTTAAAGGTTTAATAATTGAATTAGGTAACTATACCTTAATATAGAGGAAATCCACAATCCTGTTTGAATATGTAAAACACAATTTTATTCCAACAAGTTGAAATTATGAATATAACAGCAACACAGAATACAGGTACCAATATTATAGGATGAAACTTAATCAGTTGAGAATCTTCTATATCGTACTAAACCGAAATAACGTATCTTTTAAGAAAGTGGTCAAAAACAGTCCTCACACAATCGCGCCCAAGCTAGAACTGACTAACGATCTTCAACCCTCGTGCGTTTGACGTATTTTAATGTTATGACGTAGTGTCTAGACATATACATGTTTTATTCCTAACGCGGAAACATTTCGGGTTTAAGATTATTTCTTTTGAGCTTTAATTAATAATAATAGAACCAATATAATTATGGAAATAAAACTACTTTCGTAACACTCGCCCCCCCCCCCTTAAGACACAAAGGAATTACAGACAGTTTTAAGTATGGAATTCTTTGTAGAGTACCCATTATATAAACCGAATTCCCAAACTATCCATAAGATTTAATAGACTATTGGACAATCTTTTTAAGATTAAAATGAACCATATATTACATATACCTTTAATAACAAAATTGTTATTATGGAATCCCTTATCATATTATCTTACCAGTGTATGTGACACATTAATAAATATTCATATCTCAAACAGTAACCCGTGGGTCAATCTTACTTATCACCCTTACTAAACTTACTTCAGTAAATGATTATTAATTAAACATTTATTTATCAATTAATATTTACAATTATGGTTTTTGTGTGTACAACGTTGACCATAAAACCATTACCACCAATAACCCATTCCCATAGAATTGATATGAAATTACCCAAATAATTGGAACCGATTAATAATTGATAGATAATTCTTTAGAAAGTTTAATTTATTTATAACCGATTATTGTATCATTAACTAATGATTTTCAGTTATTATATTATTATGATGTCTCAATTATGACATCAAGAATATTTAAAATGTGATAATCTCAGCTGATTTAGCTTTTACATAGCTTAAAATAAGACATCCAAATTATAACATGACGACATAGAAAACAAACAATTTGCAAAACACATCAATAGAATTAATTGAACAAACACAAATGTGGATGTATTAAAGTTAAATACCGGTGTGTGTGCAATTGGTGTATGCAATAGTTACCTTTTACCTTACATCGTATGATTGTTTCCAGTAGAATTTTAAGTTTTGTTCTTTAATGTTTCATAGTGTAATAATTCAAAACATAGTTTATTTATTGTCATATATACATGTTAATTAATACAATGAATGACATAAAAGAAAACATTTCATGAGAAACTGACTTCCTCTTGTTCCATCAGTCTTGTTCTATTGCGTACATCTGCGAATAGATTAATATTAAAGACCAAGTGAAGAGGTTTTTCTCAAAGGAACGAGATTTGGAATAGCCTCATACGGCAGTGACGTATCACAAGGGAAATAAATAAATAAAAATAGACGCTATAAATCTATATTTAACCATTTTGTTAAAAATAAGAACCGGGAAAAGATTCAAAACATGTGGCAATAGATTCAAAACACGTGACAATATTCATTTTTCCTAGTCGGAATCCTTTATGTTACGTCACTTTCCTATAGTGCCGGAAATAAAAACATCTCAAATGGCTACGAGATTTGGAGTAATCATCCGAAAAACATACACATTTAAGTGCAAATATTGAACTAATTACTTAAAATGTATCTTTGATATTTTGTATAAATGTTTTTTTTTAACATTCAGATACTGAATACACTATTTACTATCAAAATCAAATGTTAACTCAATTTTGATAAAAAGCTCTTCACTTGGTCTTTAATATGTTCATTAATTTGACCTTTGATAGCGGATTGTTCGCAAGCGGGTAAATGTGCCAATTTTTCATTAAGGGTTTTTAAAACTTTTGTGATTTTTAATTTGCTTTTTGCCAATTCACGTTTAATTTCGGGTGAATTATTCCCGACTTTAATAACAGTGTTTACCGAGGCGACAACATTTTGTTCTTCTCTGGTAATGTATGGTTTTAACATATTGATATGGCACACTCGTTGCGATTTCCGTCTATCAGGGTCTTTACAAGATAGTAACCTCACTAAGCTTAGCCGTAACCTCCTAGGGTCCTGTAAACTTGGCACTCATGGGTTGACCAGACAGTGGCGTCAGCATGAGAACTTTATCACCAGGTTGGAAGATACGGGTTCTTGCGTTGACGTCATAATAGGCCTTCATCTTGTCTTGTGCCTGCAAAAGATTAGATCTGACAACTTTTAATGCATTATACAGTCTATTTCTAAAGTTCTCCACATATGTTAGTAGACCAGTGTCTTCAGTTGATGATAACCATGTCTCTTGTAGCAGCTTTAGTGGTCCACGAACTGTGTGTCCGAATACCAGTTCAAAGGGACTGAAATTAAGAGATTCTTGTACAGCCTCTCTGGTTGCGAAGAGTGCGAAGGGAATACCACGAACCCAGTCGTCGTTATGCTCGAAACAGAAAGTACGGTGCATATTTTTCAATGTTTGGTGGTATTGTTCCAGTGCGCCTTGACTCTGTGGATGATATGCACTCGATACTGCATGACGAATACCCAGCCGTTCTAAGACTTGGCGAAATAACTTCGATGTGAAATTTGAACCTTGATCTGACTGCACGGTTTTCGGAAGTCCATATCGGGTGAAGAATCCGATAAGTGCATCAGAGATTTTGTCGGCATTGATGCTACGTAGAGGAATAGCCTCTGGAAATCTCGTTGCCGAACACATAATAGTGAACAGATACTAGTGGCCAGCCTTAGTTTTAGGCAACGGACCGACGCAGTCTATAATGATGTGACTGAAGGGTTCTGATAATGCTGGTATGGGTCGTAGAGGAGCTACCGGAATGGTCTGATTCGGTTTGCCGACCATCTGGCAGACATGACATGATCTGCAAAACGATGGGACGTCACGTCGTTGGCCAGGCCAGAAGAAATATGGAAAAATCCTATCGAAGGTTTTCTGAATCCCTAGGTGACCAGCATACAGTGAATCATGGGCCATATGTAGTATGTCCTTGCGGTATACATTGGGTACCACGATTTGATGTACTTCACTGCATGTTTCATCGTCGTTTTCTTTCCCTCTCCATTTCCTCATCAACAACTCGTCCCTCAGGTAATAACCTGCGGCCATTGTTTCTAACTCTCCTTCATTCTTCGCTTCCTCTTTTAGCTTCTCGATCTCTGGATCTTTGCCTTGAGCAATGAGTAGTTGTCTAGGCGACAAATTACTTTGATCAGTATGACTTGAGTGACCACCTAGAACATCCGCCATAAAGGTTGCTTGTAAGTCAATCTCTGGTGTCGGTTCTGGTTTCTCTGTCGATTCATCAGTCATCTGTTGTTTCTCCATAGCTCTGGTGATAACGCATACTGAATTTTCAGTATTCCTACACTGAACAGAGTCTTTGGTTTCTTTAAGTACAGAATGTACCTGATTCTTGGCAATGTCACTTCCTAAAAGTAATGAAATGCCTCTGTAGGGAAATTTCTTCACTATCCCAACAGTAACAGGTCCAGTGAAGTAATTACCTTTCAACTGTATACGATGTAATTCAACGTAAGTGTCCCAGCCATAGTACTGATTAAGGCAAACTGGCCTATATGAGTTAATTTCGACGTTGGTACAGTATTCTTCAACAGTAAAGATATATCAGCACCGGAGTCACGTAGAATTTTAATCTTCCGTTCTCTAGCTTGATTATCTATAGGTGACACATAGCCCTCGCTAACATCCGATAGCATACACTCGGGTAGTTCTCTGCCTAATGAGTTTCTTGCTACACTACTGCCTCCATAAGTAAACGTTTTATTTACTGATTGTTCATCTGTCACACTCCCTTTGGAGTTGAAACTATAATGTTCAATAGCCTCGGTCTTCATTTCAAAGACTTTTTCTGACTTTGAGCAACTTGGACATTCGTGTTTCGCCATCTCCTCATGACTAACATCAGATGTCTTTCTTTCAGCTGTAATTCTTTTGTGGGCAGTTTTGTTTATTTGAGTTTCAGTTTGTACGGCGATGTGCGATAAAACCACGTTGTTCTTGTTTTTAATGGGTCTTTTCTCTTTATGTAGACTCCAACAATTCTCTTTTATATGTCCATCTTTCTTACAAAAGGTACAGGTAATTCTCTTTTGTACAAAACTTGAATTCTCTTGTTTATCGGCTTTTTGTTTACTTTTATCCTCTGCCGATCTTAACTTCCTCTCTGTATTACTGTTTTGAGTCCTTAAACTTGTTCTGTCATTTTGAACATAATGGCTATGCGGGTGAATAATGACGTATTCATCGGCTTTAACTGCTGCTTGTTCTGCTATTTCAATACCACGATCAGCCAAATGATTTTTTATATCAGTGCGAATCTTCTCAGTAAAATCCTCAATCAGTATGAGATTATATAGTTTTTCATAATCTTTATTCACATTCTTAGATCGTAACCATCGATCAAGATACTTTTTCTCTAATCTCAGGAAGTCAACATGTGAAACTTCAGGTTCCTTCTTGTACTCACGATATAACTTTCGATACTTTTCTGGAGTTAGAACATAACTCAATAGTATTCTGCTCTTTATTAGTTCATAATTATTGCATTCCTCTGGAGTCAGAATCAATACAACATCTAGAGCCTTGCCTTTTGTTAGAGCTGAACGTAAAAGTACTGCTTTCTTATCTTCAGGAAAATTATAATCGATCGAGTTTCTATCGAAGACCATAAAGAACTCATCAATGTCTATGTTCTCCATGCTTGGAACATGCTTTTTAAACGTATATAGTTCTACATTATTTGTTTCATAAATCGTATGAGTTGAAGAACGAGACTTTGCCAATTCAATCCTTTCATTACTAGCGATTCTTTCTTTTTCCGATTCCCCCAATCTTATCTCTTTCTCTGCTTCTATTCTTTTACCCTCTTATTGTACTTCTATTCTTTTACTCTCCAATTGTAATTGTAATTGTACTTCTAACTTCTTAATTTCTAACTGGAATTTCATGTCCGCACTTAGTTCATTCACATTCATTTTAGGATCATGGTTAATTTATGTCTGTTTTCAGGGTTTCTGATACATTGAGAACCACTGATTCTTCATTATTCATAGTATTTTCTTCAAGCATTGCACCATGTCTTTTCAAACAGTCCCTAATAT
Source organism: Anisus vortex (assembly GCA_949126835.1). Taxonomy (NCBI): domain Eukaryota; kingdom Metazoa; phylum Mollusca; class Gastropoda; family Planorbidae; genus Anisus; species Anisus vortex. The sequence goes on along the minus strand of OX421496.1, from coordinate 27,867,234 downwards.
CTTGAATCAATTTACTCCTTACTGGTGTAACTTCAGTAATGTCTATTCCCAGAGAGTTTGCCATCTCTTTTAACTGGGTTAGTGAAATGCTATTTAACTGTTCTGACGTGATAGCAAAAATATTCAATTGCTCTAACGTAAGATTAGCTTCCGCCATGTTTTTATATTAATGACGTAAATAGAAGATACATTTTAAGGATGGTTGTGTACAAAGCTGAAATAATAGTATGGCCGAACACAGACAGTGCCTCCCACGTAGACAGACTTTTAATAAATACTTGTTGTAAATAGTTTTCACTAAAACAGTTGTATATTCTCAATTTCCTATACAGACAAACTTTAGATCCAAGGACGATAGCCCCCAATCTTTTGTCACGTGCGAAATCAGCTACTGACGTATAATATTATATTTAGGAATGTAATATTTATACATTCTTTTGATTCACATCCCTCTTGGATCCTACAAGGTTGTATAAGAATTAGTATTGGTGTTATTGAAGTAGATTTGATATTTATTTGGCTCGTAGGATGTGCTTTAAAAGTTTAATAATTGAATTAGGTAACTATACCTTAATATAGAGGAGATCCACAATCCTGTTTGAATATGTTAAACACAATTTTATTCCAACAAGTTGAAAATATCAATATAACAGCAACACAGAATACAGGTACCAATATTATAGGATGAAACTTAATCAGTTGAGATTCTTCTATATCGTACTAAACCAAAAAAACGTATCTTTTAAGATAGTGGTCAAGAACAGTCCTCACACAATCGCGCCCAAGCTAGAACTGACTAACGATCTTCAACCCTCGTGCGTATGACGTATTTTAATGTTATGACGTAGTGTCTAGACATATACATGTTTTTTTCCTAACGCGGAAACATTTCGGGTTTAAGATTATTTCTGTTGAACTTTAATTAATAATAATAGAACCAATATAATTATGGAAATAAAACTACTTTCGTAACAGTATGTATGTATGTGGCTGGGTATGTACATACCGCATAATCTTTTTAAATACTGGACATAAAAACGTGAAATTTAATACAAATATTCTTTGCGTTACGGCGGTGAACAGTGTCAAGTTTTTAAGAACATTTAAATGACCGCAGTGGTCAGTTTGGTCATAAAACGCAAAAAAAAAACAACTTTTGATTCACATTGACTTTGTTAGTACAACTTTTCATAGTTTTTCGTCACTAAGTTAGAAAAAAAAGGATGCGCTGACATTATTTTTAGGATGACGTCATCAAAGTTTGTGCATGGATTTTTTAGCAATGAAGGGACATTTTTCATTTATGATTAAATTGACGTCATCAAACTATGTGCATGGATTTTATCTCAATGACGGGAACAAATTTTCTTCATGTTTAAATTGCCTACGTGCCGTAAACAACATAAATTCTTTACACTACCAATACTGTAGTTGATTTTCTTAATCTATCACTACTTTAATACTTTACACTGTGAATACAAGACTTAAAGCTAATTAATAATTTAAAACTTTACAAACAAAGGACAAAGCAAATAGATTTAGCATTTTTTTTTCTGTTTCGGGAAGTAATACCGACGCCTTACTAAACTTATTTAAACCGGCTAAAAGTTATGTTTACATACACTCTAACTACTCAAGCAGTTATAATAAGATTGCCCGCATGACCTACGACACGAATTTTAACGTGAGGTAATTTTTTATTTGCCCGCTACAACATAAATTACCCGTTAAAATCATTACTCATTATAACAATTAAAAAATTGCCCGCTATAAATTACGACGCAAGTTAAAACGTGAATATATTTTGTTCTATTCATTGATAAAGAACATTCGACAGTACTTTTATTTAAAAAAAAAAATGATTGTTTGATATATTTTTTTACGACAAACATTAAGTCGCAGACCTATGTTGTGTTGTATTTGTTATTTGCTATTTATTTACTTATTGTTGCTTTGGAAGCAAACTTAGAATTAAATTTTCTATTCAACATGTAAAACAATAACAAAATGAAACACATAAGAAACAAAGAAGAAATTATTTTTTTTTAAATTGTGTTCAATGTAATCGCATAATGATCTTTTACATACACTTTACATATAATGAGAATACCCGCTACACAGTTAATGTATAAGGCAATTAAAAAAAACTTGCCCGATACAAAGTTTATCGATGTATACGTCATAAATTAAAATGTGAATGACATTTTGTACGCCCACTACAAACGAATTGAAAAAGCTAAAAGTTGTTTACATACACTCTAACTACTCAAGCAGTTATAATGAGATTGCACGCAGCAACTACAAAGTTTATAATTCGTATATGACCCGAATTAAAACGTGAATATATTTCGTTCTATTCATTCATAAAGTACAATAGCAAACATTCAAACAAAGTTAATTTAAGATGAATACGCAAAATTTGATGTCGTCATTAAAAAAAGACGGCTAGTTAGCTCTGTGCAAAATGTGATGACGACATAAAAATAATCTCAGCGCATCCTTTTTTTTCTAACTTTGTGACGAAAAACTATAAAAAGTTGTACTGGCAAAGTCAATGTGAATCAAAAGTTGTGTTTTATTCGCGTTTTTTGACCAAACTGACCACTGCGATCATTTTAATTTTTTTAAAACCTTGACAGTGTTCACCGCCGTAACGCAAAGAATATTTGTAGCAAATTTCACGTTTTTATGTCCAGTATTTAAAAAGATTATGCGCTATGTACATAGCTACATACATACATATATACATATTCCTTTTGAGATTTATATATATAGTAGATAGTACATATGATTAAACCAACTTTGTTTTTGTTATTTGTTTACATTTTTCGTTTTTTTATGTTATTTTGTTGTATTGAAAATTATGTTACATTTCAAACTTAAAATGAATACTGAAGATATACATTTTACTTGTTCAAAACTATTTTTTATAATTTTAAAACATCTTGCCTCTCTACCTGCCAAATTTCATCACAATCATCAACGTCTCACATATTCAATTTTACGTCTCTAGAATGTAATCAATTGTCCGTATCTTAGCTCATTCACGCCATATTTAGGTCACTTGGGGGGAGGAGGCACGTGACCATTTTCCAAATACGTGATTGGTTAAATCTGCCAACTAGATCGCCGATATTCGCAATTTTATAGAAACAATTATTTTTGTAAAAAAACAATGTCCCATATCATTTGTCATTATAAATCTGACGATCTAAGGGCTTAGGGACAGTAATTAAGTTAATTGATTCAAATATCACTTAAAATACGTCTTGACTAATTACTTAGGGAAACTTAAATTTCATTAAACCTAGACTAGAATAAATTGATAGCCTACAGATCTAATACCAATACCAAGTTTAAAGCTCTTTAACTGTGTAAGTGTTAAACACTGTGTAAGTGTTGGAACTAGTGTGTGTGTGTGTGTTTTCTCTCCAACCTTGTCTGCCAGTGACGGTCTGTTCCAGAAAACATGGTCATGCAAACTTTTTTGTGACACGGTAGAAGCTGAGGGAAGGGGAATGAAGGGAGCTGGGCATTTTTTTTTACTTCTACACGTACGTAATATTGGGGGTTGGGGTTGAGGGAGTGGGAGGTCTACAGCAATGGATTATCATCAGTAAAAAGCAGGATTATTTCTTCATTGACTTGTAATAGTTTAAGGGGAATGGAGGTTGGGGGGGGGGGGGGGTTTACAGAAGGGGGACGATCTCATCAGTATAAGAAGGGGGGGGGTATCATTTTTTTTTATGTATTGTCAATTAAAGCAGTAGATAGAGATGATGTGAAGGGGTAGATGGGGCTTACTTTGTTTTCTTCACCAACCAACTTGTAATATTTTAAAGGGGTGTTGTTCCATTGTGGTTGGGAGAAGGGAGGCAATATCAGTAAAAGTAGGAGATGGATGGAAAAAACAATATGGGGGGGGGGGTGAAAAGGGGGGATCAACTCATTTATTTGTTCACAGACTAATAATCTTTATAAATAGGGATGAGGTGCTACAATTAGAAATACCAGTAAAATATTGAATTATATATCTTATGGCCTTATAATGTCTAAAATGTGCCCTTTTAGTTGTTTTAATTTGGTAAAGAATTAGAATGTAGAAAGTTTTGACTGTTTGATATAGCCCATAATATATAATATATATATTTAGAATAATTACCTTAAAATTATAATATACCATTTATTATTGTTTGAAAGGAATTCATTAAAACACATTTGTACATTTAACAAGTAGAGAGGTTGAGTTTGAAAAAAAAAAGTTTACATTTTGACTACATATAAAAATATTCTTTTTCAAATTTCATGTTATAAAAAAATTAATAAGACATGTAAAGGTGATTCATGTATACAGGAATGGTCTTTTTTATGGCCTTTAATTTGATACCTGCAGGGGCCTATTGTGCAAATACGGTAGTTAAAAAAAAATTCACAAAATTTATTATGGCTCCTTGGGTGGATTAGGCCAATGTACTCGTCTTCAAATGTCCAATTTTATCCAAATGTCATGTTATAAAAAGTTTGTAATAAGCATTTGTACACTGATTTATCTATAAATGTATGGTCATTGTTATGGCCTTTAATTTGATACCTATTGTTTTAAAATTGGTACACAAATAAAAAAGTTATGACTGTTTGAGTACAAAATTAGAAATTATTTAATCATTTTGAAAATATCATCCCACATGCCTAATATAAAACTAAGAGCAAACAAATAGCCGGGACAAGTGAATAAAAAAAAGGATTTTAGTAAAATAGGGCCTACTTGAAATTCAACCATACCAATCAGGAAAAAAGTTGGAAACTAAAGAAACACAAACGAAAGGGCATCAGTCCCGACAGCTTAGGGGAATAGTCGGAGTGTAAAATCAAATGACTCCAGAATCCGCGGTTTTTATTTTTTTGTCTTGCCAACTTCGTGTTGACAAACTTACCCATTTAAGGATGGGCACTATACTACATATATATATATATATATATATATATATATATATATATATATATTTATATATACACAATTTTATCTCGTATTATATTATATGATTTACCATTAATACCATGCCATTTTTTACCCCACGTGGTGCGCCGCTTTCAATAATGGTGACACAATTAATAATTATGACGTTTTGGAAATACCCGTTCATGAGCAATATAAAAAGACAGTAATTTTATTATTTCTTCTTTAAAAAACAAAAACAATTTTAATGCATAGGAAATATCAAGATAATTTAACAATTAACGAGTGGCGCAGTAAATTATTAAATAGCTCCATATGTGTTAACATACTGACTAGATCTATAAAAAGTATTGTTATATGCATCCGTTTCTGACCATTTTATGGGAAATTAAGAAACGGAAGTGGCGTACCGAGGGGGTGCGGGGGGTGCGGACCGCACCGAGTGGCACCCTCTAAGGGGGTGACACCCGAATGAAAAAAAAATACATTAAAAAATGATAATTTTACAGAGCACGCACTGCTGGTCTAGTCCGATAACAGAACGGATGGCAGATCATAATCAAATAAATGAAAATGTCTAGCAGCACGGTGTTATCACCATACAGCATGCATAAGCTAAATAAAACAACTGCTGACGAAAGTATTGCCTTAATGGATAGGGATAAGAAAAAGTGGAGGGATATCCTACACAGGTTGCTAGATATTACATTGTTTCTTGCGAAGCAAAATCTGGCATTTCGTGGCAACAATGAATTTTTGTTGAATATAGGAAACCTTTTTGAGATGGTTGAGATGCTTTCCAAATATGACCCATTGCTGAAATAGCACCTAATGAGACTAAAGATAAGTACATGTAGGCCTACAAGGAAAGCATCTGTATTATATCTTTCACCACAAATTCAAAATGAATTTTTAAATGTAGCCTACTGGCCAACCATGCAAAGAAAAATCTTGTTATGGATATAAAGGCTGCAAGGTATTTTGGAATTATGTTTGACAGCACACCTGATGTATCATACACTGACCAAATGTCTGAAGATATCAGATATGCGAACGTCCACAGTGGGAAAATTGAAGGGAGAGAAGTGTTTCTTGGATTTTTTCCTCTAAAGGGGAAAAAAGCTGGCGATCTCAGTTCTGACATCCTTAAAAATCTAAAAGTGACGGACTTGTTATTTTGATGTGCAGAGCTCAAGGTTACGACAATGCTGCTACAATGTCTGGAATCCGTGGAGGTGTTTATGCCATTTTGAAAAGAAAGAATAAGAAAGCTATTTTTGATGCTTGTCTGGGCCATTCCCTTAACTTGTGTGGTCAACACTCTTTTGCCGAAAATGCTTCATTACTAACATTTCTTGGTACCCTAAAAAGAATTATTTCCTTCTTTGCTTTTTCCACTCATCGATGAGATGTTTTAATTCAAGGGTGTGCAACAGGCGGCCCGCGGGCCACAAAACGGCCAGCCAAGCCTTTTTAGTTTGGCCCCGAAGACCTTCTAACGCATTTTTTTAAATTCGTTGCATTGATAATGCAAATAAATTTTCAGACTGTGTGGCCCGTCAAGTTGTAAAAAATTTCATATGCGGCCCAAAGCAGAAAAATGTTGTAGACTCCTGTTTTAATTGAACACACTGTGGTGTGGTTGATAAGGTTATCTACAACACGTTGGAGCGCTCATCATGCTGCTGTTAAACAAGTGAAAGATAAGTTTGATGAATTTATTACTGCGATTGAAGCTTTATGTGATCCTCGTGAAAATTTGGACACATGTAGTACAGCACAAGGACTTTTACATGCGTCTGTGATTTCACGTTTTTCTACTACCTTAACCTTTGGGCTGATATACTTGAAGAAGTTAATATTACACAGCAGTACCTGCAGACTAAAGACTTAACTCTTGATAAAGTTGTGACCAAGCTAGACGCCTTAAGATTGTTTTTTGCAGGAAAAGTGGTCAATTAGTGGAGCAAGCTATTGAACAAGCACTTATAAAATCAGACCAACATGGGATTTCGGTAGAAAGAAGATTAAGATTCAAGAAGAGAAAGGCAGGGGAAAATTAAGAGATGCTTGAATTTCTATCCAAGATTTTATATTATATTTAAATTAATATTGTTATTGTTTTTGTCATATTTGAAGGCTTGTTTTAAAGAGACGAAAACTATGGTGAAAGTCGTGGGCGCGGGGGGGGGGGGAACTCCGAAGTTAACCGCACTGGGTGACACCAGCCCTAAGTACGCCACTGCTGAAACGGTCGACGTCTTTCGCAGGTATGAAAGCTATGAGCAAGCTATTATAGCATGAAGACTTGCTTATAATAATTAGAACTGGATAGATGTTCTGTGTGGTTCAGTTATATCGTATATATACGCCCAGGGCGAATACTTTATTACAAAAAAATTAACACCAGTGTCAACATTAAAGCCGGAATAATCCTTAACAGCATGCTAAAGTGGATATTTTACTAATTGATGAGTACCCAACTCAGTGGTTGTACATGGAATAACTCACAATAAGCTTTTTTTTAGACACCCTCTTAGGAGAGCTTATTGGTGTAAACTTTGAAACACAATCAAGCGTCACCAGTTCTTTTTGGTGCTTGCATTCGTTATGACGGTCCAATCGTTAAACTTGACAGTTTGTTGTCTGAGGTATTTTATGCACAGAATGCGTTTTCTAGAGTCAAAGATCATTGCTGTAAAATGTTTATGTACTTCCTTACAGATTATGTCAATCACATCTAAAATGTTGCTTGGGAGGAGTCTTTGAATCAGGATATATATAGAAGGAAAGTATTGGTTGGTTGGAAAGGAGGGCGGGGGGTACAATAATTAATATAACTTATGAGCATAAATGTCTAATGAGTACAAAACATAAATAGGTCTACGCTAAAACTCTTTTATATGTAAATTTGTGAAGAATGAAAAAAAAAATACTAAGGCATTTTTGGTCTGGTAATGCAGTATTTTTTTTAATTTATAGACCGTTGTTTTACATAGGCCTACTACTTATTGTGTTAAAGTATAAGCGCCTTCTCCTTATTACCGAACGAAGATCAGTCCACCTGGTATTATAATTATTTATTGTTTATATTTTGTATCAGTTGTGTCCCTTGTGCTGTAAACGACGCATTGAGAGGAAAACGAATTTTAAAAATAGCACCCTTGGATATAAATGAAGAAAAACTAGTCAGACCGGTCTGCCTTTTCACAAAAATAGATGGTCTATATTATTCCACTCGACACACCATTGTGTTATATGTGTTGGGGTTGGGTTAAACTTTATGTAGAGTTTATGTGAACACAGGTTGGTTGATTTTACTCGTTTGTTTGTGTTTGAATACCATTTGATTTATATGTAATTATGTATACAAAATACAAGGCAATATATATCTACGCTTTCTCTTTCGACTACCATTCTATGTACCTTGCCATATACTAGTTTGAATAGTTTATAGCCTACACATTTTATAATGTCTGCTATTTTTCTTCTTTTTGTTGGACTGTAAGAATCAAACACATTCATGGATTCCCTTTTTAAAAAATAATTATAGAGGCCTAAACATTGCCAGAAAAAAAAATTAAACGAGATAAAAAGTGCCAATATGCAAATGTTTATAAAAGATACTTTTTAAGATCGTGTTGTACTATTTAGCTTTACATATAAACTTATTGTGCAAACTTTACAAATACTGTTTTTATTTAAAAGTATATATTACAAGAAATAGATAAACATTTTCATATTTGTAATTATAACTCCCAATGTTTTCGCTTGTATAAAAAAACGATCATCTTTTTAAATGTTGATTAGGTCAGAATGGAGGGCAGGGAAACTGAATATAACACTGATCTGACCAAGATCCACCACACCAACTATGTCAGAAACAGTCGGGCCATCGTGGTCCTATGGGCCGTTTTTACCTGCGTATTTTTCATCCTAAATGTGGTGGTATGGATACAGCCACAGTGGATAGGTGACACTGGTAATAGTGCTGTTGCCGGATTTTTTGGTCTTTACAAGTAAGTGAATAATAGTGAATCTTGGTAAACTTTATGAAATTAAATTATATGCTAAGTGGATGTTTTGAAAACTATACAATATTCTTTCATAATAATCCAATGGTTTCTTTTAACCAAGGACAAAAAAAGCATAAATTATTTAAACGTTTTCATGAGTTTAGAACATAGTTTAGAACATAGTTTACAACATAGTTTAGAACAAAGTTTAGAACATAATTTAGAACATAGTTTAGAACATAGTTTAGAACATAGTTTAGAACATAGTTTAGAACATAGTTTAGAACATAGTTTAGAACATAGTTTAGAACATAGTTTAGAACATAGTTTAGAATATAGTTTAGAACATAGTTTAGAACATAGTTTAGAACATAGTTTAGAATATAGTTTAGAACATAGTTTAGATTATAGTTTAGAACATAGTTTAGAACATTTACAATTACAATCGATTTAATGAAAAAAATGTTTTAAAGGCTACAAACAAAAATCTAGAAAAACAACAACACTGAATCAAAACAAAACAAGGACAAAATAAGAAACAGAATGGCATGATTTCACAAACATTGTGAATAATGTAAATGTTTGTTTCAGATACTGCATTGAAAGCTCCGTTGGTAATGATTTTATGTGCAATGGTGATTTTATTTCATGGGGATCGATATTAAATAATTACTTCAAGGTATGATTTGTTTTTGGTTTTGTCCTTATTTTTTAAAATCATATTATAGTTACGCGACTTTGATGTTTAACCCCCACCAGCCAGTTCAAAGGCAGTAAACATAATAATATGTTAATCATTTCGTTATTTTCCTTTGTTTCAGGCAACATCAGTAATGGTTGGTATAAGCTGTTTACTGTCCATTGCCAGCATTGCATGTTTCTTATTATTCTGTTTGGTCAACACAGCTACAGTTCTTACAATATGTGCATGGTTACAGCTCTTTTCTGGTGAGTTAGTTACATACATTGTGTAGTGTTAGGCTGGATTCTTGTTAGTTTTAGTAATTTTAAGATTCAAAGACCAACGTCTGTAGTTGCAACACAACTAGAAAAGTTGAATATCAATAACACGCATTCTTCCTAGCTACCTACCCCGATGACTTTATTACTATATTCTCCGTGAATTGTTTTCATGAGAAGTGAGCCAGGTTTAAAGGTATAACTTGGGTCAGGGTTGAACGCTTATCTCAAATCCTTTGCACAATATCAGCTTATGTATATATTATATTAAATCATAGCTTCTATCTGATGAGTTATGTATTTATTTAATAATTAACCGTGGCTTTTATCTCACGAGGACTGTAATTGTTTATGTTAAAGAATAGCTTCTATCTAAATGGTTTGTAATGAAGTATGTTTTATCATCGCGACTTTTTAAGTTATGCACTTATCCTATATTATAATACGAGATAATGTATGTAATAATAATATATATATATATATATATATATATATATATATATATATATATATATATATATATATATATATATATATATAATAACGTGTGCCTACAGTTTTAGACGATGGACACTAATCTATGATTTAGTGTCAACTTGGTGATGTAGATTTGTCCAGGACAAATATATATAATAGTAAAAACCAAAATTTCAGGTTATATCCTATATGATTGCCACAGTCCATCATTGCAGTTGGCTCATTAAGCTGTACCTAAGATTATGTATAAATAAGATAATAGGTTTAATGACTCAATACCTTATATGTGTGGTTGATAATTAATCATGTAGAAAAAACGACATTAAAAGTTGAACAGGTTGAAACAACAGTCGATCTTTTCAAGCTGTAAAACACAGAAGAACCTTATTAATTGGTTTAAAGGTAGGGTAACAAACCCAAATCCTCTTTGTTTTAATATAGGTAAAAGGGTCGGGGTCTTGAGCTTGAAAATATAAAGCATTTATTTTGTACTAATCACGGAACATTGATTAAACGCTAACAAATCTAACAATCATCCCATACATTAAGTCGCCATGTGAGATAATTCTAATTAAAGTATCTATGCAAGTGAGAACGTGTATGTGTTTTTGTCCAAGCGAAGATGTGAACAAGGAGGGAACGGTAATTAATTATCATTGTAGGGTAGGTGAGGACTAATTACAGAGAAAGACATCCGGATTTAATTTCAGAGTCACGACCCAAAGATCGGTGCCATATAATTTTACCATCCTAAATGAAAACGCGTAATTGTTTTGTGAACGTTTAAGGAACGTGGAATTTAATAAGGGTACAAAAACAGGATCATATTGATATAACTCCGAAATCTACTTTAGTTTAAGAAAGATGTCTCTGAGAAAAAGGGGAAAATGTAAATTTTATGCAACCATGTAATTAGTAGCAGAAAGAAAGAATATGAGCTTTATGGCACTCATTGAAGAAACTATGCACCTATCTAATCAGGAATATTATGAGAATTTACTTCATGTGGACATTACCGAGAGTGAAACAGACTAACAACATTATCTTTATCATCCAATAGTCTTTGGAGAGGCTCATGTTTTATGTATTTTGCAAGGACTACTTAAGACAGGACGTGCAAGCTTGAGTTTCTGACTTAGCTAGCTAAGTCCAGTTTTTTTAACAGTAGCAATACACTTCCTTGTCGCGCTGATATATAAAGCAAACTATTATTAAGTAACTAACATAATTAATGTCAATAATGTCAATAATGTCAATAATGTTAATGTGCAGGGCCGTTTACTAATGAGGGGTTAGGATTGAGGGGGTTTAAAAGAGCATTTGAATATTATTTAAGATCTATTTAGATGATTGAATGATTAGGGTCGTACACATGATACCCTATATATATGCGGTTGGTGTTGATGGTTTCGTGTGGGGGGTCACCTAAGGAATAAAATAAAGTAAAAAAAAACATTCTAAAAAATCGTTATGTCTTGACCTAAAAAGGGAAAAACGTAACCCACCCATAAAATTTCTCACGCTCATAATTAAGAGACAAATGCACAGCCTCTAAAAAAATGTGATTATGAAGTAAGTCGATTATTTGGGTTGAGAATTTTGCCAAGTGGTACATGTATACAATTATTATAAATACGATAGTTTGATTTCTATATCTATGGCAAAATTTATTTGTGTTTTCATGACAAAGGAATATAAAGAATGTAAATTGACTGTGATAGTTAAAAATAAACAAACATTGTGCTCTCCTCTCATATTTTCATCTTTCAATTATGGTATACATGCACCATTTGGCACTTTAAACAATCGACACTTGTTGGCAGCATTATAATTACCTTTACAATTAACTACGCCACATTTGTTAGGCATTTTGATAAAAATACACGATCGAAAAATTAAAAACAAACACAGTGAAGTAAAATCCAACAACAGCAAGTATCCATGTTGGAACCAAACTGTGCCTTCTATTCATACTCCTTAAGAAATAGTGCGCTCATGCTTGGTAATTATTAAGACATTTTAGGGGCTATTAGATCGTTCTTTGTCATTAAATAGATGAAAATGACATAAACCATTAATACAATGAATCATATTAGTACAGATTTTTGTTAGTTACTTAATAATAGTTTACATTCTATCACTGAGCCAAATGAGTGTATCGCTACTGTTAAAAAAACTGGTCTTAGCTAGGAAGTCAGAAATTCAAGCTTGCACGTCCTGTCTTAAGTACTCCTTGGTATTTTGTTATATTTATTTCAAAACAGTGGTATATTATTACTATAGTACTATACAAAACTAAATTAATAATTAGTCCAAAACAGACATGCATTTAATTTTTTTTTTTTTTTTAGTTTTAGATTCAGTTTTTGGTGAAGTTTGATAAAAACATATATTGATCCAACTAGAAATATATTTGCTTAATGTCCTTCACGAAATTTGTTAATCATAGCTTCTATCTGATGAAGTTTTCTGTATTTATCTTTGTTCAATGAGCTCAATCACGGCTTCTATCTAATGAGTACTGAGTTTGTTGTTAACTAGGCACAGTTATTCAACCTAATTTTTGCCAGTATCACTAGAGTGAATCAAAGTAGACCGTTACGAGTAATCGTTCAATGTCAATGCACTTTTATTTTTGGAAATTTCTAGATTACCACAGTGTTACGAGACGACTTATTAATGCAATGTTAATAAAATATTAAAGATAAAATATTTAAAACATAGCCTCAAACATTAAAGGTTAGGTTTTGACATTTCAGTCTAGAGTCTAGACCAGGGATCGGGAACCTATGGCTCACGAGCCTGTTGTGGCGTTTTATTGATGGCTGCATCTGGCTCGCAGACAAATGTTTAGACTCTTTTGAATTACATATTAATTGCATATCAATATTTCATTCTACAAATAGACTAAAGTCTACTGCATCTCAGCATGAGAAGTGGTAAAGGAGTTAAACTCTGCTAACCTAAAATATCGAAAAATAGCAACCCTGTTTTATTGTAATTAAAGGGAAATTTATTTGAATTTTCAGTTTTAAACATAATGTTTAATAATACATAATGTTTACATAATGTTCTCACAGAATTACTTTTCAAAGTATGTGGTATCCATGGCTCTCTCAGACAAAAAGGTTCCCAACCCCTGTTCTAGACAATCTATTAACTATTAATAGAAAGAAAAAAAAATTAAATTCGAGCAGCTTGCCGGTAAGTCTTTGATCTTGCAATCCGTCTAGCTAGACCAGCTATTATGTTTAAAACTAAAAATGTGCATTTGGACATAAAACAAGAGTTATTTCCCTTTAATTACAATGAATGCAAGGTTGCTTTTTCCATGTCTTTTAGGTCAGCGGAGTTTATTTCCTTTACAACTTCTGGTGCTTTAGCTCATTTGTAGAATGAAATATTGATATGCAATTAATATGTAGATCAAAGGAGTCTAAAGAATTTTTTTTTATAATCGAAGATTTGTCTGCGAGCCAGATGCAGCGCAGCCATCAATAGAGCCACATCTGGCTCGCGAGCCATAGGTTCCCGACCCCTGAGCTAGACGCTTGGCATTTACACCGCACTTTTTTTCTCGCCTTTTTCTCCCCCTTCTTAAACAAGTGTATTAGATGTATCGATACCCAAAATGATCTATTAATGTTTTTCTGCGTGAGTTAAGCTTTTTAATTGAGGAATGATAGTCTTTAAATTGTACTGAAATAGAATCGATTTTTTAGGCCACCAGAAACTTCCAAACACTTCCACCCAACGTTTCAAATCGAGTATTTGTGCGGAAAAACTTCAGTCTAGGTCTGATACTTTGAAAGGAGAGGATCATGTTATTAAAGTACTAGTTTTTCTCTATTAAATATTCATTCAACTTTAACTTGGAGCTTGGTCGCTACATTGTTTTACACATGTATATTTGGAACTGTTGTTAGTGCGCATATATTTATTATCATGGTAGCGTGTTATGTCTGGGCAGCTAAACATTTATTTCCTGTTTCATTATTATTTAATTGACTTCACAACTGCGAGTCATTATTCATATATCATATATCAACTTGAAATGACGAAATAACAATGTTCTTTACACTTACTTCAATACTTTATTTTCAAAGCATAAAACACAGACATATATTCTTCTATGAATCAGAATTTAGGAATTGTAGTTATACAATACTCAATATAGATCTATATTAATTTTACTTGGCCTTACTGAATATTTTAACGCCATACGAATGTTGAATGTGTTGCGCCAGCAGGCAGCAGGCGTAGCGTAGCCAGGGGGGGGGACAGGGGGGGGGAGCAGGGGGAGCGGCGCTCCCTCTACGACCATTTTCGTAAAAAAAACGGCCTTTTCGGGAAAAATAATTTAATAATTTCAACAAGCCATGAAGCACAATGTATACTGTTTCTAATATTTCTTTATTTAAATTGCATTTCAACAATTTAATTTGTTACAATATTATTAATGAACCTTGATAGATTTAGTTAATTTGATAAGAAGGTCACACTCTACTCTTTTGCTAATAGTGTGCCAAGCTAGGATTTCTAAATCATTTAGCGTGCCAACTTCCTAAAAGTCAACCTGCTCTATTTTACTTGTTTTCTTATAAGACATGTAGGTAATTTAAATTCGTAGCTAGACAAAGGCCATATAGAGAAAATCGTTAAAGAGTTTTATATTTAATTAAAAAAAAAAGAATGAGTATGTGATTATCATCCTATTTATTAGTGTTTATAACTTTATACCAAATACAAAATTATAATACCAAACTTTCACATTTATGGTAACTGGTAACTATTTGTATACGCTATCATTAAATTTACTTGTCAATATACATATATCATATTTTTTTCTCAGTTTAATTGAGATGTTCTTTAATTTATTCAAGTGAAAGTCTATAACTTGAATTGATACAAATCATACAAACTGGGTAAATTATGTAATGTTCAAAAAATGGGCATATATTATATTAGTCATATAATATTTATATCAGTTTTAACTACTTTTTGACAGTCTGGTCATAATAAAGTCATAAGTTGTAGACCATTTAGTCATCTATAAAATAAAAATTTTAAACAACTTATTATATTAGAAATATTAGCGGAAAAAAAATAGCTCATTATTTCCCCTTAATTAAAATAAAGATTCGAAATTTGATTCAATAGTGATGCCAAACAAGTTATGTTTTGTAATATAACATGTTATATTACCGACTAATTATTATTTCTTTACATAAATTAGCGTTAAAGTATTCATTACAAGATTTAATTATTAGATATATAAAATTAATTAACGTTAAACAGTTTTAAGTAAACATTTCCTGAATTAATTATATGTCCATTCAGCCTTAACGAGCTGATCTCTTAAACAATTTGGAACATTTCATTAAAGGTTTAAGATTCAACTGGCTACGTTTTAAAATCGCTAATATCCCTACACTTAAAAAAAAAAGTATCTACATCTAAGAAGGTCGTAGTAAGATTAAACCAGTTATGCTTGATTAGGTAAGAAAAAATCAATTTGAAAGTATTGAAACTCCGCTTTGAGTGCTTCGATGTGCTTCTGAAAAAGCCCAACTATCTGTCTTAATATATGCCTTTGTAAAGGGAAGTACATATAGTTAAATGTTGTGAAATTGATTTTACTCAATATAAATATTACTGGAAAATATAATTGTTTTTGTTTTCCTCAATAATAAAAGCCCCTTTTTGGTCTCTCGCGTGCCATTGAAAATCGCTCTGCGTGCCAAGTTTGGCATGCGTTGCTTAGGTTGCCGACCTCTGCTCTAGTGAATACCAGGTCATAAGCCGGAACTTAGAGTGGACATGAACGGAAAACTGTTCGTGCCTAGCTTTTACGGTGATATATCAGTGGTGCGTGGACACAGTAGAGTTAGTTCTCAAGCCCCAAAAGAGTACGCTCGCTCGCATTCTCAAAAAAAAGGTTGGGTTCAAGTCTGGTGTACTCACAGAAAAGTAATAATGTGACTTAAAGGGCGGATGCTTTCTCCTTCTCCTCAAAGTACGTTTAGTGATCGAAAACATTGTTACATGAACTTCGCAAAAAAAAAAAAGAGATACCCACAGAGAAATAACTTTTTAAAAAGAAATTCCGTTTGTTAAGGATATAACCGTCGGGCGTGGTGTTTTAATAGCTGAGAGAAAAAAAAATAGAAAAGAATGGAGCGTTCCTATAACCTATTATAGAGTCAGTGTTATGTAATTGACACATAGATACAGTAAATGAAAAAGTTGAAAGTCTTTTTTTTAAAATCTCCTTAAAAATGTCTATATTGGCGATTTATCTCGTCTTTCAAAATTAAAAGAAGAAGAATGCAGTCCTATAGAAGCATTCGTATTGATTCTATAAATACTTTTTGACACTAGATGTTCATCCCGAAAATGAGCAGTGGATGCAATCAATTTTGCAAAAATTCCCATCACTATTAGTTGCTAGTAAAAATCGTGGATGGTTAAAAAAAATACTGCACTATTATACAGTGTGTGTATCAATAGGCACAGGGTTTTCTTATAACACTTGATACGTACGAATTCTTAGTTTTTCTATTAATGTGGAAAAATTGCTTAAAGTGGGGCTTTTTTCCTCAAAGTTCGCTCCCCCTAGCGTCAAAACCTGGCTACGCCACTGGCAGCAGGGTGTTTTCCGTCTCTACTTTGAGTATGTTATGTGTCTTCTATGTTCACTTTAGAGTGTTAATTTTTATACCAGTGGACTTGTGGAAGTTTTCTCTTGACAATAGTATAATCATTTTAGTGTTTCTTGATACGTGTAAGGAGTGATTAATTAATTTAATTTCTAATGAATCTATAAATACTGTAAAATATGACTGAGCATTTTTTTTTAAACTGGTCTCAACTGGTCTAAATTTTTACCCTTTCCGCTCTAGTAAACCGGTGTTTACAAACATTTCTGACGACACACAAGTCCTATTGTGTGTTGTGTTTAGTTGCTTTTTCTGATCGTCTTAAGTATTTTTAAAATGAATCAAAGCTTTCTACGTTGTATTGGTAAAATATGCTCGGAGCGCCATACCCGTGTCGATAACAACGTTTTTCAAATGATTCGTTGTTTTGGCATAGGGCGTCGACTACCTACAAGACGCGGGACAAGGGCTGGAAATCTTCCTCTGTACAGACCCCCACCTTCTGCTTCAAAAGGTCTGAATGATAGCTTGTTTCACGAGGACTTTGGAAAACTTGAGTCGTCCATAAATTCTAAGAATCTCCTCATTCTTGGTGACTTTAATGTTCATTGGGATGAGCCAGATAATAACAGGCAGAGAGACACTGGAGACTAAGTGGCCTTGAGGTGGATAAACAGATGTTTAAGATAGCAAGGAACAAGCTTACAAATGTGATAAAACGTGCGAAAACAAAGCAAGTTCAGTCTGCTCTAGAGGCTGCGGGCACTGACTATCGAAAACTGTTTTCTATAGTGCAGAATCTTCTTGGAAAAAGTGAATTAAGTCCAATTTTGCCTGACATTAGCAGCGAGCAGGCTGCGGAGGCTCTTAATGAATTTTTTATGAAAAAGTCGAGACGAATAGAAACAGCTTTGATAATCATACTACTCCACCCACTGTGGAGAAGTCATTTTCTGGAATTTCTTTGACAAATTTCCTCCCAGTTTCCGAAGAGCAGTTGAGGCGTCTTATTTCTGTATCTAAACCTATATCCTTAATTGTTGACCTCATTCCAACGAAGATTGTGTTGGACTGTCTTGAAATTCTGCTTCCAGTTTTAGTGCGGGTCATAAATGGTAGCATTGAGTCAGTCCCACAAATGTTTAAGACTGCTGTCATCAAGCCTTTATTAAAGAAAAAGGGGCTCGATCCTAGTAACTGCAAGAGTTTTCGCCCAGTATTTCACCTTCCCTATGTATCGAAGCTTCTTGAGAGTGTTGTCTCTCAGCAGCTTTTACAACATCTAACCACAAATGGCCTGATTGATAAATTTCAATCTGCCTATCGTCCTGGGCATAGCTGTGAGACGGCAATATTACGTGTTAAGAATGATGTTCTATGTAGTGCTGATCGTGGTGATCTGACTATCTTAGTTCTGTTGGACCTCAGTGCTGCCTTTGATGTTATCAACCATGACTTACTTTTATCAAGACTTCAATACGAGATGGGCATCACTGATGCTGCACTTCATTGGTTTACTTCCTGCTTGGAAGACAGGACCCAAAGAGTTTCTATCAATCAGAAGTTATCAAAAGTCACTTCTCTCATCTGTGGCATACCTCAAGGTTCAGTTTTATGGCCTATCCTTTTTGCTGTTTACACTAGCCAGCTTGGCAGAATAATTGATAGCCAAGGATTATCTCGCAAACTATATGCGGATGATAACCAGTGTGATGAGGGGATTGTGTGGCCAGTACGATGCGCTCGTTACTGTGCTTTTCACACGCTATAATCCCACCTCACTTGGTTCGTTGTCTATGGGCTATGACGGCTGCTGGCTGAACTAGACTTGTTGCATCAACAACGCCTGATATTTCTATTTAACGTGCCGTTTCTCTGGCGGTCTACCTTCCTTGCTTCACGTATTCTCATGCACACTCAATCAGAACAAACGAGTTCAAGTTAAATAGTTATATAAGTCGAACTTTTATTGCCGGTATTAACGTGAATATTTTACATTGTCACTCTTACATATAAGGATAATAAGGTGTCCACAACACATCAATTATATCCAAGCACATAAACGTCAATACATGGAAAAGAATAATATATAAGCACGACTTCACAACACAGTAGTTCCAAGTGAACAATTTATGTAAATAATCCAATATGGAATAACGTCATGTAACATTTTAAGAAGAAGTATCCAGTCTCCTTAACAACATAAAACCTGTCCCTTATATCTGCCCACTGGTCAGTCTTAAAAGGCGACTCAGTTGCAGAACGTCAACCAATGGCAAAAGAGGTCTACATAATTGTCTACACAACGATTGGTCAAGAGGCGTGTCCAGTGTCAAAGGGATTAGTCATAACATCCGACTAGCTAGAATGGGTGGGTGTAAGAGAGAGATGGGGGGGGGGCGGTCTGTCACCACATTTACTATTTTCCAAACTTGGTACATCTCGTGTCGTAAACAAAGGACCCTAACTAGGTGCGGCGCATGACTCGCGAGAACAAACAATACGCCCAAATTGTATCGCAACCAAGATTCGGCTGAACGACAATGAGCGCCCTAGTGTGCAACACTGGACACCATAGCCCTTCCCAGTTGCAAACAATAGATGACGAGGGTGGGGTAACAGGTGCTGGCGGCGAGAAACATTAGATTATCTATGTACGCCACGGCCTGAACAAGCGGTTAAGAGAGAGGGATAGGGTGTGGGGGAGGGGGGAAGTGTGTAGGGGAAAAGGATTTATCCCATACATGCCCCTTATAATTAAACTTATGCGTAACTAATTTCAAAGGACTAAACTTTGCATAATTAATTTCGCATCATGACACCCAGCTGTACAAGAGCTTCCATCCTGATCATAATGCTTGTGCTGCTCCTGTTAATGCAGTGGAAGACTGCTGTCTAGTGGTGAAAGCGTGGATGACTGCCAACAAACTCAAACTAAATGACGACAAGACTGAGGCAATTCTGTGCGGTTCAGACTTCAATCTTAGGAAAGTCGATATTCCATCTATTAAAGTAAGGGCCTCTGATATCTTTTTGTCAAACACTGTCAGAAACCTGGGCTTTATCATTGACAATAAATTAACAATGGATCCACACATTAGTACTGTGGTTAGGGCCTGCTCCTTCGTGCCATGGGTCAGCTGCGACCTCTAATTAATAAAAAAAAACAGCCAATGCTTTTGCTGTTGTACCAATACAGTCAAGACTAGACTATTGTAATAGTTGCCTGTAGGGATTACCCCAGAAACAACTGGAAAGACTTCAGACAGTTCAAAATACTGCAGGACGCATTGTGTCACGAGTAAAAAAAGCATGACCATATCATCCCAATTCTCAAAAAGCTCCACTGTGACGAAGCGCATCGATCATAAGATTATGTCCCTTACCTATGGATGCGTGGAAGGCACAGCACCTGCATATCTCAAAGAGCTTATACCGAAGCATGTCCCGTTAAAGATGCTGCGATCTTCAACACAATCGCTCCTGGAAATTCCATGTTTGGAAGGTCACAGGAAAAAGACTCTTGGTGTACGCTCGTTTGAATCTATAGCGCCTTCACTGTGGAACGGCTTACCTGAGACGCTGAAAAACTATGTGTCAAAAAAGGCATTCAAGAAGAATTTAAAGACTTTTCTTTTCAACTAAGTTGATCAAGCACACCTCCATCAGCAAAAAACTTGTTTAAAACTATTTTTAAATGTTATTGTCGATTCGTGCCTTCATCGTCCGAAACCTTATTTAAAACTATTTTAGAGTGTTATTGTCGTTTTTGTGAGCGCGCTGAGCATGCTTGCTTTAGTATGGAGTGAGGCACTATATAAATGACCAACTATTATTATTATTATACTGTCGGTCGGAAGTTCTCAACTTGCCTAGTTTCTTAAAAATCTCAACCGAGCAGACGATCACCCAAAGTGTTAGTCATTGACATATATAATATTCTAAGTGGTAAGAAGTTACATTGAATATTAAATGATACAATTGCAATTAAATGCTAATATTTAAATATAAATGACAAATCAATCAAATGACTGATTTTATTATTTTAGTGAAAGACAATATCCACAACTGTGTTCATTTTGAATATTCTTACTTCATTATAATAAAGGTTTGTGTTATGAATTTACAACTGATTTGACTATTGCTAACTTGTGGAAATATTAGATCTACATCATAGTCAAGAATGTCCTTATTCAAATAAATCATAATATATTTATTTTACATCTGAACCAACTGCAAGGAATTAGACTGTTGCATTCGTATGGAGTAGAATCTGATTGATAAGTGTCACCATCAATACTATCCTGGACTATCATTTACAAATTCAATATAAAAATTTCAAAACGCTCTATCTGATAATAATAATAGTATTATTATTAATAAGAATCATCAGGAGCCATAACAGTTAATATATTTGCGGACTAGTACCTGAATATAGCTGAATATTGTGTTAAGCTAATTATAATTAACATTGTAATAAATTTGAAATCTGTGTTCGGCATCTAATAAATTGGGACTACGTTCGGCAACTATATATATATTACATTCTAATAAATCAGCCAAATTTCTTATAAATTTGGAGGCCCGTTCCGGATTTCTAATAACAGGCTATTCTTTTTTTTCCGATAACAATCTATATTGAAACTTTTTTTAAGCTTTGTATATCTCGAACGTCGATTAGTTATGGTACAAAAAAGATCCCGGTGTTTTGTTTTAATTAATTAATCATTTGGGAGCTCTGTATTGTACGAAGTATGTACTAATAACTTTTAGTGTTTAATTTATAGATTAAAGGCCTTGTTCTTTAAAAAAATATATTGTTGAAATTTGACAGTTATTTCTTTTATGTATTATAATTTTCATAGATAAATAAATTGTATTATATTCATGTTGTATAATTATTAGTTGTATTTTAAGTTGTACAACTTTTGTGTTCTTAAATATTTTATTTTGTTATACGAGACGATATATCAAATGAATTGATTTTTTTTAGAAGTAGTAACACAGTTTAATGAAAGGATTTATTTGAAGAGTAAGACTATTTAGTTTATTGTGTCCGGAGATTTCAACATTCGTATACAATTATCTTCATTTCAGGATTGCTTATGGCTGTGTCATGCATCGTTTACCCTGGCGGTTGGGATCACCCTCAAGTCCAGCATGTTTGCGGCATGCGGTCCGGAAAATACGACATAGGGGCCTGTGGAATGCGCTGGGGCTATGCTCTGGCCATAGTTCTGATTTTTGATGCATTCATTCTTTGCATTCTAGCATTTGTGTTGGCTTGCAAACAAGCAAACTTATTGCCAGAAGTCTACAAAAAGGAAAAGGGTGAGAACTGAGCTGTGCAATAATTTTATTACATTAAAATCATGATAATTAACGCTTTTACAAATTATAATTACAAAGAAAAATTGTTTATTAGATTAAACTCACTGATCTATTAAAAGAATGGTAATATTTTCCTTAGTTTGTTTTTTTTAAACTTTTCAAGTGAGCGATAACCGTCTAGCCGCCATTTTACTACACAAACTCTATGGGAAATTATGTCAGTTGCATTCAATAAGAATTTTACAATGCGCAACCTAATGAGAGTTTAAATGAAAGGAAAAATTAAGTTTTATAATGCAAATTAATATATAGAACTAATATTAAAAATAAAAAGGCTTTTTAGCTCTATATCCTTTGATATAATCAAAAACAATATATAATCTTATATTTATATAGAAGATTATTGCGTCATACGCTCATCCGTGGTCCGAGTCTAGTCTTGCATCTTTATTAATGTTTTAAATGATGTTAAGTTACTGGTTTTCCTGGTTTGTTCAGGCAACCTTTTCCATGCCCGAATGCTGATTGGGAAGAAAGAGTACTTATATGCATTTGTTTCGCATAAGGGATAAGGAAAGTGTTTTGTCCTTATGTTTATCTGAGCATTGCAAATGGTTGTTAATGGTTCGTATTTCTAAATTAGGTTTTAATTAATGCCTTATGTATTATTACAGCTCTTTTCTGATTTTGTTCTAAGTTTTTCTTTAGTTAATGGGTCCCATACGCGGGAAGCATATTTTATTATAGGCTTAAATAATGTGAGATAGCATTTTGGTTTTATATTCTTTTTACATTTGTAAAAGTTCCTTTTTTTAAAATCCTGGACATCAACAGCAGAATCAGTAAGGCAAAACAGGCCTTTGCACTGCTCAGACCCATGAGGAGGACGTCGAGCAAAAATAAGGATATTTATTATTCCTCCACCCTTCAACGCCAACATCTTTTTCTTCAATCATCCTGATTCAAAATCTCATCCAAAACATTTTAGTTGTTATTGACACAATCTGCATGGACGTATATAGACGATTAAACGGCATTGAGATTCTACTCTAGAAATATTGTACCACGCATAAAACAACAAACGCCAATATTGTGTAAAGTTTAATATAGTCTGTACTGTGATAAAAATCATTGCTCGTATAGGATAATGTAACATTTTTATAGGTAACATTAAAAAAAATTTTGTAGACTAGTAATTCGATAGCTTCGCTTAACGCATTTATTTGACCAATGCATTTTTTTATAGATCAGTGATTAAGTATGTCTTTTTCTATATTCTTCTCCAGATAAGTTTTATTTGCATAACTAATTTAGTTGTTTTTATTGTATAACATAAAAAATTATTTATATTTGGAAAGCAATATTTATCTCACAACATTAAATAAATGTATTAACATTAAACATTTGGGTTAAAAAGATATTATATTTAGGGCTGTATTGCCGCTCAATATTGACATTAACTTTTATCTGAGACCAATGGACAATAGCTCAACTTTTTCTAGACACTTTTTGTGCACACCATCAATCATCATCATCATCATCATCATCATCATCATCATCATCATCATCTCTGGCGCTAAAGCCCATGGAAGGCTCTAACCTGCCTCACCACCTCATTCCACTCGGACCTATCCATTGCCATCTTTTTCCAGGCCTGTACCCCTATCTGTCGCAGATCCATCTCGATTTATAGGCTTACCGAAATACCACTGCCCGAGGCCTTCCACTGTACCTAAACACCACTGTTTTAGGCCTTTAGCTGTACTTAAATACCACTGTCCTAGGCCTTCAGCTGTACTTATATACCACTGTCCTAGGCCTTCCACTGTACTCAAATATCACTGTCATAGGCCCTCTACAGTACTTTAATACCACTGTCCTAGGCCTTCCACTGTACTCAAATATCACTGTCATAGGCCCTCCACAGTACTTTAATACCACTTTTCTAGGCATTCCACTGTACTTAATTACCACTGTCTGAGGTCTTGCACTGTACTTAAATACCACTGTCCTAGGCATTCCACTGTACTTAAATACCACTGTCCAAGACATTCCACTGTACTTAAATACCACTGTCTGAGGTCTTGCACTATATCTAAATACCACTTCCAATGCATTCCATTGTACTTAAATACCACTGTCTGAGCCCTTCCACTGTAATTAAATACCACTATCTTTTCCCTTCCACTGTACTTAAATACCATTATCTGAGACCTTCCACTGTACTTAAATACCACTGTCTGAGGTCATGTACTGTACTTAAATACCACTGTCCAAAGCATTCCACTGTACTTAAATACCACTGTCTGATCCCTTCCACCGTACTTAAATGCCACTGTCCAAGGCATTCCACTGTACTTAAATACCACTTTTCTAGGCATTCCACTGTACTTAAATACCATTGTCTGTGGTCTTGCACTGTACTTAAATACCACTGTCCTAGGCCTTCCACCGTACTTAAATACCACTGTCTGGAACTTTCACTAAACTTAAATAACACTGTCTGAGGTCATGTACTGTACTTAAAAACCACTGTCCAAGGCATTCCACTGTACTTAAATACCACTGTCTGATCCCTTCCACCGTACTTAAATGCCACTGTCCAAGGCATTCCACAGTACTTAAATACCACTTTTCTAGGCATTCCACTGTACTTAAATACCACTAACTGAGGTCTTGCACTGTAGTTAAATACCACTGTCCTAGGCCTTCCACTGTACTTAAATACCACTGTCTGGAACTTTCACTGTACTTAAACACCACTGTCTGAGGTCTTGCAATGTACTTAAATTTCACTGTCTGAGCCCATCCACTGTACTTACATACCACTGTACTAGGCATTCCACTGTACTTAAATACCACTGTCTGAGCCCTTCTACTGTAATTAAATACCGCTGTCCTAGGCATTCCACTGTACTTAAACACCACTGTCTGAGGTCTTGCACTGAACTTAAATACCACTGACTGAGCCTTTTGGCCGTACTTAAATGCCACTGTCCAAGGCATTACACTGTACTTAAATACTACTGTCTGAAGTCTTTCACGGTACTTAAATACCACTGTCTGAGGTCTTTCACTGTACTTAAATACCACTGTCTGAGCCCTTCCAGTGTATTTAAATACTACTGTCCTAGACATTCCACTGTACTTAAATACCACTATCTGAGCCCTTCGACTGTACTTAAATACCACTGTTCTAGGCATTCCACTATACTTAAATATCACTGTCTGAGGTCTTGCACTGTACTTAACTACCACTATTCGTTGCCTTCCACTGTACTTAAATACCACTTGCCTAGGCATTTCACTGTACTCTACCACTGTACTATGACTTCATCTGCAGAAAACATTCATTGTGTATAGTTTAGTTACCATTGCAGTCTTACACTGTATTATGTGTATACATCTAGGCTTGATGACTGATTATAGGTACTCAAAACTGGCTTCCGTATTTGCGCGTTATTAAGTTTTTGACACATCTCGTCTAGGCGAAATGGGCTATTCATGATAGAAAGATAATTTTTCATTCGGGTGTACAGGAATAAATGGCCCTTATCACCATATGTATTTAAAAGTTATTGTTTATGTTAAACATTTTAATATTTAAATTATCTAAGAAAAATTGTTTATTTTTTTACGAAAAAATCATTTTAAAGATTTTTTATCAACACCATCGAAAAGCTAGTCCATTTTCCTGTACAAATCTGAAAGAATGATTAGTCTATTAGTCTATATATTATGGCACATTTTGCCCAACGCGCAAGATGAATCCTAAAAAATAGTATTTTACCGCCGTAAAAACATGTCCGCCGCGATCTACGCTATTTGTAAGGTCGTTACCGATAAAGGCGTCGTATCGGATTGTATCACTTTAGTAGTTAAGTAAAACTATTCAATATCATAGATTAATAATATAAAATGAAATTTATGTTAAAAAATGTATGTATATACTATTATACTTTTTTTTATTTTAATAAAATTGTTTTAGATTTACCACCTTAAATCACTTGTTCTCGAGTCTCTAAACCCCTATTAAGTTTAAGGATGAGGCTAATTTTTTTATTGTCATAAAATAAACTAAAATTAAATTTATTTTAATGTAGATATGCTAAAGATATTGAATTGATACTTTTTATTTCCATGAAATAATATTATAATAAGTAATTTGGCATGCAAACGGTATCTTCAATCTGTTGTCAATGTAAACAATAGTAGGCCTAAATTTGACCTTTGGTGGACTAGCGAAGCTATGGAAAATATTGTAAATTAAACGAATTAAGTATAAAATTAAGTAATTTTACACACTTATAATAACATTTAAATTGAACCAGACAGTATTTTATTTAGTTTTTGAGGAAGCGAAGCTATTTTTAGCACATAAATGTACAAAAATAGTGTCTAGTCTACACTCATAAGGCCTACAAAATGCAATAGCTATGAGGCCTACTCAGACAAGTCTAATGTGGGTAATAAAAGACATATTTTGCTCTTTAGAATAATACAATAATATTGTTATATCTTCACTTGAAGATTTTTTCTACCATGGCATATGTTTAATAATTCATCGGTAGGGCTAAGTCATTTTTTAAACATTTATTGAATAACGGTTTGTCATGCGTAGGCCTAATAATAATAATTCTAATAAGATTATCAGATTTAGCCTGAACTTAAAAGTTTATTGTAAATCCTCGATTCGTTATACGTTTATTGACGGATATTATATATATATAGTCAAATCGTCCATTAATTATGTCAACAAAATACAGAAAACTTTGTTGACAAAATTGACAGTTGTTGAAATGTGGGAAGGATGGGGGTCAATAAAGTGATTTTATAATATATATTTTATATAATACATTTTATTTATATATTTTCATGCGTTTATACTCATTCATCAACAGCCTGCCATATTAAAATCATAGATTTTACTGCATTGCCAACTTCGTGGCCTATACATACCATCTGATCTGGACCAAATAAAAACAAAATAGTAGGGTTGGGGAGGGGAACATAGGGTAGAATTGTACCACTTTATATTTGTGCGTTTGTGGGCGGGAGGATCGAAAAGTGCATGGCAAGAGGTAGAAAAGACGGTTTGTTCTAATATTAAAACAAATAATATAGTTTTGCTAACTACTAATAGATGAAAGTTAAATTAGGTCGATATAAGAGATATGTTTCATAATTGTTAATGTATAATTTTAAAACACGTGTGTGAGCTAAAAATTTATTATTATTAGTAGCGTAGTGAGGGTGGCAAATAGTGAAAAGTAGGAAAGATAGGTGGACAGAGAACACAACTAGTATAAAGTGCGGGGCTGTGGAAAGGGCAATAATGAACGAACAGGGCTAATTCTCAAATAATGCACAATATCTTCCTAGCCCTAGACTATTGAACAATTATTATGGTATCGAAATATCAAAAGTGAAACTAAAAATGTGATTCTTTAAATATTTATCAATACAAGAAACCACAGCTTAGAATATAATGCTAGTGATATAGGCGTTCTTGGTTAGTGTTAAGGAGCATTAGATATAGGTCTATATACTAATGGAAAAAAAAAGAGAAACCAAATAAAATTATATGTACAAGTAATATATTGAACAGTTTTAAGTTTGTATTGTAAGAATATATTTTGTTTTTAGTTATGGGATAAAACGGATTATTATTATTATTGTTACTAATATCAATAGAATAAATTTCAAAATGTCATAACTTTCTTAAAAATTAACATGCAGTCATAAAATTAGTATCAAAGTTCTTAGAATCATTTCGTTCTTTCTATTAAACATAAAAAAGCCCAATAGCTTGAAAAATTAAAATCAGTTTTTAGTACCTGCTGATTACATAGTTCTTTAAGAAAGTCTTAATAAAAAATCAGTTAATATTTAAAAGGGTTAGCAATGTCCTTCATTACCAAGAGGAAAACTAGCCTATTTAAATCTATCCTTTTTAATATATCCTTTTTAATATGTCCTATCTAATATGTCATATTTAATATATTATATTTAACATGTCCTATTTAATATGTCATATTTAATAAATTATATTTAAAATAGCCTATCTTTTTCTATCTATAAATCCTTTTTAATATGTCGAATTTAATATATCCTAATTTAAATAGCCTTTTTAGTAAGTCATATTTAATATAAAAAAGACATACATTACCAACAGTTGTTAGAAACAACACTTTCTATTTATAGTAACATTAACTTTTTTTCAGAGGCTCTCAAGGATTAGGTAAATGGTAATGAATAGTTTTATTTATTTTGTATCATTAGCACTAGCTAATCTTATATATTGTTTTTGAAATGTAGACTTTCGCACTAACACATTTTTTATATTTGCATTTTTAATGTGAGTTTTTGCACTAGCTACCTAGTCTTAGATATATTTTTTTTCAAATCAGAATTTCTGTATTCAATTCATATTTTTCTCCACCTCATCTCAGTAATGTAAGAACTTTCGCACATTTGAATTTAAAACTAAAATATATGCACTAACTAGCTTTTAAATATAGCTACAATATGGGCCTAATTACTATAATTTTTAGCATATAACCAATGTATTTTTTGTTAATATCGTTGACATGAAAAAAGATCTGAGAGGCCATACAGAATTACGTACTTGCTAATGTTGTGAACGAGTACGTACGGGAAAGTAGGATCGACCAAATGTTTGCACAATATAGCCTAGCTAGGCCCTAGGTAACAATAATAAAAACTAAACTGCTCAGACAGATGTCTTATTGAAATTATTTGATTTAAACACAATTATTACACTTTCTAACGGACAGACACGAAAATCGTTTATACGCTCAAACTCGTTAAAACCAAAGGCTGTGAACAGCTTTCGAGGCCCTTTGATTCAAGATTGATGTGCAATAACTGGTATTCAGTGGGTCGTGAACAGGTTTTCGGCGAAATTGGACATTTTAGCTCGATAGTTTTGATAGCACTGGATGTTGTAGACAGGCCCCACGAGGGGAGGGGAACAGTCGGTACGCCGTACCGGGCCCCATAAGAGTTTAGGGGGGGGCATGAATATATAAAAATTATACATTAAATTGGCTATTACACAAGCATTCATTTAATTGTTGCTATAAATCTAGGAGGAGATGCCCCAAAAACTCCTACAATCTCACGTGGCGTTGGGGGCCCATTTACAACTGACAAGAGTAACACCAATAGTTAAATCACTAAACCTAGTAACACTAGAGGACATAAATCAACAGTGAGAGTCACTTTTATCATTTGGCACATCTTTGTAATATTTTTTGCAAGTTCAATACTGAAGCGGAGGAACAATTACACTAATTTAAACTAAGAACTATGTACTTGATTAAATTATTTTTGTAATAGACCTGTAAGGCTGTGATTGAAATGATTACACTCTAATGGTAACACTCATGACAAAATGGTTCACAGACCTTTTAAAATTATTCCTGTTTTCGAACGCATGTAATACAAATAAATCATATAGACTATATATATATATATATATATATATATATATATATATATATATATATATATATATATATATATATATATATATATATATATATATATATATATAAAACTTAAAAAATCATATAGACTATAGCCTATATATATATATATATATATATATATATATATAACTTTAATAAATCATATAGACTATATATGTCATGACGTGGACACTGAGAGGGGTGCGAGGTTGTGGGTGAGTGGGGGTTATGGTGGCTGGTTGTCGTGGGGGTATGAGGTACCCATGCTGTAGTTTACCTGGAATGTTTATTTATCCTCTCCTGGCTCGTTTAAATGTTATAACGTACACAAACAGACAGTTCTAAGGTATGCAAGCAAATCTCTGGTTACAGTTCAGGTGTTTATTTACGTTTCAAATATCCAGTTGTGAGATAAACATATGAATTTGCACAGGAAAGGCTAACACTTAGTATATGTTAATGTCATGTAATCCAACATTAGGGTACACAACCATACTGATGAAAATGCGATTACTGGCTAAACATCTACAACTCCAAGTATACAGTTTGAGAGTTAAGCCAAGACGATGTCTCTAGGCCGAGAGCTGGGGCAGAACTGACTTTAAGTTGAGCGGGAGTCTTCGCGGGACTTTTAGTCACGTGCCTGCTCTCAATTTGGTTGGATGATTCGATATATATTTGCATACAGGAATGACTTATTGGAGGGAAACAATTGGGGGTGGGTGTTTAGACGGGGTGGGAAGGGTGTAGATGAAACAATAATACTGCCAATAATCCGCGGGTGGTGGGTGTAGATTAATTAATTAATACCGCCCGCAACTCAGCGGGGGTGAACAAGCGAGATGGAGGGGGGGTCGAAGTGGGTGGGGATAGTGGGTGCGAGGGGCGTTGAGAGGGGGGGGGGAAGGGCGAAAGGCTTTCGCTCGTCCCAGGTAATTATTATCTTCCGGCGGCGCCTTTGCTTAAGCAACAAAGGAAATTTGACCAGGGAACGAGTTCTTAGAGGTCTATTTTCATATACATGTTATAAGTACGGAGGGGCGGGATGGAATGAAGGTCATAGAGACGGTGGGCTCAGGAATGTTTCGTTACACATGATTCTGGCCTTGTTCCGATGGGATGGGGGGGAGAACACAGACGTGCTACAACATTTACAATATAGGCCTACATGAATGAATATCTACTGGCATGGCAATCCGTACAATACATCAAATACAACATGAATTAATAGTTAAAAGCATAACATAAATATATACACTAAGGAATTCACACACGTACACTCATTCATTCAAGGTATAGTACCAATTTGGTCGTATTAATTAGTAAACCCTGAATTGGGGATTAAAAGAGTGTAGTAAAGGTTAAATGAGAGGTGAGGAAGAGTGCCGGGGGGGGGGTGCAAATGCTTAAGAAATAGAGAAGATAATGGCGTGAGACTACTCTCCTCCTTCCTTACCTAAACTTAAGCTAATCTATGGTTCTAGTTCTACACTACTATCTATCTACGTGTGCTAATAGTCAAAGTTTCGTGCAGAACTGTGACACTCACCCGGGCAACTTGGAGTGAATTCGTACCTAAATTACTGTGTCTGGGCATGAAGGGGGGGGGGGTTGTCGGCGGGGTGTTGTCGGGGGTGGGATCTGAGATAGAGTACCGGGACAGGAAATCCGCGAGATGGTGTTCTTTCCAAGACTGGTAAACGGTTTGGAAGCTGTACTGTGACAGGGTGAGGGAGTACCTCATTAATCTTCTGTATAGGTTCTTTGCGCATGCGAGAAACGTGAGGGGCTTGTGGTTGGTGTGGAGAATGAAATGGCGCCCGTACAGGTATACGTGGAATTTCTCAATTCCAAATACGAGAGACAGACACTCTAGTTCAGAGGTACCGTAGTTCATTTGCGCGGAGTTGAGCTTCCGTGACGCATAAGCTACAGGAAACAGCATGTTATCGTGCTCCGGGTCAGGTTGTAGCAGAGCCGCGCCCACTGCTCGCCCACTTGCATCGCACTTTAACACGTAGGGGCGGGACAGGTCAGGCAGCCGCAGAATGGGTTTGCTAGTGAGAGCTGTCTTCAATTGGTCAAACGCTTTTTGGCACTCATTGGACCAAGTAATATTCTCTGGGAGATTTTTTTGCGTTAGGTCTGTTAAAGGGGCTGCGATGCTATTGTAGTGTGGTATGAACTTCTGATAATATCCGGTTAATCCTAAGAGGGACCGTATACCTGATTTGGTGTTGGGCTGAGGGGCTAACTTTATTTTCTCTACATTGGTTTCGTCCGGCATTATTTTGTTCTTTTCGATCATGTGGCCTAGGAATTTCAGTTTATTGAAGCCGACCATGCATTTTAAGGGCCTTGCGGTTAGGCCGGTTTCGCGGAGCCTAGCTAGTAGGGCAGTTATTGTTTCTACATGTTCTGCCCAGGTGGGCGTGGCTATCAAGATATCATCTACGAAATGTGTGATCCCAGGCCTGTCAACTGGCTGAATCAGTTTCCGCATCATGCGTGTGAACACGGAGGGGGAGTTATTTAGGCCAAAGAGGACAGTTTGAAACTCAAAATGCCCTTGATCGGTACTGAAGCCGAGGTAGTGTCGACACTTCTCTTCCACTTCTATTTGGAAGAATCATTCGCTAAGATCAAACTTGGAAAAGTATTGAGGGTAGTATATCAGGGTCTGGCATTGGTTCATCTTGAAATTCAGTGACTGCGTTTAAGCGGCGGAAGTCTATGCACATACGGTGAGAACCGTCTGATTTCTTTACTAGTACTATCGGCGCATTGTACGGGGCGGTTGAGGGTGCGATGATGTTGTTGGCTAGAAGATATTTTATTTCTTTCTCAATGACATCCAGTTTGGCGTGGGTCATAGTGTATGCCTTGACCTTAATAGGTCGGGGGTCGGTGACCTTCATGGTGAACGTTTCTAAGTTGGTACGCCCTGGGGTGTCGGTCAGCACGTCGGAGTACGAGGAGAGTAAATTATTGGCTGTGTTGGCTTGTTCAGGGGTTAGAAGGGGACAGATTTCTACATCATCTATGGTTTCTCTTTTCTGTAAGGGAAACGCGGTTAATGAGTCATCGGCTTCTGTTTCTTCAGCAATGGCCGTTGCTACCAGGTGGGTATTGTCAAGTGGGCGCTCTATGTATCGCTTTAGCAAGTTGATGTGGAACAGTTTGTCTTTGTTGCCGATTTTTATGAGGTAGTTGGTGCCTGAGAGTTTTTTTTTGTAACTGGATATGGGCCTCTCCATGCTAACTGGAGTTTGTTGTAAAAGAAGGGAAGGAGCAGGAGTGCCTTATCGCCCGGAGCCAGAGAGCGTACTTTGCCCGCCGATTGTATAGCTTCTTCTGTTTCTCCCTCTCCTTGGCTAAGTTTTGAGGCAATAGAATGGACAGTTTTAAACCTAGTCTTTAAGTTATTGATGTAGGCGTGGACTGAGAGTTCTTCAGGATGGGGGGAGGGTTTGGTCCAGGCGCGCTTAAGGAGTTATAGTGGACCGCGGGGTTGGGAACCGAATAACATCTCATAGGGAGTTAGCCTAAAGTAGAATGGGGAGTGGACCGATATGCGAATAAGGCTGTGGGGAGGAGTGTATCCCATTCATCCAGAGGGCCATCGACGGTTTTCTTTAACAGCCCGATTAGCGTTTGATTAATCCGTTCGACTAATCCATTGCATTGAGGGTGGTAGGGGGAGGACCGGAGGTGAGTGGTGTTCATTATAGGCAACGCTACTCTCATCAGTCTACCGGTGAACTGGGGCCCGTTATCGGAGAGTAGGACTTCGGGAAATCCCACTCTCGTGAAAATGGTAAACAGTGCCTCGGCCACGTGTTTCGCGTTCTCTTTAGGTAACGCCACAGCTTCCGGCCAATTGGTAGCCTGACATATCACGCAGAGTATGAACCTGTTCTTCTTACGTGTTATGGAAAGTGGCCCGACGAGGTCAACTGATACTCGCTGAAAGGGCGTGTCGGTCACCGGGTGTTTGCCTAACGGTCTTGGCTTAGTGTGGTGGGCCTTGGACATGAGCTGGCATTGGTGGCATGACGCTACAAATCGTTTGATCTCATTGTGCATACCGGGCCAGTGGAAGTAATGGGTGATTTTGTTGACCGTGGACCTTTGCCCTTGGTGACAACCCAGGGTTGAGTCGTGGGCCGCCTCCGTTACTTGCCTACGGTGGGGAACGGGGATGATGAGCTGGTCTCTGGTCGATCCGTCATGGAGGCTGGACTGTAGGAACAGTCGTTTCCCTTTTAGGATAAATGAGTAGGGTTTCGAGGGGTCTGGGTTTTGACCGACCTTAGCGAACTGTGGGCCCAGGGTCGAGTCTTCCTGTTGGGCCCGCAGGAATTCGTGGTCCGTGGGGGATTCCACTGGGGGGTGGGGAACAGGTTCAGGGTGGGTGCGTGTGGCCACTGAGGCTAGGGGAGGGAGTGGGGACCTGTCAATTCTGACGTATCGTTTCCCCAGGATGACGTCATATGATAATTCGGCTCGTACTGCTAAGATAGCCGTGCCAGTGTATTGGGTTGGCCTAATGTGAACCCGGGCGGTTGGGAGAGCCTCAGTGGGTCCCCATATACATCTTATCTTGATTGACTTGCCAGTATAGTCGGCGGGATTCACAAAAGAAGCCTTAGCGATCCCATCAGCCTGGCACCCTGAATCTAGGAGGGCCCTGGCTGATCTCTACATATTCAACTGCATCGGTTTCCGGTACGGCGGGGGGTGTAAGCGGGGGGTGTCGGTTTCTGCGTACTGCGTCCCGGGGGTGTCCGCAGGGCAGAGGGTGGCAGTGAATCCTCGTTGGGGGGGGATCTGGGAGTGATTATGGCCTGTATGTGCCTTGGGTTGTTGCTCAGCGGAGTTACCGTGGCGGGTCGATTGAGAACGATTGGTGCCGGTTTGTGGCCTGGTCGTGTGGTAGGGTTGGTCCGCATGTCAGGAGTCTTGATGGGGCGGAGGGGGTCTGGGTTGGGAAAAACCCGGTCGAGGTGGAGGGAAGCTGTCGGGGTTGATTAGTGGGCGAGGGATGTCGCGGTAGTTGTCCCAATGAAGCCGGTGTGACTGTGGGTGTCCCGGGCGGAAGAGAGGGGCCGGTGGCCTTGCCAGTCTACCGGTTTCTCGTCGGGAAGCGGAGGGTGGTTGAAATTTTTCCCGGGGATGCGACGATTCTACTAGGTTGGACTGCAGAAACCTATCTGTGCCCTGCAGGGAGGGGGTTAAACCCGTGATTCCTTGTTGTATGAGGAAGGCCTTTAGTTTAGGGGGCATCTGCGATTCTAACTGTTCTGTCATTAAAAGGGTGACCATGCCGTCGAACGATTGTTCGATGCTACCCAGTTCTACCCACTTGAGTAGGTAGGACTGGATTCGCTCTGCGAATTGTGTGTAATTTTCCCCTGACCGCAACGTGGCTGAACGGAATTTCTTCTGATAATGGGACGCGTGCAGTTGGTGCAGATTAAGCAGCGCGTTTTTCAGTGCAGCGCACGACTTCCGATCTTCTGGGGACAGTTTACAGTATGTGTCATAGTCCTCTTCTCTTAGTGTGGAGATGAGAATCCTACAATGCAATTCTGGGGAGACCTCATTTAATTCCATACAGTCACTAAACCGTCGAAGGTAAATGTCGAACTGTTCTAGTCGGGGGTCGTGAACTTCAGTCCATAGAGAAGCATGTCTGGGAAGGGGATTGCTGGGGGTGGCTGAGCTAAAGGATGAAGGGGAGTTTGGGTGGTCGTTGTTGCCGGGGGCTCTAATACTTGCTGCTAATTCAGCTAATCTGAATTGATGTGTCCTGCGTGATTCCTCATCTAGCCTGAGCCTATCTTCTATTGCTAATTCTAATTGCTCTAACCTAAGTGTGTCCTCTCTAGCTAATTGTTCTAACCTAAATTTCTCTTCTTATTGCTTTAGTCTAAGTTTTTCTTCTTTTGCCTCATGGGCCGCTACTTGTTCAACTACGTATTTAGTGACGTCTGCGTCACTGTAGCCTATAGCTATAGCCTCTTCTCTCAGCTGCTTACGCAATAGTACACCTTCCGCCATAGTACAGGGGTAGAGTGAGAGTAAGATGCTAGAAGCGGACAGAGATATAACAAGATAGTAATAGGAGATGTAAGAGGTGTTGGGGGTATCAGAGTTTATCTAATGTAATACTACTCGAAATGGTACTTACCAAACAGCAATTCCTAGAATTTCACACACATATACACGTATATCCAATCATAAAGTTATAGTTTATATGGCGCTTGGCGCTGTGTTGGTGCAGGTATCTTTGAAATAGTTAGGAATGTATGTTCTCCCCGTGCCGGGACTGGATAGCGTTTAATGTTAGTGTCTATTTTCCGGGTTTGGGTACCGGTAACTACGGCGGTTCCTACGGAGAGGCTGGTAGTGGTTGTCGGGTTCTTCTGAGGTTGATAGTTTTCGGGCAAGCACGTCGATGCGGTGTCGGGTGACGATCTGGCGGTTGGGGTGGCAAATCTGGCGTAATGGGGTGACGCAGGTGGCGTAGGGTGACGAATCTGGCTGCTGGTGTATCTGGGGTGACGTAGATAGATTAGAGTGGCGAATCATAAAGTTATAGTTTATATGGCGCTTGGCGCTGTGTTGGTGCAGGTATCTTTGAAATAGTTAGGAATGTATGTTCTCCCCGTGCCGGGACTGGATAGCGTTTAATGTTAGTGTCTATTTTCCGGGTTTAGGTACCGGTAACTACGGCGGTTCCTACGGAGAGGCTGGTAGTGGTTGTCGGGTTCTTCTGAGGTTGATAGTTTTCGGGCAAGCACGTCGATGCGGTGTCGGGTGACGATCTGGCGGTTGGGGTGGCGAATCTGACGTAATGGGGTGACTTGGTTAGCGTTGGGGTGACGGATCTGGTTGCTGGCGTTTCTGGGGTGGCGTAGGTGGCGTTGGGGTGACGGATCTGGTTGCTGGCGTATCTGGGGTGACGTAGGTAGCGTAGGGTGACGAATCTGGTTGCTGGCGTATCTGAGGTGGCGTATCTTAGAGTTTTGTGTGGTGGAGAGATGAGCTTCCATCCAGGTCAATTTCAGTTTCGGCGTAGTCCTCGGGTTTGTACCATTGTTCAGAGTTCAGATCCCGCGGACAAGGTCCAAACTTGTCATGACGTGGACACTGAGAGGGGTGCGGGGTTGTGGGTGAGTGGGGGTAATGGTGGCTGGTTGTCGTGGGGGGTATGAGGTACCGATGCTGTAGTTGACCTGGAATATTTATGTATCCTCTCCTGGCTCGTTTAGATGTTATAAAATACACAAACAGACAGTTCAGGTGTTTATTTACGTTTCAAATATCCAGTGGTGAGATACACATATGAATTTGCACAGGAATGGCTAACACTTAGTATATGGTAGTGTCATGTAATCCAACATTAGGGTACACAACCCTACTGATGAAAATACGATTACTGGCTAAACATATACAAATCCAAGAATACAGTTTGAGAGTTAAGCCAAGACGATGTCTCTAGGCCGAGAGCTGGGGCAGAACTGACTTTAAAGTGAGCGGGAGTCTTCGCGGGACTTTTAGTCACGTGCCTGCTCTCAATTTGGTTGGATGATTCGAAATATATTTGCATACAGGAATGACTTATTGGAGGGAAACAATTGGGGGTGGGTGTTTAGACGGGGTTGGAAGGGTGTAGATGAAGCAATAATACCGCCAACAATCCGCGGGTGGTGGGTGTAGATGAATTAATTAATACCGCCCGCAACTCAGCTTGCCTGAACAAGGGAGACGGGGGGGTCGAAGTGGGTGGGGATAGTGGGTGCGAGGGGCGGTGAGGGTGGAGGGAAAGGGCGAAAAGGCTTTCGCTCGTCCCAGGTAATTATTATCTTCCGGCGGCGCCTTTGCTTAAGCAACAAAGGAAATTTGACCAGGGAACGAGTTCTTAGAGGTCTATTTTCATATACATGTTATAAGTGCGGAGGGGCGGGATGGAGTGAAGGTTATAGAGACGGTGGGCTTAGGGATGTTGCGTCACATATGACCCTGGCCTTGTTCCGAGGGGATGGGCGGAGAACACAGACGTGCTACAACATTTACAATATAGGCCTACATGAATGAATATCTACTGGCATGGCATTCCGTACAATACATAAAATACAACATGAAT
This sequence comes from Anisus vortex, assembly GCA_949126835.1. Classification (NCBI taxonomy): domain Eukaryota; kingdom Metazoa; phylum Mollusca; class Gastropoda; family Planorbidae; genus Anisus; species Anisus vortex. The sequence goes on along the minus strand of OX421496.1, from coordinate 27,829,189 downwards.
TAATAGTTGAAAGCATAACATAAATATATACACTAAGGAATTCACACACGTACATCCATTCATTCAAGGTATAGTACCAATTTGGTCGTATTAATTAGTAAACCTTGAATTGGGGATTAAAAGAGTGTAGTGAAGGTTAAAGGAGAGGTGAGGAAGAGTGGCGGTGGTGCAATTGCGTAAGAGATGGAGAAGATAATGGCGTCAGACTAATCTCCTTCTTCCGAACCTAAACTTAAGCCAATCTATGTTTCTAGTTCTACACTACTATCTATCTACGTGTGCTAATAGTCAAAGTGACGTGCAGAACTGTGACAATATATATATATATATATATATATATATATATATATATATATATATATATATATATTTATATATTTATATATATAACTAATGTTAGAATAAAAAGGGGGGAAATGGGGGGGCAGATCTCGTACCGGAATCTTTTTTTGTCTTGATGGCCATGGTTGTAGAGCTAATGAACAAAAATGTATAATTAGTTTGTAATTAGTAAATAGTGTTAACTCTTTAGGTACACACACATTAACAGTTGATTGATACATTTCCCACTAAAACTACGGTCTCCATTTTAATATTATTTAATTATTTTTAAAGTAGAAATCACTAAAGAGTAACACATTTGTAAGTCTTTATAATAAGTTTTAGTAATCTAATGAAATATTACCATGATGGATACTTTTTAATGCACATTATATTAATGAAACACGTTAGCACCGCACTTTTGGCACGATGAATAAAAACATTGTTTCATAAACGTAACGTAATAACTTCATTGGACGAAAACAATATAATAAAAGAAACAAATAGTAAATAATAATATTTCAAAATAATGTACTTAAATGCATATATTATAAGAATACTAAACTTTAATAACTTAGTTTTTATATACTGGCTGATACAAATAGTAAATAATGACATATTAAAACAATGGATATCGAATGTAGGCCTACGAAGCTTCATTAAATCAAATAGATGAATTTCTGTTGTGGGATTCTGGACAACAAGACGATAAAGAATTCTTAAATTAGGTAGACAATCAAAATAAAATAAAATCCTGCGCAAGAAATTGTTAGAAGTAGGTTTACTTTGTAGATATAACACGATTATAAATTACTAGTGGTTATGCCCGTCAAAATGACGGAGAAACGATTAATTTCAATGTATTTTGTTAAGAGAGAAAGAAAAAATATGCAATAAAATATACAATTATATATATATACACACAAAAAAAAATGGAACGTTTCTTTTCGTTATTTAGTTTTTGTTCTTTTTACTTCTGGTCGCCCTGTCCAACTACTGTACCCGTGGGCCTCAAAGACTGGCGTAGTGTGTAAACCGCCGATACATTCCCATTAAGAATACACCGGCGGGCGAACGCGTGTGGGTCAGCCCCCGCAGCGGGTCCGAGATCCATTGCACTGCCGAGAAGACACGGCGCCTCGGTGGAGAGGAAGCAATGGACGTTGCATTCCCGTCTCGAGAACCACCCGGTGCCTGGATGCCTGTTTTTATAGTATAGGTTTTGAGCTACCGGGTGACAGTGTAGGTATACGGGCGAGCCATCATGATAATGATCCTTAGGGGAACCGCAGTGAACGGTCGCCGGCCTGCGGGAACCTTCCCTGTTACACGCCTTCGGCGTGTCGTGGGGTGGCTGGAATCCGGACGAGATCACTCAATTATAAACGTTACACCCTGGACACAAGAGCCGAAAGACTCGTCCGGGTTTTCTAAGAGACTTTTTAATTCGGTCGCCCTGACCCTGGCATATGCATAAGAATTGTTGCTGTCAAGCTTTCTGGTAGCGAACAGTTGTGTTGACTTGTTATTAATAATATTAAATTAAGTATAATATACTATATAAAATGAAAAAGAACAACACAAATACTAAACAATAAAAAGGTAAATAATAAAAAAAAACTTTAGCCTACGTTGAAAATAATATTTCATTACAATAAAAACTAATATGATAACGTTTTTTTTCGGTATTTAATTTTTGTTCTTGCTTATTGTATCAATAAAACAGTATTCAGAATGTTTCTTTCGGTATTTAGCTTTTTGTTCTTCTATATTGTGTCCAGTTGCCCTGACCCTAGCACAGGCATAAAAATTGTATTTAAAAGTAATCATTTATTACTTGTACTTTATAATTCGTATCATTTAATGTATAGAGTGTAGAACGTCGCCTATTAAAGGATATTCTCAATAGCGACGTGAATCCATTAAATAATTTAAATATTTGGTTACTTTTACTTAAAAGGATAATGCAAACATCTATAATGAAAAAAGAAATGATTTGATAGTCATTACGTCATACGCTAGTATTTTTAAAAAGTACATTTCAACTCTCCAAGCCAAATTTCGGTGCGTAACTTTTAAAAAAGGTCTCGCCACTTTAAAAAAATAGCAGCAGAATTGGGAAAACCCGATAAGACCCTCGCGTTCAACATAGTAAATGTCGCGTTCAACAAAGTAATGAACGGAAATGGCCATTTGCTATGTACGGTTATAGTTAATTTGCATGGCTGGATCTAACATTTTGAATGTTTTAAATTAACACCTTCATGATTATAAGTCATAAAATAAAAATATCTTTTGGAGTACGTTTCCGATTTATACATTTAATTTTTGTCCCGATTAGTCAAACGGCTTAGGTGCCTATAGCGAAGAAACATATATATATATATATATATATATATATATATATATATATATATATATATATATATATATATATATATATATATATATATATATATATATAAAATATATATATAATAATTACCCAAAGAAATGTATTTGTCATTCCGGAACGCTTAGCGACTTGGTTTTGAGAGTATAGACAGATGACGTCATATCAAAGACTATAATAAGAGGACTGCGTGCGCTTTTTTTTAGAGCTCAATGAATCGTGTTTTTTTGGTGCGCGGCAAATGAAGCGTGATCCAAAAGATTTCTGCTGTAAGCTTATACAAATTTCGATTTAAATCTTAATTTTATTTCTAAACCTATAATATATTACAGAAGCTTCTAATATATTACAGACGATCCTCCTATAATGTATTATTCTACAATTTATCAATGAGAAGTAATGAAATTAAAAAAATTAAAACATTTACTTTTACAAATACATTTTTGAATAGTTTTAATTTACATCTATGCGTCGGCATTTTACGTCTCAAATATTCCTTTAAATTCTGCGACAATAACAGACAACTGGAATAAGTAGGCCTATAGTTTATAGTTTTCCATTCATAAAATCATAGCAAATTACTAAACCCTAGGTCTATAATTCCGTTTGTATTCGTAAATATCAAAGCAAGCGGTCCATCTTATTTTAGACTTTGGAAATATCTAAAGAATATTAATTGTCTTTAGAATTAGCAAATTATTATCATTATCCCCACTTTCCCTACATTGAACAAAAATTGATTATTTAAACAAAAACGGGTGTATGGGATAATGAGTACAGATATATAAAACATTTATAAAAGAAACACAACAGTTTAGGTACAGTAACTTGATATGAAAATGAATACAGTGGCATAGCTAGGGGAGGGAGAGGGGGGTCCAAATTCGAAAGTCCCCCCGGCCCCTACTTGAGGGGGGCCCCCAAAGGAGTGTCCGAATTGTTTTTTTCTCATGTTATAATGTCGATTGTCACAATGCAGGGGCCCCCAAAGAGGCCAAGCCCCCCGGGCCCCCAAATCCCTAGCAATGGCACTGAATGAATATTGCTTTTCGTGGACACATTTTAGCCTATATATTAGGCTATTACCAATTTCCCTATGGCTATAATGTCTGGCCTCACACGAGTTGTGGTAAAATATCCATCCCCTTTAGACCAATTTGATCCAAAGGGAAAATGAAGCAGTGTTCAGAAGTTTCCGTGGCCACAATACCCAGCCCCCGATATTTTTTTCTAACGAATGGCAGGTACCCACCAGAGCTTGGTAGGCTCAGAGACACTTTTTAGAGCCAGGAACAAATCCTACTCAGGTACGCTAGGCGAACGCTCGATTTCACAAACAGTTACGATAATGTCTGGTATCAAACTAATTGTGATAAATATGATAACAATTATTTTTTTTTAAGTATCCCGTCGGGCCAAACTGATCCATAGGGCCAGTGAAGCAGCGTTCGCCAGATCTGGGTTCACGGTATACTAGGTGATTGTGTGGCCAGCACTATGCACAGCCGCCTATACTTTACCCCAACTAAGGTCAGGTACCCATCAGAACCAAATTGATCCATAGGGCCAGTGAAGCAGCGTTCGCCAGATCTGGGTTCACGGTATACTAGGTGATTGTGTGGCCAGCACTATGCACAGCCGCCTTTACTTTACCCCAACTAAGGTCAGGTACCCATCAGAACTGGGTAGACTCAGGGATACCCACCAGACCCGGGAATAAATCCTACCCTGCACCAGGATTCGAAATGTTATCATTATGCTTTTGAGAAATCTCAATTCATAGATTGTCTTTGCAACGGCTGTTGATTCATCGCAATTTGAACACTTCAGAAATCTTCTCATAATGCAATAGCTAAAAGCCTTTGAATCCAAATTTATCAACTTGGTTCCTAAACATTACCATATTATCTATGACGTCAACAATTGCCAATAATTCTGGCTTTAGTGATAGCCATTATCAAATTTTAATAACAGACATTCGATCATGTCGAAGTTTTCATCTATAGTCAACTTTTATCACTTTTTAAGGAAAAATGACCCAAACATGTAGTATGTAGAAAATAAACACTCAACAGACAACAAGACCCTATTCATAGTGAACAAGAAATTACACTTAATATTGCTTTTAAGGAAAAGTTTTATCTGAATTTATTACACTGAAAAAAAGACAGTTAAAGCAAACTATGTTTACGTTTTATTTATCTCAGTAATTCTATAACAATTTAAATATCACCAATTAGAATCGTCATTTCTTAAATTTAAAACATGACTTGGGGCTACTTTACTTCCAGCTCCTGTTTCCCAGACTTTTGAAAAAGCATACCAAATATAAAAACACATAAACTAAATTCTTTACCCCCGTGGTTTCCCCACGGGCTATTTCTAGTATATATATAATCAACATATATAATTACCGTGAGTTTGTTTGTTTGTTTATATATTTATTTATACATATGTTTGTTGATGATATTGGTTATGCCAGTCAAAATGACGGAGAAACGAATGACTACAATGTGTTTTGTTAAGAGAGAAAGAAAAAAGACTACAATAAAAACTGCAATGAGAACGTTTCTTTTCGGTATTTAGTTTTTGTTCTTTTTACTTGTTTCTGGTCGTCCTGGCCCACTACTGTACCCATGCGCCTCAAATACGGGCGTAGTGTGTAAACCGCCAATACATTCCCATTAAGAATACACGGCGGGCGAACGTGTGGGCGACAGCCCCCGCAGCGGGTCTGAGATCCATTGCACTGCCGAGAAGCCACGGGGTCTCGGTGGGGAGAAAGAATGGACTCTGCATTCCCGTCTCGAGAACCACCCGGTGCCTGGATGCCTGTACTTATAGTATAAGATTTACGCTACCGGGTGACAGTGCAGGTATACGGGCGAGCCACCGCGATAATGATCCTTAGGGGAACCGCAGTGAACGGTTGCTGGTCTGAGGAAAGCTTCCCTGTTACAAGGTGCGCCACGCCTTCGGCGTGTCGTGGGGTGGCTGGAGCCCGGACAGAGTTCACTCAATCCTAAACGTTACGCCCTGGACACAAGAGCCGAAAGGCTCGTCCAGGTTTTCTAAGAGACTTTTTAATTCGGTCGCCCCGACCCTGGCATATGCATAAGAATTTTTGCTGTCAAGCTTCTAATATTAAAACGTAGCGAACAGTTGTGTTGACTTGACTTGTTATTAATAATATTAAATTAACAATAATATACTATCTAAAAGAAAAAAACAACAACTCAAAAACCAAACAATAAAAAGGTAAATAATAAAAAACAAACATAGAAAATTATATTTCAATACAATAAAAACCTAAAAGTGAGAACGATTTATTCGGTATTTATTTTTTGTTCTTGCTTATTGTATCATTAAAACAGTGTTGATAATGTTTATTTCGGTATTTAGTTTTAGTTATTTTATATTGTGCCCGGGCGTCCTGACACTGGCACATGCATAAAAAGTGTTGTTGTCAGGACTCTGCTATTTAAAAGTAATCATTTATAACTTGTCCTTTATAATTAGTATCATTTTTCTTATAGAGTGTAGAAAGTCGCCTATGAAAGGATATTCTCAATAGCGACGTGAATCCATGAAATAATTAAAACATGTGGTTACTTTTACTTAAAAGATAATGCAAACATCTATAATGAAAAAAAGAAATGATTTGATAGACATTACGTCATATGCTAGTATTTTTTTTAAAGTAGCCTACACCATTCAAACTCTCCAAGACAAATTGCAAGTGCGTAACTTTTAAAAAAGATCTCGCCACATTAAAAAAAAACAACAGCATAATAGGGAAAACCCGATAAGACCCTCGCGTTCAACATACAAAATATCGCGTTCAACATAGTAATTGAACGGAAATGGCCATTTGCTATGTACGGCTTTATTTATTTGCATAGTTGGATCTAACATTTTGGATTTTTTAAATCAACACATTCATGATAATAAGTCATAAAATAAAATTCTCTATTGGAGGACGTTTCCAATTTATACATTAAACTTTTGACCCTATTAGTCAATTCGTTCGTTGAGAACAGCCACCGGTAAAACGCAAAAAGTATTTTTCCTTAATTGAAGTTATATATACACATACACATTTTACACAGCCAAATATAACTAAAAGCATATCATATTACACATCCAAACATGGCCTACAACATATCAAATTATATTACATAGCCGAAACAAATATCTAATTACATGGCCAAATATTAAAAGCAAACAATCATCTTATACAGCGGATCAAAAAAGCAAAACACGTTAGAAAGAAAAACTGATTACACAGCTGAACATAATACACAGCAAAACATAATGCGCAAACAGAAGTATAACACATCTGAAAGTTATACACAGCTGAACATTAATCACAGCTGAACACAATTCAGTTAAACATAATAGGCAGCTAAACATAATACACAGCTAAACATAATACGCAGCTAGACATAATACACAGCTAAACATAATACACAGCTAAACATAATACGCAGCTAAACATAATAAACAGCTTAACATAATACGCAGCTGAACATAAAACACAGCTAAACATAATACGCAGCTAAACATAATACGCAGCTAGACATAATACACAATTAGACATAATACACAGCTAAACATAATACGCAGCTAAATTTAATACACAGATAAACATAATACACAGCTGAACATAATACACAGCTAATTATAATAAACTAGCAGACATGCTACACAGTTAAACATAATACGCAGCTAAACATAATAATCAACCAGACATATGACACAGCTGAACATAATACACAGCAGAACATAATACACAGCTGAACATTAAACACAGCTGAACATAATACACAACTGAACATAGTACACCACTGAACATACAATGCACAAATTGTACACAATAAAAAAAATTAATAAGTGAAGAAATAGCTTTTTAAAGCTCAGAAGATATTTTGTTGAATCGTGAAAAGGGCATATATTAAGATATTAATAAGCATTATTGAAAATAAAAAAAAAGGTTAAAATTTAAAATAAGTATTAGAATTACTAGAATTTGCAAACATAATTAAAAGCTTCGTAAAAATGTGTATGTTTCTGTCGACTGACCAGACCTTCGGCTATCGAGCATAAACTTGACGCATTTATGTGTTTTATATATATATATATATATATATATATATATATATATTGTTCAACATATACTGTACAATTTTCATCCACATTCCTCTCAACCCACAAAATGTGTTGTTTTTTTTAATTACGTTTTATGATACGTATTTTAAAATTCACATCTAACCCGTCTGACTAAAATATGTATGTGTATTATGTTATTTATAGCTGAGTTATATATATAACTAAGTGATTTCTCCGTAATTTTAAATCAGTGATAAACCTGTTACTTTAGCTGATTATGTTGCTTTTTTTTTTTTTTGTTAGCGGTGAAGAGCCAAATCTTCTTGAGGCAAACCAACATAAAGTATTTGTAAGACATTTTAGGGGTTGATTTTTTTCCAAGTGATATTTGTCTGATATAAATCTTTTATTACATCGATAAGAAAGCGCGGTGTGGGCCATCAGTGTTTTAGATTGTAATTTCGAAGGTCTTGCTTTTAAATCTGATGTGAGGAAAAGTAAGGACGGGGCGGAGGGCCAGTGTGATCAATAAATGTGGTCAACTATACAATTAATCCAATTGATCCCACATGTTGAAATAGGGACTTTATGTTCAGAAATATTTACTTAGATATTCTATTTTCTTTTTCAGTTCAAGCTCCTTCTTTGCCAGACCTACGCAGTAACCAACAAACGACAGATGACCATTACAGTTCATACTACATGTCACAAATTTCCAACCCTTCAAGAGTCAGTCCACAAGTAGAGAACTATCTGTACATGACATAGGCTTATTCCCGCATATAAATGTAATAAATCCATTAAACTATTTGTATTATTCAAACTCTGTTCAAAGTTAGGAATTTATGTCATAAATATTTCAGAAACTTTTATTTTCAAAACTATTAGACCTATTATTGTCAGTGGTGTAGGCATTGTGAATGCGGACTAAAGCAGGAGAATTCTAAAGTAATGCACACTATAAACCTAAACTATTTAAATAACTAACATGGTATCTAATTATCAATAGTCTAACCGTATTATAAAAGATTTTTGTTTTATTATTTTTTTCGGAACAAAAATTGTATCCAGGCAAAAAATTTAGAATTTAGTTAAAAAAAACAACAGCATAACGCTAGTCAAAACAATGACGTAGTCTTTTACAAACATTTTTTTTATGGAAAGCCAAAATTATCACCACAATTTAATACAATTAGTTACTTAAAAAAAATAGTTGAATAATAAATAAATACATAGAAAATTAAATGAAAAATATATTTGAATTTTAGAATGCGATTTTTCTTTTTAAAACTCCATTGATGTTTAGTAAAGCTATCTTTGGAAAAAAATGTGGTTTTCTTGAAGACGTTAAGAGCCCTTGCTTCGCCTATGATTATACTAAATCCATTCAAACATATCTTAATTATAACAAAGACTATAATTAGATGGACCGCTTGCTTTGATATTTCTGCTATTTGATGACTCGAACTCTTCTGTTTCGGAATTTCCGATCACACTCGGATCTAAAGCAATTCGCTATAATTTGATCAATGGAAAACTAGAGTCAATAAAACTATGGCTATTCTATTAAAACTATGGCTATTCTATTAAAACTATGGCTATTCTATTAAAACTATGGCTATTCTATTAAAACTATGGCTATTCTATTAAAACTATGGCTATTCTATTAGTCAGTTGTTGTCGGAGAGTTTAAAATAAAAACTTGTAAATAATGCATTTGTAAATGTTTTCATTTTAAATTTCGTCGTTTTATTACTTTTCATGTAGAATTGTATTAGAATGCATTTTTAGAAGAAGCTTCTGTATATAGATTATATAAAATTAGTACTAAAATTAAGATTTAAATCGAAAGTTTTATACAGCGGAGTCTTTAGGTAAGTTTAGGACATTAGTTTTTGGATGCGCACGGAAAACACAACACTTAAGCTCTAAAAATAGAGCAAGCGGTCCATCTTATTGTAGTCTTTGATTATACCAACAAAGAATGAGTTCCTAATGACAGTTAAGATAAATACTGAATTTATAGATTAAATGACATGGCCTTAAAAATAATAATCAATAATAACATATTTTTTTATTAACTGCTTAATCATAAAACATCAAGTTGTAATTTACTTTGTTTCATTCTTTTTTTCAATATTTTTTTTTCATACTATAATTATTTCAACAAATTGAAACCATATAGCTTATGTCTATGGTGGTGTTTATAGTAAATGTGCTGAAAATGTATAACACTATTGTTTACTTCTCCAAAAAAATTTTTAATAAGAGTATTGTTAGGTATTCTTTAAAGAGATCTAATATTGTCTGTTTGACATTGCACTTTTTTTTTTTTTTGCTATTGTATCATAGTACACCATTTTGGTTAGAATATGATTCTAAAAAAAAAATAAACATTAATGCCTATGTTTTATATTTTATATTTCTATGTAATATATTCAAATACTTGAAATTACTGTTTTAGATTCACCTATATCATGAAAAAAGGTATAAAATAAACAATAAATTAACAAGGACTAATTTTTACCCACCATTTTTATTGTATATCAGTATGATCGATGCATTATACAAAATTCTCTAGAGTAAAAGTTTTGACATCTATTTGAGCTAACGATATAGCTATGATCTATAATAACATGCAGGTATGAAAAGAATGCTGTATTATATTAAATAATGTACACATTAAACCCAGTTTTACAAACTGAAAAATGTACATTCGAAAAAAAGGTATGCAGGAAAAAAAATCATTGTTATACAATTGTTTGTAAATAATTGAAACTTAAAACTAGTTATTGGCATATATTGAAACCATCAGTGGCGTGTAGTCGACGTTGAAATGTGGGTCGGGTATTGAAAGACAGAGATTGCTAGGCCGAGAATGGGTAATAATGTATAGACTGTGTAGGGGCTTGGGGGTACAAGTTTGGGTGAGGAGAGAAATATTGAAAACTTGTGCACAATATCATCCTACACTATGTAAAAACTATGAATGTGTCCTATTATAAATATTAAAATTGCATGAATGGAATATTTTCTGTCCAATCAATTATAAATATTAAAATTGCATGAATGGAATATTTTCTGTCCAATCAGGTTCCGAAACATGGCTTAGCCCAGATATTTACAACACAGAGATATTCAATAATAATTATGAAATTTTTAGGAAAGATAGGTCAGACAGGCATGGAGGAGTCTTACTAGCCATAAAATCTACCCTAATAGCTGAAGAAATTAAATTAGAACCTCAAAATAACATAGAGTCAGTATTTTGTAAAATAAGCAGACCTAATTCCAAACCACTAATTGTAGTTAGTGTTTACAGACCACCAAACTCAACATCAGAGTACATGTCTGATCTGTGTAATCATCTGACAAGTATTGAAACTAAATATAAAAATGCTATAATTTGGATAATGGGGGACTTCAACCTCCCTGATATAAATTGGAATAGCTACTCTATAGAAAAGCACCAAAACACAAAAGAAATAAATGAAATGTTTATCAATACCATCCAAAATCTAAACTTAGACCAAATTAATAAAAAACCAACAAGAAACCATAATATACTAGATTTATTTTTAACGAACAGACCAGGACTAGTATTAGATTATGAAATAATCCCTGGACTTTCAGATCATGATATTGTCAGAGTAAATAACAAAATAAAAATCCAAATTAGCAAGAAACCTAAAAGAATAATTTATCTCTGGAATAAATGTAACACAACAGAACTACATCAAGCAGCAATAAAATTCCAAACCAATTTTCTTACTAAATACAATATAGATAGTCCAGTTGAAGATATTTGGCAATTTATAAAAACCAACTTAAAAGCAATAATGGCTGACTCTGTGCCAACAAAACAAACATCAAATAAAATTAACAAATGTTGGTTTAACACTAAACTAAAGAAACTGTGTAAACAAAAAGAAAATCTATTCAAAAAGATTAAGGCAACTAATTCAATTAGACTACATATAAAATACCTAAAAATTAAACATTTAACTCAGAAACTAAGCAGACAGCTGCAGAATGAATATGTAAACAATGTAATTTCTAAAGATAATAATAAAAACTTATGGTCCTACATTAAATCAAGAAAAATGGACACTACAGGCATAGCTCCACTAAAAGGCCAAAACAACGAAACTTATAATGATAATGAAACTAAAGCTAATATCCTAAACACACACTTTGCATCATCTTTTTCAAATCCAGGTGACAAAGAAATCTTCATAAATTTAAACAAACTAGAAGAGATAGGAAATATAAATGTAGATGAATAAGGCATTAAACAACTCCTAACCAACTTAAAAGTAAACAAAGCTTCTGGTCCAGATGAAATACCAGCAAGACTGCTTAAAGAACTAACTAATGAAATATCTCCAATCTTTAAAATACTTTTTCAGGCCTCTCTAAACCAGGGCAAAGTGCCCAAAGATTGGAAATTAGCCAATGTAACCCCCCTTTTCAAAAAAGGAGATAAATCTGACCCCGGAAATTATAGACCTGTTTCTCTAACAAGCATAACATGTAAATTACTTGAACATATAATATATAGTAGTATAGTAAATCATCTAGACAAACTGTGCCCACACCAACATGGCTTCAGGAAAAATAGATCATGTGAGACTCAATTGATAGGCTTAATAGATGACTTGTCTAAGGGATTAGATAATAACAACCAAATTGATGCTATATTACTAGATTTTTCAAAAGCATTTGATAAAGTTCATCATTCTAGTCTTCTTAAAAAACTTAAATACTTTGGAATCTCTGGTCCCTTACATCAGTGGATTCAGGACTTTCTTATAGGCAGAGAACAAACAGTGATAATAAATGGCTCTAAGTCATCACCAATAACAGTAAACTCAGGAGTTCCACAAGGAACTGTTCTAGTGCCCCTACTATTTCTAATTTACATTAATGATCTGCCAAATTGCATCAACACAGGCACAAAAGTAAGATTATTTGCTGATGATTGCATAATTTATAGAATAATAAAGACAGGAAAAGATAGTGAACTTTTACAAAAAGACCTAGATGAACTACAAAAATGGGAATCAAACTGGAGTATGTCTTTTCACCCAGGAAAATGTCAACTAATAAGGGTATCCAAGAAAAAGAAACAAATAATAACAAACTACTTCATTCATGGTAAAGAATTAACTCAAACTAGCAATGCTAAGTATCTAGGAGTAATAATAAATGATAAGTTATCTTGGAACCCTCACATTGATGAAGTAATTAAAAAATCAAACAAAACATTAGGATTCATAAAAAGGAACTTTTACAAATGTAATAAGAATATAAAACTAAAATGCTATCTCACATTAGTTAGGCCTATACTAGAATATGCAGGATCTGTATGGGACCCGTCAACTAAAGAAAACATGAAAAAATTAGAACAAATTCAAAGAAGAGCTGCAAGGTTTATAACTAGTGAATATTCCCAATTGACAAGAGTAACACCCTTAGTCAAATCACTAAACCTAGAAACACTAGAAGACAGAAGGGCAAAGAGTAAAGTAGTAATAATACATAAAGCATTAAACTCTAATTTAGAAATACAACCCAATAACAATCTGTTGCAAAGCTCAGATAAACATAAAGACAAAAACACCTTCCTTGTCCCTTATGCGAGAACAAATGCATATAAGTACTCTTTCTTCCCGAGTGGCATTCGGGCATGGAATGGGTTGCCTGAACAAACCAGGAAAACCAATAACCTAACATCATTTAAAACATTAATAAAAATGCAAGACTAGACTCGGACCACGGATGAGCGTAGGACGCAATAATCTTCTTTATAGAAGGAGCGTCTGTAATGTATAAGATAAGATAATGTGTAAATATTCTCCACTTATTATTCAAATATTCAATAATTTGGCCACGGCATACAAGGGGATAGTGTTGCCAGGACCATGCCCATCCACCTTTACTTTACCCCAACTAATGTCAGGTACCTATAAGAGCTGAATAGACTCAGGGACACTCTTTTGACCTGGTAACTAATCCGAGCTACGCCAGTCGAACGCGCTGCTACGCAGACGTGCCAGCCGCTTTACCAACAACAGATTTGCTGACAATGAATTTTTATTGTTTTGATATTTAGATAGAGGTGTAAAATGGTGTTTATTCCGTATACCTGGACACCTGGGTAAACACGGCGACTCCGCCCGCACATTAGCATTATATTTCCACGATACGGAGGGTCACTTGGCCCCCACCCCTTGATAGATTCGACTGTGAACAGTAGCCCCCTCCCAGTACCTGGGCGTGGTGGCGGGGAATCGACCGAATAGATCCCATGGTATGTTAGACCTCACCCCTTCAACAAGAGTTACAATGAAATTTCGACATCCTAGAAATGATTCTTGACATGACACTTTATTAACTGGTACTTTGAGAATTCGACCGCCTTATGACTTCACTTCTTTTTAATATAGACGCTAGACTGTAAGGCTCATTCGTAATGGATTAAGCGTCTTTGTTTGGCATTCTTTCTTCGTTTATTTCTTGTAGATGGATTTTTTATAAAGTCTAATGAGGACATTGTAAAATTGGATTATTCCATTTTTAATACACGCTTCTGTAAGTTAAGTTTATTTATATTTGTAAGATAGTCTGCCACAAGAAAACCTTACTTCATTGTTATTATTGCTTACATTACCTGCACCTTTGTAGTACGGAAAAAAACGTATCCACACATTTATTTATAGGTCAATAAACTTGGTCATAATTTTAACTGAAAAAGATAATCTCGTATTTCATGTGTGTGTGTGCATTCTGCTTGAGTGCAGAGAAGTTTTCTTTAATCAAATAAATATCGCGACCAATCTTATAATACGTTCAAGATATAAGTTCATAGCCATTATACTTCTAGACTAATCTAGACTGAATAAACCAGTGATTGGTCGACATAGAGTATCCTGTGAGCAATCTGAGCAATGATTAAACTTTGGGAGCACTCATACTCTAAGTACGCGCAGGACATTGTGCCTCATACTGGCCACACTATCCCCTAATAAGAAAGAGAAGCACAAAGAATGAGTACTTTTTAATGTTAATGCTGCTTACCTGATGTTGAGTTTCCAAAACTGAAGACATTTGCCACTGGTATGGTATCGTTTTTTTTCCATAGCAACTTTTTAAAATGAATTATGTGACGGCAACACATCGAACGATATTTACTGAGTAACATTTGAATTATGTGACGGCAACACATCGAACGATATTTACTGAGTAACATTTGAATTATGTGACGGCAACACATCGAACGAGATTAACTGTTAACTACGTAACATTTGAAAGCCTGTATCTTGTTTGGATGCAGCCATTCAAAAATAAACACAGTGGTATAGCCGGGGGGGGGGGGGGGAGGGGAGCAGGGAGAGCGACCGGTTCTCTAAGATCATTTTCCCGAAAGTGGTGCTTTTTAGAATGAAGATAGTTGCGTTTTCAACGAAAAACAATTATGAGTGCAAAACCGTGACATCCGTATAAGAAAAAAGAAGGCCTTTTTAAGAACAAATTAGGGCTTTTTCAGAAACTAAAAATTCGTCAAATTCAAGATATAAAAGTTGAGCCTTTGTTAGAACAAAAACATGGGGCATTTTAAATGATCAATAGAAGGTTCTTCTCGAAATTAAAAGGTTGGCTCTTTCAAGAAAACGGTGGGGCTTTTTTAAGAAGACAATGGGGCCATTTCAAGAAAAAAAACGAGGGCTTTTTTTGAAAAAAAAAAGAAACTAGGAGAGATGCGTTGAAAAGTAAGTCATCTCCTGCCTAGAGATAGAGTCTAGTAACCGCCCAGATGTGCACAATTCTACCTCAACTCGAACTCAAGGACTTTATTGTAATATGGCCTCTCATACTTACATGGCTCTGAATGGGCAACTTGTACGTACTACTACTCTCGGTGTGGGCCTACTTTGTAATATGGCCTCTCATACTTACATGGCTCTGAATGGGCAACTTGTACGTACTACTACTCTCGGTGTACCTACTTTGTAATATGGCCTCTCATACTTACAAGGCTCTGAATGGGCAGCTTGTACGTACTACTACTCTCGGTGTACCTACTTTGTAATATGGCCTCTCATACTTACATGGCTCTGAATGGGCAACTTGTACGTACTACTACTCTCGGTGTACCTACTTTGTAATATGGCCTCTCATACTTACATGGCTCTGAATGGGCAACTTGTACGTACGACTACTCTCGGTGTAGGCCTACTTTGTAATATGGCCTCTCATACTTACATGGCTCAGAATGGGCAACTTGTACGTACTACTACTCTCGGTGTACCTTCTTTGTAATATGGCCTCTCATACTTACATGGCTCTGAATGGGCAACTTGTACGTACTACTACTCTCGGTGTACCTACTTTGTAATATGGCCTCTCATACTTACATGGCTCTGAATGGGCAACTTGTACGTACTACTACTCTCGGTGTACCTACTTTGTAATATGGCCTCTCATACTTACATGGCTCTGAATGGGCAACTTGTACGTACTACTACTCTCGGTGTAGGCCTACTTTGTAATATGGCCTCTCATACTTACATGGCTCTGAATGGGCAACTTGTACGTACTACTACTCTCGGTGTAGGCCTACTTTGTAATATGGCCTCTCATACTTACATGGCTCTGAATGGGCAACTTGTACGTACTACTACTCTCGGTGTACCTACTTTGTAATATGGCCTCTCATACTTACATCACTCTGAATGGGCAACTTGTACGTACTACTACTCTCGGTGTAGGCCTACTTTGTAATATGGCCTCTCATACTTACATGGCTCTGAATGGGCAACTTGTACGTACTACTACTCTCGGTGTAGGCCTACTTTGTAATATGGCCTCTCATACTTACATGGCTCTGAATGGGCAACTTGTACGTACTACTACTCTCGGTGTACCTACTTTGTAATATGGCCTCTCATACTTACATGGCTCTGAATGGGCAACTTGTACGTACTACTACTCTCGGTGTACCTACTTTGTAATATGGCCTCTCATACTTACATGGCTCTGAATGGGCAACTTGTACGTACTACTACTCTCGGTGTACCTACTTTGTAATATGGCCTCTCATACTTACATGGCTCTGAATGGGCAACTTGTACGTACTACTACTCTCGGTGTAGGCCTACTTTGTAATATGGCCTCTCATACTTACATGGCTCTGAATGGGCAACTTGTACGTACTACTACTCTCGGTGTACCTACTTTGTAATATGGCCTCTCATACTTACATGGCTCTGAATGGGCATTTTGTACGTACTACTACTCTCAGTGTACCTACTTTGTAATATGGCCTCTCATACTTACATGGCTCTGAATGGGCAACTTGTACGTACTACTACTCTCGGTGTACCTACTTTGTAATATGGCCTCTCATACTTACATGGCTCTGAATGGGCAACTTGTACGTACTACTACTCTCGGTGTACCTACTTTGTAATATGGCCTCTCATACTTACATGGCTCTGAATGGGCAACTTGTACGTACTACTACTCTCGGTGTACCTACTTTGTAATATGGCCTCTCATACTTACATGGCTCTGAATGGGCAACTTGTACGTACTACTACTCTCGGTGTACCTACTTTGTAATATGGCCTCTCATACTTACATGGCTCTGAATGGGCAACTTGTACGTACTACTACTCTCGGTGTACCTACTTTGTAATATGGCCTCACATACTTACATGGCTCTGAATGGGCAACTTGTACGTACTACTACTCTCGGTGTACCTACTTTGTAATATGGCCTCTCATACTTACATGGCTGTGAATGGGCAACTTGTACGTACTACTACTCTCGGTGTGGGCCTACTTTGTAATATGGCCTCTCATACTTACATGGCTTTGAATGGGCAACTTGTACGTACTACTACTCTCGGTGTACCTACTTTGTAATATGGCCTCTCATACTTACATGGCTCTGAATGGGCAACTTGTACGTACTACTACTCTCGGTGTAGGCCTACTTTGTAATATGGCCTCTCATACTTACATGGCTCTGAATGGGAAACTTGTACGTACTACTACTCTCGGTGTAGGCCTACTTTGTAATATGGCCTCTCATACTTACATGGCTCTGAATGGGCAACTTGTACGTACTACTACTCTCGGTGTAGGCCTACTTTGTAATATGGCCTCTCATACTTACATGGCTCTGAATGGGCAACTTGTACGTACTACTACTCTCGGTGTACCTACTTTGTAATATGGCCTCTCATACTTACATGGCTCTGAATGGGCAACTTGTACGTACTACTACTCTCGGTGTACCTACTTTGTAATATGGCCTCTCATACTTACATGGCTCTGAATGGGCAACTTGTACGTACTACTACTCTCGGTGTACCTACTTTGTAATATGGCCTCTCATACTTACATGGCTCTGAATGGGCAACTTGTACGTACTACTACTCTCGGTGTACCTACTTTGTAATATGGCCTCTCATACTTACATGGCTCTGAATGGGCAACTTGTACGTACTACTACACTCGGTGTAGGCCTACTTTGTAATATGGCCTCTCATACTTACATGGCTCTGAATGGGCAACTTGTACGTACTACTACTCTCGGTGTGGGTCTACTTTGTAATATGGCCTCTCATACTTACATGGCTCTGAATGGGCAACTTGTACGTACTACTACTCTCGGTGTAGGCCTACTTTGTAATATGGCCTCTCATACTTACATGGCTCTGAATGGGCAACTTGTACGTACTACTACTCTCGGTGTAGGCCTACTTTGTAATATGGCCTCTCATACTTACATGGCTCTGAATGGGCAACTTGTACGTACTACTACTCTCGGTGTGGGCCTACTTTGTAATACGGCCTCTCATACTTACATGGCTCTGAATGGGCAACTTGTACGTACTACTACTCTCGGTGTACCTACTTTGTAATATGGCCTCTCATACTTACATGGCTCTGAATGGGCAACTTGTACGTACTACTACTCTCGGTGTAGGCCTACTTTGTAATATGGCCTCTCATACTTACATGGCTCTGAATGGGCAACTTGTACGTACTACTACTCTCGGTGTAGGCCTACTTTGTAATATGGCCTCTCATACTTACATGGCTCTGAAAGGGCAACTTGTACGTACTACTACTCTCGGTGTACCTACTTTGTAATATGGCCTCTCATACTTACATGGCTCTGAATGGGCAACTTGTACGTACTACTACTCTCGGTGTACCTACTTTGTAATATGGCCTCTCATACTTACATGGCTCTGAATGGGCAACTTGTACGTACTACTACTCTCGGTGTGGGCCTACTTGGTAATATGGCCTCTCATACTTACATGGCTCTGAATGGGCAACTTGTACGTACTACTACTCTCGGTGTACCTACTTTGTAATATGGCCTCTCATACTTACATGGCTCTGAATGGGCAACTTGTACGTACTACTACTCTCGGTGTGGGCCTACTTTGTAACATGGCCTCTCATACTTACATGGCTCTGAATGGGCAACTTGTACGTACTACTACTCTCGGTGTACCTACTTTGTAATATGGCCTCTCATACTTACATGGCTCTGAATGGGCAACTTGTACGTACTACTACTCTCGGTGTGGGCCTACTTTGTAATATGGCCTCTCATACTTACATGGCTCTGAATGGGCAACTTGTACGTACTACTACTCTCTGTGTAGGCCTACTTTGTAATATGGCCTCTCATACTTACATGGCTCTGAATGGGCAACTTGTACGTACTACTACTCTCGGTGTGGGCCTACTTTGTAATATGGCCTCTCATACTTACATGGCTCTGAATGGGCAACTTGTACGTTCTACTACTCTCGGTGTGGGCCTACTTTGTAATATGGCCTCTCATACTTACATGGCTCTGAATGGGCAACTTGTACGTACTACTACTCTCGGTGTGGGCCTACTTTGTAATATGGCCTCTCATACTTACATGGCTCTAAATGGGCAACTTGTACGTACTACTACTCTCGGTGTAGGCCTACTTTGTAATATGGCCTCTCATACTTACATGGCTCTGAATGGGCAACTTGTACGTACTACTACTCTCGGTGTAGGCCTACTTTGTAATATGGCCTCTCATACTTACATGGCTCTGAATGGGCAACTTGTACGTACTACTACTCTCGGTGTGGGCCTACTTTGTAATATGGCCTGTCATACTTACATGGCTCTGAATGGGCAACTTGTTCGTACTACTACTCTCGGTGTGGGCCTACTTTGTAATATGGCCTCTCATACTTACATGGCTCTGAATGGGCAACTTGTACGTACTACTACTCTCGGTGTGGGCCTACTTTGTAATATGGCCTCTCATACTTACATGGCTCTGAATGGGCAACTTGTACGTACTACTACTCTCGGTGTAGGCCTACTTTGTAATATGGCCTCTCATACTTACATGGCTCTGAATGGGCAACTTGTACGTACTACTACTCTCGGTGTAGGCCTACTTTGTAATATGGCCTCTCATACTTACATGGCTCTGAATGGGCAACTTGTACGTACTACTACTCTCGGTGTAGGCCTACTTTGTAATATGGCCTCTCATACTTACATGGCTCTGAATGGGCAACTTGTACGTACTACTACTCTCGGTGTACCTACTTTGTAATATGGCCTCTCATACTTACATGGCTCTGAATGGGCAACTTGTACGTACTACTACTCTCGGTGTAGGCCTACTTTGTAATATGGCCTCTCCTACTTACATGGCTCTGAATGGGCAACTTGTACGTACTACTACTCTCAGTGTGGGCCTACTTTGTAATATGGCCTCTCATACTTACATGGCTCTGAATGGGCAACTTGTACGTACTACTACTCTCGGTGCACCTACTTTGTAATATGGCCTCTCATACTTACATGGCTCTGAATGGGCAACTTGTACGTACTACTACTCTCGGTGTACCTACTTTGTAATATGGCCTCTCATACTTACATTGCTCTGAATGGGCAACTTGTACGTACTACTACTCTCGGTGTGGGCCTACTTTGTAATATGGCCTCTCATACTTACATGGCTCTGAATGGGCAACTTGTACGTACTACTACTCTCGGTGTACCTACTTTGTAATATGGCCTCTCATACTTACATGGCTCTGAATGGGCAACTTGTACGTACTACTACTCTCGGTGTGGGCCTACTTTGTAATATGGCCTCTCATACTTACATGGCTCTGAATGGGCAACTTGTACGTACTACTACTATCGGTGTACCTACTTTGTAATATGGCCTCTCATACTTACATGGCTCTGAATGGGCAACTTGTACGTACTACTACTCTCGGTGTGGGCCTACTTTGTAATATGGCCTCTCATACTTACATGGCTCTAAATGGGCAACTTGTACGTACTACTACTCTCGGTGTACCTACTTTGTAATATGGCCTCTCATACTTACATGGCTCTGAATGGGCAACTTGTACGTACTACTACTCTCGGTGTGGGCCTACTTTGTAATATGGCCTCTCATACTTACATGGCTCTGAATGGGCAACTTGTACGTACTACTACTCTCGGTGTAGGCCTACTTTGTAATATGGCCTCTCATACTTACATGGCTCTGAATGGGCAACTTGTACGTACTACTACTCTCGGTGTGGGCCTACTTTGTAATATGGCCTCTCATACTTACATGGCTGTGAATGGGCAACTTGTACGTACTACTACTCTCGGTGTGGGCCTACTTTGTAATATGGCCTCTCATACTTACATGGCTCTGAATGGGCAACTTGTACGTACTACTACTCTCGGACTGGGCCTACTTTGTAATATGGCCTCTCATACTTACATGGCTCTGAATGGGCAACTTGTACGTACTACTACTCTCGGTGTAGGCCTACTTTGTAATATGGCCTCTCATACTTACATGGCTCTGAATGGGCAACTTGTACGTACTACTACTCTCGGTGTAGGCCTACTTTGTAATATGGCCTGTCATACTTACATGGCTCTGAATGGGCAACTTGTACGTACTACTACTCTCGGTGTGGGCCTACTTTGTAATATGGCCTCTCATACTTACATGGCTCTGAATGGGCAACTTGTACGTACTACTACTCTCGGTGTGGGCCTACTTTGTAATATGGCCTCTCATACTTACATGGCTCTGAATGGGCAACTTGTACGTACTACTACTCTCGGTGTGGGCCTACTTTGTAATATGGCCTCTCATACTTACATGGCTCTGAATGGGCAACTTGTACGTACTACTACTCTCGGTGTAGGCCTACTTTGTAATATGGCCTCTCATACTTACATGGCTCTGAATGGGCAACTTGTACGTACTACTACTCTCGGTGTAGGCCTACTTTGTAATATGGCCTCTCATACTTACATGGCTCTGAATGGGCAACTTGTACGTACTACTACTCTCGGTGTAGGCCTACTTTGTAATATGGCCTCTCATACTTACATTGCTCTGAATGGGCAACTTGTACGTACTACTACTCTCGGTGTACCTACTTTGTAATATGGCCTCTCATACTTACATGGCTCTGAATGGGCAACTTGTACGTACTACTACTCTCGGTGTACCTACTTTGTAATATGGCCTCTCATACTTACATGGCTCTGAATGGGCAACTTGTACGTACTACTACTCTCGGTGTACCTACTTTGTAATATGGCCTCTCATACTTACATGGCTCTGAATGGGCAACTTGTACGTACTACTACTCTCGGTGTAGGCCTACTTTGTAATATGGCCTCTCATACTTACATGGCTCTGAATGGGCAACTTGTACGTACTACTACTCTCGGTGTACCTACTTTGTAATATGGCCTCTCATACTTACATGGCTCTGAATGGGCAACTTGTACGTACTACTACTCTCGGTGTACCTACTTTGTAATATGGCCTCTCATACTTACATTGCTCTGAATGGGCAACTTGTACGTACTACTACTCTCGGTGTAGGCCTACTTTGTAATATGGCCTCTCATACTTACATGGCTCTGAATGGGCAACTTGTACGTACTACTACTCTCGGTGTAGGCCTACTTTGTAATATGGCCTCTCATACTTACATGGCTCTGAATGGGCAACTTGTACGTACTACTACTCTCGGTGTACCTACTTTGTAATATGGCCTCTCATACTTACATGGCTCTGAATGGGCAACTTGTACGTACTACTACTCTCGGTGTACCTACTTTGTAATATGGCCTCTCATACTTACATTGCTCTGAATGGGCAACTTGTACGTACTACTACTCTCGGTGTAGGCCTACTTTGTAATATGGCCTCTCATACTTACATGGCTCTGAATGGGCAACTTGTACGTACTACTACTCTCGGTGTACCTACTTTGTAATATGGCCTCTCATACTTACATGGCTCTGAATGGGCAACTTGTACGTACTACTACTCTCGGTGTAGGCCTACTTTGTAATATGGCCTCTCATATTTACATGGCTCTGAATGGGCAACTTGTACGTACTACTACTCTCGGTGTACCTACTTTGTAATATGGCCTCTCATACTTACATGGCTCTGAATGGGCAACTTGTACGTACTACTACTCTCGGTGTAGGCCTACTTTGCTTCTCCTTTTCAACAGAGATCCATTCCGGTGCGACCGAATGCCCAGCAAAAAAAAACAGGTCTTCTGCGAGAAGGCTGCTTCTCTTCAGAGCAAATTGAAAAACGTGTCTTGAGTATACGTCCTTTTCTAGGTCACAAGTTCATTCTCTGTAGTTCTAGCTAACAGGTTGACTCTCAATGTTCTAGCTAACAGGTTGACTCTCAATGTTCTAGCTAACAGGTTGACTCTCAATATTCTAGCTAACAGGTTGACTCTCAATGTTCTAGCTAACAGGTTGACTCTCAATGTTCCCCATGTTGTTGATCTAGAGGCAGCCTGATTTCTATGATGGCACTATTTACAAAATGGCTAGATTGTTCAATAAGAACACAACATGTAGATAGCCTAGTGCAGTGGTTCTTAACCTTTTTGAAGTCGGGGAGCACTTTTGATCATGACAAAAATTTGGGGAGCACCAAAATCAAGGAGTAAAAAAAAAAAACAAATACGTACGACTTTTATTGAAAATAAAAGATTATAACATAAAAGTTTAATATACAAATTTTTAATAAACATAAATTTAATAAGTAAAAAATAACATTGAGCAAAATTTAATTCATAAAAATAAAAAGATTCAGATCTAATGTGAAACCTGAGCTTGACGGTTTTTACAAATTTCAGTGATATTAGGCCTAATTTTAGAAATAGCTACCCTCAATTCTTCATCCAAATTAGTAAGTGTTGCTCGTTTTTTTAGTTTTTATGTTGTTGACTATCGAGAAACCGAGTTCACACAAATATGATGTTGAAAATTGCAACAAGATTTTAAGTGCCTTCATGTAGAGAGCTGAGTATTCTTCTTGCACAAAGATCCAAAATTCCTCCAGAACCATTTCGGAAAATTTTATTTTAAGTGTACGATTCGATGATAGGTTGATTAATTCTTCTTCTTCTTGGTATGACAACTTACTATTTGATGTATCCACCGTGGCAAAGGGATTACGTATCCAGTCATATGTTTCTACGTTTATTGATGGAAAATAAAATTCAATCTTTTCTTCTAATAAAGTTAAATGCTCTGTTACTGCTGAACAAAGCACTACGCTTTATCTGTGTCACCTTTCGAACGTCCGAAGTGGCAGCTGCTGAGGTGATGGATAACATACCACCCCTTCAGCTTAGGAGAGAACGCGCTGTCATAACGACCTACGAGCGCTATAAGAGACTCGAGGAAAGCTTCCCAACCAGAGTCTTAGTAGACACCTGGATGGGTAGTAAGAGAATAAAGATGCAGTCCTTTATGCACCACGCAACAAGGCTGTCATCCGAAATCGACCTACCCGATACAAGGCTGCCTATGCAAAGGTACTCGAGTTTCTCTCCGGGGAACACGCCAACGCTCCCCCAAATACGAACGAAACTGAAGGACACCTCAGTTAGCAAAACGTCCGACCCAAAACTACTCAGAAAAGTTGCCATGGACACGCTAAATGCCCTACCGCCCGGGGCTGTCCATGTCTACACTGACGGGTCGGCTAATGCAGACACCGGTACCGCCGGCTTTGGTGTTTACATAGAGTACCCCGGCAACCTGAATAGAGACGAAATATGGGGGCCTTGCGACGGTCTGTGCAACTACGGCGCAGAGATCGAGGCCATCAGTCGGGCTCTGGAGTGGATCCGCCTTCGCCACGTCGAAGGCGCCCTCGGCTCTACGACCGTCACCATCTTGACTGATGCGTTGTCGGTGCTCCAAGTTATTGAGAATCTGAGCAACTGGCCCCCTCAGATAGAAACAATTCTAATGGCTTCAGACGAGCTAAGCCAGCGCTTTGGAGACCGCGTGCTACTGCAGTGGGTCCCAGGGCATACAGGCCTACCTGGCAATGAGAGAGCAGACCACCTTGCCAAAATAAAGGTGGGCTGAGCACACCCACCTCCGAGGAGCCCGGCAGCATGCCATGCTCCTTTGAGAAGGCCCGTACATTGATCCGGAGGTGGGAGACAGAAAAGTTGAACGAGAGCTGGGAGAGCTCTGACAAGGGCCGAGAAGTCTGGCGGCATTTGCCCCGCCCTAACCGCGCCGACCCATGGTAGTGCCTAAATAGGTCGGAACAGAGTATCATATCTCAATTCCGCACTGGCCACTGCCCCATTGGGGCACACTTCGCCAGGTTCCGGCCTAATTACGACTCGCGGTGTCGCCACTGTGGGGAGGAGGAGGAGACAGTGGAGCATATCCTGCGGGAGTGCCCCCGTCTCGTCGATCGAGGAGATGGGACGGGTGACCCACTATCCACTGTTCTCTACGGAGATAGAGCCGTGCGAAAACGCACGGCTGAGTTCTTGTTCAGAGCTACAAGCCACTACAAGGGAATAATACTCCCAGCTCTTGCTTCCAATAGGAGTTCTAGTTAGTTAGTTAGTTAGTTAGTTACTGCTGAAATAATTTCGTCGGTAGTGTTATCATTAAGAGAAGGAAAGGCTTCAACATTAATCACATAAATTTTATTAATGTAGCATTAGTACAAGTGAGTCAAAACTTCGTTACAAAAACAGTAAAAATAGGCAAAAAGGCCGATTTTTCCCCTATTATAAGCATTTGTTCAGCTCAATCAGATAGAGTAAGTGAGTGAACATTAAATTTTGAGTTTCATAATTTCGCGGAGCACTTGCAACTACCTCGCGGAGCACCAGTGCTCCGCGGAGCACCGGTTAAGAACCACTGGCCTAGTGTCTTAAAGTTTCAACTAGATTGTTCAAAAAGAACACAACATGTACATAGCCTAGTATCTTATAGTTTCAACTAGATTGTTCAAAAAGAACACAACATGTACATAGCCTAGTATCTTATAGTTTCAACTAGATTGTTCAATAAGAACACAACATGTACAAAGCCTAGTGTCTTAAGTTTCAACTAGATTGTACAATAAGAACACAACATGTACATAGCCTAGCGTCTTAAGTTTCAACTAGATTGTACAATAAGAACACAACATGTACATAGCCTAGTATTATAAAGTTTAAACTAGATTGTTCAATAAGAACACAACATGTACATAGCCTAGTATCTTAAAGTTTCAACTAGATTGTTCAAAAAGAACACAACATGTACATAGCCTAGTATCTTATAGTTTCAACTAGATTGTTCAATAAGAACACAACATGTACAAAGCCTAGTGTCTTAAGTTTCAACTAGATTGTACAATAAGAACACAACATGTACATAGCCTAGTATCTTAAAGTTTCAACTAGATTGTTCAATAAGAACACAACATGTACATAGCCTAGCGTCTTAAGTTTCAACTAGATTATTCAATAAGAACACAACATGTACATAGTCTAGTATCTTAAAGTTTCAACTAGATTATTCAATAAGAACACAACATGTACATAGCCTAGTATATTCAAGTTTCAACTAGATTGTTCAATAAGAACACAACATGTACATAGCCTAGCGTCTTAAGTTTCAACTAGATTATTCAATAAGAACACAACATGTACATAGTCTAGTATCTTTAATTTTCAACTAGATTGTTCAATAAGAACACAACATGTACATAGCCTAGTATATTCAAGTTTCAACTAGATTGTTCAATAAGAACACAACATGTACATAGCCTAGTATCTTAAAGTTTCAACTAGATTGTTCAAAAAGAACACAACATGTATATAGCCTAGTATCTTAAAATTTCAACTAGATTGTTCAATAAGAACACAACATGTACATAGCCTAGTATCTTAAAGTTTCAACTAGATTGTTCAATAAGAACACAACATGTACTCAGCCTAGTATCTTAAAGTTTCAACTAGATTATTGATGTCGCTCTTATCAATTTTACATATACTTTATTGCAATCGTCTGAATATGGTCAATAAAAAGCATTCATGTACTCCGACTCCTGTTAATCTATTACAGAGGTGGGCAATTGCGTATCTTTGTTAAGTACAGCTCCTTTAAACATTTAAAGCCGTTTGAAACAAAACATTTTCAGAATTTTGATGAAATACTTTTATAGAGACTAATTTAGTGAAGCTTTCAAGTTATACGCCGTTTGTCAGAACATTTTTTTTTGCTACAGTTTCAAATTATTTAGCCAGGTTCATCGAAGCTCTAGGACATTATCTATCATTTCGTCAGATCTATCTTAGTATGCGTTTCAAACTACTACACTATTTTTTTCTTTTGTTTATCTTAAGGTCATTACAGGTATACAAACACAAATAGGACCTACAACCAAAAATAAATTATATATTTAGAATGTAAAATATTCAAAATGCTTCTCATGGTTTTGTATTTTAAAGTGTTTTCCATTTTTTGGAACTGACAATATAAAGAACCCTGACATAATCATGGCATTTATTTCCTAACAAAGTCATGGTTGTAAAGACAAAGTCAATTAATCAAGCTAAAGATAAAGTGTTTAAGCCAGGGAACGGAGAACGAAGACAGAGTGATACGAGTGGGAGAGAGAGAGAAAGAGAGAAAGATGGGGAGAAGAAAAGGGAAGCGGAAACCAGAGGATTAGATAGAAAATCGAATTTTAAGTGGAGTTCATAGAAAGCCAGCCAGGCGTTAAAACACTTGTCTGGGTTTTCCTCTGATGACACGTTTTGTTTGGAACATAGGCTGATATGAGAAAATGTTAAACTTTAGTTCAGCTTTATTTAAATTAAAGAGTGCAGGCGTCTTTTAGAAAGCTTACAACCTACAGTGTGAAGACAAGGGGAGTTTCTTTATGTTACAAGATGCATAAGACATGAATCTTGGTGCAATTAAAGTCTAAATATATTGGCTATATGTAATTGCTCTGGAGTTTGTAATTGGTAGATCAACTCTGTATGTCTTTCTAATGAAAATTGTTTTATATGGTAGAAATTATTTCCACACATCGAGAGCTTAGCTCTTTTATCCAATTGTGTCGCTCAAGAACTCTTGATTTCATAGCCGAGACTATGAGACCTGTATATTACTCTGCGGTTGCGCCTAGTTGGTTTAGGCCAGAGAAATGATAAATCTAAAGCGGATTCATCTACTATGTAAAACTGAAGAGCTACGTACTTTCCTGTATGATATAACTCAACTGGGTTCATCGACTTATCCTGTGTAAAACTGGAGAGCTGTGGGCACTACTATATGATATGCTCAACTCGATTGTATTTTTTATATTAAACCACTAATTATATATATTGAAATTTTATTAAATCCACTGAGGGCTGTTGTACTTGTGAATTTTGTTAAGATGTATTTCCCAATGTCAAATATTCATGTTTTCTTACACGCAATTGAACTGACAGTCCTCGAAGAGTAAGCCACTCTTTCAAGTCAGGTTCCTATATATAATACGTTTGTTTTGTTATCGTCTGACCGCTAGTTATCAAATTCTTAATCTAAAATGTAATATAACATTCTACACCATTCAAGAAAACATCACATAATACCACATTCGTATCGGTATGTCTTTATATGATATTGTTTATCTCAGTTTATTTATAGACTATCCCCCAGACAGGTTAATATACATTGTATCGGCTGCTAAATTTTAAGTAGGTTGACAAAAAAAATTTGATATCTCTTACATTTCCCAAATAAAAAGAATTTCGCACTTGCCAAATGACGAGAAAGAATAAAACAGCTTGCAATGGTGCCTCGAAATTCTCTTTAAAAAAAGGCCATCATTCAGTTATACATGTTGACATAGATGCCATATTCCTGCTATTATACTGTTGTAGATTTTGACATCAATGCCAATACTCCTACCCTTATTCAATTATACATGTTGACATAAATGCCCATATTCCTACCCTTATTTAGTTATAGATGTTGCCATAGATGCCCATATCCCTACCCTTATCTAGTTATACATGTTGACATAGATGCCCATATTCCTACCCTTATCTAGTTATACATGTTGACATAGATGCCGATATTCCTACCCTTATCTAGTTATACGTGTTGACATAGATGCCCATATTCCTACCCTTATCTAGTTATACCAATTGACACAGATGCCCAAATTCTTACCCATATCTTGTTATACATGTTGACATACATGCCCTTTTTCCTACCCTTATCTAGTTATACATGTTAACATAGATGCCCATATTCCTACCCTTATCTAATTATACATGTTGACATAGATGCCCATATTCCTACCCTTATCTAGTTATAAATGTTGACATAGATACCAATATTCCTACACTTATCTAGTTATACATGTTGACATAGTTGCCCATATTCCTACCCTTATCTAGTTATACATGTTGACATAGATGCCGATATTCCTACCCTTATCTAGTTATACATGTTGACATAGATGCCCATATTCCTACCCTTATCTAGTTATACATGTTGCCATAGATGCCCATATTCCTACCCTTATCTAGGTATACATGTTGACATAGATGCCCATATTCCTACCCAAATCTAGTTATACATGTTGACATAGATGCCCATATTCCTACCCATATCTAGTTATACATGTTGACATAGATGCCCATATTCCTACCCTTATCTAGTTATACATGTTGACATAGATGCTCATATTCCTACCCTTATCTAGTTATACATGTTGACATAGATGCCCATATTCCTACCCTTATCTAGTTATACATGTTGACAAAGATGCCCATATTCCTACCCTTATCTAGTTATACATGTTGACATAGATGCCCATATTCCTACCCTTATCTAGTAATACATGTTGACATAGATGGCCATACTCCTACATTTATCTAGTTATACATGTTGCCATAGATGCCCATACTCCTACCCATATCTAGTTATACATGTTGACATAGATGCCCATATTCCTACCAATATCTAGTTATACATTTTGACATAGATGCACATATTCCTAACCTTATCTAGTTATACATGTTGACATAGATGCCCATATTCCTGCTCATATCTAGTTATACATGTTGCCGTAGATGCCAATATTCCTACCCTTATCTAGTTATACATGTTACCATAGATGCCCATATTCCTACCCATATCTAGTTATATATGTTGACATAGATGCACATATTCCTACCCTTATCTAGTTATACATGTTACAAAAGATGCCCATATTCCTACCCATATCTAGTTATATATGTTGACATAAATGCCCATATTCCTACCCATATTTAGTTATACATGTTGACATAGATGCCCATATTCCTACCCTTATCTAGTTATACATGTTGACATAGATTCACATATTCCTACCCTTATCTAGTTATACATGTTGACATAGATGCCCATTTTCTACCCTTATCTAGTTATACATGTTGACATAGATGCCAATACTCCTACCCTTATTCAATTATACATGTTGACATAAATGCCCATATTCCTACCCTTATTTAGTTATAGATGTTGCCATAGATGCCCATATCCCTACCCTTATCTAGTTATACATGTTGACATAGATGCCCATATTCCTACCCTTATCTAGTTATACATGTTGACATAGATGCCGATATTCCTACCCTTATCTAGTTATACGTGTTGACATAGATGCCCATATTCCTACCCTTATCTAGTTATACCAATTGACACAGATGCCCAAATTCTTACCCATATCTTGTTATACATGTTGACATACATGCCCTTTTTCCTACCCTTATCTAGTTTTACATGTTAACATAGATGCCCATATTCCTACCCTTATCTAATTATACATGTTGACATAGATGCCCATATTCCTACCCTTATCTAGTTATAAATGTTGACATAGATACCAATATTCCTACACTTATCTAGTTATACATGTTGACATAGTTGCCCATATTCCTACCCTTATCTAGTTATACATGTTGACATAGATGCCGATATTCCTACCCTTATCTAGTTATACATGTTGACATAGATGCCCATATTCCTACCCTTATCTAGTTATACATGTTGCCATAGATGCCCATATTCCTACCCTTATCTAGGTATACATGTTGACATAGATGCCCATATTCCTACCCAAATCTAGTTATACATGTTGACATAGATGCCCATATTCCTACCCATATCTAGTTATACATGTTGACATAGATGCCCATATTCCTACCCTTATCTAGTTATACATGTTGACATAGATGCTCATATTCCTACCCTTATCTAGTTATACATGTTGACATAGATGCCCATATTCCTACCCTTATCTAGTTATACATGTTGACAAAGATGCCCATATTCCTACCCTTATCTAGTTATACATGTTGACATAGATGCCCATATTCCTACCCTTATCTAGTAATACATGTTGACATAGATGGCCATACTCCTACATTTATCTAGTTATACATGTTGCCATAGATGCCCATACTCCTACCCATATCTAGTTATACATGTTGACATAGATGCCCATATTCCTACCAATATCTAGTTATACATTTTGACATAGATGCACATATTCCTAACCTTATCTAGTTATACATGTTGACATAGATGCCCATATTCCTGCTCATATCTAGTTATACATGTTGCCGTAGATGCCAATATTCCTACCCTTATCTAGTTATACATGTTACCTTAGATGCCCATATTCCTACCCATATCTAGTTATATATGTTGACATAGATGCACATATTCCTACCCTTATCTAGTTATACATGTTACAAAAGATGCCCATATTCCTACCCATATCTAGTTATATATGTTGACATAAATGCCCATATTCCTACCCATATTTAGTTATACATGTTGACATAGATGCCCATATTCCTACCCTTATCTAGTTATACATGTTGACATAGATTCACATATTCCTACCCTTATCTAGTTATACATGTTGACATAGATGCCCATTTTCTACCCTTATCTAGTTATACATGTTGACATTGATGCCCATATTCCTACCCTTATCTAGTTATACT
Organism: Anisus vortex; assembly: GCA_949126835.1. Taxonomy (NCBI): domain Eukaryota; kingdom Metazoa; phylum Mollusca; class Gastropoda; family Planorbidae; genus Anisus; species Anisus vortex. Next base: position 27,796,957 of record OX421496.1, on the reverse strand, counting down.
TGTTGCCATAGACGCCCATATTCCTACCCATATCTAGTTATACATGTTGCCATAGATGCCCATATTCCTACCCTTATCTAGTTATACATGTTGCCATAGATGCCCATATTCCTACACTTATCTAGTTATACATGTTGACATAGTTGCCCATATTCCTACCCTTATCTAGTTATACATATTGCCATAGATGCCAATATTCCTACCCATATCTAGTTATACATGTTGACAAAGGTGCCCATATTCCTACCCTTATATAGTTATACATGTTGACATAGATGCCTATATTCATACCCTTATCTAGTAATACATGTTGAAATAGATGGCCATACGCCTACATTTATCTAGTTATACATGTTGCCATAGATGCCCATACTCCTAACCTTATCTAGTTATACATGTTGCCATAGATGCCCATACTCCTACCCATATCTAGTTATACATGTTGACATAGATGCCCATATTCCTACCATTATATAGTTATACATGTTGACATAGATGCCCATATTCCTTCCCTTATCTAGTTATACATATTGACATAGATGCCCATATTCCTACGCATATCTAGTTATACATGTTGCCGTAGATGCCCATATTTCTACCCTTTTCTAGTTAACATGTTACCATAGATGCCCATATTCCTACCCATTTCTAGTTATATATGTTGACATAGATGCCCATATTCCTATTCTTATCAAGTTATATCTGTTGACATAGATGCCCATAATCCTACCCTTTTTTAGTTATACATGTTGACATAGATGCCCATATTCCTACCCTTATCTAGTTATACATGTTGACATAGATGCCCATATTCCTACCCTTATTTAGTTATACATGTTGACATAGATGCCCATGTGCCTACCCTTATCTAGTTATACATGTTGACATACATGCCCATATTCCTACCATTAGCTAGTTAAATATGTTAACATAGATGCCCATATTCCTACCCTTATCTAGATATACATGCTGACATAGATGCCCTAAAATCCTACCCTATCTAGTTATAAATGGTGACGTAGATGCCCATGTTCCTACCATTGTCTAGTTTTACATGTTGACATAGATGCCCATATTCCTACCCTTATATAGTTATACATGTTGACATTGATGCCCATATTCCTACCCTTACCTAGTTATACATGTTGACATATATACTTATATTCCTACCCTTATCTAGTTATACATGTTGACATAGATGCTCATATTCCTACCCGTATCTAGTTATACATGTTGACATAGATGCCCATATTCCTACCCTTATATAGTTATACATGTTGACAAAGATGCCCATATTCCTACCCTTATCTAGTTATACATGTTGACATAGATTCCCATATTCCTACCCTTATCTAGTAATACATGTTGACATAGATGGCCATACTCCTACATTTATCTAGTTATACATGTTGCCATAGATGCCCATACTTCTAACCTTATCTAGTTATACATGTTGCCATAGATGCCTATACTCCTACCCATATCTAGTTATACATGTTGACATAGATGCCCATATTCCTACCAATATCTAGTTATACATGTTGACATAGATGCCCATATTCCTACATTTATCAAGTTATACATGTTGACATAGATGCCCATATTCCTACCCATATCTAGTTATACATGTTGCCGTAGATGCCCATATTCCTACCCTTATTTAGTTATACATGTTGACATAGATGCCCATATTCCTACCCATATCTAGTTATACATGTTGACATAGATGCCCATATTCCTACCCTTATCTAGTTATACATGTTACAAAAGATGCCCATATTTCTACCCTTATCTAGTTATACATGTTGACAAAGGTGCCCATATTCCTACCCATATATAGTTATACATGTTGATATAGATGCCTATATTCCTACCCTTATCTAGTAATACATGTTGACACAGATGGCCATACTCCTACATTTATCTAGTTATACATGTTGCCATAGATGCCCATACTCCTTACCTTATCTAGTTATACATGTTGCCATAGATGCCCATACTCCTACCCATATCTAGTTATACATGTTGACATAGATGCCCATATTCCTACCATTATATAGTTATACATGTTGACATAGATGCCCATATTCCTACCCTTATCTAGTTATACATGTTGACATAGATGCCCATATTCCTTCCCATATCTAGTTATACATGTTGCCGTAGATGCCCATATTTCTACCCTTATCTAGTTATACATGTAACCATAGATGCCCATATTCCTACCCATATCTTGTTATATATGTTGACATAGATGCCCATATTCCTACTCATATTTAGTTATACATGTTGACATAGATGCCCATATTCCTACCCTTATCTAGTTATATCTGTTTAAATAGATGCCCATATTCCTACCCTTTTCTAGTTATACATGTTGACATAGATTCACATATTCCTACCCTTACCTAGTTGTACATGTTGACATAGATGCCCATATTTCTACCCTTATCTAGTTATACATGTTGACATAGATGCCCATATTCCTACCCTTATCTAGTTATACTTGTTGCCATAGATGCCCATATTCCTACCCATATCTAGTTATACATGTTGCCATAGATGCCCATATTCCTACCCTTATCTGGTTATACATGTTAACATAGATGCCCATATTCCTACACTTATCTAGTTATACATGTTGACATAGTTGCCCATATTCCTACCCTTATCTAGTTATACATGTTGCCATAGATGACCATATTCCTACCCTTATCTAGTTATACATGTTGACATAGATGCCCATATTCCTTTCCTTATCTAGTTATACATTTTGCAATAGATGCCCATATTTATACCCTTATCTAGTTATACATGTTGCCATAGATGCCCATGTTCCTACCCTTTTCTAGTTATACATGTTGCCATAGATGCCCATATTCCTACCCTTATCTAGTTATACATGTTGACATAGATGCCCATATTCCTACCCATATCTAGTTATACATGTTGACATAGATGGCCATATTCCTACCCTTATCTAGTTATACATGTGGATATAGATGCCCATATTCCCACCCTTATCTAGTTATACATGTTGACATAGTTGCCCATATTCCTACCCTAATCTAGTTATACATGTTGACATAGATGCCCATATTCCTACCCTTATCTAGCTATACATGTTGACATAGATGGCCATATTCCTACCCTTATCTAGTTATACATGTTGACATAGATGCCCATATTCCTACTCTTATCTAGTTATACATGTTGACATAGATGCCCATATTCCTACCCTTATCTAGTTATACATGTTGACATAGATGCCCTTAATCCTACCTTTATCTAGTTATACATGTTGCCATAGATGTCCATACTACTACCCTTATCTAGTTATACATGTTGACATAGATGCCCATACTCCTACCCTTATCTAGTTATACACGTTTACATAGATGCCCATATTCCTACCCTTATATAGTTATACATGTTGACATAGATGCCCATATTCCTACCCTTGTCTAGTTATACATGTTGACATAGATGCCTATATTCCTACCCTTATCTTGTTATACATGTTGACATAGATGCCCATATTCCTACCCTTATCTAGTTATACATGTTGACATAGATGCCCATATTCCTACCCTTATCTAGTTATACATGTTGACATAGATGCCCATATTCCTACCCTTATCTAGTTATACATTTTGACATAGATGCCCATATTCCTACCCTTATCTAGTTATACATGTTGACATAGATGCCCATATTTCTACCCTTATCTAATTATACATGTTGACATAGATGCCCATTTTCCTACCCTTATCTAGTTATACATGTTGCCATAGATTCCCTTTATGCCTACCTTATCTAGTTATACATGTTGCAATAGATGCCCATATTCCTACCCTTATCTAGTTATACATGTTGCCATAGATGCCCATATTCTTACCCTTATCTAGTTTTACATGTTAACATAGATGCCCATATTCCTACCCTTATCTAGTTATACATGTTGACATAGATGCCCATATTACTACCCTTATCTAGTTATACATGTTTACATAGATGCCCATATTCCTACCTTGATCTAGTTATAAATGTTGACATAGATGACCATATTCCTACCCTTATCTAATTATACATGTTGACATAGATGCCCATATTCCTACCCTTATCTAGTTATACATGTTGCCACAGATGCCCATATTCCTACCCTTATCTAGTTATACATGTTGACATAGATGCCCATATTCCTACCCTTATCTAGTTATACATGTTGACATAGATGCCCATATTCCTACCCTTATCTAGTTATACATGTTGACATAGATGCCCATATTCCTACCCTTATCTAGTTATACATGTTGACATAGATGCCCATATTCCTACCCTTATCTAGTTATACATGTTGACATAGATGCCCATATTCCTACCCTTATCTAGTTATACATGTTGATATAGATGCCCATATTCCTACCCTTATCTAGTTATACATGTTTACATAGATGCCCATATTCCTACCTTTATCTAGTTATAAATGTTGACATAGATGACCATATTCCTACCCTTATCTAGTTATACATGTTGACATAGATGCCCATATTCCTACCCTTATCTAGTTATACATGTTGACATAGATGCCCATATTCCTACCCTTATCTAGTTATACATGTTGACATAGATTCCCATATTTCTACCCTTATCTAGTTATACATGTTGACATAGATGCCGATATTCCTACCCTTATCTAGTTATACGTGTTGACATAGATGCCCATATTCCTACCCTTATCTGGTTATACCAATTGATACAGATGCCCAAATTCCTACCCATATCTTGTTATACATGTTGACATACATGCCCTTTTTCCTACCCTTATCTAGTTATACATGTTAACATAGATGCCCATATTCCTACCCTTATCTAATTATACATGTTGACTTAGATGCCCATATTCCTACCCTTATCTAGTTATAAATGTTGACATAGATACCAATATTCCTACACTTATCTAGTTATACATGTTGACATAGTTGCCCATATTTCTACCCTTATCTAGTTATACATGTTGACATAGATGCCGATATTCCTACCCTTATCTAGTTATACATGTTGACATAGATGCCCATATTCCTACCCTTATCTAGTTATACATGTTGCCATAGATGCCCATATTCCTACCCTTATCTAGTTATACATGTTGACATAGATGCCCATATTCCTACCCAAATCTAGTTATACATGTTGATATAGATGCCCATATTCCTACCCATATCTAGTTATACATGTTGACATAGATGCCCATATTCCTACCCTTATCTAGTTATACATGTTGACATAGATGCCCATATTCCTACCCTTATTTAGTTATACATGTTGACATAGATGCCCATATTCCTACCCTTATCTAGTTATACATGTTGACATACATGCCAATATTCCTACCCTTAGCTAGTTAAATATGTTAACATAGATGCCCATATTCCTACCCTTATCTAGATATACATGCTGACATAGATGCCCTAAATTCCTACCCTATCTAGTTATAAATGGTGACGTAGATGCCCATGTTCCTACCATTGTCTAGTTTTACATGTTGACATAGATGCCCATATTCCTACCCTATTTAGTTATACATGTTGACATAGATGCCCATATTCCTACCCTTATCTAGTTATACATGTTGACATAGATGCCCATATTCCTACCCAAATCTAGTTATACATGTTGACATAGATGCCCATATTCCTACCCATATCTAGTTATACATGTTGACATAGATGCCCATATTCCTACCCTTATCTAGTTATACATGTTGACATAGATGCCCATATTCCTACCCTTATTTAGTTATACATGTTGACATAGATGCCCATATTCCTACCCTTATCTAGTTATACATGTTGACATACATGCCCATATTCCTACCCTTAGCTAGTTAAATATGTTAACATAGATGCCCATATTCCTACCCTTATCTAGATATACATGCTGACATAGATGCCCTAAATTCCTACCCTATCTAGTTATAAATGGTGACGTAGATGCCCATGTTCCTACCATTATCTAGTTTTACATGTTGACATAGATGCCCATATTCCTACCCTATTTAGTTATACATGTTGACATAGATGCCCATATTCCTACCCTTATCTAGTTATACATGTTGACATTGATGCCCATATTCCTACCCTTACCTAGTTATACATGTTGACATATAGGCTTATATTCCTACCCTTATCTAGTTATACATGTTGACATAGATGCTCATATTCCTACCCTTATCTAGTTATACTTGTTGACAAAGATGCCCATATTCCTACCCTTATCTAGTTATACATGTTGACATAGATGCCCATATTCCTACCCTTGTCTAGTAATACATATTGACATAGATGGCCATACTCCTACATTTATCTAGTTATACATGTTGCCATAGATGCCCATACTCCTAACCTTATCTAGTTATACATGTTGCCATAGATGCCCATACTCCTACCCATATCTAGTTATACATGTTGACATAGATGCCCATATTCCTACCCTTATCTAGTTATACATGTTGACATAGATGCCCATATTCCTAACCTTATCTAGTTATTTATGTTGACATAGATGCCCATATTCCTGCCCATATCTAGTTATACATGTTGCCGTAGATGCCCATATTCCTACCCTTATCTAGTTATACATGTTACCATAGATGCCCATATTTCTACCCATATCTAGTTATATATGTTGACATAGATGCCCATATTCCTACCCTTATCTAGTTATACATGTTACAAAAGATGCCCATATTCCTACCCATATCTAGTTATATATGTTGACATAAATTCCCATATTCCTACCCATATTTAGTTATAAATGTTGACATAGATGCCCATATTCCTACCCTTATCTAGTTATACATGTTGACATAGATTCACATATTCCTACCCTTATCTAGTTATACATGTTGACATAGATGCCCATATTTCTACCCTTATCTAGTTATACATGTTGACATAGATGCCCATATTCCTACCCTTATCTAGTTATACATGTTGACATAGATGCCCATATTTCTACCCTTATCTAATTATACATGTTGCCATAGATGACCATATTCCTACCCTTATCTAGTTATACATGTTGACATAGATGCCCATATTCCTTTCCTTATCTAGTTATACATTTTGCCATAGATGCCCATATTTATACCCTTATCTAGTTATACATGTTGCCATAGATGCCCATATTCCTACCCTTATCTAGTTATACATGTTGCCATAGATGCCCATATTCCTACCCTTATCTAGTTATACATGTTGACATAGATGCCCATATTCCTACCCATATCTAGTTATACATGTTGACATAGATGGCCATATTCCTACCCTTATCTAGTTATACATGTGGATATAGATGCCCATATTCCCACCCTTATCTAGTTATACATGTTGACATAGTTGCCCATATTCCTACCCTAATCTAATTATACATGTTGACATAGATGCCCATATTCCTACCCTTATCTAGCTATACATGTTGACATAGATGGCCATATTCCTACCCTTATCTAGTTATACATGTTGACATAGATGCCCATATTCCTACTCTTATCTAGTTATACATGTTGACATAGATGCCCATATTCCTACCCTTATCTAGTTATACATGTTGACATAGATGCCCTTAATCCTACCCTTATCTAGTTATACATGTTGCCATAGATGCCCATACTACTACCCTTATCCAGTTATACATGTTGACATAGATGCCCATACTCCTACCCTTATCTAGTTATACACGTTTACATAGATGCCCATATTCCTACCCTTATATAGTTATACATGTTGACATAGATGCCCATATTCCTACCCTTGTCTAGTTATACATGTTGACATAGATGCCTATATTCCTACCCTTATCTAGTTATACATGTTGACATAGATGCCCATATTCCTACCCTTATCTAGTTATACATGTTGACATAGATGCCCATATTCCTACCCTTATCTAGTTATACATGTTGACATAGATGCCCATATTCCTACCCTTATCTAGTTATACATTTTGACATAGATGCCCATATTCCTACCCTTATCTAGTTATACATGTTGACATAGATGCCCATATTTCTACCCTTATCTAATTATACATGTTGACATAGATGCCCATATTCCTACCCTTATCTAGTTATACATGTTGCCATAGATTCCCTTTATGCCTACCTTATCTAGTTATACATGTTGCCATAGATGCCCATATTCCTACCCTTATCTAGTTATACATGTTAACATAGATGCCCATATTCCTACCCTTATCTAGTTATACATGTTGACATAGATGCCCATATTACTACCCTTATCTAGTTATACATGTTTACATAGATGCCCATATTCCTACCTTGATCTAGTTATAAATGTTGACATAGATGACCATATTCCTACCCTTATCTAATTATACATGTTGACATAGATGCCCATATTCCTACCCTTATCTAGTTATACATGTTGCCACAGATGCCCATATTCCTACCCTTATCTAGTTATACATGTTGACATAGATGCCCATATTCCTACCCTTATCTAGTTATACATGTAAACATAGATGCCCATATTCCTACCCTTATCTAGTTATACATGTTGACATAGATGCCCATATTCCTACCCTTATCTAGTTATACATGTTGACATAGATGCCCATATTCCTACCCTTATCTAGTTATACATGTTGACATAGATGCCCATATTCCTACCCTTATCTAGTTATACATGTTGATATAGATGCCCATATTCCTACCCTTATCTAGTTATACATGTTTACATAGATGCCCATATTCCTACCTTTATCTAGTTATAAATGTTGACATAGATGACAATATTCCTACCCTTATCTAGTTATACATGTTGACATAGATGCCCATATTCCTAACCTTTTCTAGTTATACATGTTGACATAGATGCCCATATTCCTACCCTTATCTAGTTATACATGTTGACATAGATTCCCATATTTCTACCCTTATCTAGTTATACATGTTGACATAGATGCCGATATTCCTACCCTTATCTAGTTATACGTGTTGACATAGATGCCCATATTCCTACCCTTATCTAGTTATACCAATTGATACAGATGCCCAAATTCCTACCCATATCTTGTTATACATGTTGACATACATGCCCTTTTTCCTACCCTTATCTAGTTATACATGTTAACATAGATGCCCATATTCCTACCCTTATCTAATTATACATGTTGACTTAGATGCCCATATTCCTACCCTTATCTAGTTATAAATGTTGACATAGATACCAATATTCCTACACTTATCTAGTTATACATGTTGACATAGTTGGCCATATTTCTACCCTTATCTAGTTATACATGTTGACATAGATGCCGATATTCCTACCCTTATCTAGTTATACATGTTGACATAGATGCCCATATTCCTACCCTTATCTAGTTATACATGTTGCCATAGATGCCCATATTCCTACCCTTATCTAGTTATACATGTTGACATAGATGCCCATATTCCTACCCAAATCTAGTTATACATGTTGACATAGATGCCCATATTCCTACCCATATCTAGTTATACATGTTGACATAGATGCCCATATTCCTACCCTTATCTAGTTATACATGTTGACATAGATGCCCATATTCCTACCCTTATTTAGTTATACATGTTGACATAGATGCCCATATTCTTACCCTTATCTAGTTATACATGTTGACATACATGCCCATATTCCTACCCTTAGCTAGTTAAATATGTTAACATAGATGCCCATATTCCTACCCTTATCTAGATATACATGCTGACATAGATGCCCTAAAGTCCTACCCTATCTAGTTATAAATGGTGACGTAGATGCCCATGTTCCTACCATTGTCTAGTTTAACATGTTGACATAGATGCCCATATTCCTACCCTATTTAGTTATACATGTTGACATAGATGCCCATATTCCTACCCTTATCTAGTTATACATGTTGACATAGATGCCCATATTCCTACCCAAATCTAGTTATACATGTTGACATAGATGCCCATATTCCTACCCATATCTAGTTATACATGTTGACATAGATGCCCATATTCCTACCCTTATCTAGTTATACATGTTGACATACATGCCCATATTCCTACCCTTAGCTAGTTAAATATGTTAACATAGATGCCCATATTCCTACCCTTATCTAGATATACATGCTGACATAGATGCCCTAAATTCCTACCCTATCTAGTTATAAATGGTGACGTAGATGCCCATGTTCCAACCATTGTCTAGTTTTACATGTTGACATAGATGCCCATATTCCTACCCTATTTAGTTATACATGTTGACATAGATGCCCATATTCCTACCCTTATCTAGTTATACATGTTGACATTGATGCCCATATTCCTACCCTTACCTAGTTATACATGTTGACATATATGCTTATATTCCTACCCTTATCTAGTTATACATGTTGACATAGATGCTCATATTCCTACCCTTATCTAGTTATACTTGTTGACAAAGATGCCCATATTCCTACCCTTATCTAGTTATACATGTTGACATAGATGCCCATATTCCTACCCTTGTCTAGTAATACATATTGACATAGATGGCCATACTCCTATATTTATCTAGTTATACATGTTGCCATAGATGCCCATACTCCTAACCTTATCTAGTTATACATGTTGCCATAGATGCCCATACTCCTACCCATATCTAGTTATACATGTTGACATAGATGCCCATATTCCTACCCTTATCTAGTTATACATGTTGACATAGATGCCCATTTTCCTAACCTTATCTAGTTATTTATGTTGACATAGATGCCCATATTCCTGCCCATATCTAGTTATACATGTTGCCGTAGATGCCCATATTCCTACCCTTATCTAGTTATACATGTTACCATAGATGCCCATATTCCTACCCATATCTAGTTATATATGTTGACATAGATGCCCATATTCCTACCCTTATCTAGTTATACATGTTACAAAAGATGCCCATATTCCTACCCATATCTAGTTATATATGTTGACATAAATGCCCATATTCCTACCCATATTTAGTTATACATGTTGACATAGATGCCCATATTCCTACCCTTATCTAGTTATACATGTTGACATAGATTCACATATTCCTACCCTTATCTAGTTATACATGTTGACATAGATGCCCATATTTCTACCCTTATCTAGTTATACATGTTGACATAGATGCCCATATTCCTACCCTTATCTAGTTATACATGTTGACATAGATGCCCATATTTCTACCCTTATCTAATTATACATGTTGACATAGATGCCCATATTCCTACCCTTATCTAGTTATACATGTTGCCATAGATTCCCTTTATGCCTACTTTTATCTAGTTATACATGTTGCAATAGATGCCCATATTCCTACCCTTATCTAGTTATACATGTTGCCATAGATGCCCATATTCCTACCCTTATCTAGTTATACATGTTAACATAGATGCCCATATTCCTACCCTTATCTAGTTATACATGTTGACATAGATGCCCATATTACTACCCTTATCTAGTTATACATGTTTACATAGATGCCCATATTCCTACCTTGATCTAGTTATAAATGTTGACATAGATGACCATATTCCTACCCTTATCTAATTATACATGTTGACATAGATGCCCATATTCCTACCCTTATCTAGTTATACATGTTGCCACAGATGCCCATATTCCTACCCTTATCTAGTTATACATGTTGACATAGATGCCCATATTCCTACCCTTATCTAGTTATACATGTTGACATAGATGCCCATATTCCCACCCTTATCTAGTTATACATGTTGACATAAATGCCCATATTCCTACCCTTATCTAGTTATACATGTTGACATAGATGCCCATATTCCTACCCTTATCTAGTTATACATGTTGACATAGATGCCCATATTCCTACCCTTATCTAGTTATACATGTTGATATAGATGCCCATATTCCTACCCTTATCTAGTTATACATGTTTACATAGATGCCCATATTCCTACCTTTATCTAGTTATAAATGTTGACTTTGATGACCATATTCCTACCCTTATCTAGTTATACATGTTGACATAGATGCCCATATTCCTACCCTTATCTAGTTATACATGTTGACATAGATGCCCATATTCCTACCCTTATCTAGTTATACATGTTGACATAGATTCCCATATTTCTACCCTTATCTAGTTATACATGTTGACATAGATGCCGATATTCCTACCCTTATCTAGTTATACGTGTTGACATAGATGCCCATATTTCTACCCTTATCTAGTTATACCAATTGACACAGATGCCCAAATTCCTACCCATATCTTGTTATACATGTTGACATACATGCCCTTTTTCCTACCCTTATCAAGTTATACATGTTAACATAGATGCCCATATTCCTACCCTTATCTAATTATACATGTTGACATAGATGCCCATATTCCTACCCTTATCTAGTTATAAATGTTGACATAGATACCAATATTCCTACACTTATCTAGTTATACATGTTGACATAGTTGCCCATATTTCTACCCTTATCTAGTTATACATGTTGACATAGATGCCGATATTCCTACCCTTATCTAGTTATACATGTTGACATAGATGCCCATATTCCTACCCTTATCTAGTTATACATATTGCCATAGATGCCCATATTCCTACCCTTATCTAGTTATACATGTTGACATAGATGCCCATATTCCTACCCAAATCTAGTTATACATGTTGACATAGATGCCCATATTCATACCCATATCTAGTTATACATGTTGACATAGATGCCCATATTCCTACCCTTATCTAGTTATACATGTTGACATAGATGCCCATATTTCTACCCTTATTTAGTTATACATGTTGACATAGATGCCCATATTCCTACCCTTATCTAGTTATACATGTTGACATACATGCCCATATTTCTACCCTTAGCTAGTTAAATATGTTAACATAGATGCCCATATTCCTACCCTTATCTAGATATACATGCTGACATAGATGCCCTAAATTCCTACCCTATCTAGTTATAAATGGTGACGTAGATGCCCATGTTCCTACCATTGTCTAGTTTTACATGTTGACATAGATGCCCATATTCCTACCCTATTTAGTTATACATGTTGACATAGATGCCCATATTCCTACCCTTATCTAGTTATACATGTTGACATAGATGCCCATATTCCTACCCAAATCTAGTTATACATGTTGACATAGATTCCCATATTCCTACCCATATCTAGTTATACATGTTGACATAGATGCCCATATTCCTACCCTTATCTAGTTATACATGTTGACATAGATGCCTATATTCCTACCCTTATTTAGTTATACATGTTGACATAGATGCCCATATTCCTACCCTTATCTAGTTATACATGTTGACATACATGCCCATATTCCTACCCTTAGCTAATTAAATATGTTAACATAGATGCCCATATTCCTACCCTTATCTAGATATACATGCTGACATAGATGCCCTAAATTCCTACCCTATCTAGTTATAAATGGTGACGTAGATGCCCATGTTCCTACCATTGTCTAGGTTTACATGTTGACATAGATGCCCATATTCCTACCCTATTTAGTTATACATGTTGACATAGATGCCCATATTCCTACCCTTATCTAGTTATACATGTTGACATTGATGCCCATATTCCTACCCTTACCTAGTTATACATGTTGACATATATGCTTATATTCCTACCCTTATCTAGTTATACATGTTGACATAGATGCTAATATTCCTACCCTTATCTAGTTATACTTGTTAACATAGATGCCCATATTCCTACCCTTATCTAGTTATACATGTTGACAAAGATGCCCATATTCCTACCCTTATCTAGTTATACATGTTGACATAGATGCCCATATTCCTACCCTTATCTAGAAATACATATTGACATAGATGGCCATACTCCTACATTTATCTAGTTATACATGTTGCCATAGATGCCCATACTCCTAACCTTATCTAGTTATACATGTTGCCATATATGCCCATACTCCTACCCATATCTAGTTATACATGTTGACATAGATGCCCATATTCCTACCCTTATCTAGTTATACATGTTGACATAGATGCCCATATTCCTAACCTTATCTAGTTATTTATGTTGACATAGATGCCCATATTCCTGCCCATATCTAGTTATACATGTTGCCGTAGATGCCCATATTCCTACCCTTATCTAGTTATACATGTTACCATAGATGCCCATATTCCTACCCATATCTAGTTATATATGTTGACATAGATGCCCATATTCCTACCCTTATCTAGTTATACATGTTACAAAAGATGCCCATATTCCTACCCATATCTAGTTATATATGTTGACATAAATGCCCATATTCCTACCCATATTTAGTTATACATGTTGACATAGATGCCCATATTCCTACCCTTATCTAGATATACATGTTGACATAGATTCACATATTCCTACCCTTATCTAGTTATACATGTTGACATAGATGCCCATATTTCTACCCTTATCTAGTTATACATGTTGACATAGATGCCCATATTCCTACCCTTATCTAGTTATACATGTTGACATAGATGCCCATATTTCTACCCTTATCTAATTATACATGTTGACATAGATGCCCATATTCCTACCCTTATCTAGTTATACATGTTGCCATAGATTCCCTTTATGCCTACCCTTATCTAGTTATACATGTTGCAATAGATGCCCATATTCCTACCCTTATCTAGTTATACATGTTGCCATAGATGCCCATATTCCTACCCTAATCTAGTTATACATGTTAACATAGATGCCCATATTCCTACCCTTATCTAGTTATACATGTTGACATAGATGCCCATATTACTACCCTTATCTAGTTATACATGTTTACATAGATGCCCATATTCCTACCTTGATCTAGTTATAAATGTTGACATAGATGACCATATTCCTACCCTTATCTAATTATACATGTTGACATAGATGCCCATATTCCTACCCTTATCTAGTTATACATGTTGACATAGATGCCCATATTCCTACCCTTATCTAGTTATACATGTTGACATAGATGCCCATATTCCTACCCTTATCTAGTTATACATGTTGACATAGATGCCCATATTCTACCCTTATCTAGTTATACATGTTGACATAGATGCCCATATTCCTACCCTTATCTAGTTATACATGTTGAAATAGATGCCCATATTCCTACCCTTATCTAGTTATACATGTTTACAAAGATGCCCATATTCCTACCTTTATCTAGTTATACATGTTGACATACATGCCCTTTTTCCTACCCTTATCTAGTTATACATGTTAACATAGATGCCCATATTCCTACCCTTATCTAATTATACATGTTGACATAGATGCCCATATTCCTACCCTTATCTAGTTATAAATGTTGACATAGATACCAATATTCCTACACTTATCTAGTTATACATGTTGACATAGTTGCCCATATTTCTACCCTTATCTAGTTATACATGTTGACATAGATGCCGATATTCCTACCCTTATCTAGTTATACATGTTGACATAGATGCCCATATTCCTACCCTTATCTAGTTATACATGTTGCCATAGATGCCCATATTCCTACCCTTATCTAGTTATACATGTTGACATAGATGCCCATATTCCTACCCAAATCTAGTTATACATGTTGACATAGATGCCCATATTCCTACCCATATCTAGTTATACATGTTGACATAGATGCCCATATTCCTACCCTTATCTAGTTATACATGTTGACATAGATGCCCATATTCCTACCCTTATTTAGTTATACATGTTGACATAGATGCCCATATTCCTACCCTTATCTAGTTATACATGTTGACATACATGCCCATATTCCTACCCTTAGCTAGTTAAATATGTTAACATAGATGCCCATATTCCTACCCTTATCTAGATATACATGCTGACATAGATGCCCAAAATTCCTACCCTATCTAGTTATAAATGGTGACGTAGATGCCCATGTTCCTACCATTGTCTAGTTTTACATGTTGACATAGATGCCCATATTCCTACCCTATTTAGTTATACATGTTGACATAGATGCCCATATTCCTACCCTTATCTAGTTATACATGTTGACATAGATGCCCATATTCCTACCCAAATCTAGTTATACATGTTGACATAGATGCCCATATTCCTACCCATATCTAGTTATACATGTTGACATAGATGCCCATATTCCTACCCTTATCTAGTTATACATGTTGACATAGATGCCCATATTCCTACCCTTATTTAGTTATACATGTTGACATAGATGCCCATATTCCTACCCTTATCTAGTTATACATGTTGACATACATGCCCATATTCCTACCCTTAGCTAGTTAAATATGTTAACATAGATGCCCATATTCCTACCCTTATCTAGATATACATGCTGACATAGATGCCCTAAATTCCTACCCTATCTAGTTATACATGTTGACATAGATGCCCATATTCCTACCCTTATCTAGTTATACATGTTGACATTGATGCCCATATTCCTACCCTTACCTAGTTATACATGTTGACATATATGCTTATATTCCTACCCTTATCTAGTTATACATGTTGACATAGATGCTCATATTCCTACCCTTATCTAGTTATACTTGTTAACATAGATGCCCATATTCCTACCCTTATCTAGTTATACATGTTGACAAAGATGCCCATATTCCTACCCTTATCTAATTATACATGTTGACAAAGATGCCCATATTCCTACCCTTATCTAGTAATACATGTTGACATAGATGGCCATACTCCTACATTTATCTAGTTATACATGTTGCCATAGATGCCCATACTCCTAACCTTATCTAGTTATACATGTTGCCATAGATGCCCATACTCCTACCCATATCTAGTTATACATGTTGACATAGATGCCCATATTCCTACCCTTATCTAGTTATACATGTTGACATAGATGCCCATATTCCTAACCTTATCTAGAAATTTATGTTGACATAGATGCCCATATTCCTGCCCATATCTAGTTATACATGTTGCCGTAGATGCCCATATTCCTACCCTTATCTAGTTATATATGTTGACATAGATGCCCATATTCCTACCCTTATCTAGTTATACATGTTACAAAAGATGCCCATATTCCTACCCATATCTAGTTATATATGTTGACATAAATGCCCATATTCCTACCCATATTTAGTTATACATGTTGACATAGATGCCCATATTCCTACCCTTATCTAGTTATACATGTTGACATAGATTCACATATTCCTACCCTTATCTAGTTATACATGTTGACATAGATGCCCATATTTCTACCCTTATCTAGTTATACATGTTGACATAGATGCCCATATTCCTACCCTTATCTAGTTATACTTGTTGCCTTAGATGCCCATATTCCTACCCATATCTAGTTATACATGTTGCCATAGATGCCCATATTCCTACCCTTATCTAGTTATACATGTTGCCATAGATGCCCATATTCCTACACTTATCTAGTTATACATGTTGACATAGTTGCCCATATTCCTACCCTTATCTAGTTATACATATTGCCATAGATGCCCATATTCTTACCCTTATCTAGTTATACATGTTGACATAGATGCCCATATTCCTACCCATATCTAGTTATACATGTTGACAAAGGTGCCCATATTCCTACCCTTATATAGTTATACATGTTGACATAGATGCCTATATTCCTACCCTTATCTAGTAATACATGTTCACACAGATGGCCATACTCCTACATTTATCTAGTTATACATGTTGCCATAGATGCCCATACTCCTTACCTTATCTAGTTATACATGTTGCCATAGATGCCCATATTCCTACCATTATATAGTTATACATGTTGACATAGGTGCCCATATTCATACCCTTATCTAGTTATACATGTTGACATAGATGCCCATATTCCTTCCCATATCTAGTTAAACATGTTGCCGTAGATGCCCATATTTCTACCCTTATCTAGTTATACATGTTACCATAGATGCCCATATTCCTACCCATATCTAGTTATATATGTTGACATAGATGCCCATATTCCTACTCATATTTAGTTATACATGTTGACATAGATGCCCATATTCCTACCCTTATCTAGTTATATCTGTTTAAATAGATGCCCATATTCCTACCCTTTTTTAGTTATACATGTTGACATAGATTCACATATTCCTACCCTTACCTAGTTGTACATTTTGACATAGATGCCCATATTTCTACCCTTATCTAGTTATACATGTTGACATAGATGCCCATATTCCTACCCTTATCTAGTTATACTTGTTGCCATAGATGCCCATATTCCTACCCATATCTAGTTATACATGTTGCCATAGATGCCCATATTCCTACCCTTATCTGGTTATACATGTTAACATAGATGCCCATATTCCTACACTTATCTAGTTATACATGTTGACATAGTTGCCCATATTCCTACCCTTATCTAGTTATACATGTTGCCATAGATGCCCATATTCCTACCCTTATCTAGTTATACATGTTGACATAGATGCCCATATTTCTACCCATATCTACATATACATGTTGACATAGATGACCATATTCCTACCCTTATCTAGATATACATGTTGACATAGATGCCCATATTCCTTTCCTTATCTAGTTATACATTTTGCCATAGATGCCCATATTTATACCCTTATCTAGTTATACATGTTGCCATAGATGCCCATATTCCTACCCTTATCTAGTTATACATGTTGCCATAGATGCCCATATTCCTACCCTTATCTAGTTATACATGTTGACATAGATGCCCATATTCCTACCCATATCTAGTTGTACATGTTGACATAGATGTCCATATTCCTACCCTTATCTAGTTATACATGTGGATATAGATGCCCATATTCCTACCCTTATCTAGTTATACATGTTGACATAGTTGCCCATATTCCTACCCTAATCTAGTTATACATGTTGACATAGATGCCCATATTCCAACCCTTATCTAGCTATACATGTCGATATAGATGGCCATATTCCTACCCTTATCTAGTTATACATGTTGACATAAATGCCCATATTCCTACTCTTATCTAGTTATACATGTTGACATAGATGCCCATATTCCTACCCTTATCTAGTTATACATGTTGACATAGATGCCCATATTCCTACCCTTATCTAGTAATACATGTTGACATAGATGCCCTTAATCCTACCCTTATCTAGTTATACATGTTGCCATAGATGCCCATACTACTACCCTTATCTAGTTATACATGTTGACATAGATGCCCACACTCCTACCCTTATCTAGTTATACATGTTTACATAGATGCCCATATTCCTACCCTTATATAGTTATACATGTTGACATAGATGCCCATATTCCTACCCTTGTCTAGTTATACATGTTGACATAGATGCCTATATTCCTACCCTTATCTAGTTATACATGTTGACATAGATGCCCATATTCCTACCCTTATCTAGTTATACATGTTGACATAGATGCCCCATATTCCTACCCTTATCTAGTTATACATGTTGACATAGATGCCCATATTCCTACCCTTATCTAGTTATACATTTTGACATAGATGCCCATATTCCTACCCTTATCTAGTTATACATGTTGACATAGATGCCCATATTTCTACCCTTATCTAATTATACATGTTGACATAGATGCCCATATTCCTACCCTCATCTAGTTATTCATGTTGCCATAGATTCCCTTTATGCCTACCCTTATCTAGTTATACATGTTGCAATAGATGCCCATATTCCTACCCTTATCTTGTTTTACATGTTGCCATAGATGCCCATATTCCTACCCTTATCTAGTTATACATGTTAACATAGATGCCCATATTCCTACCCTTATCTAGTTATACATGTTGACATAGATGCCCATATTACTACCCTTATCTAGTTATACATGTTTACATAGATGCCCATATTCCTACCTTTATCTAGTTATAAATGTTGACATAGATGACCATATTCCTACCCTTATCTAATTATACATGTTGACATATATGCCCATATTCCTACCCTTATCTAGTTATACATGTTGCCACAGACGCCCATATTCCTACCCTTATCTAGTTATACATGTTGACATAGATGCCCATATTCCTACCCTTATCTAGTTATACATGTTGACATAGATGCCCATATTCCTACCCTTATCTAGTTATACATGTTGACATAGATGCCCATATTCCTACCCTTATCTAGTTATACATGTTGACATAGATGCCCATATTCCTACCCTTATCTAGTTATACATGTTGACATAGATGCCCATATTCCTACCCTTATCTAGTTATACATGTTGATATAGATGCCCATATTCCTACCCTTATCTAGTTATACATGTTTACATAGATGCCCATATTCCTACCTTTATCTAGTTATAAATGTTGACATAGATGACCATATTCCTACCCTTATCTAGTTATACATGTTGACATAGATGCCCATATTCCTACCCTTATCTAGTTATACATGTTGACATAGATGCCCATATTTCTACCCATATCTAGATATACATGTTTACATAGATGCCCATATTCCTACCTTTATCTAGTTATAAATGTTGACATAGATTACCATATTCCTACTCTTATCTAATTATACATGTTGACATAGATGCCCATATTCCTACCCTTATCTAGTTATACATGTTGCCACAGACGCCCATATTACTACCCTTATCTAGTTATACATGTTGACATAGATGCCCATATTCCTACCCTTATCTAGTTATACATGTTGACATAGATGCCCATATTCCTACCCTTATCTAGTTATACATGTTGACATAGATGCCCATATTCCTACCCTTATCTAGTTATACATGTTGACATAGATGCCCATATTCATACCCTTATCTAGTTATACATGTTGACATAGATGCCCATATTCCTACCCTTATCTAGTTATACATGTTGATATAGATGCCCATATTCCTACCCTTATCTAGTTATACATGTTTATATAGATGCCCATATTCCTACCTTTATCTAGTTATAAATGTTGACATAGATGACCATATTCCTACCCTTATCTAGTTATACATGTTGACATAGATGCCCATATTCCTACCCTTATCTAGTTATACATGTTGCCACAGATGCCCATATTCCTACCCTTATCTAGTTATACATGTTGACATAGATGCCCATATTCCTACCCTTATCTAGTTATACATGTTGACATAGATGCCCATATTCCTACCCTTATATAGTTATACATGTTGACATAGATGCCCATATTCCTACCCTTGTCTAGTTATACATGTTGACATAGATGCCTATATTCCTACACTTATCTAGTTATACATGTTGACATAGATGCCCATATTCCTACCCTTATCTAGTTATACATGTTGCCTTAGATGCCCATATTCCTACCCTTATCTAGTTATACATGTTGACATAGATGCCCATATTCCTACCCTTATCTATTTATACATGTTGACATAGTTTCCCATATTCCTACCCTTATCTAGTTATACATTTTGCCATAGATGCCCATATTCCTACCCTTATCTAGTGATATATGTTGCTATAGATGCCCATATTTCTACCCTTATCTAGTTATACATGTTGCCAAAGATGCCCATATTCCTACCCTTATCTAGTTATACATGTTGCCACAGATGCCCATATTCCTACCCTTATCTAGTTATACATGTTTACATAGATGCCCATATTACTACCCTTATTTAGTTATACATGTTGACATAGATGCCCATATTACTACCCTTATCTAGTTATACATGTTGACATAGATGCCCATATTCCTACCTTTATCTAGTTATATATGTTGACATAGATGCCCATATTCCTACCCTTATCTAGTTATACATGTTGACATAGATGCCCATATTCCTACCCTTATCTAGTTATACATGTTGACATAGATGCCCATATTCCTACCTTTATCTAGTTATACATGTTGACATAGATGCTCATATTCCTACCCTTATCTAGTTATACATGTTGACATAGATGCCCATATTCCTACCCTTATCTAGTTATACATGTTGACATAGATGCCCATATTCCTACCCTTATCTAGTTATACATGTTGACATAGATGCCCATATTTCTACCCTTATCTAATTATACTTGTTGACATAGATGCCCATATTCCTACCCTTATATAGTTATACATGTTGCCATAGATGCCCATATTCCTACCCTTATCTAGTTATACATGTTGCCATAGATGCCCATATTTCTACCCTTATCTAGTTAGACATCTTGCCATAGATGCCCAAATTTCTACCCTTATCTAATTATACATGTTGAAAAAGATGCCCATATTCCTACCCTTATCTAGTTATACATGTTGACATAGATGCCAATATTTCTACCCATATCTAGTTATACATGTTGACATAGATGGCCATATTCCTACCCTTATCTAGTTATACGTGTTGACAAAGATGCACATATCCCTACCCTTATCTAGTTATACATGTTGACATAGATGCCCATACTCCTACCCTTAACTAGTTATACATGTTGACATAGATGCCCATATTCCTACCCTTATCTAGTTATACATGTTGCCATAGATGCCTATATTCCTACCCTTATCTAGTGATATATGTTGCTATAGATGCCCATATTCCTACCCTTATCTAGTTATACATGTTGCCATAGATGCCCCTATTCCTACCCTTATCTAGTTATACATGTTGACATAGATGCCCATATTCCTACCCTTATCTAGTAATACATGTTGACATAGATGCCCATATTCCTACCCTTATCTAGTTATACATGTTGCAATAGATGCCCATATTCCTACCCTTATCTAGTTATACATGTTGCCATAGATGCCCATATTCCTACCCTTATCTAGTTATATATGTTGAAAAAGATGCCCATATTCCTACCCTTAGCTAGTTATACATGTTGACAAAGATGCCCATATTTCTACCCTAATCTAGATATACATGTTGACATAGATTGCCATATTCTTACCCATATCTAGTTATACATGTTGACAAAGATGCCCATATTCCTACCCTTAACTAGTTATACATGTTGACATAGATGCCCATATTCCTACTCTTAACTAGTTATACATGTTGACATAGATGCTCATATTCCTACCCTTATCTTGTTATACATGTTGACATAGATGCCCATATTCCTACACTTATCTAGTTATACATGTTGACTTAGTTGCCCATATTCCTACCCTTATCTAGTTATAAATGTTGCCATAGATGCCCATATTCCTACCCTTATCTAGTGATATATGTTGCTATAGATGCCCATATTCCTACCCTTATCTAAATATACATGTTGCCATATATGCCCATATTTCTACCCTTATCTAGTTATACATGTTGAAAAAGATGCCCATATTCCTACCCTTATCTAGTTATACATGTTGACATAGATACCCATATTCCTACCCTTATCTAGTTATATCTGTTTAAATAGATGCCCATATTCCTACCCTTATCTAGTTATACATGTTGACATAGATGCCCATATTCCTACCCTTATCTAGTTATACATGTTGACATAGATGCCCATATTCCTACCCTTATATAGTTATACATGTTGACATAGATGCCCATATTCCTACCCTTGTCTAGTTATACATGTTGACATAGATGCCTATATTCCTACACTTATCTAGTTATACATGTTGACATAGATGCCCATATTCCTACCCTTATCTAGTTATACATGTTGCCTTAGATGCCCATATTCCTACCCTTATCTAGTTATACATGTTGACATAGATGCCCATATTCCTACCCTTATCTATTTATACATGTTGACATAGTTTCCCATATTCCTACCCTTATCTAGTTATACATTTTGCCATAGATGCCCATATTCCTACCCTTATCTAGTGATATATGTTGCTATAGATGCCCATATTTCTACCCTTATCTAGTTATACATGTTGCCAAAGATGCCCATATTCCTACCCTTATCTAGTTATACATGTTGCCACAGATGCCCATATTCCTACCCTTATCTAGTTATACATGTTGACATAGATGTCCATATTCCTACCCTTATCTAGTTATACATGTTTACATAGATGCCCATATTACTACCCTTATTTAGTTATACATGTTGACATAGATGCCCATATTACTACCCTTATCTAGTTATACATGTTGACATAGATGCCCATATTCCTACCTTTATCTAGTTATATATGTTGACATAGATGCCCATATTCCTACCCTTATCTAGTTATACATGTTGACATAGATGCCCATATTCCTACCCTTATCTAGTTATACATGTTGACATAGATGCCCATATTCCTACCTTTATCTAGTTATACATGTTGACATAGATGCTCATATTCCTACCCTTATCTAGTTATACATGTTGACATAGATGCCCATATTCCTACCCTTATCTAGTTATACATGTTGACATAGATGCCCATATTCCTACCCTTATCTAGTTATACATGTTGACATAGATGCCCATATTTCTACCCTTATCTAATTATACTTGTTGACATAGATGCCCATATTCCTACCCTTATATAGTTATACATGTTGCCATAGATGCCCATATTCCTACCCTTATCTAGTTATACATGTTGCCATAGATGCCCATATTTCTACCCTTATCTAGTTAGACATCTTGCCATAGATGCCCAAATTTCTACCCTTATCTAATTATACATGTTGAAAAAGATGCCCATATTCCTACCCTTATCTAGTTATACATGTTGACATAGATGCCAATATTTCTACCCATATCTAGTTATACATGTTGACATAGATGGCCATATTCCTACCCTTATCTAGTTATACGTGTTGACAAAGATGCACATATCCCTACCCTTATCTAGTTATACATGTTGACATAGATGCCCATACTCCTACCCTTAACTAGTTATACATGTTGACATAGATGCCCATATTCCTACCCTTATCTAGTTATACATGTTGCCATAGATGCCTATATTCCTACCCTTATCTAGTGATATATGTTGCTATAGATGCCCATATTCCTACCCTTATCTAGTTATACATGTTGCCATAGATGCCCCTATTCCTACCCTTATCTAGTTATACATGTTGACATAGATGCCCATATTCCTACCCTTATCTAGTAATACATGTTGACATAGATGCCCATATTCCTACCCTTATCTAGTTATACATGTTGCAATAGATGCCCATATTCCTACCCTTATCTAGTTATACATGTTGCCATAGATGCCCATATTCCTACCCTTATCTAGTTATATATGTTGAAAAAGATGCCCATATTCCTACCCTTAGCTAGTTATACATGTTGACAAAGATGCCCATATTTCTACCCTAATCTAGATATACATGTTGACATAGATTGCCATATTCTTACCCATATCTAGTTATACATGTTGACAAAGATGCCCATATTCCTACCCTTAACTAGTTATACATGTTGACATAGATGCCCATATTCCTACTCTTAACTAGTTATACATGTTGACATAGATGCTCATATTCCTACCCTTATCTTGTTATACATGTTGACATAGATGCCCATATTCCTACACTTATCTAGTTATACATGTTGACTTAGTTGCCCATATTCCTACCCTTATCTAGTTATAAATGTTGCCATAGATGCCCATATTCCTACCCTTATCTAGTGATATATGTTGCTATAGATGCCCATATTCCTACCCTTATCTAAATATACATGTTGCCATATATGCCCATATTTCTACCCTTATCTAGTTATACATGTTGAAAAAGATGCCCATATTCCTACCCTTATCTAGTTATACATGTTGACATAGATACCCATATTCCTACCCTTATCTAGTTATATCTGTTTAAATAGATGCCCATATTCCTACCCTTTTTTAGTTATACATGTTGACATAGATTCACATATTCCTACCCTTACCTAGTTGTACATTTTGACATAGATGCCCATATTTCTACCCTTATCTAGTTATACATGTTGACATAGATGCCCATATTCCTACCCTTATCTAGTTATACTTGTTGCCATAGATGCCCATATTCCTACCCATATCTAGTTATACATGTTGCCATAGATGCCCATATTCCTACCCTTATCTGGTTATACATGTTAACATAGATGCCCATATTCCTACACTTATCTAGTTATACATGTTGACATAGTTGCCCATATTCCTACCCTTATCTAGTTATACATGTTGCCATAGATGCCCATATTCCTACCCTTATCTAGTTATACATGTTGACATAGATGCCCATATTTCTACCCATATCTACATATACATGTTGACATAGATGACCATATTCCTACCCTTATCTAGATATACATGTTGACATAGATGCCCATATTCCTTTCCTTATCTAGTTATACATTTTGCCATAGATGCCCATATTTATACCCTTATCTAGTTATACATGTTGCCATAGATGCCCATATTCCTACCCTTATCTAGTTATACATGTTGCCATAGATGCCCATATTCCTACCCTTATCTAGTTATACATGTTGACATAGATGCCCATATTCCTACCCATATCTAGTTGTACATGTTGACATAGATGTCCATATTCCTACCCTTATCTAGTTATACATGTGGATATAGATGCCCATATTCCTACCCTTATCTAGTTATACATGTTGACATAGTTGCCCATATTCCTACCCTAATCTAGTTATACATGTTGACATAGATGCCCATATTCCAACCCTTATCTAGCTATACATGTCGATATAGATGGCCATATTCCTACCCTTATCTAGTTATACATGTTGACATAAATGCCCATATTCCTACTCTTATCTAGTTATACATGTTGACATAGATGCCCATATTCCTACCCTTATCTAGTTATACATGTTGACATAGATGCCCATATTCCTACCCTTATCTAGTAATACATGTTGACATAGATGCCCTTAATCCTACCCTTATCTAGTTATACATGTTGCCATAGATGCCCATACTACTACCCTTATCTAGTTATACATGTTGACATAGATGCCCACACTCCTACCCTTATCTAGTTATACATGTTTACATAGATGCCCATATTCCTACCCTTATATAGTTATACATGTTGACATAGATGCCCATATTCCTACCCTTGTCTAGTTATACATGTTGACATAGATGCCTATATTCCTACCCTTATCTAGTTATACATGTTGACATAGATGCCCATATTCCTACCCTTATCTAGTTATACATGTTGACATAGATGCCCCATATTCCTACCCTTATCTAGTTATACATGTTGACATAGATGCCCATATTCCTACCCTTATCTAGTTATACATTTTGACATAGATGCCCATATTCCTACCCTTATCTAGTTATACATGTTGACATAGATGCCCATATTTCTACCCTTATCTAATTATACATGTTGACATAGATGCCCATATTCCTACCCTCATCTAGTTATTCATGTTGCCATAGATTCCCTTTATGCCTACCCTTATCTAGTTATACATGTTGCAATAGATGCCCATATTCCTACCCTTATCTTGTTTTACATGTTGCCATAGATGCCCATATTCCTACCCTTATCTAGTTATACATGTTAACATAGATGCCCATATTCCTACCCTTATCTAGTTATACATGTTGACATAGATGCCCATATTACTACCCTTATCTAGTTATACATGTTTACATAGATGCCCATATTCCTACCTTTATCTAGTTATAAATGTTGACATAGATGACCATATTCCTACCCTTATCTAATTATACATGTTGACATATATGCCCATATTCCTACCCTTATCTAGTTATACATGTTGCCACAGACGCCCATATTCCTACCCTTATCTAGTTATACATGTTGACATAGATGCCCATATTCCTACCCTTATCTAGTTATACATGTTGACATAGATGCCCATATTCCTACCCTTATCTAGTTATACATGTTGACATAGATGCCCATATTCCTACCCTTATCTAGTTATACATGTTGACATAGATGCCCATATTCCTACCCTTATCTAGTTATACATGTTGACATAGATGCCCATATTCCTACCCTTATCTAGTTATACATGTTGATATAGATGCCCATATTCCTACCCTTATCTAGTTATACATGTTTACATAGATGCCCATATTCCTACCTTTATCTAGTTATAAATGTTGACATAGATGACCATATTCCTACCCTTATCTAGTTATACATGTTGACATAGATGCCCATATTCCTACCCTTATCTAGTTATACATGTTGACATAGATGCCCATATTTCTACCCATATCTAGATATACATGTTTACATAGATGCCCATATTCCTACCTTTATCTAGTTATAAATGTTGACATAGATTACCATATTCCTACTCTTATCTAATTATACATGTTGACATAGATGCCCATATTCCTACCCTTATCTAGTTATACATGTTGCCACAGACGCCCATATTACTACCCTTATCTAGTTATACATGTTGACATAGATGCCCATATTCCTACCCTTATCTAGTTATACATGTTGACATAGATGCCCATATTCCTACCCTTATCTAGTTATACATGTTGACATAGATGCCCATATTCCTACCCTTATCTAGTTATACATGTTGACATAGATGCCCATATTCATACCCTTATCTAGTTATACATGTTGACATAGATGCCCATATTCCTACCCTTATCTAGTTATACATGTTGATATAGATGCCCATATTCCTACCCTTATCTAGTTATACATGTTTATATAGATGCCCATATTCCTACCTTTATCTAGTTATAAATGTTGACATAGATGACCATATTCCTACCCTTATCTAGTTATACATGTTGACATAGATGCCCATATTCCTACCCTTATCTAGTTATACATGTTGCCACAGATGCCCATATTCCTACCCTTATCTAGTTATACATGTTGACATAGATGCCCATATTCCTACCCTTATCTAGTTATACATGTTGACATAGATGCCCATATTCCTACCCTTATATAGTTATACATGTTGACATAGATGCCCATATTCCTACCCTTGTCTAGTTATACATGTTGACATAGATGCCTATATTCCTACACTTATCTAGTTATACATGTTGACATAGATGCCCATATTCCTACCCTTATCTAGTTATACATGTTGCCTTAGATGCCCATATTCCTACCCTTATCTAGTTATACATGTTGACATAGATGCCCATATTCCTACCCTTATCTATTTATACATGTTGACATAGTTTCCCATATTCCTACCCTTATCTAGTTATACATTTTGCCATAGATGCCCATATTCCTACCCTTATCTAGTGATATATGTTGCTATAGATGCCCATATTTCTACCCTTATCTAGTTATACATGTTGCCAAAGATGCCCATATTCCTACCCTTATCTAGTTATACATGTTGCCACAGATGCCCATATTCCTACCCTTATCTAGTTATACATGTTGACATAGATGTCCATATTCCTACCCTTATCTAGTTATACATGTTTACATAGATGCCCATATTACTACCCTTATTTAGTTATACATGTTGACATAGATGCCCATATTACTACCCTTATCTAGTTATACATGTTGACATAGATGCCCATATTCCTACCTTTATCTAGTTATATATGTTGACATAGATGCCCATATTCCTACCCTTATCTAGTTATACATGTTGACATAGATGCCCATATTCCTACCCTTATCTAGTTATACATGTTGACATAGATGCCCATATTCCTACCTTTATCTAGTTATACATGTTGACATAGATGCTCATATTCCTACCCTTATCTAGTTATACATGTTGACATAGATGCCCATATTCCTACCCTTATCTAGTTATACATGTTGACATAGATGCCCATATTCCTACCCTTATCTAGTTATACATGTTGACATAGATGCCCATATTTCTACCCTTATCTAATTATACTTGTTGACATAGATGCCCATATTCCTACCCTTATATAGTTATACATGTTGCCATAGATGCCCATATTCCTACCCTTATCTAGTTATACATGTTGCCATAGATGCCCATATTTCTACCCTTATCTAGTTAGACATCTTGCCATAGATGCCCAAATTTCTACCCTTATCTAATTATACATGTTGAAAAAGATGCCCATATTCCTACCCTTATCTAGTTATACATGTTGACATAGATGCCAATATTTCTACCCATATCTAGTTATACATGTTGACATAGATGGCCATATTCCTACCCTTATCTAGTTATACGTGTTGACAAAGATGCACATATCCCTACCCTTATCTAGTTATACATGTTGACATAGATGCCCATACTCCTACCCTTAACTAGTTATACATGTTGACATAGATGCCCATATTCCTACCCTTATCTAGTTATACATGTTGCCATAGATGCCTATATTCCTACCCTTATCTAGTGATATATGTTGCTATAGATGCCCATATTCCTACCCTTATCTAGTTATACATGTTGCCATAGATGCCCCTATTCCTACCCTTATCTAGTTATACATGTTGACATAGATGCCCATATTCCTACCCTTATCTAGTAATACATGTTGACATAGATGCCCATATTCCTACCCTTATCTAGTTATACATGTTGCAATAGATGCCCATATTCCTACCCTTATCTAGTTATACATGTTGCCATAGATGCCCATATTCCTACCCTTATCTAGTTATATATGTTGAAAAAGATGCCCATATTCCTACCCTTAGCTAGTTATACATGTTGACAAAGATGCCCATATTTCTACCCTAATCTAGATATACATGTTGACATAGATTGCCATATTCTTACCCATATCTAGTTATACATGTTGACAAAGATGCCCATATTCCTACCCTTAACTAGTTATACATGTTGACATAGATGCCCATATTCCTACTCTTAACTAGTTATACATGTTGACATAGATGCTCATATTCCTACCCTTATCTTGTTATACATGTTGACATAGATGCCCATATTCCTACACTTATCTAGTTATACATGTTGACTTAGTTGCCCATATTCCTACCCTTATCTAGTTATAAATGTTGCCATAGATGCCCATATTCCTACCCTTATCTAGTGATATATGTTGCTATAGATGCCCATATTCCTACCCTTATCTAAATATACATGTTGCCATATATGCCCATATTTCTACCCTTATCTAGTTATACATGTTGAAAAAGATGCCCATATTCCTACCCTTATCTAGTTATACATGTTGACATAGATACCCATATTTCTACCCATATCTAGTTATACATGTTGACATAGATGGCCATATTCCTACCCTTATCTAGTTATACATGTTGACATAGATGCCCATATTCCTACCCTTATCTAGTTATACATGTTGACATAGATGCCCATATTACTACCCTTATCTAGTTATACATGTTGACATAGATGCCCATATTCCTACCCTTATCTAGTTATACATGTTGCCATAGATGCCCATATTCCTACCCTTATCTAGTTATACATGTTGCCATAGATGCCCATATTCCTACCCTTATCTAGTTATACATGTTGCCATAGATGCCCATATTACTACCCTTATTTAGTTATACATGTTGACATAGATGCCCATATTCCTACCGTTATCTAGTAATAAATGTTGACATAGATGCCCATATTTCTACCCTTATCTAGTTATACATGTTGACATAGATGCCCATATTTCTACCCTTATCGAATTATACATGTTGACATAGATGCCCATATTCATACCCTTATCTAGTTATACATGTTGCCATAGAAGCCCATATTCCTACCCTTATCTAGTTATACATGTTGCAATAGATGCCCATATTCCTACCCTTATCTAGTGATATATGTTGCTATAGCTGCCCATATTCCTTCCCTTATCTAGTTATACATGTTGCCATAGATGCCTATATTCTTACCCTTATCTAGTTATACATGTTGCAATAGATGCCCATATTCCTACGCTTATCTAGTTATACATGTTGCCATAGATGCCCATATTCCTACTCTTATCTAGTTATACATGTTGCCATAGATGCCCATATTCCTACCCTTATCTAGTTATACATGTTGCCAAAGATGCCCATTATCCTACCCTTATCTAGTTATACATGTTGACATAGATGCCCATATTCCTACCCTTAGCTAGTTATACATGTTGACATAGATGCCCATATTTCTACCCATATCTAGTTATACATGTTGACATAGATGGCCATATTCCTACCCTTATCTAGTTATACATGTTGACAAAGATGCCCATATTCCTACCCTTTTCTAGTTATACATGTTGACATAGATGCCCATATTCCTACTCTTATCTAGTTATACATGTTGACATAGATGCCTATATTCCTACCCTTATCTAGTTGTACATGTTGACATAGATGCCCATATTCCTACCCTTATCTATTTATTCAGGTTGACATAGTTGCCCATATTCCTACCCTTATCTAGGTATACGAGTTGCCATAGATGCCCGTATTCCTACCCTTATCTAGTGATATATGTTGCTATAGATGCCCATATTCCTACCCTTATCTAGTTACACATGTTGCCATAGATGCCCATATTCCTACCCTTATCTAGTTATACATGTTGCCACAGATGCCCGTATTTCTACCTTTATCTAGTTATACATGTTTACATAGATGCCCATATTCCTACCCTTATCTAGTTATACATGTTGACATGGACGCCCATATTCCTACCCTTATCTAGTTATACATGTTGACATAGATGCTCATATTTCTACCCTTATCTAATTATACATGTTGACATAGATGCCCATATTCCTACCCTTATCTAGTTATACATGTTGCCATAGATGCCCATATTCCTACCCTTATCTAGTTATTCATGTTGCCATAGATGCCCATATTCCTACCCTTATCTAGTTATACATGTTGCCATAGATGCCCAATTCCTACCCTTATCTAGTTATACATGTTGCCATAGATGCCCATATTTCTACCCTTATCTAGTTATACATGTTGACAAAGATGCCCATATTTCTACCCTTATCTAGTTATACATGTTGACATAGATGCCCATATTCCTACCCTTATCTAGTTATACATGTTGCCATAGATGCCCATATTCCTACCCTTATCTAGTTATACATGTTGCCATAGATGCCCATATTCCTACCCTTATCTAGTTATACATGTTAAAAAAGATGCCCATATTCCTACCCTTAGCTAGTTATACATGTTGACATAGATGCCCGAATTTCTACCCTTATCTAGTAATACATGTTGACAAAGATGCCCATATTCCTACCCTTATCTAGTTATACATGTTGACATAGATGCCCATATTCCTACCCTTATCTAGTAATACATGTTGACATAGATGCCCAATATTCCTACTCATTTATCTAGTTATACATGTTGACATAGATGCCCATATTCCTACCCTTATCTAGTTATACATTTTCACATAGATGCCCATATTCCTACCCTTATCTATATATACATGTTGACATAGTTGCCCATATTCCTACTTTTATCTAGTTATACATGTTGCCATAGTTGCCCATATTCCTACCCTTATCTAGTGATATATGTTGCTATAGATGCCCATATTCCTACCCTTATCTAGTTATACATGTTGCCATAGATGCCCATATTCCTACCCTTATCTAGTTATACATGTTGCCACAGATGCCCATATTCCTACCCTTAACTAGTTATACATGTTGACATAGATGCCCATATTCCTACCCTTATCTAGTTATACATGTTGACATAGATGCCCATATTCCTACCCTTATCTAGTTATACATGTTGACATAGATGCCCATTATCCTACCCTTATCTAGTTATACATGTTGAAAAAGATGCCCATATTCCTACCCTTAGCTAGTTATACATGTTGACATAGATGCCCATATTTCTACCCATATCTAGTTATACATGTTGACATAGATGGCCATATTCCTACCCTTATCTAGTTATACATGTTGACAAAGATGCCCATATTCCTACCCTTTTCTAGTTATACATGTTGACATAGATGCCCATATTCCTACCCTTATCTAGTTATACATGTTGAAATAGATGCCTATATTCCTACTCTTATCTAGTTATACATGTTGACATAGATGCCTATATTCCTACCCTTATCTAGTTGTACATGTTGACATAGATGCCCATATTCCTACCCTTATCTATTTATTCAGGTTGACATAGTTGCCCATATTCCTACCCTTATCTAGGTATACGAGTTGCCATAGATGCCCGTATTCCTACCCTTATCTAGTGATATATGTTGCTATAGATGCCCATATTCCTACCCTTATCTAGTTACACATGTTGCCATAGATGCCCATATTCCTACCCTTATCTAGTTATACATGTTGCCACAGATGCCCGTATTCCTACCTTTATCTAGTTATACATGTTGACATAGATGCCCATATTCCTACCCTTATCTAGTTATACATGTTGACATGGACGCCCATATTCCTACCCTTATCTAGTTATACATGTTGACATAGATGCTCATATTTCTACCCTTATCTAATTATACATGTTGACATAGATGCCCATATTCCTACCCTTATCTAGTTATACATTTTGCCATAGATGCCCATATTCCTACCCTTATCTAGTTGTACATGTTGACATAGATGCCCATATTCCTACCCTTATCTATTTATTCAGGTTGACATAGTTGCCCATATTCCTACCCTTATCTAGGTATACGAGTTGCAATAGATGCCCGTATTCCTACCCTTATCTAGTGATATATGTTGCTATAGATGCCCATATTCCTACCCTTATCTAGTTACACATGTTGCCATAGATGCCCATATTCCTACCCTTATCTAGTTATACATGTTGCCACAGATGCCCGTATTCCTACCTTTATCTAGTTATACATGTTGACATAGATGCCCATATTCCTACCCTTATCTAGTTATACATGTTGACATAGACGCCCATATTCCTACCCTTATCTAGTTATACATGTTGACATAGATGCTCATATTTCTACCCTTATCTAATTATACATGTTGACATAGATGCCCATATTCCTACCCTTATCTAGTTATACATGTTGCCATAGATGCCCATATTCCTACCCTTATCTAGTTATACATGTTGCCATAGATGCCCATATTCCTACCCTTATCTAGTTATACATGTTGCCATAGATGCCCATATTCCTACCCTTATCTAGTTATACATGTTAAAAAAGATGCCCATATTCCTACCCTTAGCTAGTTATACATGTTGACATAGATGCCCGAATTTCTACCCTTATCTAGTAATACCTGTTGACATACATGGCCATATTCCTACCCTTATCTAGTTATACATGTTGACAAAGATGCCCATATTCCTACCCTTATCTAGTTATACATGTTGACCTAGATGCCCATATTCCTACCCTTATCTAGTAATACATGTTGACATAGATGCCCAATATTCCTACTCTTATCTAGTTATACATGTTGACATAGATGCCCATATTCCTACCCTTATCTAGTTATACATTTTCACATAGATGCCCATATTCCTACCCTTATCTATATATACATGTTGACATAGTTGCCCATATTCCTACTTTTATCTAGTTATACATGTTGCCATAGATGCCCATATTCCTACCCTTATCTAGTGATATATGTTGCTATAGATGCCCATATTCCTACCCTTATCTAGTTATACATGTTGCCATAGATGCCCATATTCCTACCCTTATCTAGTTATACATGTTGCCACAAATGCCCATATTCCTACCCTTATCTAGTTATACATGTTGACATAGATGCCCATATTCCTACCCTTATCTAGTTATACATGTTGACATAGATGCCCATATTTCTACCCTTATCTAGTTATACATGTTGACATAGATGCCCATATTCCTACCCTTATCTTGTTATACATGTTGACATAGATGCACATATTCCTACCCTTATCTAGTTATACATGTTTACATAGATGCCCATATTCCTACACTTATCTAGTTATACATGTTGACATAGATGCCCATATTCCTACACTTATCTAGTTATACATGTTGACATAGTTGCCCATATTCCTACCCTTATCTAGTTATACATGTTGACATAGATGTCCATATTCCTACCCTTATCTAGTTATACATGTTGACATAGATGCCTATATTCCTACCCTTATCTAGTTCTACATGTTGACATAGATGCCCATATTCCTACCCTTATCTAGTTATACATGTTGACATAGACGCCCGAATTCCTACCCTTATCTAGTTATACATGTTGACATAGATGCTCATATTTCTACCCTTATCTAATTATACATGTTGACATAGATGCCTATATTTCTACCCATATCTAGTTATACATGTTGACATAGATGGCCATATTCTTACCCTTATTTAGTTATACATGTTGACAAAGATGCCCATATTTCTACCCTTATCTAGTTATACATGTTGACATAGATGCCCATATTCCTACCCTTATCTAGTTTTACATGTTGACATAGATGCCCATATTCCTACCCTTATCTAGTTATACATGTTGACATAGATGCCCATATTCCTACCCTTATCTATTTATACTTGTTGACATAGTTGCTGATATTCTTACCTTTATCTATTTATACATGTTGCAATAGATGCCCATATTCCTACGCTTATCTATTGATATATGTTGCTATAGATGCCCATATTCCTACCCTTATCTAGTTATACATGTTGACAAAGATGCCCATTGTTCTACCCTTATCTAGTTATACATGTTGACATAGATGCCCATATTCCTACCCTTATCTAGTTATACATGTTGACACAGATGCCCATATTTCTACCCTTATCTAGTTATACATGTTGACATAGATGCCCATATTCCTACCCTTATCTAGTTATATATGTTGACATAGATGCCTAATATTCCTACTCTTATCTAGTTATACATGTTGACATAGATGCCCATATTCCTACCCTTATCTAGTTTTACATGTTGACATAGATGCCCATATTCCTACCCTTATCTATATATAAATGTTGACATAGTTGCCCATATTTCTACTTTTATCTAGTTATACATGTTGTCATAGATGCCCATATTCCTACCCTTATCTAGTGATATATGTTGCCATAGATGCCCATATTCCTACCCTTATCTAGTTATACATGTTGCCACAGATGCACATATTCCTACCCTTATCTAGTTATACATGTTGACATAGATGCCCATATTCCTACCCTTATCTAGTTATACATGTTGACATAGATGCCCATATTCCTACCCTTATCTAGTTATACATGTTGACATAGATGCCCATATTCCTACCCTTATCTTGTTATACATGTTGACATAGATGCCCATAATCCTACCCTTATCTAGTTATACATGTTGACATAGATGCCCATATTCCTACCCTTATCTAGTTATACATGTTGCCATAGAAGCCCATATTCCTACCCTTATCTAGTTATACATGTTGACATAGATGCCCATATTCCTACCCTTATCTAGTTATACATGTTGACATAGATGCCCATATTCCTACCCTTATCTAGTTATACATGTTGACATAGATGCCCATATTCCTACCCTTATCTAGTTATACATGTTGACATAGATGCCCATATTTCTACCCTTATCGAATTATACATGTTGACATAGATGCCCATATTCCTACCCTTATCTAGTTATACATGTTGCCATAGAAGCCCATATTCCTACCCTTATCTAGTTATACATGTTGCAATAGATGCCCATATTCCTACCCTTATCTAGTGATATATGTTGCTATAGCTGCCCATATTCCTACCCTTATCTAGTTATACATGTTGCCATAGATGCCCATATTCTTACCCTTATCTAGTTATACATGTTGCAATAGATGCTCATATTCCTACGCTTATCTAGTTATACATGTTGCCATAGATGCCCATATTCCTACTCTTATCTAGTTATACATGTTGCCATAGATGCCCATATTCCTACCCTTATCTAGTTATACATGTTGCCAAAGATGCCCATTATCCTACCCTTATCTAGTTATACATGTTTAAAAAGATGCCCATATTCCTACCCTTAGCTAGTTATACATGTTGACATAGATGCCCATATTTCTACCCATATCTAGTTATACATGTTGACATAGATGGCCATATTCCTACCCTTATCTAGTTATACATGTTCACAAAGATGCCCATATTCCTACCCTTTTCTAGTTATACATGTTGCCATAGATGCCCATATTCCTACCCTTATCTAGTTATACATGTTGACATAGATGCCCATATTCCTACCCTTATCTAGTTGTACATGTTGACATAGATGCCCATATTCCTACCCTTATCTATTTATTCAGGTTGACATAGTTGCCCATATTCGTACCCTTATCTAGGTATACGAGTTGCCATAGATGCCCGTATTCCTACCCTTATCTAGTGATATATGTTGCTATAGATGCCCATATTCCTACCCTTATCTAGTTACACATGTTGCCATAGATGCCCATATTCCGACCCTTATCTAGTTATACATGTTGCCACAGATGCCCGTATTCCTACCTTTATCTAGTTATACATGTTGACATAGATGCCCATATTCCTACCCTTATCTAGTTATACATGTTGACATGGACGCCCATATTCCTACCCTTATCTATTTATACATGTTGACATAGATGTTCATATTTCTACCCTTATCTAATTATACATGTTGACATAGATGCCCATATTCCTACCCTTATCTAGTTATACTTGTTGCCATAGATGCCCATATTCCTACCCTTATCAATTTATTCATGTTGCCATAGATGCCCATATTCCTACCCTTATCTAGTTATACATGTTGCCATAGATGCCCAATTCCTACCCTTATCTAGTTATACATGTTGCCATAGATGCCCATATTTCTACCCTTATCTAGTTATACATGTTGACAAAGATGCCCATATTCCTACCCTTATCTAGTTATACATGTTGACATAGATGCCCATATTCCTACCCTTATCTAGTTATACAGGTTGCCATAGATGCCCATATTCCTACCCTTATCTAGTTATACATGTTGCCATAGATGCCCATATTCCTACCCTTATCTAGTTATACATGTTAAAAAAGATGCCCAATATTCCTACTCTTATCTAGTTATACATGTTGACATAGATGCCCATATTCCTACCCTTATCTAGTTATACATGTTGACATAGATGCCCATATTCCTACCCTTATCTATATATACATGTTGACATAGTTGCCCATATTCCTACTTTTATCTAGTTATACATGTTGCCATAGATGCCCATATTCCTACCCTTATCTAGTGATATATGTTGTTATAGATGCCCATATTCCTACCCTTATCTAGTTATACATGTTGCCATAGATGCCCATATTCCTACCCTTATCTAGTTATACACGTTGCCACAGATGCCCATATTCCTACCCTTATCTAGTTATACATGTTGACATAGATGCCCATATTCCTACCCGTATCTAGTTATACATGTTGACATAGATGCCCATATTCCTACCCTTATCTAGTTATACATGTTGACATAGATGCCCATATTCCTACCCTTATCTTGTTATACATGTTGACATAGATGCCCATATTCCTACCCTTATCTAGTTATAAATGTTTACATAGATGCCCATATTCCTACACTTATCTAGTTATACATGTTGACATAGATGCCCATATTCCTACACTTATCTAGTTATACATGTTGACATAGTTGCCCAAATTCCTACCCTTATCTAGTTATACATGTTGATATAGATGTCCATATTCCTACCCTTATCTAGTTATACATGTTGACATAGATGCCCATATTCCTACCCTTATCTAGTTCTACATGTTGACATAGATGCCCATATTCCTACCCTTATCTAGTTATACATGTTGACATAGACGCCCGAATTCCTAACCTTATCTAGTTATACATGTTGACATAGATGCTCATATTTCTACCCTTATCTAATTATACATGTTGACATAGATGCCTATATTTCTACCCATATATAGTTATACATGTTGACATAGATGGCCATATTCTTACCCTTATCTAGTTATACATGTTGACAAAGATGCCCATATTTCTACCCTTATCTAGTTATACATGTTGACATAGAAGCCCATATTCCTACCCTTATCTAGTTTTACATGTTGACATAGATGCCCATATTCCTACCCTTATCTAGTTATACATGTTGACATAGATGCCCATATTCCTACCCTTATCTATTTATACATGTTGACATAGTTGCCCATATTCTTACCTTTATCTATTTATACATGTTGCAATAGATGCCCATATTCCTACGCTTATCTATTGATATATGTTGCTATTGATGCCCATATTCCTACCCTTATCTAGTTATACATGTTGACAAAGATGCCCATTGTTCTACCCTTATCTAGTTATACATGTTGACATAGATGCCCATATTCCTACCCTTATCTAGTTATACATGTTGACATAGATGCCCATATTCCTACCTTTATCTAGTTATACATGTTGACATAGATGCCCAATATTCCTACTCTTATCTAGTTATACATGTTGACATAGATGCCCATATTCCTACCCTTATCTAGTTATACATGTTGACATAGATGCCCATATTCCTACCCTTATCTATATATACATGTTGACATAGTTGCCCATATTCCTACTTTTATCTAGTTATACATGTTGCAATAGATGCCCATATTCCTACCCTTATCTAGTGATATATGTTGCTATAGATGCCCATATTCCTACCCTTATCTAGTTATACATGTTGCCATAGATGCCCATATTCCTACCCTTATCTAGTTATACATGTTGCCACAGATGCCCATATTCCTACCCTTATCTAGTTATACATGTTGACATAGATGCCCATATTCCTACCCTTATCTTGTTATACATGTTGACATAGATGCCCATAATCCTACCCTTATCTAGTTATACATGTTTACATAGATGCCCATATTCCTACACTTATCTAGTTATACATGTTGACATAGATGCCCATATTCCTACACTTATCTAGTTATACATGTTGACATAGTTGCCCATATTCCTACCCTTATCTAGTTATACATGTTGACATAGATGTCCATATTCCTACCCTTATCTAGTTATACATGTTTACATAGATGCCCATATTCCTACCCTTATCTAGTTCTACATGTTGACATAGATGCCCATATTCCTACCCTTATCTAGTTATACATGTTGACATAGACGCCCGAATTCCTACCCTTATCTAGTTATACATGTTGACATAGATGCTCATATTTTAACCTTATCTAATTATACATGTTGACATAGATGCCTATATTTCTACCCATATCTAGTTATACATGTTGACATAGATGGCCATATTCTTACCCTTATCTAGTTATACATGTTGACAAAGATGCCCATATTTCTACCCTTATCTAGTTATACATGTTGACATAGATTCCCATATTCCTACCCTTATCTAGTTTTACATGTTGACATAGATGCCCATATTCCTACCCTTATCTAGTTATACATGTTGACATAGATGCCCATATTCCTACACTTATCTATTTATACATGTTGACATAGTTGCCCATATTCTTACCTTTATCTAGTTATACATGTTGCAATCGATGCCCATATTCCTACGCTTATCTATTGATATGTGTTGCTATAGATGCCCATATTCCTACCCTTATCTAGTTATACATGTTGACAAAGATGCCCATTGTTCTACCCTTATCTAGTTATACATGTTGACATAGATGCCCATATTCCTACCCTTATCTAGTTATACATGTTGACATAGATGCCCATATTCCTACCCTTATCTAGTTTTACATGTTGACATAAATGCCCATATTCCTACCCTTATCTATTTATACATGTTGACATAGTTGCCAATATTCCTACCCTTATCTAGTTATACATGTTTTCTTAGATGCCCATATTTCTACCCTTATCTAGTGATATGTGTTGCTTTAGATGCCCATATTCCTACCCTTATCTAGTTATACATTTTGCCATAGATGCCCATTATCCTACCCTTATCTAGTTATACATATTGAAAAAGATGCCCATTGTTCTACCCTTATCTAGTTATACATGTTGACATAGATGCCCATATTCCTACCCTTAGCTAGTTATACATGTTGACATAGATGCCCATATTTCTACCCATATCTAGTTATACATGTTGACATAGATTGCCATATTCCTACCCTTATCTAGTTATACATGTTGACAAAGATGCCCATATTCCTACCCTTATCTAGTTATACATGTTGATATAGATGCCATATTTCTACCCTTATCTAGTTATACATGTTGACATAGATGCCCATATTCCTACTATTATCTAGTTATACATGTTGACATAGATGCCTATATTCCTACCCTTATCTAGTTATACATGTTGACATAGATGCCCATATTCCTGCCCTTATCTATATATACATGTTGACACAGTTGCCCATATTCCTACCCTTATCTAGTTATACATGTTGACATAGATGCCCATATTCCTACCCTTATCTAGTGATATATATTGCTATAGCTGCCCGTATTCCTACCCTTATCTAGTTATACATGTTGCCATAGATGCCCATATTCCTACCCTTATCTAGTTATACATGTTGCCACAGATGCCCATATTCCTACCCTTATCTAGTTATACATGTTGACATAGATGCCCATATTCCTACCCTTATCTAGTTATACATGTTGACATAGATGCCCATATTACTACCCTTATCTAGTTATACATGTTGACATAGATGCCCATATTCCTACCCTTATCTAGTTATACATGTTGACATAGATGCCCATATTCCTACCCTTATCTAGTTATACATGTTTACATAGATGCCCATATTCCTACACTTATCTAGTTATACATGTTGACATAGATGCCCATATTCCTACACTTATCTAGTTATACATGTTGACATAGTTTTCCATTTTCCTACCCTTATCTAGTTATACATGTTGACATAGATGTCCATATTCCTACCCTTATCTAGTTCTACATGTTGACATAGATGCCCATATTCCTACCCTTATCTAGTTATACATGTTGAAAGAGATGCCCATAATCCTACCCTTAACTAGTTATACATGTTGACATAGATGCCCATATTCCTACCCTTATCTAGTTCTACAAGTTGACATAGATGCCCATATTCCTACCCTTATCTAGTTATACATGTTGACATAGAAGCCCATATTCCTACCCTTATATAGCTATACATGCTGACATACTTACTTATATTCCTACCTTTATTTAGCTTTACATGTTGACATAGATGCCCATATTCCTACCCTTATCTAGTTATACATGTTGACATAGATGCCCATATTCCTACCCTTATCTAGTTATAAATGTTGACATAGATGCCCATATTCCTACCCTTATCTAGTTATACCTGTTGACATAGATGCCCATATTCCTACTCTTATCTAGTTATACATGTTGCCATAGATGCCCATATTCCTACCCTTATCTAGTTATAAATGTTGCCATAGATGCCCATATTCCTACCCTTATCTAGTTATACATGTTGACATAGATGCCCATATTCCTACCCTTATCTAGTTATACATGATGCCCATATTCCTACCCTTATCTAGTTATACATGTTGACATAGATGCCCATATTCCTATCCTTATCTAGTTATACATGTTGCCATAGATGCCCATTTTCTTACCTTTATCTAGTTATACATGTTGACATAGATGCCCATATTCCTACCCTTATCTAGTTATACATGTTGCCATAGATGCCCATATTCTTACCTTTATCTAGTTATACATGTTGACATAGATGCCCATATTCCTACCCTTATCTAGTTATACATGTTGACATAGATGCCCATATTCCTACCCTTATCTAGTTATAAATGTTGACATAGATGCCCATATTCCTACCCTTATCTAGTTATACCTGTTGACATAGATGCCCATATTCCTATCCTTATCTAGTTATACATTTTGCCATAGATGCCCATATTCCTACCCTTATCTAGTTATACATGCTGACATAGATGGCCATATTCCTTCCTACCCTTATCTAGTTATACATGTTGACATAGATGCCCATATTCCTACCCTTATCTAGCTATACATGTTGACATTGATGTCCATATTCCTACCATTATCTTTTTATACATGTTGACATAGATGCCCATATTCCTACTCTTATCTAGTTATACATGTTGCCATAGATGCCCATATTCCTACCCTTATCTAGTGATATATGTTGCTATAGATGCCCATATTCCTACCCTTATCTAGTTATACATGTTGACATAGTTCCCCTTATTCCTACCCTTATCTAGTTATACATGTTTAAAAAGATGCCCATATTCTTACCCTGAGCTAGTTATACATTTTGACATAGATGCCCATATTTCTACCCATATCTAGTTATACATGTTGTCATAGATGCACATATTCCTACCCTTATCTAGTTATACATGTTGACATAGATGCCCATATTCCTACCCTTATCTAGTTATACATGTTGACATAGATGCCCATATTCCTACCTATATCTAGTTATACATGTTGACATAGATGCCCATATTCCTACCCTTATCTAGTTATACATTTTGACATAGATGCCCATATTCCTACCCTTATCTAGTTATACATGTTGACATAGATGCCCATATTCCTACCCTTATCTAGTTATACATGTTGACATAGATGCCCATATTACTACCCTTATCTAGTTATACATGTTGACATAGATGCCCATATTCCTACCCTTATCTAGTTATACATGTTTACATAGATGCCCATATTCCTACCCTTATCTAGTTATACATGTCGACATAGATGCCTATATTCCTACACTTATCTAGTGATATATGTTGCTATAGATGCCCGTATTCCTACCCTTATATAGTTATACATGTTGCCATAGATGCCCATATTCCAACCCTTATCTAGTTATCATATTCCTACCCTTATCTAGTTATACATGTTGACATAGATGCCCATATTACTACCCTTATCTAGTTATACATGTTGACATAGATGCCCATATTCCTACCCTTATCTAGTTATACATGTTGACATAGATGCCTAT
This sequence comes from Anisus vortex, assembly GCA_949126835.1. NCBI lineage: Eukaryota > Metazoa > Mollusca > Gastropoda > Planorbidae > Anisus > Anisus vortex. The sequence goes on along the minus strand of OX421496.1, from coordinate 27,751,994 downwards.
ATTCCTACCCTTATCTAGTTATACATGTTTACATAGATGCCCATATTCCTACACTTATCTAGTTATACATGTTGACATAGATGCCCATATTCCTACACTTATCTAGTTATACATGTTGACATAGTTGCCCATATTCCTACCCTTATCTAGTTATACATGTTGACGGAGATGTCCATATTCCTACCCTTATCTAGTTATACATGTTGAAATAGATGCCCATATTCCTACCCATATCTAGTTATACATGTTGACATAGATGCCCATATTCCTACCCTTATCTAGTTATACATGTTGACATAGATGCCCATATTACTACCCTTATCTAGTTATACATGTTGACATAGATGCCCATATTCCTACCCTTATCTAGTTATACATGTTGACATAGATGCCCATATTCCTACCCTTATCTAGTTATACATGTTTACATAGATGCCCATATTCTTACACTTATCTAGTTATACATGTTGACATAGATGCCCATATTCCTACACTTATCTAGTTATACATGTTGACATAGTTGCCCATATTCCTACCCTTATCTAGTTATACATGTTGACATAGATGTCCATATTCCTACCCTTATCTAGTTATACATGCTGAAATAGATGCCCATATTCCTACCCATATCTAGCTATACATGCTGACATACTTACTTATATTCCTACCATTATTTCGCTTTACATGTTGACATAGATGCCCATATTCTTACCTTTATCTAGTTATACATGTTGACATAGATGCCCATATTCCTACCCTTATCTAGTTATACATGTTGACATAGAAGCCCATATTCCTACCCTTATCTAGTTATACATGTTGACATAGATGCCCATATTCCTATCCTTATCTAATTATACATGTTGACATAGATGCCCATATTCCTACCCTTATCTAGCTATACATGTTGAAATAGATGTCGATATTCCTACCATTATCTTTTTATACATGTTGACATAGATGCCCATATTCCTACCCTTATCTAGTTATACATGTTGCCATAGATGCCCATATTCCTACCCTTATCTAGTGATATATGTTGCTATAGATGCCCATATTCCTACCCTTATCTAGTTATACATGTTGCCATAGATGCGCATATTCCTACCCTTATCTAGTTATACATGTTGACATAGATGCCCATATTCCTACCTTTATCTAGTTATACATGTTGAAATAGATCCCCATATTCCTACCCATATCTAGTTATACATGTTGACATAGATGCCCATATTCCTACCCTTATCTAGTTATACATGTTGACATAGAAGCCCATATTCCTACCCTTATCTAGCTATACATGCTGACATACTTACTTATATTCCTACCATTATTTCGCTTTACATGTTGACATAGATGCCCATATTCTTACCTTTATCTAGTTATACATGTTGACATAGATGCCCATATTCCTACCCTTATCTAGTTATACATGTTGACATAAATGCCCATATTCCTACCCTTATCTAGTAATACATGTTGACATAGATGCCCATATTCCTACCCTTATCTAGCTATACATGTTGAAATAGATGTCGATATTCCTACCATTATCTTTTTATACATGTTGACATAGATGCCCATATTCCTACCCTTATCTAGTTATACATGTTGCCATAGATGCCCATATTCCTACCCTTATCTAGTGATATATGTTGCTATAGATGTCCATATTCCTACCATTATCTAGTTATACATGTTGCCATAGATGCCCATATTCCTACCCTTATCTAGTTATACATGTTGACATAGATGCCCATATTCCTACCTTTATCTAGTTATACATGTTGACATAGATGCCCATATTCCTACCCTTATCTAGTTGTACATGTTGACATAGATGCCCATATTTCTACCCTTATCTAATTATACATGTTGACATAGATGCCCATATTCCTACCCTTATCTAGTTATACATGTTGCCGTAGATGCCCATATTCCTACCCTTATCTAGTCATATATGTTGCAATAGATGTCCATATTCTTACCCTTATCTAGTTATACATGTTGCCATAGATACCCATATTCCTACTCTTATCTAGTTATACATGTTGACATAGATGCCCATATTCCTACTCTTATCTAGTTATACATGTTGACATAGATGCCCATATTCCTACCCTTAACTAGTTATACATGTTGACATAGATGCTCATATTCCTACCCTTATCTATTTATACATGTTGACATAGTTGCCCATATTCCTACCCTTATCTAGTTATATATGTTGCCATAGATGCCCATATTCCTACCCTTATCTAGTTATACATTTGACATAGATGCCCATGTTCCTACCCTTATCTAGTTATACATGTTGACATAGATGCCCATATTCCTACCCTTATCTAGCTATACATGTTGACATAGATGCCCATATTCCTACAATTATCTAGTTATACATGTTGACATAGTTGCCCATATTCCTACCCTTATCTAGTAATACATGTTGACATAGATGTCCATATTCCTACCATTATCTAGTTATACATGTTGACATAAATGCCCATATTTCTACCCTTTTCTAGTTATACATGTTGCCATAGATGCCCATATTCCTACCCTTATCTAGTTATACATGTTGACATAGATGCCCATATTCCTACCCACATCTAGTTATACATGTTGACATAGAAGCCCATATTCCTACCCTTATTTAGCTATACATGCTGACATACTTACTTATATTCCTACCATTATTTAGCTTTACATGTTGACATAGATGCCCATATTCCTACCTTTATCTAGTTATACATGTTGACATAGATGCCCATATTCCTACCCTTATCTAGTTATTCATGTTGACATAGAAGCCCATATTCCTACCCTTATCTAGTTATACATGTTGACATAGATGCCCATATTCCTATCCTTATCTAATTATACATGTTGACATAGATGCCCATATTCCTACCCTTATCTAGCTATACATGTTGAAATAGATGTCGATATTCCTACCATTATCTTTTTATACATGTTGACATAGATGCCCATATTCCTACCCTTATCTAGTTATACATGTTGCCATAGATGCCCATATTCCTACCCTTATCTAGTGATATATGTTGCTATAGATGCCCATATTCCTACCCTTATCTAGTTATACATGTTGCCATAGATGCGCATATTCCTACCCTTATCTAGTTATACATGTTGACATAGATGCCCATATTCCTACCTTTATCTAGTTATACATGTTGAAATAGATGCCCATATTCCTACCCATATCTAGTTATACATGTTGACATAGATGCCCATATTCCTACCCTTATCTAGTTATACATGTTGACATAGAAGCCCATATTCCTACCCTTATCTAGCTATACATGCTGACATACTTACTTATATTCCTACCATTATTTCGCTTTACATGTTGACATAGATGCCCATATTCTTACCTTTATCTAGTTATACATGTTGACATAGATGCCCATATTCCTACCCTTATCTAGTTATACATGTTGACATAGATGCCCATATTCCTACCCTTATCTAGTTATACATGTTGACATAGATGCCCATATTCCTACCCTTATCTAGCTATACATGTTGAAATAGTAGTCGATATTCCTACCATTATCTTTTTATACATGTTGACATAGATGCCCATATTCCTACCCTTATCTAGTTATACATGTTGCCATAGATGCCCATATTCCTACCCTTTTCTAGTGATATATGTTGCAATCGATGCCCATATTCCTACGCTTATCTATTGATATGTGTTGCTATAGATGCCCATATTCCTACCCTTATCTAGTTATACATGTTGACAAAGATGCCCATTGTTCTACCCTTATCTAGTTATACATGTTGACATAGATGCCCATATTCCTACCCTTATCTAGTTATACATGTTGACATAGATGCCCATATTCCTACCCTTATCTAGTTTTACATGTTGACATAAATGCCCATATTCCTACCCTTATCTATTTATACATGTTGACATAGTTGCCAATATTCCTACCCTTATCTAGTTATACATGTTTTCTTAGATGCCCATATTTCTACCCTTATCTAGTGATATGTGTTGCTTTAGATGCCCATATTCCTACCCTTATCTAGTTATACATTTTGCCATAGATGCCCATTATCCTACCCTTATCTAGTTATACATATTGAAAAAGATGCCCATTGTTCTACCCTTATCTAGTTATACATGTTGACATAGATGCCCATATTCCTACCCTTAGCTAGTTATACATGTTGACATAGATGCCCATATTTCTACCCATATCTAGTTATACATGTTGACATAGATTGCCATATTCCTACCCTTATCTAGTTATACATGTTGACAAAGATGCCCATATTCCTACCCTTATCTAGTTATACATGTTGATATAGATGCCATATTTCTACCCTTATCTAGTTATACATGTTGACATAGATGCCCATATTCCTACTATTATCTAGTTATACATGTTGACATAGATGCCTATATTCCTACCCTTATCTAGTTATACATGTTGACATAGATGCCCATATTCCTGCCCTTATCTATATATACATGTTGACACAGTTGCCCATATTCCTACCCTTATCTAGTTATACATGTTGACATAGATGCCCATATTCCTACCCTTATCTAGTGATATATATTGCTATAGCTGCCCGTATTCCTACCCTTATCTAGTTATACATGTTGCCATAGATGCCCATATTCCTACCCTTATCTAGTTATACATGTTGCCACAGATGCCCATATTCCTACCCTTATCTAGTTATACATGTTGACATAGATGCCCATATTCCTACCCTTATCTAGTTATACATGTTGACATAGATGCCCATATTACTACCCTTATCTAGTTATACATGTTGACATAGATGCCCATATTCCTACCCTTATCTAGTTATACATGTTGACATAGATGCCCATATTCCTACCCTTATCTAGTTATACATGTTTACATAGATGCCCATATTCCTACACTTATCTAGTTATACATGTTGACATAGATGCCCATATTCCTACACTTATCTAGTTATACATGTTGACATAGTTTTCCATTTTCCTACCCTTATCTAGTTATACATGTTGACATAGATGTCCATATTCCTACCCTTATCTAGTTCTACATGTTGACATAGATGCCCATATTCCTACCCTTATCTAGTTATACATGTTGAAAGAGATGCCCATAATCCTACCCTTAACTAGTTATACATGTTGACATAGATGCCCATATTCCTACCCTTATCTAGTTCTACATGTTGACATAGATGCCCATATTCCTACCCTTATCTAGTTATACATGTTGACATAGAAGCCCATATTCCTACCCTTATCTAGCTATACATGCTGACATACTTACTTATATTCCTACCTTTATTTAGCTTTACATGTTGACATAGATGCCCATATTCCTACCCTTATCTAGTTATACATGTTGACATAGATGCCCATATTCCTACCCTTATCTAGTTATAAATGTTGACATAGATGCCCATATTCCTACCCTTATCTAGTTATACCTGTTGACATAGATGCCCATATTCCTACTCTTATCTAGTTATACATGTTGCCATAGATGCCCATATTCCTACCCTTATCTAGTTATAAATGTTGCCATAGATGCCCATATTCCTACCCTTATCTAGTTATACATGTTGACATAGATGCCCATATTCCTACCCTTATCTAGTTATACATGATGCCCATATTCCTACCCTTATCTAGTTATACATGTTGACATAGATGCCCATATTCCTATCCTTATCTAGTTATACATGTTGCCATAGATGCCCATATTCTTACCTTTATCTAGTTATACATGTTGACATAGATGCCCATATTCCTACCCTTATCTAGTTATACATGTTGCCATAGATGCCCATATTCTTACCTTTATCTAGTTATACATGTTGACATAGATGCCCATATTCCTACCCTTATCTAGTTATACATGTTGACATAGATGCCCATATTCCTACCCTTATCTAGTTATAAATGTTGACATAGATGCCCATATTCCTACCCTTATCTAGTTATACCTGTTGACATAGATGCCCATATTCCTATCCTTATCTAGTTATACATGTTGCCATAGATGCCCATATTCCTACCCTATCTAGTTATACATGCTGACATAGATGGCCATATTCCTACCCTTATCTAGCTATACATGTTGACATTGATGTCCATATTCCTACCATTATCTTTTTATAGATGTTGACATAGTTCCCCTTATTCCTACCCTTATCTAGTTATACATGTTTAAAAAGATGCCCATATTCTTACCCTGAGCTAGTTATACATTTTGACATAGATGCCCATATTTCTACCCATATCTAGTTATACATGTTGTCATAGATGCACATATTCCTACCCTTATCTAGTTATACATGTTGACATAGATGCCCATATTCCTACCCTTATCTAGTTATACATGTTGACATAGATGCCCATATTCCTACCTATATCTAGTTATACATGTTGACATAGATGCCCATATTCCTACCCTTATCTAGTTATACATGTTGACATAGATGCCCATATTCCTACCCTTATCTAGTTATACATGTTGACATAGATGCCCATATTCCTACCCTTATCTAGTTATACATGTTGACATAGATGCCCATATTACTACCCTTATCTAGTTATACATGTTGACATAGATGCCCATATTCCTACCCTTATCTAGTTATACATGTTTACATAGATGCCCATATTCCTACCCTTATCTAGTTATACATGTCGACATAGATGCCTATATTCCTACACTTATCTAGTGATATATGTTGCTATAGATGCCCGTATTCCTACCCTTATCTAGTTATACATGTTGCCATAGATGCCCATATTCCAACCCTTATCTAGTTATACATGTTGCCACAGATGCCCATATTCCTACCCTTATTTAGTTATACATGTTGACATAGATGCCCATATTCCTACCCTTATCTAGTTATACATGTTGACATAGATGCCCAAATTACTACCCTTATCTAGTTATACATGTTGACATAGATGCCCATATTCCTACCCTTATCTAGTTATACATGTTGACATAGATGCCTATATTCCTACCCTTATCTAGTTATACATGTTTACATAGATGCCCATATTCCTACACTTATCTAGTTATACATGTTGACATAGATGCCCATATTCCTACACTTATCTAGTTATACATGTTGACATAGTTGCCCATATTCCTACCCTTATCTAGTTATACATGTTGACGGAGATGCCCATATTCCTACCCTTATCTAGTTATACATGTTGACATAGATGCCCATATTACTACCCTTATCTAGTTATACATGTTGACATAGATGCCCATATTCCTACCCTTATCTAGTTATACATGTTGACATAGATGCCCATATTCCTACCCTTATCTAGTTATACATGTTTACATAGATGCCCATATTCTTACACTTATCTAGTTATACATGTTGACATAGATGCCCATATTCCTACACTTATCTAGTTATACATGTTGACATAGTTGCCCATATTCCTACCCTTATCTAGTTATACATGTTGACATAGATGTCCATATTCCTACCCTTATCTAGTTATACATGCTGAAATAGATGCCCATATTCCTACCCATATCTAGCTATACATGCTGACATACTTACTTATATTCCTACCAATATTTCGCTTTACATGTTGACATAGATGCCCATATTCTTACCTTTATCTAGTTATACATGTTGACATAGATGCCCATATTCCTACCCTTATCTAGTTATACATGTTGACATAGAAGCCCATATTCCTACCCTTATCTAGTTATACATGTTGACATAGATGCCCATATTCCTATCCTTATCTAATTATACATGTTGACATAGATGCCCATATTCCTACCCTTATCTAGCTATACATGTTGAAATAGATGTCGATATTCCTACCATTATCTTTTTATACATGTTGACATAGATGCCCATATTCCTACCCTTATCTAGTTATACATGTTGCCTTAGATGCCCATATTCCTACCCTTATCTAGTGATATATGTTGCTATAGATGCCCATATTCCTACCCTTATCTAGTTATACATGTTGCCATAGATGCGCATATTCCTACCCTTATCTAGTTATACATGTTGACATAGATGCCCATATTCCTACCTTTATCTAGTTATACATGTTGAAATAGATCCCCATATTCCTACCCATATCTAGTTATACATGTTGACATAGATGCCCATATTCCTACCCTTATCTAGTTATACATGTTGACATAGAAGCCCATATTCCTACCCTTATCTAGCTATACATGCTGACATACTTACTTATATTCCTACCATTATTTCGCTTTACATGTTGACATAGATGCCCATATTCTTACCTTTATCTAGTTATACATGTTGACATAGATGCCCATATTCCTACCCTTATCTAGTTATACATGTTGACATAAATGCCCATATTCCTACCCTTATCTAGTAATACATGTTGACATAGATGCCCATATTCCTACCCTTATCTAGCTATACATGTTGAAATAGATGTCGATATTCCTACCATTATCTTTTTATACATGTTGACATAGATGCCCATATTCCTACCCTTATCTAGTTATACATGTTGCCATAGATGCCCATATTCCTACCCTTATCTAGTGATATATGTTGCTATAGATGCCCATATTCCTACCATTATCTAGTTATACATGTTGCCATAGATGCCCATATTCCTACCCTTATCTAGTTATACATGTTGACATAGATGCCCATATTCCTACCTTTATCTAGTTATACATGTTGACATAGATGCCCATATTCCTACCCTTATCTAGTTGTACATGTTGACATAGATGCCCATATTTCTACCCTTATCTAATTATACATGTTGACATAGATGCCCATATTTCTACCCTTATCTAGTTATACATGTTGCCATAGATGCCCATATTCCTACCCTTATCTAGTCATATATGTTGCAATAGATGTCCATATTCTTACCCTTATCTAGTTATACATGTTGCCATAGATACCCATATTCCTACTCTTATCTAGTTATACATGTTGACATAGATGCCCATATTCCTACTCTTATCTAGTTATACATGTTGACATAGATGCCCATATTCCTACCCTTAACTAGTTATACATGTTGACATAGATGCTCATATTCCTACCCTTATCTATTTATACATGTTGACATAGTTGCCCATATTCCTACCCTTATCTAGTTATATATGTTGCCATAGATGCCCATATTCCTACCCTTATCTAGTTATACATTTTGACATAGATGCCCATGTTCCTACCCTTATCTAGTTATACATGTTGACATAGATGCCCATATTCCTACCCTTATCTAGCTATACATGTTGACATAGATGCCCATATTCCTACAATTATCTAGTTATACATGTTGACATAGTTGCCCATATTCCTACCCTTATCTAGTAATACATGTTGACATAGATGTCCATATTCCTACCATTATCTAGTTATACATGTTGACATAAATGCCCATATTTCTACCCTTTTCTAGTTATACATGTTGCCATAGATGCCCATATTCCTACCCTTATCTAGTTATACATGTTGACATAGATGCCCATATTCCTACCCACATCTAGTTATACATGTTGACATAGAAGCCCATATTCCTACCCTTATTTAGCAATACATGCTGACATACTTACTTATATTCCTACCATTATTTAGCTTTACATGTTGACATAGATGCCCATATTCCTACCTTTATCTAGTTATACATGTTGACATAGATGCCCATATTCCTACCCTTATCTAGTTATACATGTTGACATAGAAGCCCATATTCCTACCCTTATCTAGTTATACATGTTGACATAGATGCCCATATTCCTATCCTTATCTAATTATACATGTTGACATAGATGCCCATATTCCTACCCTTATCTAGCTATACATGTTGAAATAGATGTCGATATTCCTACCATTATCTTTTTATACATGTTGACATAGATGCCCATATTCCTACCCTTATCTAGTTATACATGTTGCCATAGATGCCCATATTCCTACCCTTATCTAGTGATATATGTTGCTATAGATGCCCATATTCCTACCCTTATCTAGTTATACATGTTGCCATAGATGCGCATATTCCTACCCTTATCTAGTTATACATGTTGACATAGATGCCCATATTCCTACCTTTATCTAGTTATACATGTTGAAATAGATGCCCATATTCCTACCCATATCTAGTTATACATGTTGACATAGATGCCCATATTCCTACCCTTATCTAGTTATACATGTTGACATAGAAGCCCATATTCCTACCCTTATCTAGCTATACATGCTGACATACTTACTTATATTCCTACCATTATTTCGCTTTACATGTTGACATAGATGCCCATATTCTTACCTTTATCTAGTTATACATGTTGACATAGATGCCCATATTCCTACCCTTATCTAGTTATACATGTTGACATAGATGCCCATATTCCTACCCTTATCTAGTTATACATGTTGACATAGATGCCCATATTCCTACCCTTATCTAGCTATACATGTTGAAATAGATGTCGATATTCCTACCATTATCTTTTTATACATGTTGACATAGATGCCCATATTCCTACCCTTATCTAGTTATACGTGTTGCCATAGATGCCCATATTCCTACCCTTATCTAGTGATATATGTTGACATAGAAGCCCATATTCCTACCATTATCTAGTTATACATGTTGCCATAGATGCCCATATTCCTACCCTTATCTAGTTATACATGTTAACATAGATGCCCATATTCCTACATTTATCTAGTTATACATGTTGACATAGATGCCCATATTCCTACCCTTATCTAGTTGTACATGTTGACATAGATGCCCATATTTCTACCCTTATCTAATTATACATGTTGACATAGATGCCCATATTCCTACCCTTATCTAGTTATACATGTTGCCATAGATGCCCATATTCCTACCCTTATCTAGTCATACATGTTGCAATAGATGTCCATATTCTTACCCTTATCTAGTTATACATGTTGCCATAGATACCCATATTCCTACTCTTATCTAGTTATACATGTTGACATAGATGCCCATATTCCTACTCTTATCTAGTTATACATGTTGACATAGATGCCCATATTCCTACCATTAACTAGTTATACATGTTGACATAGATGCTCATATTCCTACCCTTATCTATTTATACATGTTGACATAGTTGCCCATATTCCTACCCTTATCTAGTTATATATGTTGCCATAGATGCCCATATTCCTACCCTTATCTAGTTATACATTTTGACATAGATGCCCATGTTCCTACCCTTATCTAGTTATACATGTTGACATAGATGCCCATATTCCTACCCTTATCTAGCTATACATGTTGACATAGATGCCCATATTCCTACACTTATCTAGTTATACATGTTGACATAGTTGCCCATATTCCTACCCTTATCTAGTAATACATGTTGACATAGATGTCCATATTCCTACCATTATCTAGTTATACATGTTGACATAAATGCCCATATTCCTACCCTTATCTAGTTATACATGTTGCCATAGATGCCCATATTCCTACCCTTATCTAGTTATACATGTTGACATAGATGCCCATATTCCTACCCACATCTAGTTATACATGTTGACATAGAAGCCCATATTCCTACCCTTATTTAGCTATACATGCTGACATACTTACTTATATTCCTACCATTATTTAGCTTTACATGTTGACATAGATGCCCATATTCCTACCTTTATCTAGTTATACATGTTGACATAGATGCCCATATTCCTACCCTTATCTAGTTATACATGTTGACATAGATGCCCATATTCCTACCCTTATCTAGTTATACATGTTGACATAGATGCCCATATTCCTACCCTTATGTAGTTATACATGTTGACATAGATGCCCATATTCCTACCCTTAACTAGTTATACATGTTGACATAGATGCCCATATTCCTATCCTTATCTAGTTATACATGTTGCCATAGATGCCCATATTCCTACTCTTTTCTAGTTTAACATGTTGACATAGATGCCCATATTCCTACCCTTATCTAGTTATACATAATGACAGATATGCCCATATTCCTACCCTTAACTAGTTATACATGTTGACATAGATGCCCATATTCCTACCCTTATCTAGTTATACATGTTGACATAGATGTCCATATTCCTAACGTTATCTAGTTATACATGTTGACATAGATGCCCATATTACTACCCTTATCTAGTTATACATGTTGACATAGATGCCCATATTCCTACCCTTATCTAGTTATACATGTTGACATAGATGCCCATATTCCTACCCTTATCTAGTTATACATGTTTACATAGATGCCCATATTCCTACACTTATCTAGTTATACATGTTGACATAGATGCCCATATTCCTACACTTATCTAGTTATACATGTTGACATAGTTGCCCATATTCCTACCCTAATCTAGTTATACATGTTGACATAGATGTCCATATTCCTACCCTTATCTAGTTATACATGTTGACATAGATGCCCATATTCCTACCCTAATCTAGCTATACATGCTGACATACTTACTTATATTCCTACCATTATTTAGTTTTACATGTTGACATAGATGCCCATATTCCTACCTTTATCTAGCTATACATGTACACATAGATGCCCATATTCCTACTCTTAACTAGTTATACATGTTGACATAGATGCCCATATTCTTATCCTTATCTAGTTATACATGTTGCCATAGATGCCCATATTCCTACCCTTATCTAGTTATACATGTTGACATAGAAGGCCATATTCCTTCCTACCCTTATCTAGTTATACATGTTGACATAGATGCCCATATTCCTACCCTTATCTAGCTATACATGTTGAAATAGATGCCCATATTCCTACCATTATCTAGTTATACATGTTGACCATAGATGCCCATATTCCTACCCTTATCTAGTGATATATGTTGCTATAGATGCCCATATTCCTACCCTTATCTAGTTAAACATGTTGCCATAGATGCCCATATTCCTACCCTTATCTAGTTATACATGTTGACATAGATGCCTATATTCCTACCCTTATCTAGTTATACATGTTGACATAGATGCCCATATTCCTACCCTTATCTAGTTATACATGTTGCCATAGATGCCCATATTCCTACCCTTATCTAGTTATACATGTTGCCATAGATGCCCATATTCCTACTCTTATCTAGTTATACATGTTGACATAGATGCCCATATTCCTACCTTATCTAGTTATACATGTTGACATAGATGCCAATATTCCTACCCTTATCTAGTTATACATGTTGACATAGATGCCCATATTTCTACCCTTATCTAATTATACATGTTGACATAGATGCCCATATTCCTACTCTTATCTAGTTATACATGTTGCCATAGATGCCCATATTCCTACCCTTATCTAGTTATACATGTTGCAATAGATGTCCATATTCCTACCCTTATCTAGTTATACATGTTGACATAGATGCCCATATTCCTACCCTTATATAGTTATACATGTTGACATAGAAGCCCATATTCCTACCCTTATCTAGCTATACATGCTGACATACTTACTTATATTCCTACCATTATTTAGCTTTACATGTTGACATAGATGCCCATATTCCTACCTTTATCTAGTTATACATGTTGACATAGATGCCCATATTCCTATCCTTATCTAGTTCTACATGTTGACATAGATGCCCATATTCCTACCCTTATCTAGTTATACATGTTGACATAGTTGCCCATATTCCTACCCTTATCTTGTTATACATGTTGACATAGATTCTCATATTCGTACCCTTAATTAGTTATATATGTTGACATAGATGCCCATATTCCTATCCTTATCTAGTTATACTTGTTGCCATAGATGCCCATATTCCTACCCTTATCTAGTTATACATGTTGACATAGATGGCCATATTCCTAATTCCTACCCTTATCTAGTTATACATGTTGACATAGATGCCCATATTCCTACCCTTATCTAGTTATATATGTTGACATAGATGCCCATATTCCTACCCTTATCTAGTTATATATGTTGACATAGATGCCCATATTCCTACCCTTATCTAGTTATACATGTTGACATAGATGCCCATATTCCTCCCCTTATCTAGTTATACATGTTGACATAGATTCTCATATTCGTACCCTTAACTAGTTATACATGTTGACATAGATGCCCATATTCCTATCCTTATCTAGTTATACTTGTTGCCATAGATGCCCATATTCCTACCCTTATCTAGTTATACATGTTGACATAGATGGCCATATTCCTAATTCCTACCCTTATCTAGTTATACATGTTGACATAGATGCCCATATTCCTACCCTTATCTAGTTAATCATGTTGACATAGATGCCCATATTCCTACCCTTATCTAGTTATATATGTTGACATAGATGCCCATATTCCTACCCTTATCTAGTTATACATGTTGACATAGATTCCCATATTCCTACCCTTATCTAGTTATACATTATGACATAGATTTTCATATTCCTACCATTATCCTAGCTAATCTTAACGTATATATATAATAATAGGAACCAATTTTTAGATGTATAGAAAAGATGTCTAACACAATATCAGTGGCGTAGCGGAAGTATAGGTTAAGAGGGGAGTTAGTGCGAAACACGGGCAGGTAGGGGAAATGGAAGGGGCGAATAGTATTAACTGGGGAGTGAAATAAGTTAGGATGAATGCACGGTAAAGAGAGATGACGGGTGGAGGGGGGGGGACTATAACAGAATAATACTAAACTGGTGTTTACCTTTAAAGTAAACTTATGAAGAATTAACATATGTATTAAATTTTCATTATTTGAAACATAAAATTACATTAATTAACTTTTTCAAAATTGTACATTGCCAAATTTTAAAAACAATATCAGCATTCAAAATTTCTAAAGAATAATTTTAAAATAAAACGACACTAACGCAGTAGACAGCTAGGCAAAATGAACATAAAAAAACACATATATTAACCATATAAAATAATCACATAAAATAACCACATATAATAGCCAAATAAAATAATCACAAGAAAACACATAAAATAACCACATAACATATCCACATACCATAGTTACATAACAAAACAGAATAAAATAACCACATAAAAACCACACATAAAATACTAAATAAAAAAGATAACATAACCACATAGAAAAAAAATAATCATATAACATAACCGCATAACAAAACCACATAAAAAAACAAATAAAATAATCACATAACATAACCTCATAAAATAACCGCATTAAAAAACACAAAAATGCCCACATGAAATACCATATAAAAACACATAACTTAATAAACAACCACATAAAATAGCCACATAAAATAACCACATAACATCTCCACATAAAATAACCACATAAAATACCCACATATATACCACATAAAAACACATAACCACATAAAACAACCACATAAACTAACCACATTAAATAGCCCCATAAAATAACGACATAAAAAAAAACATAACATAAGCACATAAGATAAGCCAATAAACTCATCACATAACATACTCACATACATACCCACATAAAAAAAAACACGTAACATGTTCAAAAGAATATGGATGGAAAAATACAAAGTTATACAAATTATTTAGTACAGCATAAAATGACCAATAGTTCATATTAAAATAAATACATAGAAATAATTTAAAGTATTTTCATTTACTAGCGTAACCAGTAGGAGGCCCGGGGGGGGGGGGGGTGGGAGCAGACTCAGGCACCAAAGTTTGGAAATACGACACTTTCTTAACTTAAACTTACTATTAAATCTAAACTTACATTCAAAATTTTAAGCCTCTCAGGCACCAAGTTAAGCCTCTGCTTTTAGGCATGCGAATGTGAAGGCTAACTCTAGCCTTAAAGACAAGAATAATAATAATTTTATTTTTTTTTAAAGAAGAAAAATAATGACTTTAAAAAAAGATCAAAAGGATAGCCTCTGAACGATGGCTGATGAGGGGGTATGCCGTCTCTCCCCCCTTGTCTGTGCATAATACACATTTTTATAGATTAAGAAATGTGTCTAAATCCATGCATATAAAGTGTAAACACATAAATATAGGTGTGTATTACTAACATATTACAGTTTTAATATTCCATATTTTTGGCCTATTCATCATCATCATCAATCCCAAGACCGTTGAGGTCGTTGGGGGGAGCGAATGAACACTTCGGCAATCAACTTTCTCCACTTTTGCCTATCTTGAGCGGTTGTCAAAAGTTGAGTCAACTGCAGCCCTGTCCAATACTTTACATTATCGAACCAGCATCTCCGCAGACGGCCTCTCCTACGCCCACCTTCCACTGTGTCCTGGAGGAATGTTTTTTGTCAGGCTATTGTGCCGCAACACATGACCGAACCATGTCAGTTTGCGCCGTTTGATTGTAGCCATAATGTTTTCTTGAGGGCCTGCAATTGAGGATATTAGTCCTGTGTTCTACGTAGGAGATTCGAAATTTTTTTCTCATGATTCATTTTCGAACGCTTGCAACTTGTTTTCAATTGCTGATAGAAGCGTCCATGTCTCACATCCATACAGAACAATAGTTCTTACAAGGGCTCTGTAAAGTCTTAGCTATGTTGGGAGACCAATGGTTTTACTGGTCCAGATTCTGTTTAGGCGAGGCATTGCCGCCATTGCAGTCGAATTTCTGGCTCACAGCGTCCGTCTGCGGATATCATTGCTCCTAGGTAATTGAAATGATTTACTTCTTCCAGTTGTTGTTGGTTCAATATGATGTTTGCACCTCTAGCATCTGTTGTGTTGATCATTATTTTACTCTTTTCTGAACTGATTTCCATTCCGTATGCCTTTGCTCTATCTGCAAGCTTGTTCAAATTGCCTATAGTAAAAAGCTATAATGCTAAGCATAATCTTTAGTGGTAGATAAAGGTGGGTCGGAGACCGGAGAGTGAAATGCGTCTCCCGTTGGCCTCTTGCGTGTCAGGCACTGAACTAAACAATTTTGTGCTAAGTTGTTTACGTCTCATCAGAACAACTAAAACGTAGAAATATAATCAAACGCAAAGCTGATTAATATTAATATTCTCAAATTACACATTTGCCTTAATGCAGTAAAACTTCGGTTATATTCGATTTCAGTTTTTGTCAGTTTCGGTTTTCCCATTAAAATGTGTCTCGGTATAGCCCACGTCTATTCAGAAGTTGAAAAGTCAACACAGGCAATGACACCTGATAGTCCTATGACACCTAAGGTACTTATGAAGGGGGATTTCCTTTCCAAACAATAATATCTTCATCTCTCTCTTACTTCCTCGACATCTTCTTTACGCGCTTTTAAATGCCATGTTACATGTTCAATTATTTTACCTCCTAAACTTTATTAAATTTTTTTTAAATATTGTTTTAGATCAATTCATCACATTTTTCTGTGTAGAAGGAATTCATTAGATTTACATTGATTCATATATACAATGAAAAAATATTTGCCTGGGATTTCGTTGGTTGTTTACGTGCGGATTTTGACGAAAACCTAATGTACATTGTACTTTATCCACAATGTATCATTTACAAAAAGTCTATCAATCGGATGTCAGATTTTAACGTTGTTTGTCTTTTTACTACAACATCAACTGCAATACATTTTATTTGAAGTTTACTTATAAACTGTAACCGAAACCAGATTTATATAAAACAGAACTATGTGCAAAAGAAACAAATATCTAAAAATCTAAGAATATCTCTGAAACAACTGAACATTTAGTCAAGCAGTCAAGCGTTTAACAATAATCGTTTTTTTTTTTGGACAGATGTATGAATGTTGGTGAGGTCACACCGTTTTTTTATGGCGGCCTGAGTTTCTAATAAACACTTTCAATTTTTAGGAAATGTTTAGTTTTAATTGTGTGTAGTTTCTTCAAACTATAGTAGCATGTCTTCTACCACATTTTTAGCTTAGTATATTTGACAGAGTTTCTTAGCTATTCCATTAAATCGAAAACATTTGATATTTGAAACTGTAATGTACGATTGTAGTCTTCCAGCCTAGCAGTCACACTTTTCTACACAGATGATTAAAAATGGGTTTCATACTTAATCAGAAGATATAACAAAGGCATACATTAATCGCTACTGGAAAGAATGATTAAGTTCATGCGATTGTCGTGCAATGGTTGACCATAATATGTCAAAATAACCCACACTTTTTATGTTTCTCTGTCCAGACACATTCGACAATGTTTTCTGTTCACTCATCAAACTAAATCAATTTAAAAAATTTTCAAGGTCGTGCTAGAGATGTCCCACAATAGTCAGCTAGGAGCTTGATGTCACAATACGCTATACTATACCAGCGAGACCTCTGTATAGAAAGACAACCACCAAGCACACCCAGCTAAGTGACAGTGTTAATTGCTAGGTTTTTTCCTCGACTCCACTGTTCACAATAGCGTGTGTCCTGTGGTGGGTCTCGTATACACAGGTCGGATACAGCATCATTGGAGAGATGCTGCTTGTCTGCGAAGTCCCGGCTTCGTCGGTGCTATCCTGTGAGTGATCCGTAAAGTTGACTACGACCGTCCTTCGGTCCTCCTCCCCTCGGCCGGTGATTGACTTGTTTGTCTTTCTCTCCCATACTTCAAAGTCTTCGCTATAATCCTCTGTCACAAAGATTTCCTCCGGCGTCGGCTCTAGTCATAAGGGCGGTAGCTCTTTTAAACTGACGTACCTGATGTTGGGTACAAGGTAGTCAGAGTAGTTTCCGTCAATCACTTCTCGGCCCTGCTCACGTATCTTCAGACAGGCACGAGTCGAATTGAGCGCCATGTTACGTCGCAGGGTAAGCATGGCGGGTGTTCTCCTCTGCGGGTTTCCATTTATCAGCAGACGAGCAATCATCTTACCATTTCTGTAACGTATTTTCTCAAGTGAGACATTTTTATAGAGAAACTGACCTGAAACAGACATATATTTTACTATACAATCCACCGATGCATGAGCCATATTATCTAATACTTTAAACCATAAAGCATTTTATGTTAAAAATAGGCCTACATTTCTTAAGTCAATTCGACATATTTATTTAATGTGTGTCTTCATTAAAACAATTTATAAATTACTTTTGTAATATAATGCAATTACAGTAGTAACTAACAGATATTTTGATTTAGTTATAAGCCTTAACATACTGCGGCTAATATTTCATGTGCTACTACTACTACTATAATTGTTTTAGACTTTCAAAATCAAAACGGTACATTAAAAAAAAAGAAGCTAACTAGACTAAGTGTATTTTTAAATCATCCCATTATTAAATTTTATTATACAATAATGTTACATGGATACTGACGACCACAGTTGTCAAGCAAACTAAATGACTAGCCTACCTAATAATCCATGGGTCTTGTTAGACAGGTCCCTGGAGTCAGCAATATAGAGACCTAAGTAAATTGTCTGCTCTCTTTTCTTCTCGGTGTCCTCAGAGGCTTGGCTTTCATCCACAGTGTAATCATCGTCTGCTTCTCTTTGGTGTCGGCTTGACATTGCCCTCTGTCGACCTTTAGAACTGTCCCTGGTTTCCATTGGGCGACTGTTGACGACCTCAAACGATTTTTTCACCAGATCTTTCTTATTAGGCTTCTGTTCAAAAAGATGGCGAAATGCTACAGGAAACTGTTGAATTGGGTCTAAAGATATTTCATTCTGTCTTGCATGGTCTCTTTTAAAAATGTACGTGTTGCCGCCAATCTGATTTTGTCCATTGTCTTGCCAGTTATGATTGTGTTTCAAAGCCCATCTTCTCGTTCGTTTTTCACCATCAACCTCAACAATGACATTTCTTACAAAAGTCTGATCCTGGTTTATGCCGAACAGATTCTGCAAGAGTAAGCCTCTACGTCTTTTGGCTGACAAGGCTCGGCTAAGAATGGACTCGCTTTCCTTAAAACCAATAGCCGGCAAGACGTCTGCACGATTACTGCTGACAGACGAAAGAATATGTTTGTTGTCGATATTATTGGTTCTCTCTTCATATGAATTCTTCGAATTGCCTTCTGAGATTGTGCTGACTTTATCCTCTGGGTCTTCATAGTTTACTTTATTGGTTGGCCTGACGACATGCCGCCTTATGATAAGCGTTATGTTCCGCTTTCTAAACGTTACAGCCACCATGTCCTCGCCGACGACAATGCGGTGTCCTTGAAACAGTTCTGTTTTTACAGGAAGCCAGTCAAGTTTGTCCTCGTTAAATAACACAAGCCGCTGTTTGGCAATGATGCGAAGGCCACCTTGGGAAATCAAAATGGCGCCCAGGTAGGTTTTGTTGGTCAGATGGTCATGAAATATGCGTGCATTTACAATAACTCCTGAAATGAAATTTTTTGTTTATTTTAGTAAGAAATTAAAGTTTAAGATTAATTAAAATAGAACGGTAGTAACTGCAATAAAATCACTTATCAAGCCGTCGATTATTCATTGAAAGTTTACATATACACGTAAAATATAAATCAAAGTTAATGGATGTGCTAAAAATAGTATATAAAAGTACAGATGTAGATGAAATTCAATTTTAAATTTGATTTGATTAAATACAGTCGTCCACCGTTTAAGGAGATTAATAAGTTCCAAAAAAATCCGCTAAATAGGATTCTTAACGTATGCACCGAATATTGTCGTAGAGCTTAAAAACCCACGAACAGATCTCTAAATACGTTTTTTGTACATTGTTCATTAGAGAACATGAGATAACAACTAGTAAATCACTATTACACTCGTTGTTTTACCTAATATATTAAATAAAATAATAAAAATACGTCATTGCAAAAACATTTGTATCCATATCCTCTATCAACCATTCAAAGAACGGAATCAAACAAACAAAATATGTCCAAGTGATTTTTGCACTTAATAAAAAAATTCTGTTAGTAATGTTACTATTGGAATTTTCAATGATCAAAGATGACTTTTTACTGTACTTTTCTTAGCTAAATAAAAAAAAAGAAATGAACAAAAATACATTAACATTATAAAAACAAAACTAAAGAACAAAGACAACAACTGAATAAAAAAAACTAGGACCTAGATCTACCCTGTATTTTTGAAAACTATATATTTCATTTTTATTTATACCATTATTTTCACCCCTCCTAGTAATAGGTCTGTCCCTCGCACCACTCTAATAGTATTTAATGATTTGTTTGTCTTAAAGGCAGTTAGTTTTCGAGATAATTTCTTTTGAGGACGCTTGTGTTTGCACTATTTTATGTATTTGAACATATCACCTGAATTAAATTATCAACAACATTTACACTGACGCTTCCTCGTCAAGTTACTATTCTATTGTGTTGTTTACAATACTATAATATTTATCTACTACTCTAACGTCAAGGAAAGGAACTGTTAGAACGCAAATCCTGAGTTTGTACCCAGGACCATAAGGAGAGTTCGTGTAATACTGAAACATAAATAATAATAACTAAAGTCTAACCTAGGACTAACGAGAAATTATCAACGATATCTCACGGCTCTGGCCACAAGGGGATTGTGGACGTAACAAAATTTGGTGGTCTTGTCCGGTATATTTGAGTTCTACTTTTCCTGACCTGGGATTTGAACAAATTTGTTGGCTTGTACCGGAATATTTGAGTTCTACTTTTCCTGATCTAGGACTAGAAATATTTTGTGACATTAGTAGTGCTGGTAGCGGCATATTTTGTGTTTCGTTTCGTTTTCTAGGACTAATGAGGTTTGTAAACTAGTCAACAAACTAGTTTCGTTTTCTAGGACTGTGAAACTATTTTTGTTTAAAAAGAGGAAAGAACTGGTTTGCGTATTTATTCCGTTTGGAAGTTTGAAGATTCCACCAAGAGTGTAATATTATATTGTGCAAATTTCTGGACAAACCGTAAGTTGGGACCTTATATTTTTTCTAGACTATATATATTACTCTACATTCACGAATATTACGAACGCTATACTATGGCTTCGAATATATCGAGTGAGGAACTTAATGCCATGTCATTGGTTGAACTAAAGGAATTAGCTGAGTCCTTTGGGATTGAGGCAGGGCAGGCAAGACCTAATCGTAATCGTTTGATCAAAGAAATTATGACACGTTTGAACGGGCAGAATGCCATGAACACTGGTAGCGTAGTTGAAGTGGGTGAGAACGATATCATTCATGGTAATGTAGCTCCCAGTGGGAGTGAGGTAAGTGCCCATGGAGACGAGGTAAAAAATATTTTATCTAGATCATCAAACAATGATGAATATGAAGGGTTGAGTGAAAACCTGAAATTCCAATTAGCTATGAAGAGAATGGAATTAGAAAGAGCCAGAATTGAAACTCAAAATAGGAAAATTGAAAGTATAGAAAGAATAGAAATGGCACGCATGAACAGACCTGACCATCGTAGGGACAGCAATGGTATGGATATTAGCGCAATGAAGCAACACTTGCCTGTATTAAAAAGAACCTAAAGTCCTATATGTTTAAGTAATCATTGTCTAATTTGTGCTCCTGTATCTATGTCATGACAGCGCACTGAGCATGCTATTATAGCATGGATAGTTGCGCTATAAAAGTGCTCATTATTATTATTATTATTCAGAGAAGAAGAAGTTCAAGACTTCCTTTTGCTTTTTGAGAGGATAGCTGTAGATTATCAGTTCCCTGATGATAAGATGGCCTTATTGTTAAGATCAACTCTTAACAAAGGAAAAGCATTGGACGTAGTGTTGAGTTTAACACCCGAGGAAATAAATGACTATGAAGTGATCAAAGATAGGGTGTTAAAAAGTTATTCCCTGACACAAGAAAAATATAGAAATCTATTTAGAGACAGAAATAATGCATATGACCAAACTCATGTAGACTTTTTGAGACAAAAGGAGAAAATGTTAGAACAGTGGCTAAGGTCACAGAATGTAAGTGAGTTTGATAAACTCAAGAACCTAATATTGTTTCAGGAATTCAATGATTGTATTCGAGTGGATATTAAAACTCACATCTCAGACCGAGGGGTTGAAGACGTGCATGAAGCTGCTAGATTGGCAAATAAGTATGCCATAATTCACGCCAGCATAAAGCCATATTATGCTGAAAAACCCAAAATGCACAAACCAGAGCCCAAAGAGGCTAGTAAACCAAAAGTAACAAATGTAAACAATAATAAGAACAGTAGTGTAAATGATAATAGTAACTTAGCTCATTTCAGGAAGCAGACATAAATAAAGCAAAGGTGGTATGTTTCAACTGCAAGAAAGAAGGCCACATGAAGAAAGACTGTTGGATCCTTACCAAAAAGCAAGGCGCTATTCTACACTGTGCCAGAGTGCAGAAAGACAGCAAGCAGACAGAAGAAGTGTGCAACACAGGGTCAAGAAGCTCAAAAGAAATGCGACCGGCATCGCCCAAAGTCGTGGAGTCGATGGTTTTGGAGAACAGCAAATCTAAGGTAAAAGAGAATAGATGTACTCAATCTATTATGTTTTCAGAAGGCCGTGAGGAACAGATGGTTCCTGAAGTCCCCGAAGAGGACGACCTATCCTCATTTCGACCCTTTGTCTACGAGGGGACAGTGTCGACAGAAGTCGATGTACTCAGCAAGAAGAAAATACAGATATTACGTGACACAGGTTCTGCTGTCAGCGTGATCCTGGACGGCAGTGTACCGTTAACAAATGCCACCAGTACCGGTGAGTCAGTTGTGCCGAGAGGTGCAAGTATGGAGTCTGTGGAAGCTCCACTGCACATAATAAAGCTCGAGTCGGAGATTTTTACAGGTAACATTGTAGTGGGAGTGTGGCGCGCACTACCCGTCAAAGGCGTTTCCATGATATTAGGAAATGACATTATGGGCGGCAGAGTCACTGTCGAGCCCATGGTTAAAGTGTTGGAGACGAAGATGGCGGAGGACACAAACCTACGTCCTGCGACTGAACGCCCAACATGTGCACTGACAAGAGCAATGCAGAAAAAGAAGTCGGAAAAGACTCCTGCTACGCCGTGTAGTACAACGAAAGATGTGTTTGTCTGTTCTGAAGAAACACATGCGAATGAAGTAGTGGTAACAGAGACACCCGACATCGATTTAAGTGCTACGTTCTTTGCTGAACTAACAACTGGTGAAGCAACAGAGATAGAGAACGTTTTGTCACCAAAGCAGAAATTGGTGAAAGAACAATTGAATGACGAAGTAATAATGCAACTCAGAATAAAAGCTGTTGATGAAAAGACAGCAGATGCAATGGCGGAATGTTTCTACATGAAAGATGAAGTGTTGATCAGAAAGTCGAAACCGCTCAACTCAGGTACAAACGAGTGGGACAGTATTCACCAGATTGTAATACCTAAGTGATATCGTCAAGATATACTGCGTATGGCATGATCTTCCTTTCGCTGGTCACATGTGAGTTCGAAAAACACAACACCGTATCCTCCCTTACTTCTACTGGCCAGGACTGAGAAGAGATGTCGAACAATACTGCAATACTTGCCACGTATGCCAAATGGTAGGACGACCTTTCCGTCAGCCATTAGGCTGTGGAACACCCAGGACCAGGCCTCCATCACTGCCCCTACAGTTCCAGCCTTCAAATCGTCACTAAAGTGCTGGTCCAAAAACCTAAAGCGACACTCTTTTATCTGTATATAACTGTTGTTTGCTATGTCATGTTTGCTATGTTATTTTATGTGTATTTAAATTGTGGACTTTTTCCTCGGTTCTACGGGGTCTCCACAGTATTACGAAGAAGAAGAAGAAGACCTAACCAACGAATTCCTGTCGCTCCACTCCAGCCGATACCAGCGTTCGACGAACCATTCAGTCATATACTCATTGATTGTGTGGGCCCGTTGCCGAAAACAAAAGCCGGTTTCCAGTACCTACTCACAATCATGTGTTCATCCACTCGCTTCCTGGAAGCCATTCCGTTGCGGAACATAACAACAGTGAAGGTGGTAAACGCCCTGACACATTTTTTCACACGTTATGGCCTACCGAAGACAGTACAGTCCGACCAGGGGACTAACTTTACTTAGAACATTTTCAAACAAGTCATGGAACAATTAGGGATAAGCCATAGGCTATCAAGTGCCTATCATCCTGAGAGCCAGGGAGCTCTGGAAAGGTTTCATCAGACATTAAAATCGATGCTTAAAAAGTACTGTTATGAAAACGAGAAAGACTGGAATAAGGGTGTGCCTAATGTACTGTTCGCTGCAAGAGAGGCCACTCAGGAATCCTTGGAGTTTAGCCCGTTCGAACTTGTGTATGGACACTCAGTCAGAGGTCCGTTGAAACTGCTACATGAAACTTGGCTAACGGACAGTGAACCGATTGGACTTTTGTCATATGTAGATAAATTTAAAAATAGGCTTTATCATGCTTTTAACCATGTAAAGACTCATTTTCCACAGATGCAGGAGCGTATGAGACAGAATTATGACCGGAAAGCTAGAGCTAGAACTTTTGCACCAGGTGACAAAGTTCTTGTGTTTCTAGCTTTGCAAAATCAGCCTTTAAGTGCAAAGTTTAGTGGCCCCTATGAGATAGAGTCAAAGCTTGTCGAGGTCAATTATTTGATAAAGACTCCTGACCGGAGACGAAATCAGAGGGTATGTCATATTAATTTGCTTAAGCCCTATGTTTCCAGGGAAAAGAGTAAACCACGAGAGGCCCCCATGATTTCATTAGCTAGAGACCCGACGGACTTATCTAGGATAGAACATAAGTTTGCAGAGAGCAAACTTAATAATACAGAAGCCCTTAAAAGCTTAGATACAAAGCTAGGACATCTTTCAGTAGAAGATAAAGAGAAGATTATTGAGCTGGTACATGAATATAAGTCACTGTTTACAGATGTTCCCAGGAGGACACACCTAATAGAGTACGATGTAGTATTAACAGAGGGTGCCAGGCCAATTAAACAGCATCCATATAGAGTTAACCCCATCAGACTTGAAAATATTAGAGCATAGGTGAAGTATATGTTAGAAAATGACATAGTGGAAGAATGTGATAGCGAATGGTCTTCACCCTGTGTGTTGGTACCAAAAGCCGATCATACACTGCGGTTTTGTACAGACCTTAGGAAAATAAATAATTCGACAAAGACTGACTCGTATCCCATTCCTCGTATTGATGACCTCATTGATAAGATAGGTGACGCGACGTATGTGACAAAATGTGATCTTTTCTCCGCGTACTTTCAGATTCCTTTGACGCCACGGGCACAGGAAGTATCCGTTTTTGTGACACCTGACGGACTTTACAGGTATAAGGTCATGTCCTTCGGACTCCGTAATGCCCCTGCGACGTTTCAAAGGCTTATAAACGCCTTCACTCGCGGTATCTTCCAGTGTAATGCCTACCTCGACGACATAGTGGTGTATAGTACAGATTTCAAGACACATGTCAGTCAACTACGACACTTCTTTGAACGACTGAATGACGTCAATTTAACAATAAACCTGGCTAAGAGTCAGATTGGACATGCCACTATCGAATATCTTGGACATGTAGTGGGTGGTGGGAAGGTCAAACCAGTAAATGCTAAAATAGAAGAATGTCCCAGTGCCACAGACAAGAAAACAGCTCCGAAGTTATCTGGGCATGGCTGGGTATTATCGTAAATTTTGCAAGGACTTCTCTACGGTAGCTTGCCGTACTAAAGACTGACCTACTAAAGAAGAACAATTGCTTGGTTTGAACTGACAAGTGCCAAAGGGCGTTTGATGAGTTGAAGTTAAGATTATCCAGGGCACCTATTTTGGTGACCCCGCGTTATGATAGACCCTTTAAAATTGCAGTAGACGCGTGCGATTCTGGGATGGGAGCGGTGCTGACTTAACAGGATGACCACGGAGAGGAGCACCCGGTGTGCTACTACTCACAGAAATTCAATATCCATGAACGTAATTATAATACAAATGAGAAGAAACTTTTAGGGTTGATCCTGGCGTTAAAACAGTTTGATTTCTATGTAAACAGCTCTGGGTACTTGATAAAAATACTGACCGACCACAACCCTCTGACTTTTCTCTCCAGGGTCAAGTAAAACCAGAGGCTTGTTAAATGGAGCTTATTCCTCCTAGCCTATGACTTAAACATAAAACACCTGAGGGGTAGGGACAACGTCACAGCTGACACTCTATCTCGGGTACTACATGATTTACTGAATAACCCAATGCTTGTTTTTCAGATCATCTCACTTGTTCATTAAGAATGTGTCATGATAACCTATCATTCGTTTGAATTTTGATTATGGAATACCTATAGAATACTTGTATCAGACAGAAGTCAAGTCTTTTGAAAGTATTAATCATTTTTATAATCATGCACCAGATGAAAGTATTATATTTTCTTATTGATGTTCTGGGATATTTTAAATTCATTAAATTCATTTTTTTATGGAAAAGAAATTCCATTTAAATACATTATGCAATAAATATATATTTGTATGTATTTACTTGATATGGACGGATGAAAATAATTGTCATTGCATGCAATTAAGTGGGGGAACTTTGAGCTAATTGATTTATTATCTTGTTTTGTTTTAAAACTAAGTAATAATATGTCAAATTTTTATCTCAGAAAGAGGTGTAATAGCAATTGGTATAAATTAATAGATAATATTGGAAATCTATTGCTAAATCCTGGTAATATAATGGGAAAAACTAGTGGATACTATCACTATGTTGTATATTCCATATACCTAGGAATGAAGGGAAATAAAGGTACTTAAAGGTGTGCAATTATCTAACCCTGAATTATCTTTTATATTAAACTATTAAAGGTGCCAAAAACGCATAATAGTAGATTACATTTTAATTGATGTAGTAATTGTAACTAGAGCGTATTTCTCCTCATATTTGAGAAAATGGGAAGTAATAATCACCTTAAGTATGAACCCTGACCTACCCTGTAATAGATATTAGTTAATGTCATGTTGACACTGTAACTTAAAGGGGATGTAACCTATAGTTTGATTCGAGTGATGAATTAATTATTTTTTTTACTATATTGGAGGTAAACTGTTGAAAATTGCCAGAGTTTGAGCAATGTTATATTTGTTTAAATAGATTAAAACTTTTTGCAAATTTTTGGTGGAAATCCACACAACTGTACATAGTTAAAGTAGGAATGGCTAGAATATTTTAAAATTATTTGTACTTGTTGAGACATTAGTTAATTTTAATGTTAACGGGAAAATATTTGTCTATCACGTTATAATCACAATTACCATGGGGTAACGATGTTTTTTATATAATTTAATTGTGCCACTGAGCCATGTTTTGCTTAAATTATCTTATGATCTTCTATTGATTGATGGTTGTTAACACGATAGTGTTAGGTACGAAAAAATGTACCATGTTGGGTATTACAATGGTAATTATGGTACCTAATTTCTTTCATTGGGTGGGGGCGTGTCATTTACTGATGGTTTCCAAGTATTGGAACACACAATGCTTATTCCCCCTCCCCCTCTTTTTCTCCCTACACAAGACTTTGTGGGCGGGGCTTAGTTTTCCCATTTCCTTGACTTTTAGTATAGAAGGCGAGAGATTCTAGGTAATGTTGGGATTCCGTGTTTAGGCTGACCTCAAATTCTCGGAATTGCTAGGAATGGTTTATTATTTCTGCATAGGGTAGTTCCTATCATTTTTATTATGAGTTTTGTAATGATACCATTATTTTCACCCCTCCTAGTAATAGGTCTGTCCCTCGCACCACTCTAATAGTATATAATGATTTGTTTGTCTTAAAGGCAGTTAGTTTTCGAGACAATTTCTTTTCAGGACGCTTGTGTTTGCACTATTTTATTCTAACTGTACATAATCTTCATATTGTATATATGTATTTGAACATATCACCTGAATTAAATTATCAACAACATTTACACTGAAGCTTCCTCGTCAAGTTACTATTTTATTGTGTTGTTTAAAATACTATAATATTTATCTACTACTCTAACGTCAAGGAAAGAAACTGTTAGAACGCAAATCCTGAGTTTGTGCCCATTACCATAAGGAGAGTTCGTGTAATACTGAAACATCAATAATAATAACGAAAGTCTACCCTAGGACCAAAGAGAATTATCAACGATATCTACACGGCTCTGGCCACAAATGGGGATTGTGGACGTAACACTAGCCTACGAAACATTAAAAGTATAGGCCTATAAATTGGGCGTAAAATGTTGAAAATCGTTGAAAAAATACCATGTCAGGCTTTCTTTCGTACTAGGAAGATGATCTACTACTATTTACTTCCTTATTTTTTAGTAGTATAACCAATATTCATATGTGAATTTGGCATAATAAAGAACAACTTCGCCATATTTGTTCCTCAAGTGGCTTCTATTTACAAATGACGTCACTAAAAAACTTAAGCTCCGCCTATTGCAAAAGCTCTATTTCTGCTACATGATGATGACTCAAAAGACTGATTTTTGTCTTAAAGGGTAAGTCCTGCCTTAGTAGTAACTTAATTTCATATTAAAGCCTTTGAAATATCATTTTCAAATACAAGTCTTTCTTTTGAGAGTGGACGATAAATGTGTTAATTTAATTAAATTACATTGCTAATTACGGAAACTGTCGACCACGGGCCGGAAACTCACGAACAGGTAGTGACGTCACAAGTTTCCAAGATTTTTGTTTACAATCTATCGACTATGCTATAATCGACATGGCTTCACGCGACGTAGAACCATACACGTATTGCATGTTTGAACAATAAAAAAAATCTATCAGACAACGAGGACGAAAGGAATTTTAACGCTGAATTCAGCATATATCAATCAATCGAGAAAAATGGATCACGCATCGGAAATATCAAATGGTAAGTTGGCCTACTTGATTAGCCTCCTACAGTCCTACTAGGTTAGGTCTATAGTCTATGCCATAGACTATGACTATGCAGTTTCTCGACACTTTAGTAGGCTTAGCCTTAGCATCATAGCCTTAGGGTTTGACTTTATAAATTTTTTAGTTTCTGACTTACGTTAAAGATAGGCCTATGTAGGTAATCTTCACACTAGTCTACATAAAACGACTTTTAAATTCACTTTTACTACCGGAACTTTTAAGCTATATGAATAGTATAAGCTAGCTATTGCCTACTATATTAGGGCCTAATTACTGTGACTGTATGACTACCCGGTATACTATAGGCTATAGACTATAGGAGGCTTACTTGTGCGATTTAGTTTAGAATGAATACGCTACTAAGTAGCCTAGTTATTATGAATTGTGACGGACTAATAATTATACTTGTAAAAAAAGCTACATATCGGTAAAGGTAGACTATTGACATAGGAATACCGGCCGTAACAGGCATAATAGGGGCTAGCTGTTTCCTGGTCCTCTTCTTAGGGTGAGATCAATCCTCTTATCTTTACCACCAGTGATTATTACCTATCTGTTCAATGTTTAAAGCTACTTAGGATTAATTGTATTTGATCTTGATTATTAAAAGATTACATTGGCAACAGTTTTTAGATAAAATAATGAAAATGAGCCCAATTTATAGTTAGGCTATATAAGCTCAAGCTTGAAACAAAACAAAAAAACACTTTTTGCATTTCAACGTTTAATTTAATCAATTGCTCTATACTATAAAAATATTTCATATACCGAAGAAGGGTTTTAAAAAATATAGTTGTAGGCCTATATGTGATTTATATAAAAATACATCAAATAGTGATATGTTAAAAAAACAGCTGAATTATGAAAAGTATTGACTAAAACCTAAACAGTAATTATTCTTTTTTTTTCAGGACAATGTGATACACAGCTTACAGTTACAGGAACTCAGTTTATTGGTGTTTTGGCATACTTGGTCAAGAAATTCACACACCGATTACAGATATTGTCCTTCGCAGTTTATACATTTCATTTCTGCACAGCATGTTTCCATGCTGTGTCCTTCATTATCTCAACGTGGACAGCATTTTGTTTGCAGTGTTTTTTTTAATGACCAAATTTTTGACAGGTATAGCACCTCATAGGGTTTGGTATGTAGTCTTCAATTTTGATGTTTAGAAATCCTGCTTTAATTTCCTTTGGAGGAGTTGGTTTCTTAAAAGTTACAATTATTGTGTTAGTAGCTATTTCCTTTTGATCTCTTTTTATTTTAATTCTATAAGCTGAGATAACTCGTTGACTTTTAAGTTCCATTGCTATTTCATCTTCTCTACAGCATTCTAATTCTTTTGCCTTTATAATTCCTTTTGAGCTGTTTAGGAAGGTATGAGGTTTTATTTCTACCGCTACTCCTGCCATACTGGTTGTTTTCAATAAATTTTTTGAGTGTGATTTTTTTTTCGCATTCCACCAGAATCTGTCCTGCTCGTAATTTTTAACAGATTTGGGTGGTCCGGCCATCCCCGTTATGGCCTTTTCTTTAACAAACGGTGATAGTTTTGTAAGTGGCTTTTCAGATTCTTTAGGTGTAATGGTAATAAATCTTGGCCATATTTCTGAATTTTCGTCGGTGATCGAATCCTCACCTCTTTTTCTTTTTGTCTCTCTGCTCTCCATTTTGTAAGTGTTTGGGTTTGTATACACCCGCGGCTTTAGCCGCTTCCTAAATTTTAGTAGCTAGTTTTAGTTTGTTTACTGTTTAGTTATATTTACAAAAAAAATAATAACAATTAAAATCACAAAAATACTTCCTAATAAGTTTCAAAACTTTAAATAAGTAAGTATTTCCCAATAAAACTCTCAAGGACGTAACATTGAAGCCATAACATCACCGCTATCTTGGTGCGATCTCATACACTATAATATACATGGACCGCTTGCTTTAGTATTTCTGCTATATGATGACTCGAAACACTGATTTTCGGAATTTCCGATTCGTTGTTTCATTTGCACATCCGTTTTATTGAATCGCTTCGATTTTCTCAATGAAAAATTAAAATTAAAATCGAAAGTTGTATAAAGCGAAACATTTAAGAAACAACGAGGAGCGTAGAAGTAATTTAATACAGCCTTATTGGTTGCGCACGGAAAAAAAGTTGATATAAGCTCTAAAAATAGAGCAATCGGTCCACCTTATTATAGTCTATGGTGTAAGGAGATAATTATCGATAGGAAAGGCGAACTAGAATCGACTTAAAATGAGAAGCAAGAGAGCATCTTTCTTATGAGCTTGCTTTAATTATGTTAATTTTGTAGAAATGAAAATGCATCCTGTGTATCAGATATTAACACTTCTATTCATAGCAAGTACAGCAAATTAAATTTAGTTGATTTATAGTCTATATGGTAAAGAAAAAGAAAGATGGTTGGGGATCGATACAGCGTGAGAAGCTGCAGGCCTCTAAAGGTTCCGCGGCATAATAAAGAATGGGAACCACTGTACTATATTGTTTCAGGATGAGTGTGAAAATGTATTTAAGTAGCTTACTAATATAAGCTACCAGGCATTTTTATTTACCAACTAGGAAACACGATGTCTTACTTTGACAACTTCACTTAAGTAGTTTAATAAAAAACACTTAGAGACTTTGTAAACAAAGAGGCATTTTTTTTTAAACAGTCCGCATAACTTAGCTAATGTTTAACTTAGTAACATTGTACGAATTGCCAAAATGAATAAAACTTTACCTTTTCTCGACTATATATATATTTGTCCGTTTATTTGTTTGCTATAAAAGCCGCTTACTTAAATAATCTATGATTTTACATTTAGTTGTCTTATCATCTATGTATCAATATTACTTTGTAAATAGGACATTTATGTAAATACGTTTTAGGACCATTAAAGATATTTTTTAGTATTCTTTTTAATTCTATATCAATGTACGACGATGTATGTTTGATATTTTAGAAGAAAAGTAGGTACTAATATTGGTGATGGTCAGGTGAATTATCTACAATTATTGTTTGGAATAATTTATGATGTTAGGTTTAGAACTTGAGGACCTTCCCGTACTAGCGCCACCCAGTATGGTACCTTATTACTACTACTACTGTCTGTAACATTGGTTGGAGGCGAGCTCAAGTCAGTTTATCGTGTGGACCTTAAACATCATTTTGCTAGAAGACTGCTAGGACTATATATATTTTATACCTAGGCTGGTATTATATTACATAAGTTTGTAAGGGTCTGTCCACACGTGTCTCAGTAGCTTAGTAATCAAATTGATAAGCTCATTTAGGAATATACTTAATTGGTTTACAGTACGTTTGTTAATTAGTTTCTGTATACTATTCTCTATCCATTCTATTTGCATTTTATAGTTTCCCTATATTCCAATAATAAACTTTGTTTTCATTTGTTACCTAACCAACATACTTTGTTTTTTTGAATAATTTAATTTTATATTAGTATCCTTCCATTGTAGCATTATTTTAGTGTAATATTACAAACTGCTACAGACTAATCAATACCATAAACCACACATACATGCACACATGTTATATATATTTATTAACAATAGTTAAACGGTGCATAGATACACACCACAACAACGTACATATATTGATTTCTACTTTGTCGTGTTGGTGATGAAACACAACAGCAACATTTAGTCTCTATATATAGGTTTCTTATTGTCGGTTTTAAAAGGTAAATGTTATTATTTAAACATAAATAGATAGGATAGACAAAGTAATCTCGAACACAAAGGACATAGTGACGTAGGACACAATAATTTATGACATGTTTGGTTAGATAGATGCAAAGCTTTATAGGAATTTTAATCAAACGTGAGACGACCTTAGAAGAAGGACATGTTAGCTTAGGCCTTAGACTGTTTGTCTCTTGTGGTGAATATATTTTATTGTATGTATAAATTATATATTAATCTTTATAATCGTAGCCATCCTGTAGTAATATTACTTCAACATTGTTTTTCATTGTGACTACACTGAGACCTTACAATATTATTTAGAACCAATTGTCGCAACTATTGACCTATTATCATTATTTATTACTAAAAAGGAAAGTAACACCTTTTAGTAAATTACAGTAGCACATGATTACTTGTGCACATGAAAACAACTTTAAGATTTTATATAACTTTAGACAAACAATTTGTGTGAGATTTCGGTGCAATTAAAAAAATATATATATGCTTTTATTAAAAAAATATTACATAGTTAGTGGAATATGTAGTAGAAATAAAATACACACACACACAAAAGAAAAAAACGATGAATTGAAATAATAAGTTTCACAGCATGGAAAACCCCAGAAGGCCAGAGAATCAATTTCCATGAACTCATTTAGAACAGGAACATAACTCTAGACTCTAGATAATGTTTAAACGAGAACATAGTGATTAAGTTTATCTGTTTGATATGATTAGTCAGTCTTTTATTTAAATAAACTTAACAAAAAAGCAGCATATGTGATATTATCCATATTTTTTTTTAATTAAAAAGAAACGACCCATCTTGGAAAACTTGTTTCTTCTGCCCAAGTACATTATTGGCCCCTGGTAGCCCTAAAAGTATACCAACCCCTGCCTATGGCAATGAAAACGTCAGATATCTCATGAAGTGTTTTGCATGATTTTGAGTTTAAACCCGCCCCCATCCCAGCCAACGATTGCTCCCCACCCCTCTCTACGTTCTTTCATTCTTTTTTAGGGCTAACCTGAGAGAGGATCTTGCAGTAATCGGACCACTTGATTCTGGGAGCCATCGATATGGAAGCATAAAGGGTAATCGATACCTGTAACACCGACGAGGAACTCGGGATCGTTATCTGTTGAAAGAACACAAAATTGAAAACAGCATTTTAGTAAAAACACACATGAAAACAAATAGAGTTCAATAGATCAGCATACATTTGCCATGCTCAGAAAAAGATTGTGTGTGCGTTAGGGAAAAATAGAGATAATGAGTGGAGTGAGAGAGAGAGAGAAAGAAAGAGAGAGTGAGTGAGAGAAAGACAATAAAAGAAATTAATTAATAGTGTCCGCGATTCACCCACACTCTATTATTTTGTATCATATTTCAAATTGAAGGTCCTAATGCACTGGTGACCAAACAATAGATTTGATTGGTCGCTCACGATTTTTTTTGTTTTTCATTACAAAGCAGCTGCTTTCATTACACGCGGCCATGTTTACAATGTTTTTTTTTATTCAAGTGCGCCTAGTGACTTTGAAGTCATCATATTATGTGATCTTTTGCTATATTTTGGCTATTCCATTTCTATAACATAAGGAGGGGTGTTTAGGTTCATGTAGTGTTTTCTTTTGGAAGAGTGATTGTGAAGTTTGATTATTTAAGGATAGAAATAGATGGTTAGTTTTAGCATATACTATAATAAGATGGACCGCTTGCTTTATTTTTAGAGCCTTTATCAACTTTTTTTCCGTGCGCAACCAATAAGGCTGTCTTAAATTACTTCTACGCTCCTCGTTGTTTCTTAAATGTTTCCGCTTTATACAACTTTTGATTTTGATTCAATCAAACGGAAGTGCAAAAGAAACAACGAATCGGAAATTGCGAAAATCAGTGTTTCGAGTCATCATATAGCAGAAATACTAAAGCAAGCGGTGAATGTATATTATAGTCTATGGTTTTAGAGATAGGGAGAGAGATAGTTAGTTTTAGAGATTGGGATAGAGATGGTTAGCTTTAGAGATTAGGATGAAGATGATTAGTTTTAGAGATTGGGATAGAGATGGTTAGTTTTAGAGATTGGGATGGAGATGGTTGGTTTTAAAGATTGGGATAGAGATGGTTAGTTTTAGAGATTGGGATAGAGATGGTTATTTTAAGAGATAGGGATAGAGATGGTCAGTTTTATAGATAGGGATGGTATGATTAGTTTTAAAGATAGGGATAGAGATGATTAGTTTTAGAGATTGGGATAGAGATAGTTAGTTTTAGAGATTAGGATGGATATTATTAGTTTTAGAGATAGGGATAGAGTTTGTTAGTTTTAGAGATCATGATGGAGATTATTAGTTTTAGAGATTGGAATAGAGATGGTTAGTTTTAGATGTAGGGATAGAGATGGTTAGTTTTAGAGATAGGGATGATATTATTAGTCTTAGAGATAGGGATAGAGTTGGTTAGTTTTAGAGATTGGAATGGAGATGAATAGTTTTAGAGATTGGGATAGAGATGATTAGTTTTAGAGATTCGGATAGAGATGGTTAGTTTTAGAGATTGGGATGGATATTATTAGTTTTAGAGATAGGGATAGAGTTGGTTAGTTTTAGAGATTGGGATGGAGATTATTAAATTTAGAGATTGGAAGAGAGATGGTTAGTTTTAGATATAGGGATAGAGATGGTTAGTTTTAGAGATTGGGATAGAGATGGTCAGTTTTAGAGATTGGGATAGAGATGTTTAGTTTTATAGTTTGGGATGGAGATGTTTGGTTTTAGAGATAGGGATAGAGATGGTTAGTTTTAGTGATTGGGATAGAGATGGTTAGTTTTAGAGATAGGCATAGTGGTGGTTAGTTTTAGAGATAGGGAAAAAGATAGTTAAATTTAGAGATATGGATTATGATGGTTGGTTTTAGAGTTTTGGTTATGGATAGGCTAGACATAGATTATGTTAGGCATGTGTCATTATTATTTTATATTTATAACAAATGCAATGTGATTGCTTTCGGCACAGGCGGGTTGATCTTCAGAGTGTTTCTCATCTCTTTGTTGACGTTTTGTCCCACCTGTGCCGATGTGGATTCCACCATGTCTGTTTCTCTTGCATTTGTTGTTGACTGTACGAGAGGAGTTCAATATCATCAGCAATTCCAAGTCTTCAAGCTGGTCCAATAAGGTCGCCCTAGGCGAAAACAAATTCTGCGCTCCCATTAAAGTGCCTTCGGCGGTATCTGCCGGGTATGGAATTTCGGAAATGTTTTTTGTTAATAAAATTGTTATAACAAAGAATTTTATTTTATAACCTTTGGTTAATGACTGGGATTTGTAAATAAAATGGAACGAAAATTAACAATGGATTTGCATTTAGTCTTTTATTTTGACGACTTATAGATTAATAATTAGAAATCTAAATTCTTATTAGAAAAGTTACATAACACACAGTTTTACATTAGGTTTATAGGTTTTATAATTGCATTATGTACACTTCTCTTAATAACAAACAAAAACTAGCAGTTAAATTACAGGTAGGTTTTCTGTTTTTAAAACACTTAAAACAATACAAAAAGACTACTTGATATTGTTTGATATTGGATTATTGTTTTCTTAACTACGGTCCAAAAGTCACATTTAAATACTGATTAACAGTATTTATACTTCTAAAGCATAAAACCCTAACGGTACTTTTCTTGCTTGTCTTGGTATCTCACTGTTAATTGAAATTGCATAAAACTCTAATGTTACTTTTCTTGCTTGTCTTGTTATCTTACTTTTAATTGAAATTGCATAAAACCCTAATGGAATTTTTCTTGCTTGTCTTGTTATCTCACTTTTAATTGAAATTGCCTAAAACCCTTATGATACTTTTCTTGCTTGTCTTGTTATCTCACTTTTAATTGAAATTGCATAAAACCCTAATGTTACTTTTATTGATTGTCTTGTTATCTCACTTTTAATTGAAATTGCATAAAACCCTAATTGTAGTTTTCTTGCTTGTCTTGTTATCTCACTTTTAATTGAAATTGCATAAAACCCTAATGGAACTTTTCTTGCTTGTCTTGTTATCTCACTTTTAATTGAAATTGCCTAAAACCCTTATGATACTTTCTTGCTTGTCTTGTTATCTCACTTTTAATTGAAATTGCATAAAACCCTAATGTTACTTTTATTGATTGTCTTGTTATCTCACTTTTAATTGAAATTGCCTAAAACCCTTATGATACTTTTCTTGCTTGTCTTGTTATCTCACTTTTAATTGAAATTGCATAAAACCCTAATGTTACTTTTATTGATTGTCTTGTTATCTCACTTTTAATTGAAATTGCATAAAACCCTAATTGTACTTTTCTTGCTTGTCTTGTTATCTCACTTTTAATTGAAATTGCATAAAACCCTAATGGAACTTTTCTTGCTTGTCTTGTTATCTCACTTTTAATTGAAATTGCCTAAAACCCTTATGATACTTTCTTGCTTGTCTTGTTATCTCACTTTTAATTGAAATTGCATAAAACCCTAATGTTACTTTTATTGATTGTCTTGTTATCTTACTTTTAATTGAAATTGCATAAAACCCTAATTGTACTTTTCTTGCTTGTCTTGTTATCTCACTTTTAATTGAAATTGCATAAAACCCTAATGGTACTTTTCTTGCTTGTCTTGTTATCTCACTTTTAATTGAAATTGCATAAAACCCTAATGGTACATTTGTTGCTTGTCTTGTTATCTCACTTTTAATTGAAATTGCATAAAACCCTAATGGTACTTTTCTTGCTTGTCTTGTTATCTCACTTTTAATTGAAATTGCATAAAACCCTAATGGTACTTTTCTTGCTTGTCTTGTTATCTCACTTTTAATTGAAATTGCATAAAACCCAAATGGTACTTTTTTTGCTTGTCTTGTTATCTCACTTTTAATTGAAATTGCATAAAGCCTCCATGGTACTTTTCTTGCTTGTCTTGTTATCTCACTTTTAATTGACATTGTCGCCAGACCCGCAAGTCTCTCCTGACACATGTACTACGCAGAAAGATTTTAATTAGCTTAATTTTTTAATACTTCGTTCAGTGTTAGCTACGGAAAGTGGCAACGTAAGCAAAATACGAAGGGCTACACAAATGATAGGAAATTAATTTTCAAGATTATGTCGGTGAATGTAGTTTAAGACTTCTTCAGGGTTTGATACTGAGTCACGGAGATGATGAGAAATTTCTCTTTTTTCGAACACAGTCCTACAGCAATGTCCGATTCATTCAAACCTTCATCTTTTTCGATAGTTAATGCTTTTTCCAAGTTTTTGCACATCGACTTACATCTGATGTAGTCATGTTTTTAAGATCAGGAAAGTTGTACAAAAGTCCAAAGACACCAGATACTTTATTTAACTGGGGAAATCTTTCTTTTACCACATTAGCAGCTGTGTCTCAAGCAGCAAAATAGAAGGGGATCTTGAAACTTCCTGAAGGACCACCTGCATTATTTACAGATTCATCAGTTGATTCGTAATCAAACATGTTCTTCTTTTTTCGAATTCGGACCTTCTCTTTCTCATATACTGGTTCTATTCCAACTTCTTGTGCTACTTCATGAACCAGAACTCTCTTGAACACTAACTCACTTCTAGCTGTAATTTAAAATTCTCCGTTTTTTTTTCAGGTGACTAACTGCTCTCTGGAGACGCAAGTCCTTTTCTTGCAGTATCTTACTAGTTATGTTTACTTGAAACAAAATGTTGTGCCATGTGACAAGTGCAGCAAGTGATTCTGCCTTCGCAATACTTCCACTAGATCCTTTTAGAGAAGTGTCTTCAGAAATCTCTTCCAAAGCATTACAAGCATGAGATATCTGGTAACCGAGGTGTTAGTGCATCAATTCGACTGGACCATCGTGTGCCACTTAGGGGTTTTAATGTCAAAGATAACACGTGACTCAAAAGGTACAAATGGTACACGATGGCACAAAATCTCCCATCGACGAGTTGATGCCGAAAAGTATACATATGTTCGTTGGACCACATCAAAAAAGGTAGTAACTTCCACACAGCATCAAGTTGACTACAAGGTTCAAAGTATGTAGACAGCATGGCACATAAAGCGCACGTGGGTTGGCATCTAAAATCCTTTTTTGAACTCCACTTTTCTTTCCTCTCATGTTCCTACCATTGTCAAAAGCTTGCCCTCGAATATTTTTTACTAACAACAACAATCATGTCTTTTAACTTTTTACTTCTGTCATGGACTCATCGGTACTTTCTTTAAGAGG
Organism: Anisus vortex; assembly: GCA_949126835.1. NCBI lineage: Eukaryota > Metazoa > Mollusca > Gastropoda > Planorbidae > Anisus > Anisus vortex. The sequence goes on along the minus strand of OX421496.1, from coordinate 27,712,184 downwards.
CATAAATCCCAAAAAGTGCTCTTTTACCAGTGCTTGATTACAACTAGACTCTTCTTTTGAAGTTGCCAGAGAAGACGTTGCTAGTTGTACAAATCGAATGAGCATTGTCGTTTGCTCTACATGGCAAACATCTGCGGTGCAGTCTAAAATGATAGAAAAGTATTTAGCTTTTTGAACTGAAGACAAAATCTCTGTCCTGCCAATGCAAACAACTCAGCGCCCTTCTGACTTACGATTCACGAACTGAAGGTCACGGTCACGTCACTTCACTATGATATTCCACCGCCATATTGCATCCAGGGTGTGGCCGGGGGAAGTGAGGGGTTGCCTTTTTGCACTCCGCTACGAACTGAAGACAAAATCCAAACTAAGTACTGTTAGGGCATACTTTCCTATTTTCTAAGACAACTTAAATAAACTACCCTTCGCCTTTCATTACCTAGTAATTCATCTGCCTATGCTAGTAGCGCGCAGAAGCACTAAACTTTAATATAGTTTATATTTTTAAATCCCTAAATAAAAACAAATCCTCAATTTTGCGCCCCCAAAAATGTTGCGTCTGGGCGGCCGCCTAGTTCGCCTACATGAATGAGCGGCCCTGAGGTTGACTGGATTCCGTTTTTGCGCTCCCGTGTGGATGTTTTTATAATCCAATCAATAACAAGGAGAAAGAGAAATGGCGTTGATAAACTCCGGTTCGCCTGGAAAGTATCTGTAAGCTGTCCTCCGTGAACAACTCTGCAGGACATCTCATTGTAAGAATTCCTGATAAGGTTGGTAGTGCCGTAGGAGCTTCCATAGGGTCTCTCTATCAACGCTGTCGAAGGTTTTTTCATAACTAATATAAAAAAGTATATACAACTGGGAGTTCCAGTCTAATGACTGCTTGACTATAATACGAAGCGTCGCATTCTGATCCGTCCAGGAAATAATCGAAATATTTCAGGTGTTAAGTTTAGGCAATTTTCTTTTTTTTTCAGGGTGGGAGTGTGTTACATATAATTTACTTAATTCATAAGAAGAATTAGGCCTACTATTGTAAGAAACATATCGCGCAAAATTGAAATATTCGGAACTAAAATCATCTCAAGTTTGATTTCAACAGCCGAGAGAGGGCTGTGTTTAAAAATAAATAAGTTTACATCTAGGAAATAAAAGCTATCATCATTCACATAATTTGCAAAGACGAGGCGAGGCTTTAGAAACCTCAACATTTGAAAAGAGAGCCTGGATTATTCCATTAACAAGGGTGTGACAGGGTAGTTGTAGATTTACCCGCTATCACAAGGTGAGGTGGAATTGTGTCTTACACCCCTTGGCTTGTTGTCTTGATGGGTATGATGCCACAGCTATTCTTTAGTTCTTGCAAATTTTTATTTTCTTCGCCGTAACAAAGCAACACAGCAATACAAACACTATTAGTGTAAGTGACTCACAAAGATTCAGGTTTTGGTATATCAATCCATATATATATATGCGATTATGATCAGTTTATTAATAAAGTAAATGTCGATATACTTGGACATAGGATTATCAAAATCCACATATAGTTATTCAATGTACATACAAGATGAGAAGATCTATTCTAGACTAGAGTTTAACGTGTGAACAGCACGGAGCTAAGAATTCAACTAACTATAGTTTTTCCACCCACGCTGGTCCCAGAATTTCCTTTAACCAGATTGGGTGTTTAAAATCACGTGAGAGCAACGTACATTCATTGGATGCTGTAGATATCTTTAGAATACTTAGTTAGAGGGGTAGTGGGGGGAAAACTAATTAACTTACATCAATTCAAGAAGGGTAGTGCCACGTAAGGAGGAGGTGGGTGGGGAGTACCCAGTTGTCTTTACATTACCATAAAAGGAGTGGGTGTAGCATGCAATGGAAATACCGGGGAAGGATCAATTATCTTAGGGCTAACACTCCTTCTCAAAAAGGAGGATTTGGGTTACATGCCATTGGGCACAAAGACACTATTGTTGTAAATACAGAGACAATTAACTTGAAAATACAAGGTGGGGTCGGATATCGTTAAATGCTAATCTAAGCAACAACAAAAAGGCGAGTAGATGTGACCGTGTATGTGGTTGAAAGAGAAAGACACACACGGGGTGGTCTACAATGATTACAAATGATACATATCATCCTAAAAAGATACCTTGGCAAAATAACATACTTTCACACGTTTCAATCAAACTGTGACACGAGGTCAAATGTCAAATTACATTCAGCCAGAATCCTGACATATATTTATCTAGGACAACCATACGATGTACTAGGGCTATTAAATGCTAGTCAACCTAACAATGCAGCTTAGCTATGAAATGCTACAGCGTTACAAAGGGTGTGTTTTATGCCATACCATTATGAATAGTGAGTTAGGTTACGTTTTATAAAGTAAAAAACACTCGGACATTTAAAATATTTCATCTCTTGATACTTAACACATAAATAGAAAAGCGATAGGGTGAATCTGTGAAAGTCAAAGTGCGAGGAGTGGAGTTAAAAAATGTAAATTGGGGGGGGGGGGAGATGTGTGTACAGAAACTTGTCTTGGTGTTGTTGTCTTTGATATAATGCAAGAATGTATAATGAATACTTAGAATTGATTTATATTTGTAATCCGTTTTGATCTGCATAAAAGGGGGCCCCACACATCACAAAAGAACTTTTTTTAGGGACATCCCCATTCTTTCGTTGAAAATGTAAATTAAAATCCATTTCATTTTTATCCATACAGTTTTAAGCGCTTTAATCCAATCAAGCTAAGCGCATCATACAATTTATGATTTAACAGACTGTAACATGAATTAACGTTACTTTTTTGAAGTATGTGGAAGGCAGGGCGAGGCCACAAGGGGCCCACATAAATTTGGGAACAGGGCCCTTAAAATCCTAAATACGGCTCTGCTAAGGGCTAAGGAACATCAGTATGGTTGCAATATGTTTATTAAAATTAGGAGGATAAAAACTCGGCCTCAAGTTTGTACTGATAATCAAAATTAGGTACATTCACACAATAATATACTATCTCCGAATAGAAGGGAAAAGGGTTGATTATAGCTGCTTACGTTTAAGTTACAAAGGCCAAAATGCGTTAATTTAAGAACATGATCCTTGCCGCTGCCTTAGTGCTCTCGCGTTTCGACTACTGTGGTGCTCTGTTAACCCGGATACCTGACGAAACAGTCACGAAATTACAAGGTATTCAAAACAGTGCTGGTCATGCGTAAGTCAAGGCGCGAATCTGTGACAGTTTTTCTGCATCGGCTCCATTTGCTCCCTGATACATTCAATCGTAAAGAGTTTATTGGCAATGCAAAAATGATTTTACATTAAGTTGACTTCCTTAGTACTATACAAACAAAAACAAATTAGAGACGACACAGTTATACATCTTGTCGACAATTAAATGATAGCTTATGATACTTTATAAACAATTTGAATGGGGAAACAAGAAAGGTTCTGTCAACAATGCTCTTAAAAAACAATTAAAATGAAACTGATGGAGCTAGAAACCAAAGAGCGATTGAAGTTTTATCGATTAAAAAAAAAATAGCAAAATATATCAAAAGAAACAATAACTAGTAGGCTAACAAAGAAAAAAATAATTTAAAACTAGAATGATATGTAAAAATAAACATCTAGAAACAAAGAAAAAAAATAAAATAAATAACTAATAGAAAAAAATATAAAAATGAATAACTAAAAGAAAAGACGGATAGTAAAAAGGAACAACTACAAACAATGTAAGAATGTAAAAATAAATAACTAGAAACAAAAAGTAAGAATGTAAAAATAAACAACTAGAAACAAAAAGTAAGAATGTAAAAATAAACAACTAGAAACAAAAAGTAAGAATGTAAAAATAAACAACTAGAAACAAAAAGTAAGAATGTAAAAATAAACAACTAGAAACAAAAAGTAAGAATGAAAAAATAAACAACTAAAAACAAAAAGTAAGAATGTAGAAATAAACAACTAGAAACAAAAAAATAAGAATGTAAAAATAAACAACTAGAAACAAAAAGTAAGAATGTAAAAATAAACAACTAGAAACAAAAAGTAAGAATGTAAAAAAAAAAAACTAGAAACAAAAAGTAAGAAAGTAAAAATAAACAACTAGAAACAAAAAAAAGAATGGAAAACGGACATGTAAAAACAAAGAAAAATTAAAAGAGTAAAAATGGAAAAGGAATAAAAGAAAACAACATCTAATTACCGATAGAAAGAATGATAAAAAATAACATCAAAGAAAACAAAAACCCAGCTTTCTTTCCATAAAGTACCAAAATTATTCCAAAATTTAAAGACAAGAAATTAATAATGTTTTTTTCAAATTAGAACTTGTTTGTAATAAATTTGATTTTCTTAGCGAGAAATCTACATTAATTTTCCAAACTGCAATCGCGTTAAAGGCTGGTGAAATATTTAATTTTCTAACAGGCAAACCATAGAAAGATTATCAATAAGCTAAAGATGCTATTCTGAGATCACACGAGCATTTTTCCCAGTGATATAGAAAAAGAACAGAACAAAATTAGCTTAATTTTAAAGAGAAAAGGAACGATATTCAGACTGATGGATGAAGTCAAAAGAGCTGACAAATTCTTAATTGATGAGTTCCGGAATAATAATTCAGTCAATGTCAAAACTCACAAAATTGATCGAAGTTAAGATGATGTACACAAATCGGATGTATAACGGAAAATTTTGCAGCTATGCATCAATTATTTAAAAAATTAATCAGAGAAAATGTAATCAATCTACCAAAAGGAATAATAAACAACCTCAAACTACAGTTTTGCCCGAAATAAAAATCCAAATTATATGCTATAATTGTAAGAAAGAAGGTAATTTACGTCAGTATTTATTAAAATAAAAGATGAAGAATGAAATCAGTACACATACGTTTGCAGCACTGGTATTAAAACATTCAGCTGGGAGTCTGCTTGAACATAAAGTGATTTGTGTAAAAATTATAAAAGTTTTTAATAGACTCCAGATGGTTTACAACACAACAACCATTTTACAAGGAACAAGAAGGCTTTATTTGATAACCCCAGCCTGTATATTACGCCGAATTAGAGTCTTATAAGCTTGGCTCCAAGGACTATTGATTTACAAAGAGATTAACCTCTGATGGGCATTATAACAAAGATTTGCGTTTTCGTGGCTCTACTCAGAATGTGTCTGTTTTCCCTAGTTTGATCAGTGTTCAAAGGTTTTAATTAAATGCTACTGAAGTTTAGTTGTAAGACTTCAATTCCTCTAAATTTAAAAGCTCTGTATCGCTGCCCTGTCATCTGTACAGTCTGTTACCTATACAAATTTAAAGGTAAACGCATTGTGAAGGCAGGGGATTGTGTGGCCTTTAGGGTGCACAAGTTAATGCGCGTCCACTCGGGGCAGAATTTTTACCTTGGACCTTGTCAAACTTAAAAAGATGCAGTGTTTATATAAGTGGATGAGTCTATTTAGTGTCTTTTAATGGTACAGCTAAGCTCACATCATTCAAATTTTCTTACTACTCACACGGATGGAATTTTACACTGGTAATGGTATATCACTCACAACTAAACATACATTACGACCGCAAATAGCGGGAGTTTTTAAAGTCTAACAATTAGAAGTTAATAACGAAATTCTATTAATTGTTAAAAGCCTGAATGGTAAAAGAAATGCCCAATAACTATCGACATAAAATGAATAATATATATATAAACACTGTACTTAAGCCAAACATGCAGATGTTAAACGTGTCGATGTGATTTCCAGAAGTGTCACAACGTAGAAATAGAAGTAGGCTATTTATAGAATGTACATATAGGCTATTTATAGAATGTACATATAGGCTATTTATAGAATGTACATATAGGCTATACCATTACAAACTCTTCAAGCAAATTTACAAGTTCATAACGTTCATTAAAAGAGTGATATTTCCACGGATAACCAAAAAAGAATGAGGAAACCACTCTTTCCACAAAGTAGATGAAAAGATATCACTATCTCGTACGGTCAACACATATTTCATGATGGAAAAAACTATATTGTTTAAATCAACCAATTTAGCAGCAAAAAAAATATAATATGCCTTAAAATCCCTTTAGGGAGAAGTTACACCTAATTATGTATTAAATTCTTTTTTTTTCAGATCGGTGACTTGGCGTTCAAAAAGAACAATCAAATATACATATATTATATAATACTATATAATATATATATATATATATTGTGATGAATGATGCTATGAGGCTATAGTTATTTAACTCCCTTTTTTTTGTTGGTATTAACTCCCCTTTGTTAACTGGTGGTCACAGTACTTATGGTGACCCTAGATGACCCTTGTCCAATTGACCATGCCGTTAATTATTTTTGTTTAGAGAGTACAGTGTTTGGAGAGACTGGTTAGGCTAAGTGAATAACGTATTGGACTGCCATGCGTGCGACGGGGGTACGATTCTTCAGTTAGTCTATACCTTTTTCTACATTTTTTTTATTTCTATTAATATTACTTTAAAAAGAAAGATTGCAAATATAAAAGCAAGACCGGGCAATATACATTTGTGTTCAATGAAATTACTTTTTTAATCGATTACAATACTTGTTTTTTACTCGATTACAATACTTGTTTTTTACTCGTTTACAATACTTGTTTTAAATAGCTTTCCTAAATGTCTTCAGTAAAAATATTTTTTTAAATATTTGTTAGATTTAAAGGTGCTTTTAATTGTAGTTTATTTTTTTTTTATCTGTAGCTTATACAGGCCTGTTTTATTTTTACCCAGGCAATTTACGCCGGGCACTTCAGCTGAAGTCCAAAGGAGAAGGGGGAGCAATGACCTTTATTATATTACTAAATAATTACTAAATATTACTATAAATTAACGAATAAAGCATATTGCTTTGTTCGTTAATTTATTTAAAAAAGAAACTAACCCATAAAAACCAAGTTTTTATTATACTCCCTTTCTGTTTATAAAATGAAAATTTCTTTTGGAGGACGTTTCCAATTTATACATGTAACTTTTGGCCCGATAAGTCAAACGGCATAGAGCACAAACATGTAAATAAACAAACTCACGGTAATTATGTATATTGATTATTTTAAGTTACATTACATTGTGACGTGGAAATCGAGTTTATGGCTCGCTTTAAAGTCTATTGTTTGACTTTATGTCTCCGTGAAAAAAAAAAGCATGATTTGGACATTGACCGGTTGGAGGACCAATTAAATCATTTAGAGTTTTCCCTCGTGGAGTACAACGTCACAGTTCAGTTAGTTCTTTCAAGGCGCTGGTACAGTTCAGTTAGTTCTTTCAAGGCTCTGGTACAGTTCAGTTAGTTCTTTCAAGGCGCTGGTACAGTTCAGTTAGTTCTTTCAAGGCGCTGGTACAGTTCAGTTAGTTCTTTCAAGGCGCTGGTACAGTTCAGTTAGTTCTTTCAAGGCGCTGGTACAGTTCAGTTAGTTCTTTCAAGGCGCTGGTACAGTTCAGTTAGTTCTTTCAAGGCGCTGGTACAGTTCAGTTAGTTCTTTCAAGGCGCTGGTACAGTTCAGTTAGTTCTTTCAAGGCGCTGGTACAGTTCAGTTAGTTCTTTCAAGGCGCTGGTACAGTTCAGTTAGTTCTTTCAAGGCGCTGGTACAGTTCAGTTAGTTCTTTCAAGGCGCTGGTACAGTTCAGTTAGTTCTTTCAAGGCGCTGGTACAGTTCAGTTAGTTCTTTCAAGGCGCTGGTACAGTTCAGTTAGTTCTTTCAAGGCGCTGGTACAGTTCAGTTAGTTCTTTCAAGGCGCTGGTACAGTTCAGTTAGTTCTTTCAAGGCGCTGGTACAGTTCAGTTAGTTCTTTCAAGGCGCTGGTACAGTTCAGTTAGTTCTTTCAAGGCGCTGGTACAGTTCAGTTAGTTCTTTCAAGGCGCTGGTACAGTTCAGTTAGTTCTTTCAAGGCGCTGGTACAGTTCAGTTAGTTCTTTCAAGGCGCTGGTACAGTTCAGTTAGTTCTTTCAAGGCGCTGGTACAGTTCAGTTAGTTCTTTCAAGGCGCTGGTACAGTTCAGTTAGTTCTTTCAAGGCGCTGGTACAGTTCAGTTAGTTCTTTCAAGGCGCTGGTACAGTTCAGTTAGTTCTTTCAAGGCGCTGGTACAGTTCAGTTAGTTCTTTCAAGGCGCTGGTACAGTTCAGTTAGTTCTTTCAAGGCGCTGGTACAGTTCAGTTAGTTCTTTCAAGGCGCTGGTACAGTTCAGTTAGTTCTTTCAAGGCGCTGGTACAGTTCAGTTAGTTCTTTCAAGGCGCTGGTACAGTTCAGTTAGTTCTTTCAAGGCGCTGGTACAGTTCAGTTAGTTCTTTCAAGGCGCTGGTACAGTTCAGTTAGTTCTTTCAAGGCGCTGGTACAGTTCAGTTAGTTCTTTCAAGGCGCTGGTACAGTTCAGTTAGTTCTTTCAAGGCGCTGGTACAGTTCAGTTAGTTCTTTCAAGGCGCTGGTACAGTTCAGTTAGTTCTTTCAAGGCGCTGGTACAGTTCAGTTAGTTCTTTCAAGGCGCTGGTACAGTTCAGTTAGTTCTTTCAAGGCGCTGGTACAGTTCAGTTAGTTCTTTCAAGGCGCTGGTACAGTTCAGTTAGTTCTTTCAAGGCGCTGGTACAGTTCAGTTAGTTCTTTCAAGGCGCTGGTACAGTTCAGTTAGTTCTTTCAAGGCGCTGGTACAGTTCAGTTAGTTCTTTCAAGGCGCTGGTACAGTTCAGTTAGTTCTTTCAAGGCGCTGGTACAGTTCACACCTAGAGGCCTATTTTAGATCTTGAGCTTATTTTTTCATATTTTTTTCGTAAATAATAAGCTTATACTGTAGCCAGTTAATAAACTCTAACTTGTTCTACAATGTCTTCGTATTGTTGATACTAGTGAAAGTGATTGAATGCAAGACTATTAAGAAATATTAACTAAATCAAGTTGGAGACCTTTGACAGGACTTCATCGAATTTCAAGAGGATGAAAGGCTTCATTTTAATTAAAGATGGCTTTCAACCCAATAGCACAGATGCGTAACTAAATATATTGACATCGCGGAATACACTATTTACGTTGATTTTAAACATCCTTTAAGAAACAATAAGAAGAAAAGAATATCATTCAACGTTTTATTTGCACAAAGTAGTAAAGTACTAGTTGCCAGCTTACTTAAATCTTGGCTTATGTTTACTGTGTCTTTAAATAAAACACCACAGTTGTGATAATATAGTATTATATTCACATATATTGTTTATTACAATGATATTTAGCCTATATGTTATACCACCTGCTGGGAACGACAAACTCACAGACTAACAACTCAACAAGCGAGCTATCATCCAACAACTCAACAAGCGAGCCATTATCCAATAACTCAACAAGCGAGCCATCATCCAACAACTCAACAAGCGAGCCATCATCCAACAACTCAACAAGCGAGCTATCATCCAACAACTCAACAAGCGAGCCATCATCCAACAACTCAACAAGCGAGCAATAATCCAACAACTCTATAAGCGAGCCATCATCCAACAACTCAAAAAGCGAACCATCATCCAACAACTCAACAAGCGAGCCATCATCCAACAAATCAACAAGCGACCTATCATGCAACAACTCAACAAGCGAGCCATCATCCAACAACTCACCAAGCGAGCCATCATCCAACAACTCAACAAGCGAGCAATAATCCAACAACTCTATAAGCGAGCCATCATCCAACAACTCAAAAAGCGAACCATCATCCAACAACTCAACAAGCGAGCCATCATCCAACAAATCAACAAGCGACCTATCATGCAACAACTCAACAAGCGAGCCATAATCCAACAACTCAACAAGCGAGCCATTATCCAACAACTCAACAAGCGAGCCATCATCCAACAACTCAACAAGCGAGCTATCATCCAACAACTCAACAAGCGAGCTATCATCCAACAACTCAACAAGCGAGCCATCATCCAACAACTAAACAAGCGAGCCATTATCCAACAACTAAACAAGCGAGCTATCATCCAACAACTAAACAAGCGAGCCATTATCCAACAACTAAACAAGCGAGCCATCATCCAACAACTAAACAAGCGAGCCATCATCCAACAACTCAACAAGCGAGCTATCATCCAACAACTCAACAAGCGAGCTATCATCCAACAACTCAACAAGCGAGCCATCATCCAACAACTAAACAAGCGAGCCATCATCCAACAACTAAACAAGCGAGCCATTATCCAACAACTAAACAAGCGAGCCATCATCCAACAACTAAACAAGCAAGCCATTATCCAACAACTCAACAAGCGAGCTATCATCCAACAACTCAACAAGCGAGCCATCATCCAAGTACCAGTCAAAAGAAAAGTAAAGGTAAGTAGTTTATATAACAATTCAGCAAGACTCAACTAAGGATGTTAATACCGTTTTTTTTTCAAAACCGGTTTTCGGTTCAATAATTCCGTTTTTAAACCGGATTTCGGATCTCTTCTCTCTCCCCCCCCCCCCCCCGTTTTTTCCCTAGTGCAATGTCACAGGCCGGACAAGCAAAGTGTGCGAAGTTTTATTTTTATTTGAAAAATAGTTTAAACTTTTTTAGTGTTTGCAGGGCATTCAAGGGGTTGATTTGTGAGATGCAATATGATTTTTACTATTTAGTAACTATTTACCATAAAATTCTTTCAAACTAAAAAGCCGTGGGCTAATTGATTACCATACAACAAAGCCGATAATAACTTTCAACAGTGATAATCAAATTTTGTATTATCGTTGACAATAGTATTAAGAAGCACAATCTTGCTCACTTTAAATTGTTTATATTCTACTTATTTATTAACAACACCTGCCAACCTAGAGTTGTATAATAATGTATTGATGTATCAGAAAATGTTTCGCCTAGCACAAATCAAAAGAATATGTATTTAATAGTACAGTTAATAATAGGCCTAAAGCACAGACTCGGTGTCTAGCCGAATATTATTGTTCAGGATCACATTGCGTACTTCAAAGGGGAGTGCACATCAAAAGTATGAGTTGAACATTCTTGTTAATTGTAACTTGACATTTGGTTTAATGTTGCTTTTACCGTGTCGCAAGCCATAGTTAGGATTTGCATACAAAAATCACTAATTAGTGTGAGCAAGTCATTTCAAGAATTGTATTGTGCGAACCAAGCATTTTGTATTAAAATATTTCCATCTGAACAAAAAAAGTGTGTGCTAACTGATGTAAATGATTTACTCCAACCAACAAACCGAAAACCGGTTTTGAAAATCGAAACCGGTTTTTGTTTTGAAAAAAACGAAATCTGGAGTTCCGATTTTCGTTTAACATCCCTGGACGCAACCAAAGAATATGGGACAACGCCCAACTTGCACAAAAACTCAACACTTAAGGCGTGAGTGCTCAGTACAATCCTTTATGGGAGCAAGACCTCGGCTACCTACGCCAAGCAAACGAAACAACTAAACAGCTTTTTCCGAAAATGTTTGGCAGAATTATCCACATCCAATTGCAGCACTGGGTCAGTGATGTAGATAGGTATTAATGTAAATGGAAGCAAGTGGACAGAAAAAAAACTGCCAAAAAAAATTGAATTATCTACTTCCATCCGTAAATTTAAACATATATTTTAAATAGAATTACTCTACATTGTAAACAGAAATTCTGCATACTTAAAAGGTTGCCAAAAAAAAAGAATTAAGAATATTTTTTTAAATATATATGTCAAATCAATTAAAATCCTAAATTAATTATGACAGCCTTTTTAGTCTTGGCTTCAATCTAGTCATTTCCTCATGGAATATCTTTCTTGGACGAACTATATGTTGCTAGTAAGAAGCATGTTTTTGAGCCAGCTGAGCTAGTTTATTATTAAGCTGTTTTTTTTATCGTTTTCAAATAGCTTGAATCAAAGGAGAAGCTGTTTAAAAAACTCTGCAAATTGGTTATTTACTTTATCACACATATAACAAAAAAGGCCTATAGTTATCTACTGTAAATGCTAAAGAAAATTTAAAAAAACAATTACTGCCGTCCAAGTAGGCCAAATGTATAGAAAGTTTTTAGAATTAATTCACTTACCTACAATTTCAATGCTGTGATTTTTGTCCTGCACAACAAAAAAAAATGTATTGAGATTATAGCTACAGTAGACTAGACTAGATCTAAACTGCAGATGTATTAATTAAGAATGCAGTGACAATCACGTGATATAAACACATAAGTACAATAAAACTTCACAAAATGAAAATCTCTTTCATTGTATTTGGTAATGTTTAAATTTCTATGTCTAAGGGTAGTCTACGTTTATAGAGGCGGCGGGTAGGCGGGTTGCCGCGAGCTGGTTACTCGCGCTAAATAACCGCGCCTAATCATGCGCGCGGTTGGTGTTTATAGCAAAAGCGGGAAAACCCCACACGAGACGACAAACACGTCACATGTAATATTTAATTTACAGTCTCTCCTTGCAATAGCAAACAAAAAAATGGCTTATTTTATTGATGACTGTTGGCATATTATTTCATTATTTTGTCCCATATTTACGGTCTGCGGTCTTTTGAAAACTGCAGTGATAAGTTGGTCAACATCCATCTTGAGCCGTCGTTTATCAACAAATGAACGTATATTTTAATGTAACACACAGCCAGCACAAGTGCACAGCCTACAAAGTTCGGCGCGGCAACGCGCATCAAGAACTAAAAACTAGTTCTGGTAATTACCCGCGCCGGTCGGCAGATTTGTCGCCTCGTGAGACCAGCGTCCTCTATGAACAACTGCAAATCAAATATGTAACATTACTCGCACGACTTCGTTCGGGTCGACTCGCGCGTGCGATTTTCCGAAACCCGCCGCCTCTATAAACGTATCCTTAGGCAGGGCTCGGCAACCTTTTGATAATAGAATGCCAAGTAGAATTTCAAATTCATTCAGCGTGCCTACAGCCTAAAAGTCATCCTGTACTAGAATTCAATTTTGTGTACAAGAAGCATGAATTGTTACTTTCTGTGGTGTCCCACGTGTTATTGAAAATCGCTTTGCGTGCCAGGTCTGGCACGCGTGCCATCGGTTGTCGATCCCTGGTTTAAGGTTAACATTTTTCTTTATTTGATACGTTTGTTCTAGACCACCTTTCCTTTCAGTAGTGTACTAGATAATCTTCCTTTCCAGTAGTGTACTAGATAATCTTCCCTTTCAGTAGTGTATTAGATAATCTTCCCATTCATTAGGGTACTAGATAATCTTCCCTTTCAGTAGTGTACTAGATAATCTTCCCTTTTAGTAGTGTACTAGATAATATCCCCTTTAAGTAATGTACTAGATAATCTGCTGAGTTATCCACTAAGTCTGCACTGATAGCCTATGCTAATTAAAGGCTCTGTGACGCATCAACTTAGACCAGCACGTCACAGTAGTGTACTAGATCACCTTCCCTTTTAGTAAGGTACTAGATCATTTTCCCTATTAGTAGTGTACTAGATCACCTTCCCTATTAGTAGTGTACTAGATCACCTTCCCTATTAGTAAAGTACTAGACCATCTTCCCTATTAGTAGTGTACTAGATCAACTTCCCTATTAGTAGGGTACTATATCACTTTCTCTGTCAGTAGTGTACTAGATCAACTTCCCTATTAGTAAGATACTATATAACTTTCTCTGTCAGTAGTGTACTAGATCAACTTCCCTATTAGTAGTGTACTAGATCACCTTCCCTATTAGTAGTGTACTAGATCACCTTCCCTATTAGTAAAGTACTAGACCATCTTCCCTATTAGTAGTGTACTAGATCAACTTCCCTATTAGTAGGGTACTATATCACTTTCTCTGTCAGTAGTGTACTAGATCAACTTCCCTATTAGTAGGGTACTATATCACTTTCTCTGTCAGTAGTGTACTAGATCACCTTCCCTATTAGTAGTGTACTAGATCACCTTCCCTATTAGTAAGATACTATATAACTTTCTCTGTCAGTAGTGCACTAGATCACCTTCCCTATTAGTAGTGTACTAGATCACCTTCCCTATTAGTAGTGTACTAGATCACCTTCCCTATTAGTAGGGTACTAGATCACTTTCTCTGTCAATAGTGTACTAGATTACCTTCCCTATTAGTAGTGTACTAGATCACCTTCCCTATTAGTAGGGTACTAGATCACTTTCTCTGTCAATAGTGTACTAGATTACCTTCCCTATTAGAAGTGTACTAGATCACCTTCCCTATTAGTAGTGTACTAGATCACCTTCCCTATTAGTAGTGTACTAGATCACCTTCCCTATTAGTAGTGTACTAGATCACCTTCCCTATTAGAAGTGTACTAGATCAACTTCCCTATTAGTAGTGTACTAGATCACCTTCCCTATTAGTAGTGTACTAGATCACCTTCCCTATTAATAGTGTACTAGATCACCTTCCCTATTAGTAGTGTACTAGATCACCTTCCCTATTAGTAGTGTACTAGATCACCTTCCCTATTAGTAGTGTACTAGATCACCTTCCCTATTAGTAGTGTACTAGATCACCTTCCCTATTAGTAGTGTACAAGATCACCTTCTCTATCGGAGGTCTATTAGATATTCTTCCCTTTCAATAGTGTAGTAGGCAATCTTTCCCTTTTACTATTGTATTAGATAGTATTCCCTTTCAGTAGTGTGCTAAATCAACTTCCCTTTCAGAAGGCACTTAATCGCCTTCGCTTTTAGTAGGCTACTTCCGTTTAAAAGTTTACTTAATCACCTTCTCTAACATTAGTGTACTAGATCACCTTTCCTGATAGTAGAATACTTGGTTACCTTGTCTATCAGTAGTGTACTAGATCACCTTCCCCTTCAGTAGTGTACTAGATAATCCTTTTTACAGGTGTATTAAACAATCTTCCTTTTCAGTAATGTTCTAGTTAATCTTCCTTTTTATAGGTGTATTAAATAATCCCTTTCTGTAGTTTACCAGATAGTCTTCCCTTTCTGTAGTGTACTAGATCATGTTCCTTTTCAGTAGTGTACTAAATAGTCTTCCCTTTCAGTAGTGTAATAGATAGTCTTCCCTTTCAATAGGGTACTAGATAATCTTCCTTTTACGTTGTGTAGTAGATAATCTTCCTTTTTGAGAGTGTAGTAGAATATTTTCCCTTTGAGTAGTGAACTAGATAATCCTCTTTTTTAGTAGCGTACTAGATCATCTTCCCTTTCAGTAATGTACTGGATATTTTTCCTTTTCGGTAGTGTACTAGATAATCTTCACTTTTAGTAGTGTAGTAGACCACAATCCCTGTCAGTAGTGTACTAGATCATCTTATTTTTCAGAAGACACTTGATCGCCTTCGCTTTTGGTAGGCTACTTCCATTTAGAAGTGTACTTATTCACCTTCTCTGTCAGTAGTATACTAGATCGCCTTCCCTTTCAGTAGTGTACTATATAATCTTCCCTTTTAGTAGTGTAGTAGATAATCTTCTCCTTCAGTAATGCACTCGGTAATCTCCCCTTTACTAGTGTATAAGATAATGTTCCCTTTCACTAGTGTATTAGATAATCTTCCCGTTCCGTAGTGTATTAGATTATCTTTCATTTCAGTAGTGTAGTAGATAATATTTCAATTCAGTAGTGTAGTAGATAATCTTTCACTTCAGTAGTGTAGTAGACCACATTCGCTTTCAGTAGTGTACTAGATTGTCTTCTCTTTCTTCACTTTCAGTTGTATACGATATGACTTTTTATTGTGTTTGTTATTAGTGATAGCTGATTTGCAGTCATCTTTGTTTTTTAAAAACACCTTTACAGTTAAACGTTTGAAATAAACACTTGTAGTATAGTTTAGTGCATTTATATTTTCAAACGTCAGGCATTTATTTTTGTAAATTCCACATATTTTATCCTTTTTTTTTACAAACACTAGTCAAAACTGTATTTATCATTGTTGCGTGTTGCTTCTATTAATAATTATTAATACTTGGTTTGATAAAAACGAATAAATATTTTTGAGAAAAAAAAACTAAGCAATTAAATGTTGTTAATAGAATTCTTGACTTACTTTCGATTTGACCTGAATTCCTGCCACAAGAATGCAGACATTTAATAAAGTCACGTAGCAGACATATCTAGAGGCCATTGTTCAGTGTAAGGAACAGTCGGTTGATATATCAACGTGATTTTAAGTATCAACCTGGAGAGATATATAATTTCGGTTAAAACAATTTTAAAACATGTATATACAGTTCTATGATCATACTAACATAAATATAAATTCTTATTGGCGCATTGTAATTTAGTAACTGGAATACTAGATTATTAAATCAAAATCAGGGGTAGAATTATCCAGAATGTTTGGTTTCAAGGAATTTCATGAATTCATAATCTAGTTTAAAGTATTAATGTTAGGGCTAGTAGGAGATGAGAACAATTAGCTTTGTTAGGTTTATTACGGACAAGAATAGTTTGCTTGGTAAAGGCTCGGGTTTGTATGACACCAGAACAGTTTGGGTTAAGGTTAGAGTTAGTGTCGAGGGTTGGAATTTATTATAGCAAAACAGTTTAATGCAATGTAATGTAATGTAATGTAATGAAATGTAATGAAATGTAATGAAATGTAATGAAATGTAATGTAATGTAATGTAATGTAATGTAATGTAATGTAATGTAATGTAATGTAATGTAATGTAATGAATTTCACAGACAATTATATTTGATTTGCGTGTTAGGGCACTTTTCGTCCCCCTCCCCTCCCCCTCCCAACCACCTTGGTCGCGGTAATAGTTGAGTGCTTCTTATTAGGTATCGAAATTGAATCGCTGGGCGTGGACTGTGGACTAAAAGAAACTCTCACTTTTGTTTGCGTTGAGATTTCACTTGCCTCTAACGATGACGTCAGTAGTTTTCATCTCCCCCTCTCTCATGATCAGAAATGTATTATAGCGTGAAAGTTGAAAGCAGAGTTATAAATTTCACAAATGCTCAAGTGTAATGTGTCCGTGTTGGGGAGAAATCTTTTCCCCTACACATCTACCCCCCCCCCACAAACACAGACACACACCCTACCCCCCTCGAACCACTTGGTCAAGCCATGACATACCCAGGGATAATCTATTCTTTGTGGTCACCGGAGCCTTTTCACCACACCCTTAGCGTCTATTGTATCAAATTGGGATTGGTTATCGTAACCACTGTTAGATACGATGGCGCCGCAGGCCTTTCAACCATATACGTCTCGCAGTTGTGATAACAATTTGGGCTTATTGTTTGTTTTCGCGAGTCACGTGCCGTGTCTTATTAGGGACCTTTGTTTAAAGCACGGAGTGTAGAAAGATATGGAAGATGGTAAATATGGTTAAGATGACAGACCAACTCTTTTGTACTCCACCCCTCGGGCAAAGGCAAGAATTATGACTGAACGACAAATCGATACTGGCCACACCCCCCGTGACCAATCGTTGGACGGATTGTCTTTTATGTAGACAATTATGTAGACCTTTTCCCATTGTTTGGCGGTTTGCATTCGGTCGCCATTTTAGCCAGACCAGGGGACGGATATAAAGGGCTGTATTGTTTTAAATTACTGTGTTGTGGAGTCGTACGTGTATATTTCTTTGTCTATGTACTTATTATGCGTGAGTATTCTTGATGTGTTGTTGACACCTCATATTCTAAGGAAACACCATTATATGCGAGTGTGACTTTGTAGAAACATCACATTAATACCTGCAATAAACGTTCATCACTTCATCTTATCACTTAACCAGAACTCGTTTATTCTACTTATGTGTGTATTAGTATACATGGAACAAGGAAGGTGAACAGCAAGAAAAACAGAACATTAAATATAAATATCGAGCATTGCTGATACAATAAGTCTTATTCGGCCAACCGGCCGTCATTGCCCGTGCACTAACGAACCAGTTGAGTTGGGAGTGTCTTGGGGGGGGGATTTATCGACACGGGTGCATTGTACCGACCACACTATCCCATCGTCACACCCTTTCTACAAAAAAAATCCAATCGTCCTCCTTTTTAGCCCTCTGTCCTCCGTCCGGCAGGCAAAGCTAAAAACCCTTAAAATGTCCGCTTTTGTGCGACAAATCTTTATTTAAATCCTTAGTGCACTTTTTATGTTCTTATTTACTGTCAATAAGTGGCTGGGTCGGGTAAAGCAAAACACTGGAGCATTTTTTAGCAGAAAATGTGAGGAATTAGATTATGTTATATAATGTGATGTTAGGTTCATAATTGCCATAAAGTTCGTTTTTTCAAAGTTTCCCAAATACAATTTGCTTTTCAGAATTAATAAAAATTGGTGAACTTTTTTTCTGTATCCCTGGACACAATGGTAACCTAATGTGGAAAGAGTGTTATCATTGATAAACGCTAAATGTACAAAGGAAAGAAATAAACTCTCAGTTAACTCAAGGCATCATTCTTACAAAGTACAACTTGAAAAATTTCACACGGGAACAGTTTTAGATCTATACATTTGTGCTTGCTAACAAAGATCTTCTGCAAAAAGATGGCTCGTCAGAGATATTGTAGTATAATTAAGAAAGATGATAATGTATTAACTTTAGAATTGACTGTTTAATTTTCAAATACATTTTTATTGTTGCATCTTGAAAAAAAGTCAAATGAATTTATATTTAATTTTTTTACAATACTTTTTCTTGGTTAATTTACTAATACATAATTATTGGCAACCATTGTAGTAAAATTGTACTGATTGATGGTTAAATCCGCATAAAAATTAAATAATTAAAAGGATTTAAATGAAACACTTAATGTGTCCTTCTTTGGTACCCATCTGTCCTCCGTTGTCCTCTATTTTGTCTCGCTGTGTCCTCCTTTTGGTACCTATGTGTCTGGCAACCCTATACAGGACTCAAGAACCCACAGTAGAGGCGATGCACGGATGAATCAATATACATATAGAAACCCTAGATGCCAACGAGTGCATCTTGTGCATGCTCTGAAGGTTACAGTATGATGTTCATAACAATGCAAACTTTGAAACACAATGCTTCCTCACCAGTTACCCGTAGAATCTCGGTACAAATGTTAAATTGTACAGTTTATTGGCGAACGTCACGGACATTTTAGAGTCAAAGGTCAATGCAGTGTAAGCATTTCTCTACTTCCGTACAGGTTATGTCAATCACAGCTAAAACGCTGTTTGGTAAGAGATTTTGAAAAATGATGTGGATGTGGGGGAGGAGATACAGTAACAGGCCAATAATTGAGTACACGGAAAAATAAATACACAAAAAATCTTTAAATTAGACTATACATAAAAATGTGTGTTGACTGAATGAAAAAATAAAAGTTATGATGCATTTTAGAGTCTGTAGTAAATTATTGTTTTTATTTATGAACCGTTTTAATTGCATATTATATCAAACACAAACGCCGGCTCCTTTTTACCGAGCGCAGATCCGTCTACCTGGTACTCTTTATTAAAACCATCAATGTTTCTATGGAGAATATATGAGTGTCATCTCCGATAGCGTTTACTTTTTCTGTGTAATTATGCGTGATATAAAGAACCCCTTTCATAGACAATGCGATTAGAGACGTATATTCATTAAAAGACGATTGATAAATGAACCTAATCTGGCAAGTTGATTGAGTTTTAAGGTTAAAACGTCTAGTACATAAGATTCTGTACATAAGTGTAGGCGTACTGCAAACCGACTTGACCAGTCTGTTCTGTACATAAGTGTAGGCGTACTGCAAACCGACCAGTCTGTTCTGTACATAAGTGTAGGCGTACTGCAAACCGACCAGTCTGTTCTGTACTTAAGTGTAGGCGTACTGCAAACCGACCAGTCTGTTCTGTACATAAGTGTAGGCGTACTGCAAACCGACTTGACCAGTCTGTTCTGTACATAAGTGTATGCGTACTGCAAACCGACTTGACCAGTCTGTTCTGTACATAAGTGTAGGCGTACTGCAAACCGACCAGTCTGTTCTGTACTTAAGTGTAGGCGTACTGCAAACCGACCAGTCTGTTCTGTACATAAGTG
The DNA here is from genome assembly GCA_949126835.1 of Anisus vortex. Lineage (NCBI taxonomy): Eukaryota > Metazoa > Mollusca > Gastropoda > Planorbidae > Anisus > Anisus vortex. The sequence goes on along the minus strand of OX421496.1, from coordinate 27,692,188 downwards.
TAGGCGTACTGCAAACCGACTTGACCAGTTTGTTCTGTACATAAGTGTTGGCGTACTGCAAACCAACCAGTCTGTTCTGTACATAAGTGTAGGCGTACTGCAAACCGACCAGTCTGTTCTGTACATAAGTGTAGGCGTACTGCAAACCGACCAGTCTGTTCTGTACATAAGTGTAGGCGTACTGCAAACCGACCAGTCTGTTCTGTACATAAGTGTAGGCGTACTGCGAACCGACCAGTCTGTTCTGTACATAAGTGTAGGCGTACTGCAAACCGACCAGTCTGTTCTGTACATAAGTGTAGGCGTACTGCAAACCGACTTGACCAGTCTGTTCTGTACATAAGTGTAGGCGTACTGCAAACCGACCAGTCTGTTCTGTACATAAGTGTAGGCGTACTGCAAACCGACCAGTCTGTTCTGTACTTAAGTGTAGGCGTACTGCAAACCGACCAGTCTGTTCTGTACATAAGTGTAGGCGTACTGCAAACCGACTTGACCAGTCTGTTCTGTACATAAGTGTATGCGTACTGCAAACCGACTTGACCAGTCTGTTCTGTACATAAGTGTAGGCGTACTGCAAACCGACCAGTCTGTTCTGTACTTAAGTGTAGGCGTACTGCAAACCGACCAGTCTGTTCTGTACATAAGTGTAGGCGTACTGCAAACCGACTTGACCAGTTTGTTCTGTACATAAGTGTTGGCGTACTGCAAACCAACCAGTCTGTTCTGTACATAAGTGTAGGCGTACTGCAAACCGACCAGTCTGTTCTGTACATAAGTGTAGGCGTACTGCAAACCGACCAGTCTGTTCTGTACATAAGTGTAGGCGTACTGCAAACCGACCAGTCTGTTCTGTACATAAGTGTAGGCGTACTGCGAACCGACCAGTCTGTTCTGTACATAAGTGTAGGCGTACTGCAAACCGACCAGTCTGTTCTGTACATAAGTGTAGGCGTACTGCAAACCGACCAGTCTGTTCTGTACATAAGTGTAGGCGTACTGCAAACCGACCAGTCATTTCTGTACATAAGTGTAGGCGTACTGCAAACCGACCAGTCTGTTCTGTACATAGGTGTAGGCGTACTGCAAACCGACCAGTCTGTTCTGTACATAAGTGTAGGCGTACTGCAAACTGACTTGACCAGTCTGTTCTGTACATAAGTGTAGGCGTACTGCAAACCGACTTGTTCCTTTGACAATTTACTTTACTAATTATCAGAATATTAATTAATCCGCAAAATTAGCGCTTAGCTTATTTAATAATTTCTAGGTTTTAATGTAGATTGACCTTAATTTTAGCACTCAGAGCAAATCGGTAAGGGGTATACAATGTCGGCGGTCGCTTACCTCCTCTTTGTTTAATGGATACGGGCTAGTTCAAACGGCCGTCGCGAAAGACGTGTTGTTTATTTAAGATACCACCTTGGTCGTGACTAGGCGCGGCATCGATCGCTCGCTATACACTGTTGGCTGTTGTCCTCTGTGACATGATTAGACTCACCGTTTCTCCATTGTATTGTTAAGCCGGTGACTTGCTCTAAATACTCTAAAACATAGGTTCTCAACCTTTTTCTGCTCACCGCCCCCTTTTACAATTTTTTTTCCGCTTACCACCTGTTACAGTCTTGTTGGTTGTACTACTCTGCCTTTCAACTGGTTACCGGTCGTAGCACTGGATCGGTTGGACTGCAGTAGCATGTTGTCCAGACGGAAGCCTTTACTAGCGACAATATTTATATTTTACTCAAACTCCAACATACAATCAAGGCAACGAGGTAGTTATAATAATAACAAGTATCTTTATTTTTATCAAGAAAAGACAGACACACACTCGTTCCTCTTTTCTCTGGCTCTTACCCAAGCGCATTCTGCCACACACAACTTTCACGCAGTGTATATCAGCTCACCCCGTACATATAAGAGAGCATGACGTTACATGCAATCACAGTCTCAATCCACTCTGGTTAAACACCAGGAAAAAAAAATTATTGTAGCCCTACGTGTGCCTTATCTTTATTAATTTATACTATTATTAAAATTACTTATCATTTCATACCCTGAAAAATATATAGGCCTAATTGACATTCACAGGAGCACACGTAGGCCTACTGAATTAATAGTTTTCAATAATAACAAATATAAAAATATTTGAAATAAATTAAATAATGACCATAAACCATGTTAAACGCTGACATAATACATCGGTAATCAATGGAATTTTCGTAATTTACAACATAATAAAAGGTCTTACAAAAATAGTTAGCAATGCATAGTAATCTACTATTAATGCCCTTAAATTTTGCCTATTTGTTTTACAAAACATTTCAATATTTATATTAAAAATAAAATAAAACACAGTACAACCAAAGCACACTTTCAGATTAGAACTGAACAGCGTCATTGTATAAGCCTACATTCACTTATTCATTAAACAGAATAAAAGTTACTAAAACTCCCGCCATCTCGAGGGGAAGGAACTGGGCCAACAAATAATTTATTGAACTGATTACAGGTCTGATAATAAAAGTGCCAATTAACAATTAAGTACCAGGTGACCGATCATTCGGTAATAAAGAGCAGGCGCTTGTACCTTAACATAATGTGTATGTAAAACAACAGTGCATAAATTTTACAAATACGACTTTACCAGACCAAAAAATTGTATTTGTCTTCTTATTTTTCTACTATGAATAACATGGGCTTTAAATTCTAACAGTCGAAGCAGATTTTTATTTGTGCAGTCTGATATCTAGATTTTGCCCGATAACCCCCCCCCCCCCCCCCGCTAATTTTTTTTTATTAAAAACAAATAAAACAGCTTTATCTCATTTTAAGCCCCCCCCCAAAAAAAAACAACAACAACAACATGTAGGCTATAGTTGTCAGTTCTAAATCCAAAAGAAATATAGGCCCTATGTCATTTATGTCATTAAGTCATGTATTTAAAAGACTGAAAACAAATGAAAAGTTTCAATTTAAAATATCGTGAATTACGTTACAATTTTTAGTTCTTCTACCCCATTCCATACTTTAACAACTGTCCATCTTTCTAGTGATCCCTCTTATAAAATTATGTCAATTTTTTTAACTCCCTCCCTCACCCTATTCAAGCTAACAATGAGTTACGACCGGCAAATATGTTTGATATAAATTAAAAAGATCTACGAATAGATGTAATACATTTTTACTAGTTTACTAGATTTCATATTGACTTCTTAACATAGTCTAATATTTCTTACTTGGGCACATATATAAATCATAAGTATAGTTTGTAAATCAGTTTAAAAAAATAACTTATACAAAAAGTATTTATTTATTACAAGCTACATTGCCCGGCGTTGCCCGGGTGAAAAAAAACAGGAATATATAAGGTGCAAATAAAAATTGTATAAACTACACTTAAAAGAAAGCTATAAATCTAATATTTTAATATTTTTTTTAATGAAGACCTAATTAGGAAAGTAATTTTAAAAAAATATTTATCAGGTAAAAAATAGGCAAGTATTTTTATTTCACAAAAATCTAAATTGCCCGTAGATTTACATTGTCTTTTGTTTTTAAAAGTTTGAAAAAAAAAATGTAGACAAACAGGTATAGTCTAACTGGAGAATTGAACCCGGGCCGCCCGCACAGCAGTCCTCTACGTTAACAACTTAGCTAGAGAAGACATATGTCAGATGTGAAAAGCTATTAGACAGTATATAGGACTAGGCCTAAATAAGTCAGTGACACAAACTCACAAATTGACCAATGGGGATCCGTGGGGACACAAACACGATCTTTTTATATATATAGAATTTCAATGTTTTCAATGTATTATTCCAAACATTGTTTGACAAAAAAATAAAAATATATAGTTTGGTGTTAACATTACCTAATATCCTCCATTTGTGTTACTATTTAAAATAAACTATCGCGGCAAAATATAATATTGATTAATTAAAACAACGGTATAATAAACATTTTTAAAAAATTGTTTACATTTTGAGCATTAAACTTAAATACTAAATAATTAAAGGTGAAATTATGTTATTCATTGAAAAGACTGCAAATGAAAAGATTATAATATATATAGGCTACATTAGATGATTTGTTTAATTCCTTCCCTCCCCCCCCCCCCTCAATAAAACTAACAGTATATTACACTTCTGACTATTGTTATAAGAAAAATACGAATAAACTGAATACATCTTTTCTATTGGCCCATTGGTATATTTTTGTTGAAAGTAAAATTGTCAAATTTAGCCTACACGTTTAAATTTTATAAAGATTGAAAATGATATTCGCTATGTTTATATAATAAATGTTTTTCGTTAAATATGTGAAGTAATTAAAAAAAAAACTCCCTGGTAGCTTGATATAAAGTTTTTGTGAACTAATATAAAAAAAACATTAAGCCACCGGTTATAAAATAGGCTTACACATGTTAACGAATGTTTTATTAAATGTATTTATGATTTGCTTATATAGGCCTACCAAAGTAAGATATATTAGAATATCTTATCTTATACATTACAGACGCTCCTTCTATAAAGAAGATTATTGCGTCCTACGCTCATCCGTGGTCCGAGTCTAGTCTTGCATTTTTATTAATGTTTTAAATGATGTTAGGTTATTGGTTTTCCTGGTTTGTTCAGGTAACCCATTCCATGCCCGAATAGGTTAACATTGTGAATTCGAAATGTGGTAAACTAGATAATATGTATCAAGTTATTTGTATTTTCCTTATAACAATAGTCAGAAGTGTAATATACGGTAAGTTTTATTGAGGGGGGGGGGGGAGAATTAAACAAATCATCTAACGTATATTATAATTTTTTCATTTGCAGTCTTTCAATGAATAACCTAAATTCACCTTTAATTACTCAGTATTTAACTGGCGTAATGCTCAAAATAAAATAAAAAAGTAAAATGTTTATTATACCATTGTTTTAATTAATCGATATGATATTTTGCCGCAATAGTTTATTTTAAATAGTACACACATGGAGGGTATTAGATAAGGTTTACACCAAACTATATATTTTTACTTTTTTGTCAATCAATGTTTGGAATAATACATTGAAAACATTAAAAATAATAAATAAATATTTTTTTGTATAAGATATTTTTACATGTGATTTACAAACTAGATCTATACTTATGATTAAAATATGTGCCCAAGTAAGAAATATCACACTATGTTGAGAAGTCAATATGAAATCTGGTAAACTAGTAAAAATGTATTACATTTATTCGTAGACCTTTTTAATTTATATCACACTTGCCGGCAGTAACTCATTGTTAGCTTGAATGGGGTGAGGAAGGGAGTTAACAAAATTGACATAATTTTATAAGAGTGGTCACTAGAAAGTTTGACAGTTGTTAAAGTAGGGGAAGGGGTAGAAGAACTAAAAATTGTAACGTAATTTTAAACGATATTTTAAATTTAAACTTTTCATTTGTTTTCAGTCTTTTAAATACAATACATCATGACATAAATTAGATATTTTTCTGTTGGATTTAAAACTGACAACTCAAGCCTACATGTATTTTTTTAGGGTTTGATATGAGATAAGGCTGTTTTATTTATTTTTATTTACTTTTGGAAGGGGGGGGGGGTTATCGGGCAAAATCTAGATATCAGACTGCACAAATTAAAATCTGCATCGAATGTTAGAATTTAAAGCCTATATTATTCATAGTAGAAAAATAAAAAGACAAATAGGCTACTATTTATTGGTCTGTTAAAGACGTATTTTTATAATTTATGCACTGTTGTTTAACATACACTTGATATTAAGGTACAAGCGCCTGCTCTTTATTACCGATCGAATGATCGGTCACCTGGTACTATATATATATATATAATATACATACAATTTTTGCTCGTATTATAGTATAGGATTAACAACTATCTTTCTATGTAATATTATTATATGGCACAACGCCTCGTTGTATATTTGAATTTGCCTCCACATACGCGAAGAACATTCTTGACAGTGTCGCTGTGACTAAAAATAGACCCTAACTGGGTCAGCGCTAATTGTTATGTGCAGAGCTTTTCGGCTCTCCTATTAACCGTAACACAGCCCCCCCCCCCCCCAACTTAATTTTAATTAAACATAAATATAATTAATTCTAAAACAAATTTATTGGTATTATTAATTTAGAAATATAAGGGACTTATTTAATAGCGCCATATCATGTAATTTCAGTAATTATTAAAGTTTAACATATAAACTCCTTAAATGGACAAAACAATTAATGCAAGAAACGTTTATTTACAACTGTTTAACGTAAATTATTTTAATCCTCTAATAATTAAATCTTGTTATGAATACCATAATGTTGAATGTATATAAAGAAATAATAATAATAAGTAATCAGCTTATTTGTTATATTACAAAACAGAACTTGTTCGGCATCACTATTGAATCAAATGTGGAAACATTTGTTAATTAAAGGGAGATAATTAACCCGTTTCATTTGAACTAATATCTCTCTATTTTTTTCTTTTATAAAAAAAAAAAAAAAATGGCGTACATTTACAACTTTGAAATGATCAAACTGTTTAAAGTATTTGAAAATTAAATGACTATTATATGAATAAAGAATTTATATGTATTTTCAAGCATTACAATAAATATCCAGTTTGAATGATTTCTACGTATCTATTCAGCTTAACGGTATCGCTTTGGCTTCTTTCACGACATTCAAACGGATTAAAGGACATCTAGATAAAACTGAGATCAAAATATCTTAATATTAGCATACGTTAGGGTGACAGTCCTGTGAACCACTAATAGGACCAGCCGGCCGCACAACATATTTGCCAAATACTGACCCATACTTCATCGAAAAGTCATTGCGATTCCTATTTCTTATTAGTTTAATTATATGTATGCCTACTGTTGGGGGATATCAGATATTTAGCAGCACTTGCGTTTACATATTTCATCCAAAAACTAATTAATTCAAATAGCTGACGTGTTCAAATTATATCAGGTATGTTTGTACCGCCCACTTGCCCTTCACCGCCCCCTAATCGCCCCCGGGAATGTCAGTGCCCCCCTAAAGCTTCTCACCGCCCTCCGGGGTGGGGGCGATAACGCCCCCTGGAGAACCTATGCTCTAAAATAATACTTAAAAGATAAATGAACGACGAGAGGGGAACCACTAATCAATTTGACCATCCTAGTGTTCGATCTTTGATGGGAAGTTTTCCTTAGTCTTTTGAAAACGAACCTTTTTTTTCAATCTGGATTGACAATTTAGGATAAGTTGGTAAATCCCTCCTAAGTTCTTAGATTGGTACACTTGACTGACGGGCAGAAAAGTCTATTTTTGACCTGGGCAATAAATACCCAAGCAAATCTTAACGCATCACTTTTGAAAAAAATACTTCTGCAAAATACTTAGTAGGCCTACTTCTCATTCAGATTTTCGCCTGCACGCGTCTGAAAATACTCTCTAGTTTTCTAGAGATTGGATTTTACTTCTACTTCTGCACTCTGTTAATACGCATTTTATTTATACATGTTATTCCTTTTATGTGGACATATTTATTGGACATTCTCCCACAATTCAATAATTTAGCGTTCGTAAGTGGATTTCCGTGATTGGGTCTTGTAAGTCAGACTGTAAAGATTTCCTATTTGTAGACGTTCATTAATGTTAAGCCAATAGAAATATTCATCTTAAGACCAAATCAAGTGTAAATTTGTGTGAGTAGTGAGAATTAAACATGATACTTTGAGTGACTTAAACTGTAACACTAAAAGAAATTGTTTTGGTGCCAATAAACAAAATTATCCACCTTAATAAACAGTGCACCGTTGTGATTTATTTTACTGTGTGTGCATCATGAGTGAGTGAATAGAATCAACTACATCCACAAATATAAATATCGCTTATTAAGTCCATCAAAGACCACGGTAAAAGCTCTGCCGTGATAGCCTATAGATAAAAGAGCCAGTGTTTTGTGGGCATATATTGCCCATGTGGATATTGCCACAATCCGGAGTACTCACGCTCTGAGTAGACACGCAGCAACTTGTGCACTATGCTGGCCACACAACCCCCTTCCATCACAGTTCCACGAAACGAACAAAAAGAATCGTTATACTTTTTTTTCACAACAACAATTGTATTACCTATTGGACAATACAGCAAGATATTTTAAACATCATTTGGGATATCTGGAGGAAGATTTTAATAGACATATTTTAAAATAAAAATCTCCAATTTTATTGGTTGGCGCTTAACAAGCTTAATATCTCTCTATCTACCAATATATCTATCCATCTATCTATCCATCTCTCTCTCAATCACTTTTTATATATGTACATGTATGTATACATATATATGTATATGTACATATATATATATACAAGGTGAATTGTCAGGCGTTGCAAGCAGACAGACAGTACGAGTTAAAAGAAAGGGAGTAAAAAAATGTTATGACTATCCCAGACCGAGAATCAAACACCCGTCTCCCGGATGTCTAAAACATAATAAATGTAATTAAATTTTACTTACTGAAAACATCTTAGAAAGCTTTAAAAATTGCAATTAAGTTAGTCTAATTAGCCTCGCATTGCCCGGTGAAAACATTACAAATACCATGCAAATAGATACAGATAAAAATGTATGAACTACAATGAATAAAAAGATATAATAATTAAAAAAAAATTAATTTTAAGTCTTTAGGCTGAAAACATTAGGAGATTATATATTTTTTAAATATTGTAATTGGGTTATAAGGGTAGACCTTTCGATGTCTCGCATGATGCACCTTCGGGCGGACAGAATCACTGGTCCTCGTCCATCCTCTAAATCTCTCACATGTGGCTCCAAGTACCATACCCCGGTAAACTACCTCAGCTGGAAGACTAAACCATGTGAGGGGGTGGTGTTAACACGACTCCTCTGGGCCTAGAACCCCCTCGATGCAGGTTACCGGCCAGGGCGTAAGAGTTCACAGGCGAATTTAAACGACCACGTGTTCACGACAAAGGCGGAAAACCTAGTTGGGGGCACCCGGCTGTGGTCAGACATGGAGAGGGATGGGCGCTGTCATGCTAAATCTGCCCAAGATACGCCACATGAATATGAACACAGAACCTCAATACATAGGCCTACCGGCTCGGCCGTCGCCCGGGTTACCAAGGTTCGCTCCTACCGTCTCCAACCGGGGCGGAGGTGGATAGTATGCTACTGGTCAAACAACAGACAGAATCAATGCCAGAAAAAAAACATATTATAGGTACTTAGAACGTAAGAACAATGAATAACTACAATTGGGACATCTTGGGTCTATGTGAAATGAGATCGAAAAACTTTGCTACATTGCAAACATGTAATATTTTATCGGACGGGAGGACACACATGAACAAGGAGTGGGATTTCTTGTGTAAAAAATAACATTAGCAGCATAATGAGCTGCCGACCAGTTTCAAGCCGGCTTATTACTATCCGTCTGAAAGCAACCCCATTCAACATAACCATCATACAAGCTTATGTGCCAACATCAGACAATGATGACAAAGTACTGAAGAATTTCTACACTCAACTCCAGACTCCAAGTGATCATAAACCAAACTCCCAGGAAGGACGTTCTCGTTATTAAGTGTGACTGGAATGCCAAAGTAGGAAAAGATGCTTATGCAAACTGGAAAGGCACATGTGGACAATACTGCAATGTGAAATCAAATGAGCGAGGACTAAGGCTCTTGGAGTTTGCCAGCTTTAACGACCTTATACTGGCAAACACACTGGGACCACACAAGTCCTTAAGAATAACCACATGACACAGCCCAAACGGGAAACATCACAACCAAATCGACTACATCATGATAAAAACACGCTTCCGGTCAAATATAAATATTGCTAAGACTTGCAGCTTCCATGGAGCTGACATCGGAAGTGATCATGACCTAGTCATGATGACCTTTAGACTACATCTAAAAAGAGTACAGAAAAATGGGTAGGCCTACACCAGGATCAAATTTGACCTCGAAAACCTGAAGGATCTTAAAGTAGCAGAAGCCTTCCAGGCAGAGAGAGTTGGGAAATTTGCAGTTCTCAAAAACTTAAATTCTGATTTTATGGACATGGACACACTGATCGACACCTTCAACACAGTTGTGACCGACACAGCTCAGAATATTCTTGGCAAACATAGATCCGCCAAGAAACCATGGATAACATCAAACATCCTGAAGCTGTGTGACGAACGACGCCGACTAAAGAAAAACGAAGACAAAAGACCAGGAAAAAGCCAATAAATACAAAACAATAAACCAGCCAATTAGGAAAGGCATGAAAAGGGCAAAGAAAAACTGGATTGAGGAACGGTGCAACGACATTGAAAACTGTTTAAGGAAGAACAATAGCAAAAAATCATACCAATTAGTAAAAGAACTAACCACCACTAAGCACGGGCGCAGCACCACCATGCAGGATAAGGATGGTAGAAACCTGACTGAGGAACCGGATATCTTTAAAATAGGAGTGAGTACAGCTCGGAACAGTATAATGAAAATATCACTATAGATACAGATATTCTAAACGTTCCTTCAGCCACAGACAATGACAACTACCCTATCATCCGCACAGAAGTGGAAGCAGCAGTCCAAGCACTTCAAAAAGGAAAGTCTGCAGGAGTGGATAACATCCCTTCTGAGTTGGTGAAAGCAGGAGGGGAAGCCATGGTAAATGTCTTAATGAACATTTACAATAAAATATGGACAACTGAAGACTGGCCTAAACCATTGACTCAGTCGCTTATCATCACCCTCCCTAAGAAAGCAACATACAGCAATGCCAGAACTACCGCACCATAAGCCTAATAAGCCACCCAAGCAAGGTCATGCTCAAAATAATTTTAAGCCGACTCAGACCTTATCCTGAAAGAATCATTGCGGAAGAGCAGGCAGGCTTCAGGCAGGGATGCAGAGGCGTATTTAGGCATGTTATACATGTTCCTATGGAACAAAGGCCCCCCCACACAAAAGGGGCCCCCAAACATTCCAAAATTTAAAAAATTAGGCTTTTCTTTCGGCAATTAGAATAGTGCTGTTGTAGAAGTGCACAATAAACACATACTGTGGATGGGAAATCACAGTTGATTGTTAAGTGACACTGGCAGGGTCGAGTCCACGAGGGGGCCCCTGTGAACCGGGTCCCCACAGTCCTCAATACGGCCATGACTGCAACAAATAGATCTACCGTGAATTAGAAATCGCATTTGATTGTTACTGACACTGACACACTGTAGACCTACATGGTTGTTCATGTAGACTATGAGTGTTCAAACGAGCAACTGAAGTTAAATGAAATGAAATGTTAATTGTCTCGCCAGACAGGGTGGGTTACTTGTTATCATTCAGCATTAGCTTCACTGTACGCAGGCTAACACAGCAATAATGTCGGATGGCAGAGGCGGGGCCAAGAAGGGCCCCCACATAAATTTAGGAACAGGGTCCCCACAATCCTAAATGCGGCCCTGCAGGGACGTAGTATCACAGAGCATATCTTTAACCTACGAATACTCTGTGAGAGACATGCGCAACATCAGCAACATTTGTACCATGTATTTGTTGATTTTAAAAAGGCATTCAACAGGGTCTGACACGCTGTCCTATGGGCAACCATGAAACATTACAACATTAATGACAAACTGACATTGCTGATACGCAGCCTCTATGACAGGGCCACCAGTGCAGTCTTCTTCGGTAACAACATTGGAGATTGGTTTAGGACTGTCATAACGTGGAGCTGAGAGGGGTGCGGAATTGTGGGTGAGTGGGGGTAGTGGTGGCTGGTTGTCGTGGGTATGAGGTACCGATGCTGTAATTGTCCTAGAACAATGATTAAGTCTCTCCTGGCTCGTTCAGATGTTGTAAAACACACACAAACAGACAGTTCTAAGGTATGCAAGCAAATCGCTGGTCACAGTTCAGGTGTTTTTTTACGTTTCAAATATCCAAGAGTGAAATATATATGAATTGGCACAGGAACAGCTAAACTTAGAGTGTGGTAATGTCATGTATCTTAACAATAAGGAACGCGACTACACTTAGTAAAATTCTATTACTGGCTGGACATCAATATCTAGACATGCGGGGCGATATAATACTTGAAACGAAATGTACAATCAGAGGGTCAAAATAGGACTAGTTTTATCCGCCGAAGCCAGAGCATAAAGTGACGCTAAGTTAGTTAAGCGGGCTTTTCGTGAACACTAGTCACGTGATCACCTTTTTATTTGGTTGGATGGGCCCTTAATTTTAGAATTACCCATGTTTCTGGTTGGCTGGTTCGAAATATTATTTGCATACAGGAACGACTGATTAAGGGGGGGGGGGAGGGGGGGGGGTAAGCGGGGTGGGTGGTGTAGATGAAATAATTACTACCGCCAGCAACTCAGCTTGTGGGTGAACAAAACAGACGAGAAATGATTTATCTCTCCTGCGGGGATCTTGAGATAACCATGTCAAGTATTTCTGTGGTCAAGTCTTTTACATAGGTGCGAACTGTTCCGCCGGTCAATTCTCATCGAGCGAGCGGTTCAAAGGCTTAACTACGGCCGCTGCGCTGAGTAGGTAAAGGGGAGGTAACGAGAAGGGGTGGCAGGGAGGTGGGGTGGGGGTTTAGGCGGCGAGCCGATCAGTGACGTAATGTCTACAACTAGAGGGGTTTGAGTTAGCGATACGAATTGAATATTTACTATGCAAGCACTTTAAAATACAACATGAATTATTAGTTGAAAATAAATATATACATTAAGGAATTCACACACGTACACTCATTCATTCAGTGTGTAGTACCAATTTGGTCGTATTAATTAGTAAACCCTGAATTGGGGATTAAAAGAGTGTAGTGAAGGTTAAAGGAGAGGTGAGGAAGAGTGGCGGGGGGTGCAATTGCGTAAGAGAGGGAGAAGATAATGACGTCGGACTACTCTCCTCCTTTCTAACCAAAACTTTACGCTAATCTAGGGTTCTAGTTCTCCGCTACTATCTATCTACGTGTGCTAATAGTCAAAGTTACGTGCAGAACTGTGACAAGGACTACCATTGGAGTACGACAAGGATGCTTGCTTTCGCCAACACTGTTCAACATCTTCTTGGAGAGAATCATGTCGGGTGCATTAGAGGATCATGAAGGGACAGTCAGCATAAATGGCAGGAGGATCACCAACCTTCGATTTTCAGATGATATAGATGGACTCGCCGGGAGTGAAGAAGAATTAGCCAACCTAGTAGAGCAACTGGACAAAACTTTCGCATCCTATGGCATGCAAATCAGTGCCGAAAAAAACAAAATTAATTATTATTAACACCAGTGGCATAACCACGCAGATCAAGATTGGTGGGCAGAGTTTGGAAACAGTAAGCAGCTTCAAATACCTAGGAGCTATTGTATCTGAAGAGGGCTCTAAACCAGAAGTAATGTCCAGGATTGCCCAGACAACAGCATCACTAAAAAGACTCAAGACAATATGGAAATACAAGAACTTAGCCCTCAGCACCAAAATCAGGCTGATGCGCTCACTGGTCCTCTCCATTTTCTTATATGCTTGTGAGTCATGGACACTAACAGCTGAGCTAGAAAAGAAGATAAACGCCATGGAGATGAGATGCTTCAGGAACCTGCTCGGTGTCTGCTATACAGACCATATCTCCAATGAACAGATATGAAAAAGAATACATCAGGAAGTTTGAAAATATGAAGACCTGCTGGCCACAGTCAAGAAAAGGAAACTGGAATGGTATGGCCACGTCACCAGAACCAACGGGCTTGCCAAAACCATTCTGCATGGTACAACCAGAGGAGGGAGAAAGAGAGGAAGACAAACAAAACGATGGGAGGATAACATCTTATCTTATCTTATCTTAGCATCAGGGAATGGATAGGAACAAAACTGTGCGAGGCATTGAGAACGGCTGAGAGACGGGAGGAATAGAGGAGGTTAGTGTACATGTCATCTGTGGCGCCCCAAAGGTCCAAAATACTACATATATGTATGATGAAGGAATTGGGTTAACGATAGGCATGTCTTTTAATTTCACAAAATGTTAAGACTATCCCTAACTGAGAATCGAACACCCTTCTCCGGCTTAGGCCTTTGGACTATAGCTTCAGCTGTTGTTGTTTTTTTATAAATTACAATAAACAGAAAACTATAATTGTTTAAAAAATATAATTATTTTTTTACTGAAAACATTTAAGAAAGGGATTTTAAATAAATATTGTACTCGGTTAAATAATATGCAAATCAACAGAAATCTAAATTGCCCGGTCGTGCCCGTGGAAAAAATACATAGGCCTATAACCTATAACTAAAGCCACAGATAAAAATGTGTTCAACTACAATGAACAGAAAACAATAATATTTTTTTATAAAGTAATATTATATATTTACTGAAAACATTTAAATTTAAAATAAATATTGTTATCGAGTTTTAAAAAAAGCATGTCTTTTTATTTAACTCAAAGTCACTGGCCCAGTGGATGAGAATCGAACACCCGTCTATCGCATGCGTCTAAAAAAAAAATTATTAAATATTACTTGCTGAAAATATTTTATGAAAGCTTTAATACCTAAAATCCTTTACAATCTTTTTTTTAAAAAAGCTAATGCTAATGGAAATACAAAAAGTAGAAAAAGAAAAAAGGAGCATTGAACCCAGGTCGCCCGCATGGCAACCAGATACACTGAGCTAGCCAGGACACATGTCAGACCAAAATCGCAAACATTAAATAACAATAAGGTCACGTGTCTTTAAATTAACTCATGAGGGTCGGATACGACACACACTGACTACTTTATATTATATATATATCAAGGACTACTGAAAACAGGACATGCAGAATTGAATTTCTGACTTCCTAGCTAAGGCCAGTTTTTTTAACAGTAGCGATACACTCTCTTTGTCGCGCTTATATATGAAGTAAACTATTATTAAGTAACAAACATAATTAATGTCAATAATGTCAATAATGTCAATAATGTTAATGTGCAGGGCCGTTTACTAATGAGGGGTTAGGATTGAGAGGGTTTAAAAGAGCCTTTGAATATTATTTAAGATCTATTTAGATGATTGAATGATTAGGACCGTACACATGATACCCTATATATATATGCGGTTGGTGTTGACGGTTTCGTGTGGGGGGCCACATAAGGAATAAAATAAAGTGAAAAAAAAATTCAAAAAAATCGTTATTTCTTGACCTAAAAAGGGAAAAACGTAACCCACCCATAAAATTTATCTCGCTCATAATTAAGAGACAAATGCACAGCCTCTAAAAAAAGTGATTATGAAGTAAGTCGATTATTTGGGTTGAGAATTTTGCCAAGTGGTACATGTATACCATAATTATAAATACGATAATTTGATTTCTATATCTATGGCAAAATTTATTTGTGTTTTCATGACCAAGGAATATAAAGAATGTAAATTGACTGTGATAGTTAAAAATAAACAAACATTGTGCTCTCCTCTCATATTTTCTGCTTTCAATAATGGTATACATGCACTATTTGGCACTTTAAACAAACGACACTTGTTGGCAGCATTATAATTACCTTTACAATTAACTACACCACATTTATAAGGCATTTTGATAAAAAATACACGATCGAAAAATTAAAAACAAACACAGTGAAGTAAAATCCAACAACAAGTATCCATTTTGGAAACAAACTGCGCCTTCTATTCATACTCCTTAAAAAATAGTGCGCTCATGCTTGGTAATTATTAAGACATTTTAATGGCTATTAGATCGTTCTTTGTCATTAAATTAATGACAATGACATAAACCATTAATACAATGAATCATAGTAGTAAAGAATTTTGTTAGTTACTTAATATAATAGTTAACATTATATCACTGCGCCAAGGGAGTGTATCGCTACTGTTAAAAAAACTGGCCTTAGCTAGGAAGTCAGAAATTCAATTCTGCATGTCCTGTTTTCAGTAGTCCTTGATATATATATTTATAATTTATTTTAAATTACTTTTTTAAATGTTTTTGTAAATAATAATTATATTTTTTTAATTATTATGGCATTCTGTTCATTGTAATCTAAGTTTTTTATCTGTAACTACAGGTCTATGTACTTTATCCCAAGGGCAACGCCAGGCAATTTAGCTTATTGTTAAATTTAAAAGACATATTTTTAACCCGATTACAATATTTAATTTGAAAATACTTTCCTAAATGTTTTCAGTAAATAATAATGATATTTTTTTTAAAGTATTAGATCTATCTGCATCATCAGGATGAGGATCTGTAGCTTATATATAGGCCTATTTAATTTTTATCTGCATCATCAGGATGCGGATCTGTAGCTTGTATAGGCCTATTTAATTTTTATCTGCATCATCAGGATGAAGATCTGTAGCTTATATAGGGCTATTTAATTTTTATCTGCATCATCAGGATGGGGATCTGTAGCTTATATAGGCCTATTTAATTTTTATCTGCATCATCAGGATGAGGATCTGTAGCTTATATAGGCCAACGCCGTGGAATTTATCTTGTCTAGATTATATATATATATATGTGTGTTTGTGTGTGTGTGTGTGTAGAATAAACAATTTCTAGGTCAATTTCACTAATATTTCTATGCGTCGAAGCAAAAGATTTTCTAGAAAAAAAAAAAACGATCACGAGAAAAACAAAAGAAATAAAAGAAAAGAAAAAAACTTTCATCTGGTGTGAACTGAAGCATGACGTTACAATAAAAACTTTCATCTGGTGTGAACTGAAGCATGACGCTACAATAAAAACTGTCATCTGGTGTAAACTGAAGCATGACGCTACAATCAAAACTTTCATCTGGTGTGAACTGAAGCATGACGCTACAATAAAAACTTGCATCTGGTGTGAACTGAAGCATGACGCTACAATAAAAACTGTCATCTGGTGTGAACTGAAGCATGACGCTACAATAAAAACTTTCATCTGGTGTGAACTGAAGCATGACGCTACAATAAAAACTGTCATCTGGTGTGAACTGAAGCATGACGCTACAATAAAAACTTTCATCTGGTGTGAACTGAAGCATGACGCTACAATAAAAACTTTCATCTGGTGTGAACTGAAGCATGACGCTACAATAAAAACTTTCATCTGGTGTGAACTGAAGCATGACGCTACAATAAAAACTTTCATCTGGTGTGAACTGAAGCATGACGCTACAATAAAAACTTTCATCTGGTGTGAACTGAAGCATGACGCTACAATAAAAACTTTCATCTGGTGTGAACTGAAGCATGACGCTACAATGAAAACTTTCATCCGGTGTGAACTGAAGCATGACGCTACAATCAAAACTTTCATCCGGTGTGAACTGAAGCATGACGCTACAATCAAAACTTTCATCTGGTGTGAACTGAAGCATGACGCTACAATAAAAACTGTCATCTGGTGTGAACTGAAGCATGACGCTACAATAAAAACTTTCATCTGGTGTGAACTGAAGCATGACGCTACAATAAAAACTTTCATCTGGTGTGAACTGAAGCATGACGCTACAATAAAAACTTTCATCTGGTGTGAACTGAAGCATGACGCTACAATAAAAACTTGCATCTGGTGTGAACTGAAGCATGACGCTACAATAAAAACTTTCATCTGGTGTGAACTGAAGCATGACGCTACAATAAAAACTTTCATCTGGTTTGAACTGAAGCATGACGCTACAATAAAAACTTTCATCTGGTGTGAACTGAAGCATGACGCTACAATAAAAACTTTCATCCGGTGTGAACTGAAGCATAACGCTACAATCAAAACTTTCATCTGGTGTGAACTGAAGCATGACGCTACAATAAAAACTTTCATCTGGTGTGAACTGAAGCATGACGCTACAATAAAAACTGTCATCTGGTGTGAACTGAAGCATGACGCTACAATAAAAACTTTTATCTGGTGTGAACTGAAGCATGACGCTACAATAAAAACTTTCATCTGGTGTGAACTGAAGCATGACGCTACAATAAAAACTTTCATCTGGTGTGAACTGAAGCATGACGCTACAATAAAAACTTTCATCTGGTGTCACGATTCTGGACTTAACCGTAACCGTATTAGCACCCTTAGTCGGACATCATACATAGATAGACCCAAGCATAGCAAGCGAACCTTAGATTAGCGCAAAGTCTAGGTTAGAAAGAAGAGAGTAGGGGACGCCATTACCTCTTCCCCTCTTCTTACGCAAGTGAAATCCTCCAGCACTCTTCTCCTCACCTCTCTTTAACCCTCTCTACATTCTTTCATTCCCGAATTCAGAGTTTGCAACTTGATTCAGCCAATTTGGTATTACACCAATTGTATGTGTGATTGTATGTGTGTGTATTCTTTAATGTATGTATATATATATATATATATTCTATTATGCTGTCAATTATGATTCATGTTGTATTTTGATAGTAACTACTCATTTATTTTGCTAAACTCAGCATACACGTAAAACTTCCACCCACCTGTAGACACCCCTACCCACTTCAACCCCTTTTTCATTATCTCCCCTCTTCGTCCCCTCCTCAGCGCCTGTGGTCAAGCCCTTGATCCACTCGTCGTAGTGACATCTGGGCAGCGAAGCGTCTCGCACATACGTAAGCGCCTCGGGCTGAGCTCGACCAGAACCAATAGACACAGGTACATCAAGGGAGATAAGTCATTATCTTATCCTTTGTATCTCCGTATACGTCTACCAAACCCCCCCCCCCCGCCCCTTGGCCCCACCCCGCAAAAGTCGGCGGTATTAATTGTTCACCTACACCCACCCCTAATTTTCCCCCCAATAGTCAATCCTCTATGCAAGTATATTTCAAACCAGCCAACCAGAACATATGTAATTCTAAACTAATGTAGCTATCCAATCAAATTGACCACTGATCACGTGACTAAAATCCACGAAAGCGCGCTTAACTAGTTTTAGCGCACTTCGGCTCAAGCGTTAGGTGGAGAAACTTGTGCGATTCTAGGCCTCCACTTATTCAGTTCGATCCATAGGATATACCGCCCGCATGTGTATAGATAGATATGTTGCCAGTATAAGTATTTTCATGAACATAGCTACGTTTCCTAATAATGGATAACCTAGCAGTACCATGTGTTGAGTGTTAACTGAAGCCTGTGCAAATTCGTATATGTATCTTGCCATTGAGTGAAGAATTGAAATGATAATAAACACCTGAACTTAACCAGCGATTTATTTGCCTACTTAGAACTGTCTGTTGTATCCGTCATAATATCTAACGAGCCAGGAGAGACATAATAATTATTCCAGGGCGATTCCAGTCACGGTAACTCATACTCCACGACAACCTGCCAACACTACCCCCCACTCACCTACGACTCCACACCCCTCTCTTTGTCCAACTTCTGCCAGGTTGATGTCCTAATCCCAAACACATCCTGACATCTGGTGTAAACTGAAGCAAGACGCTACAATAAAAACTTTCATCTGGTGTGAACTGAAGCATGACGCTACAATAAATAAACAAGAGAGAAGTGTTCAAAGGTGACGGGACAAACAACATGTACTAGAATCTTCTAATGCGTAACAATAAGTACGCATGGGAGTGCGGCGGTGTGTAATGGGTATGAACATACAACGTAATATATTATATATGAATGCCCCTTTATAAATAGGTAACTACTTTTAGATACAACATGTAATCTAATAATAAATGAAAGTAGCACACAATTATTAACCCGAAAAAAAAAAACGAAGAACTTTCAGAACACATGAAATGAAAGCAATTTTAAAGGGACGTAGCTCTGAATAATTTATCAAATGACGTCATAGTTTTTATTTTCTAAAACAATCAACACATTCATGTTTGTACGTGATATAATAAAAAAATATTTTACTACGTTTTTCAATTTATATATTTAACTTTTGTGCCGATCCGTTAAAAGAACTCGGGGTTTATAAAGGAAATATTAGTAAATTTGTGTAAAAAAGGGTTTATGATCAATTGTATATTGAACACTTTAATTAAATGGTAAGGTTTGAAGACACAATTACAATTACGGAAATGTATAATTAGATATTTATCATTGTTTACTTGTTGTGGTATTCATACTTTGTTTTCGAACTTTTTATTTAAAATTCGATAAGGAAACCTCACAAAGATTATACTACCCGGCCGCCTTAACACACACACAGACATACATACACCATGAGACGTTCAAAATGTTGAGCATTCCAAAGAACAAAACGTTTTTCGTTTTCTGAAGCGCTATGACCAGATGTCTGATCTGTGATAGATCCTCACTGGGACATTGCCAGATTTTAATGTCATATCTATTCTATCTTCGGCCACTAAATCAAACAATAAACACCGACTTCTGGAAAGCGATATGCTCGTCACACATAGGAAGGCAGACCGATCCCATGGGATATTGTTGTTTTTAGAGGCCACTGAGCAAACTCGCAGGCAATACGCACCAGTTGCATCATTGCATTGATTTAATAGAATAATAACAGACGAGATTAGAAGCAATAAGAAAATTTCGATGGATGGCAGAATGAATCGCAGTTGACAACGTAATTTCTTTCTTTGTTTTTTCTTTTGGTTGATTTAAATTTTTATTTTATGGAAAAAGCAGACATTAAGTTAAGACAGGTAGGTAAATAATGTTATGAAAACGATTTGCTTATTTAAAAAAAATTGATTGCGAAATTTGCAGAAGGATTTAAATTTAATAGAAAATTATTGCTTTAGAAGAATCGAAGAAAATGTCAATGTTTAAAATTTGCTTAATCAAATAAAAAAAACATTTTTTTATTTGTTCTTATAATGACATCTAATTGTGTTGCTTTGAATTATATTTTCTTTAAGTTCTTTCTATTTTTAATTTTTTTCTAACTTTCTCACACTCTAATTCTTTTTTCTTTACATATTTTATTTTTAATTTAACAAATGCATTTGCAAATTACATCAGTTCTCTCATGGAAGTCATTAAATTACACATGGATTTGACAAAAGACTCTTAAAGAAAATTCAGGAAACTCTTTAGTTATTTCACTTTATTTCTATTTCCATTTCAATATACTCTGATATTCTTATCTCTGACATACACTGAAATTCTTGTCTCTAATATACACTGATATTCTTATCTCTGACATACACTGATATTCTTGTCTCTAATATACACTGATATTCTTATCTCTGACATACACTGAAATTCTTGTCTCTAATATTGCAATATCGCAATACCAACTACATTACAACAAAAGAAGAATATGCACACCAGACGAAGAATTATTGGGCGTCAGCCTCCGGCCAAACTATCTACCATACGCAACAAGAAAATTTAGGCCTATTGTCAGGATTTCAGTCAACAATAGCTGACTACCCGTACTAATGAACTTTCTTGCATGATAATTGTGTGTGCGACTGTCTATTTTTATAAGTATATTCTGTGCTTGCATATAAATTACAAATAATTATTTTATTTTGTTTAAAATATGCTGAAGGACAAAACATCTGTAATCAAGACAAATTTCCATCTGTTTGGATCAATAAAGAAATCTTATCTTATCTTAATATACACTGATATTCTTATCTCTGACATACACTGATATTCTTGTCTCTACTATACACTGATATTCTTATCTCTGACATACATTGAAATTCTTGTCTCTAATATACACTGATATTCTTATCTCTGACATACACTGAAATTCTTGTCTCTAATATACACTGATATTCTTATCTCTGACATACACTGAAATTCTTGTCTCTAATATACACTGATATTCTTATCTCTGACATACGCTGACATTTTTGTCTCTAATATACACTGATATTCTTATCTCTGATATACACTGAAATTCTTGTCTCTAATATACACTGATATTCTTGTCTCTATATACTCTGATATTCTTGTCTCTATATACTCTGATATTCTTGTTTTTGATTTTACACTGATATTCTTGTCTCTAATATACTCTGATATTCTTGTCTCTATATACTCTGATATTCTTGTCTCTATATACTCTGATATTCTTGTTTTTGATTTTACACTGATAATCTTGACTCTATATACTCTGATATTCTTGTCTCTATATACTCTGATATTCTTGTCTCTATATACTCTGATATTCTTGTTTTTGATATTACACTGATATTCTTGACTCTATATTCTCTGATATTCTTGTCTCTATATACTCTGATATTCTTGTTTTTGATTTTACACTGATAATCTTGACTCTATATACTCTGATATTCTTGTCTCTATATACTCTGATATTCTTGTCTCTATATACTCTGATATTCTTGTTTTTGATTTTACACTGAAATTCTTGTCTCTAATATACACTGATATTCTTGTCTCTAATATACTCTGATATTCTTGTCTCTATATACTCTGATATTCTTGTTTTTGATATTACACTGATATTCTTGTCTCTATATACTCTGATATTCTTGTTTTTGATATTACACTGATATTCTTGACTCTATATACTCTGATATTCTTGTCTCTATATACTCTGATATTCTTGTTTTTGATTTTACACTGAAATTCGTGTCTCTATATACACTGATATTCTTGACTCTTTATACTCTGATATTCTTGTCTCTATATACTCTGATATTCTTGTTTTTGATTTTACACTGATATTCTTGACTCTATATACACTGATATTCTTGTCTCTATATATTCTGATATTCTTGTCTCTGATATACACTGATATTCTTGTCTCTATATACTCTGATATTCTTGTCTCTATATTCTCTGATATTATTGTCTCTATATACTCTGATATTCTTGTTTTTGATATTACACTGATATTCTTGACTCTATATACACTGATATTCTTGTCTCTATATACTCTGATGTTCTTGTATCTATATACTCTGATATTCTTGTCTCTATATACTCTGATATTCTTGTTTTTGATATTACACTGATATTCTTGTCTCTATATACTCTGATATTCTTGTTTTTTATATTACACTGATATTCTTGTCTCTATATACTCTGATATTCTTGTCTCTATATACTCTGATATTCTTGTTTTTTATATTACACTGATATTCTTGTCTCTATATACACTGATATTCTTGTCTCTATATACTCTGATATTCTTGTTTTTTATATATACACTGATATTCTTGTCTTTATATACACTGATATTCTTGTCTCTATATACTCTGATATTCTTGTTTTTGATATTACACTGATATTCTTGTCTTTATATACACTGATATTCTTGTCTCTATATACACTGATATTCTTGTCTCTATATACTCTGATATTCTTGTTTTTTATATTACACTGATATTCTTGTCTCTATATACTCTGATATTCTTGTCTCTATATACTCTGATATTCTTGTTTTTTATATTACACTGATATTCTTGTCTTTATATACACTGATATTCTTGTCTCTATATACTCTGATATTCTTGTTTTTGATATTACACTGATATTCTTGTCTTTATATACACTGATATTCTTGTCTCTATATACTCTGATATTCTTGTCTCTATATACTCTGATAATCTTGTTTTTGATATTACACTGATATTCTTGTCTTTATATACTCTGATATTCTTGTTTTTGATATTACACTGATATTCTTGTCTTTATATACTCTGATATTCTTGTTTTTGATATTACACTGATATTCTTGTCTCTATATACACTGATATTCTTGTCTCTATATACTCTGATATTCTTGTCTCTATATACTCTGATATTCTTGAGGATTTAGAACCACGTAATGTGATGCCCAATGAATGGTAAAATATAAAATGTTTGCATGAAGTGTCAACTTTAGTTCCCCAATTCCTTACAAGAATATACATCTGTAATTGTCAAATTTACTTGGATTCTACAAAAAGAAACTGGACCTAAATTTTGCAGAACTTTTACTAAAAAAAAATGCCTTTTATTGAAGGACTATCAGTGGTTCCATTATAAGTCTTTTTTTTCATTATGGAAAACAGTATTTGAATTTGTATATAAGTACTCTTTAATATTAATATAAATATAGGCCTATAATTAAACAGATACTGTCACTACTCAAAGTTATCCGATCTCAGATAAGGTCAGGCGCATAACAAAATTTTTATTAAATATAGTTATAAAATAATATTAAATTTAAAAAAATAATACTAGAAAGGGAGAAGAAAAGAAATAAAAAAATTGAAAGTAACCGATGTAGTTAAATATAAAATGTACATTATATAGCTGAATACATACACTCATGAAGAAAAAAGAGAGAAGGTGAGAGTGAAAGAGACTTAGATGGAGGAGAGAGGTGAATAGAGGGTGGCGACGTGTAGAGAGAAAACATACATCTAGAAATAACAGAACATAGATTATATTTTATATAATGTACACTGATTTCTTAAATCAAAGAACAGAACATAGATTATATTTTATATAATGTACATTGATTTCTTAAATCAAATAACAGAACATAGATTATATTTTATATAATGTACATTGATTTCTTAAATCAAAGAACAGAACATAGATTATATTTTATATAATGTACATTGATTTCTTAAATCAAATAACAGAACATAGATTATATTTTATATAATGTACATTGATTTCTTAAATCAAAGAACAGAACATAGATTATATTTTATATAATGTACATTGATTTCTTAAATCAAAGAACAGAACATAGATTATATTTTATATAATGTACATTGATTTCTTAAATCAAAGAACAGAACATAGATTATATTTTATATAATGTACATTGATTTCTTAAATCAAAGATTATGGTAAACAGTGTGGGGAGGGAAGATTTTCTAACTCTCATTATTCTTTGAAAGCTATCTTGCCAGGGCCAGGCTGTCACATGCCGGATGCCGAGTGAATGATGGCTCAACATAAATACAGCATCTGCTTCATGGATCCTTAGCTGGTGTGACAGATGGTTTAAGGAATGGCATGCAGCATTTAGATTAGTTTCCTTGTTTTCCTTCCATTTTGCCTGTTAAATAGGGAAGACAACACCGGCCGAGAAAATACACGATGAGAGACAAAGGGGAGAGAACTGTTAGTGAGTGGGATAAATCAATTGTGGCTTCTTGCATTTTGTTTGATATCAAGAGTTTCTGATATACTGTTCTTTAGCTGATGGAACCATACAGTTGGTTAAAACTTCCTAATGTAATAATTGTATTTTTATGTCAAGTGGTCAGAGAACTAGTTTTAGAGTTCACTCATAAATCAGTTCATTGAACATACTATTTAAACTTTTCGGTTAAAAAAAACTGTTTTTAAAATATTTCAGTAACCTGCAATGGACTTTATTTTGCATATCCAACGTCCATTCATTTTAAGTTGGAAGAGAGGGGGTGGTTGATTATTTTGTTCATGCCAATGCAAGACTGATGACTTCATAAGTCGTCAAACGTTACACCGGAAATTCCGCCGATACTTTCCCGCTTTTATTTGCACATTGCAATTTATAGTTGATGCGTGCCTCGGATAACGTGAAAAAGACTGATTGATTGATTTCATTTATTTTCCTTGAGATTGACGATGTATGTTTTTATGATTTAATAGAGCTGGGCAACTAAAGCTGAGAATTGCTTAAAGCAATACATTTTTTTAAATATCATTGGTTCATATTTATCATTGAATCCCTGCATTTCTATTTCTAATTAATTCTTTGAAACCATTTTATTTTCTCAATAGTTCTAAAAGCAATGGTTGTATTGGCTTTCGTTGCTTCTTAAGTCACTTGACTGCAATTTTATTTCAATATTTGATTGGTTTATAAATGAACTCAAATAATTAAATATGTGTTGAAATAATTAGATCTAGAATCTAAGTATTCTATAGAATCTTTGACATTTCGTAAAACGTTTTCGCGTAGAAAACTGTTTCATGTGAGTATAATTGGATATATTTTAGTATAGCTAAGTCATACATCATAGTCACTACTCATTTACGAAATGTACATAAAAGCACAAACGGTCCTCTTGGTATAAGTAAGGAAAATAGCCTTCTTTATTCACAAATATTGTGTAATAAGAGATCATACTCGGTGAGAATAGCCTTCTTTATTCACAAATATTGTGTAATAAGAGATCATACACGGTGAGAATAACCTTCTTTATTCACAAATATTGTGTAATAAGAGATCATACACGGTGAGAATAACCTTCTTTATTCACAAATATTGTGTAATAAGAGATCATGCACGGTGAAAATAGCCTTCTTTATTCACAAATATTGTGTAATAAGAGATCATACACGGTGAGAATAACCTTCTTTATTCACAAATATTGTGTAATAAGAGATCATGCACGGTGAAAATAGCCTTCTTTATTCACAAATATTGTGTAATAAGAGATCATACACGGTGAGAATAACCTTCTTTATTCACAAATATTGTGTAATAAGAGATCATACACGGTGAAAATAGCCTTCTTTATTCACAAATATTGTGTAATAAGAGATCATGCACGGTGAGAATAGCCTTCTTTATTCACAAATATTGTGTAATAAGAGATCATACACGGTGAGAATAGCCTTCTTTATTCACAAATATTGTGTAATAAGAGATCATGGACGGTGAGAATGAAGTTAGTCTAAGTTAAAGTAGTATCTCAACAAACTGACTCAGCTAATGTAACAAAATACTCTTGGAAGCGTAGAGAATCACAACATAACATCTCAAACTATAAACACTTATATGAAAGAAACATTGTCAGAATAACAGCCCCACAATTGAAGTCTATACTTGCAGCATTCATATTGTCAGCAAAAAAGATCAGTGAATGGTTCAAGACCACAGTTAATGGTTGCAGTACGACAAAACTGCTTGCTTTCTCTCAGCCTTCAACATCTTGTTGTAAAGCACAATGTCTGATGCTTTGGAAGATCACGAAGGGAAAGTCAGCATTTGCAGCAGAATAGTCATAAATCTACATTTTGCTGACTATGTAGATGGACTGACCGGAAACGAAGAAGAGCCAGCCAACTTGGTAAAGTGAATTGACAAGACTTCCCCATCCTATGGCAGACAGATTAGTGAGAACAATAAAAACTGATGACAAAGAAAAACACCATCACTGAAATTAAGGTCCAAGACAAAATACTAGAAACAGTTGCAGCCTCAATTACTTAGAAGGAATATTATCACAAGAAGGCTTTACGGCAGAATTAATATATCCAAGATAGCTAAGACCATTACAGCACCAATGAGGCGTAAGATGATATTAAAGGACAAAAATATAACCCTCAGCTCCATAATCAGGTTCATGCCCTCCCTAGTCATCTCAAATGTTCAGTATATCTGTGAGTCCTGGATATTTCAGTTGGAAAGAAGAATTAATGCAGTGGAGATAAAAAGCTTCAGTAAGCTTCTTTGCATATGCAATTAAAACCACGTCTCAAACGACAAATACACGAAAAGCTACATCACGCAATAAGGCAACACGACAACTTCCTAGCCACAGCGAGGATAAGAATACTAGAGTGGTATGGCCACATCACAAGATCGAACAGTTTTTCAAAACAGTCTTACAACAGAAGAAGGGAGAAAGAGAGGAAGAGAAAGACAGAGAAGAATGTACATGCATGCGGCTAGATGATGGCATAAGAAGTTACGAAAAGCGAGTGGAATGGAGAATGAAAGCTTTCTTGTTATCTGGCGTGCCACGACTATAAAAACAACTACTAAGGAACATGAAGGCTGTCGCAAACATAAGTTATTTGTAACTATTTGCCATGATGTTCTATATTATTACACGCACTTTCAAGTCTTTATAAACATAGAAGTTTCTTAAAGAATACATTATTTTACTTTATCTTCTTAATAGATAATCATTCACTTCACAGTTTTCTTTGTAATTTAACTCTTCAAACCTTAAGGTCATAATTTTTTTTCTGACATATTTTATAGACGATGGAAAAAGAAATTCCATTTTTCTATGAAAACCTTGTAACTGTTTAAAATTCTCTATAGCAGAAAGCTCTTACTAGTACAGTTACACACTATTTCTAAATCTTTATACAGTGTCATCTGAAATTTTCAACCTAGTCAGCACACTCTAATTATAGCAGCCTCCAGTTTCGCCCTTTGTTTCCTTCTAAAATGCCTTTTACGATTACTTCTGTGGTTAATTATTTAGCTGACTCTAGTGTTTTCTTCCTATTCATTCTGAATGTTCAATACAGTTACTTGATTTCCCATTTCGAAAGATTTGACACATTTTATTATTCAATCAAATCTAGTGTCTCATAAAAAAAAATTATTTTACGAGGCAGTAAACATTGCACAGGAGAGTCAGAAAACAGTTTTTGCGCAGGACAGTAGATTTTACATTTTAAAAACTTATGAATTTCAGACACCGTATTACATTGTCACCAACCACTATGTTTAGGACTAGCATCCAAACGACATATAATTGATTAACAATTGATTTTCTTTCTGGCCTTAGCAGTTATGTAAATCTAGACCTCTCTCTCCCTTTCACTCTCTCTCTTTCTCATGCTTTCATTATGTCTTTCTCTTAAAAATATAAGTAAATAATAGATGTAGAATTCGCAGGTTGAAACAATATTAGACTATACGCAAAATATTTCTGACTATATTAGTTTAAGAACTAAAAGTTAAAACAAACATTATTTTTTAGCATATGTGTTCAACGTAAAAAAAAATTATCTCCCTTTCTGGGAATAAACAAGTATTAATATAATAAGCGGTTGAGAAAATACAGCAAATTGTATGACAAAATGACATTTTGGCAAATAGTGATACAATAGATTATATTCTTAGTTTACTAAACGAGCTAATGATTACTGCTGTATAATGCTTCAACCCCCAGCTATATTTTTACAGGTGAAAAAGCAGCGGGCACTAAATTATTTCAAGTTGACTATTGTCCTACCACTCATGTTGACTATTGTCCTACCGCTCATATTGACTATTGTCCTACTGCTCATATTTACTATTGTCCTACTGCTCATATTTACTATTGTCCTACCGCTCATATTGACTATTGTCCTACCGCTCATGTTGACTATTGTCCTACCGCTCATGTTGACTATTGTCCTACCGCTCATATTGACTATTGTCCTACCGCTCATGTTGACTATTGTCCTACCTCTCATATTGACTATTGTCCTACCGCTCATGTTGACTATTGTCCTACCGCTCATATTGACTATTGTCCTACCGCTCATGTTGACTATTGTCCTACCGCTCATGTTGACTATTGTCCTACCGCTCATGTTGACTATTGTCTTACCGCTCATATTGACTATTGTCCTACCGCTCATGTTGACTATTGTCCTACCGCTCATGTTGACTATTGTCCTACCGCTCATATTGTCTATTGTCCTACCGCTCATGTTGACTACTGTCCTACCGCTCATGTTGACTACTGTCCTACCGCTAATGTTGACAATTGTCCTACCGCTCATGTTGACAATTGTCCTACCGCTCATGTTGACTATTGTCGTACCGCTCATATTGACTATTGTCCTACCGCTCATATTGACTACTGTCCTACCGCTCATGTTGACTACTGTCCTACCGCTCATGTTGACTATTGTCCTACCGCTCATGTTGACTATTGTCCTACCGCTCATATTGACTATTGTCCTACCTCTCATGTTCTGTTCAACGCCCCTTTCCCTATATGGCACCATTAAAACTCAGCCTTCGCCTCTGTGTCGAGATATTTTGTATGTAATGAAAAGAAGGGGGCTCTACGCTAGAAACATAATATTACCTAGAGATTGAGTGATCGGGCATTATTATTGGATGACGTTATGACTTAAACAGCCATCTATGTCCAGAGGGAAACCATATAAAAGACTGACGTGTTGTCATATGTGTTATGGAAGCCTCGGTCTAGAGTCTAGGGAGATACCACTGCCTGTCAGACTTTTTATTCAGAAATCTTTGTAGGACCATATCATTAATACTGCAATAAACGTTTTCATCTGATCACCTATAAAGAAAAGTTTTCTTCTAATTACGAGTGTGTAAAAACAAGGAAGGTGAGCTGTGGGAAAAATAACATCTTAAATAGAAATCTCGGGTGTTGCTAACACAATATAGACTAGTGGTGAGAGTGTAGTGTGTGGTCTCGCAGCCACGAGTGCATCCTATTGGCTACACAATTCTATCATCACAGTAGCCTGCCTATTGCTATTACAGAAAACGAAAAAAGTTTCAGTGGGGAATCAACACATGCATCCTACTATATATATATCGATATAAGAATATATATTATATATTCTACTGAACTGTATTAATTTATTATCCATTGTTAAAACAATAAGCATCAGTTCTTCATCAAATAGTTCAGACAAATAGAAAACTGTGTTAAGCATGTAACTGTAATGAGATCTGTCTTTAGAAGACTTAGCTTAAATCAGAATTGTTTTTACTCCCTTTCTATTAACTCGTACTGTCTGTCTGCTTGCTTGCTTGTCTTCTTGCAAAACTTTGCATCGATTTTTCTACCACTTCCCGTCGTCCAATCGATCTGATACTTGGGCAGCAGACTTGTCCCGACAAACAATACATTCTATCAAATTTGCAGCATAATAACCTTTGGAATAGTCAAGAATTCCTTTGACCAATTTGCGAATCGAAGAAAATATTTTACGTAAAACGTGGCTGCCTCTACCGGAAGAGACGGAAGTAAATAAAGTTTTCGGATATGTTAGTTTTTACGAAATAAATAGAATGAAAACGACACAATGTAGCCGAAACAAAGCGAGTTATTTTTTTTATGTTTTTTGCAGGCCAAAGCTAGAAAAAAAAAAGGATGCGCAAAATTTTAGTGTGGAAATTCATAAGGTATGATATCACTTATATTTATTTTAATCTATCAAAATATAAATTAAATATATATTTAGTTTACAAAGAAAGGGAGTATAATAAAAAAAACTGTGTTTTTATGGGTTAGTTTTTTTTTATAGAATCAAATGAGCCTTTGCCAACGAAACCAAAATTGTGTTATACTATAAAAATGTGGATTCGTCTTCAAATTTAAAAAAAATAATTCACAGGGTGTAGTATTCTCACTGTTTTGTTTTATTTTTAATGACTTTAAAATAATGGATAATGTGATATTATCTATGTCATAGTTTTATAAAATGGTTCCCCCCCCCCCACCCCCACATACACCTCTCCATATTTTCTCAGATAATGGTCTAAATATCCAATAAGCTCGTGGTTTATTATATAAAATTGTGAAGATTGTTTCTTTTTTACTCCCTTTCTATTAGCTTGTATTTTCTGTCTGTCTGTCTGCTTGCTTGCTTGATAGCAAAATTTTGCATCAATTTTTCGACAACTTTCCGTCGTCCAATCGAGCCGAAACTTGGCCGGCAGACTTGTCCCGACTAACAATACATTCTATCAAATTTTCAGCATCGTAGCCTTTAAAATAGTCACGAATACCTTCCACCAATTTGCGAATCGAGGAACATATTATACGAAAAAACATGGCTGCCTTTGACGGAAGTAACTAAAGTTTTCGGATATGTTCGTTTTTACGAAAAAAATATGAATGAAAACAACACAATGTGTTTGTGACACAATGTAGCCGAAACAAAGCGAGTTATCTTTTTATGGTTTTTGCGAGCCAAAGCTATAAAAAAAAGGATGCGCAAAGGCGAAGCGACGATCGTGGCTTCATGAATTTAAAAAAAAATGCGCAATCGTTATAATTAGATATGTATTTGCCGACATTACCGATTCGAAATTTTAGTTTTGCAGTGAAGTGGAAATGGTAAACTTAGTTTACAAAGAAAGGGAGTATAATAAAAACTGTGTTTTTATAGTTTTCTTTTTTACAATGACAAGCATAGTGTTAACCTATATAGTATTATTTTTGGAAAAGAGATAATGTTTATCATCTAATTAGTGCCATATTATCGATCAATAAACTTATGATAATCCGTATTTTTGGTATTTAAATGAGTTTAGTTTGTTTTAAGATTTGCACCAAGAACATTGTTCTTTATGAAAAACTCGTAACTGGTATCAATCTCTGTCTGCATCAACAAAAAGAAAGAAATAATGAACTGACCCAAGTATTTTTATCACATAGTAACAAGACCAACGCTACTGGCAAATACCTCAGTATCCCAGAGTTGAACTAAACCTCAAGTCACTGCGAACCAAAATAGACTGGGGACCGCCACACAAAAAAAGACAAGGAGTCACATGCACTGCTAGTAGCGCTCATAACCACACCCACGCTAGACACAGCCTCATTTTGGTGGACTTAAACCTGTATAGAAATAAACGCCCTTATTGAGTGAACGGAAAACAGTATTTTTCCTCAACCTGATTTAATCTTTCTTTTTTAGCTCTAGAACAGTGTTAAGAACTTGAGTTAAAAAATAGATGATAGTTCTTTACACAGACATTGTCTCTATTTGATAGTTCTTTACACAGACATTGTCTCTATTTTATAGTTCTTTACACAGACATTGTCTCTATTTGATAGTTCTTTGCACAGACATTGTCTCTATTTGATAGTTCTTTACACAGACATTGTCTCTATTTGATAGTTCTTTACACATATATTGTCTCTATTTGATAGTTCTTTACACAGACATTGTCTCTATTTGATAGTTCTTTACACAGATATTGTCTCTATTTGATAGTTCTTTACACAGATATTGTCTCTATTTGATAGTTCTTTACACAGACATTGTCTCTATTTGATAGTTCTTTACACAGATATTGTCTCTATTTGATAGTTCTTTACACAGATATTGTCTCTATTTGATAGTTCTTTACACAGATATTGTCTCTATTTGATAGTTCTTTACACAGATATTGTCTCTATTTGATAGTTCTTTACACAGATATTGTCTCTATTTGATAGTTCTTTACACAGATATTGTCTCTATTTGATAGTTCTTTACACAGATATTGTCTCTATTTGATAGTTCTTTACACAGACATTGTCTCTATTTGATAGTTCTTTACACAGACATTGTCTCTATTTGATAGTTCTTTACACAGATATTGTCTCTATTTGATAGTTCTTTACACAGATATTGTCTCTATTTGATAGTTCTTTACACAGATATTGTCTCTATTTGATAGTTCTTTACACAGATATTGTCTCTATTTGATAGTTCTTTACACAGATATTGTCTCTATTTGATAGTTCTTTACACAGACATTGTCTCTATTTGATAGTTCTTTACACAGATATTGTCTCTATTTTATAGTTCTTTACACAGACATTGTCTCTATTTGATAGTTCTTTACACAGACATTGTCTCTATTTGATAGTTCTTTACACAGACATTGTCTCTATTTGATAGTTCTTTACACAGACATTGTCTCTATTTTATAGTTCTTTACACAGACATTGTCTCTATTTGATAGTTCTTTACACAGACATTGTCTCTATTTGATAGTTCTTTACACAGACATTGTCTCTATTTGATAGTTCTTTACACAGACATTGTCTCTATTTGATAGTTCTTTACACAGACATTGTCTCTATTTGATAGTTCTTTACACAGATATTGTCTCTATTTGATAGTTCTTTACACAGACATTGTCTCTATTTGATAGTTCTTTACACAGATATTGTCTCTATTTGATAGTTCTTTACACAGACATTGTCTCTATTTGATAGTTCTTTACACAGACATTGTCTCTATTTGATAGTTCTTTACACAGACATTGTCTCTATTTGATAGTTCTTTACACAGACATTGTCTCTATTTGATAGTTCTTTACACAGACATTGTCTCTATTTGAGACCGTGGAGAGGGGAGAGGTATGACTTTCAAGATTAAAAAAAAATATTAAAAAAAATTAAATATTGTAACGTCCTCCCGGTGAAAGTCGAGGCTTTCGTTATTATTTTACGTCGTGTATTGAATTTCTGAACCCTCGTATAAAAGCATGATTCTTGATTTTCTATGAATTTGGGGAAACAATCTGATTAAAGAGACTTTTCTTACCTTTTGGCGGGCTAGACTTAGTTTAAATGTTTTCATGTTTACAGATTGCAGAGTTCTTGCACATGTACATTTTGCCCAAGCCTATTTATTTTACTGTACATTACGTCAATTTAAATACAATTATTTGTATAAAAACAATATTGTGTTATGCTATAACAAGTTGAATTTCTCTTCAAATTTAAAAATAATAATTGACAGGGTGTAGAATTCTCACTGACTTTAATTTGATTTTAATGACTTTAAAATAATGGGATAATGTGATATTGTCTATGTCATAGTTTAATCAAATATGTTCCCCCCACACCTCTCCATATTTTCTCAGATAATAATCTAAATAGCCAACAAGCTCGTGGTTTATTATATAAAATTGTGAAGATTGTTTAGTATCAAACGAATATAAACAAGCTTTTTCTTTTCTATCAAATCATTTTCTGCAAACACATGAACCCAATAATAGTAAGTGAATTCAATGTATGTAATGTATGTAATGTATGTAATGTATGTAATGTATGTAATGTATGTAATGTATGCAATGTATGCAATGTATGCAATGTATGCAATGTATGTAATGTATGCAATGTATGCAATGTATGCAATGTATGTAATGTATGTAATGTATGTAATGTATGTAATGTATGTAATGTATGTAATGTATGTAATGTATGTAATGTATGTAATGTATGTAATGTATGTAATGTATGTAATGTATGTAATGTATGTAATGTATGTAATGTATATAATGATATTAAATTGTGAATCTCTTCCTTTCATATCCTCTACTTCTAACTACACATGAACATGACACAATGGTCCTTTCATGGTTTTCTAAGAGGACCGACCTCATGGATGACCTAAGACCTTTGCAATAAGCTACCAGTGTGATAGGACTCATCCAGTAAACAACTTAGGTGGATGCCAAATATGTTCATTTCGCTGCTAAATCGATGGTGTCTTTTCGAGAGCAACTCGTGAAAAAACGTTTGCTTAGCGTCTGCTTCTCATGGGAGGTAATTCAGTAACAGATGATACCCTTGTTTAGATTTGATTACCTCGGCTTTTGACGAGGATCGATTGAAAGGGAGCCAACTCTTCCCATCTCCATTTTTTTTCTCTTGCTATTCTTCAATGAAAACTTTAAAAAAAAAAAATCATTGCCCACTAGAATTTTCGGTTATTTTCGTGACAACTAATGTCTATAATCATAAAGGTTGAACGGAAGCAGACAGACAGTAGCTTGGGCTGATCGCGTGCATAGAGAGAGACAACTGAGAGGGCAATTGTCCCAATGATTGCAGACGCTTCGCGATATGGAGGCATATATCAAATTGATTTCTTGATTGATTGAGGCCGAGTAAACATTGGCATTCTCTTGAAACAAATGCTTTGGTCAGTGAATATTATCGTGGCAATAGCATTCAGTATATTGTTTGCAATATTCAGTTAATACTTGTTACTTTTGTAAGAAATAAATTTTATATGTTTGAAAAACATAAAAAATATACCTGTACTATAGTTGAAGATCATAGACAAAACACCACTTATATAAATATTTGAGCTTAATAATAAAATGAAAATAGGTGCCTACATATAAGAAATGACTTTGATCAACAGTTACTACTATATTTAATTTAACATACATGTTTTACTCTATACTGTTTGACATTTTACTTAGGTTACTATTGTGTATAATTAACTAAGAGACTAAAAACGTCATCATCATGATTTAAATCTGTTATCAAAGACGCAAAGGAAAGGCGTTGATATATCTATGTGCTACCATAGAACTATTTTTATTTTCTCGGCCTGTCTTTAATTTTTTTTTAAACAATCACATCTGGTAATTGACTGCATAAGAAATAATGCGCTGTAATATAATAATAATGTATTTTATCCCGAATATTAAAATAATATATTTTAAATATGCTACTCACATAAAGTACACTCAATATATACATACATTTATTAATCACAATCACACAAAAAAAAAGTTTACAAACACACAATAAAAAGTTGACTACATCCTAGAACATACAAGTTTACTATTATCTAAGAAATAAAATCGCTATAGAAATAATGATTATTTATAAAACTCCTATTTCCATGCTAATATATTAAGCATGCTAATTGCGCTTTCCTTTCACAATTCATTTGCCAATGTGTGTGTTTCAACGTTTGCCAATGTGTGTGTTTCAACGTTTGCCAATGTGTGGGTTTCAACGTTTGCCAATGTGTGTGTTTCAACGTTTGCCAATGTGTGTGTTTCAAATTTTGCCAATGTGTGTGTTTCAACGTTTGCCAATGTGTGTGTTTCAAAGTTTGCCAATGTGTGTGTTTCAAAGTTTGCCAATGTGTGTGTTTCAACGTTTGCCAATGTGTGTGTTTCAAAGTTTGCCAATGTGTGTGTTTCAAAGTTTGACAATGTGTGTGTTTCAAAGTTTGACAATGTGTGTGTTTCAAAGTTTAACAATATGTGTGTTTCAAAGTTTGTCGATGTGTGTGTTTCAAAGTTTGAGAATGTGTGTGTGTTTCAAAGTTTGACAATGTGTGTGTTTCAAAGTTTGCCAATGTGTGTGTTTCAAAGTTTGCCAATGTGTGAGTTTCAAAGTTTGTCAATGTGTGTGTTTCAAAGTTTGCCAATGTGTGTGTTTCAAAGTTTGACAATGTGTGTGTTTCATAGTTTGCCAATGTGTGTGTTTCAAAGTTTGTCGATGTGTGTGTTTCAAAGTTTGAGAATGTGTGTGTGTTTCAAAGTTTGACAATGTGTGTGTTTCAAAGTTTGAGAATGTGTGTGTGTTTCAAAGTTTGACAA
Organism: Anisus vortex; assembly: GCA_949126835.1. Classification (NCBI taxonomy): domain Eukaryota; kingdom Metazoa; phylum Mollusca; class Gastropoda; family Planorbidae; genus Anisus; species Anisus vortex. Next base: position 27,655,428 of record OX421496.1, on the reverse strand, counting down.
TGTGTGTGTTTCAAAGTTTGAGAATGCGTGTGTGTTTCAAACTTTGCCAATATGTGTGTTTCAAAGTTTGAGAATGCGTGTGTGTTTCAAACTTTGCCAATATGTGTGTTTCAAAGTTTGCCAATGTGTGTGTTTCAAAGTTTGTCGATGTGTGTATTTCAAAGACACAAAGACACAAAGCTAGAGAAAAAGGTCTTCAATTTTTTCTTAAAGGACCCCCCCCCCCCCCCCTCTTTCTTTTTGTGCCCAAAGACACTTGGATTCCTTAGTAAAGACTTTATACAGACTCTTTAATGGGACATGCATTGTAATGATTGTAATGTAATTGTAATGATGCAATGTGCTTAGTTACAGGGAGCCTGTAACTCTTACATTAATCACAGACCTCACAAACAACTGTAACATCAATCACATACCCAACATACAACTGTTACGTTAATCACAGATCACACAAACAACTGTTACGTTAATCACAGACCACACAAACAACTGTGACATTATTCACATACCTCACATTAATCACAGACCTCACAAACAACTGTTACATTAATCACAAACCTCTCAAATTACTGTTACATTAATCACAGACCTCACGAACAACTGGTACATTAATCACAGACCTCACAAACAACTATTACATTAATCACAGACCTCACAAACAACTGTTACATTAATCACAGACCTCACAAACAATTGGTACATTAATCACAGACCTCACAAACTACTGTTACATTAATCACAGACCTCACAAACAATTGGTACATTAATCACAGACCTCACGAACAACTATTACATTAATCAATTCTTGACTGAATAAGATAAACAGTTAGGGGTGTTCTTTTGTTTAGTTGAGGATGTAGATGACCCGAACAGGTAGATGTGTTAATCAAGACCTAACGACAGAGATGAAAAGAGGAATATTGTGAGCCAATCGTTGAAAAACAAAACAAAGGTTTCTCTCAGAGATAAATGCACTAACAGTCCGAAATTCGAATTCGAAAGCACTAATGATATTAATAATGCCTTTTAAATAATTCTAATTAGTCTTGTATAAACATGGACCCACTTATTAAACATCATTATACCAATGATCCTAAGATAAGACACATTAGATGGTGTGTTGTTTTGTTGATCTAAACCAAATAATTAATTTCCACTTAAAATCTGAGACAGCTTGGTGTAGGGAAATATAATGCACAAAGAAAGGGTTAAGCGTTCATTAAGTTAGTAAAAAAACGTTTCAATATTGACATTCGTATGGATTTTTTTGGATTCATAAATGATTCAGATTTTGAAAAAACAAACTCAATGCTTAATCAATAATAAGGAGATTGTGAGTCGAATGTATAACTTTTTTTTTAATGCCATTGAAAAAAGGAAATATTTTTTGATGGTAGAATAAAGTGTGCGTACGGCGCTTTTTGAACAAGAATATCACATAAACTTATAATGTAAACTATTAGAGATAGTTTCCTGATAAAAAATGTTGTTATTTTACATTGGCACTCTATAACGTGGAAGTAAAATTATTTGAAACTATTACAATGCTAAGTGGAAGTTTACCTTATAGCTTTAACTCAAATTGAGATTTTATCATTAAAGAAATCTGAGACTCCCAGAGAATCCGGTTTGATTTAGAACCAAGACGCTTAACATGTCAACCTGACGTTATACCAGATGTCTCATTATATACATAGTATTATCTGATTTAATAAATGACAAGCACAAAATATAGCGTTGTCAAAAGTTTGAGTCACTTGCATAGTTGATATCAATATTAGGGATTGTTACATAATTGATATCCAACTTTTTGTTATTTGCGTGGTGTCAAATACCTAAGTGCTACTATAATTGCCATTTAGCTAGTGAATACTAGCATAATTGATATAAACCATTAGGATTCTAGTATTATTTATTACAGACATTTAGGATAATAGTATAATTGATATCAACTATATCGGTTCTATTATATTTGTAACTGATAACTAATGATAATCATTAGGATACTACTTGTACTGATAACAACCATTTGAATACTAATATATTTGAGAAACATGCAGATGCTATTATTATTGGTATTAAGCTGGCGTTCTAAAATAATCAATGGCATCCTTTCTCTGGTAGACCAATGACTTCTGTTGTATAGACATTTATAACAAAGGTCAAGTAGAAGCCAATAAATGTCAGTCTAACTTTGTCGCAAAGGGACTTTTCTGTGAGACTATTTCCGTTTGACATTCATCCTTGGTGGTCGAGTAGCAGCGCCTTCGGCTGTAGTACTGAAGGTTCTGGGTTCGAATCCTGGTGAAAACTACGATTTGTTCTTGGGTCTTGAGGGTCTCCCTGAGTCTGCCAGTTGCTCTAATGGCTGACGTTAGTTGGTCTCCGTGAGTCTGCCAGTGCTTTAATGGCTGACATTAGTTGGTCTCCCTAAGTCTGCCAGTGCTTTAATGGCTGACATTAGTTGGTCTCCCTGAGTCTACCAGTGCTCTAATGGCTGACATCAGTAATTAGTCTCCCTATGTCTCATTATTTTAATAATAAATAATATTTTCACACAATCCTAATTATTAATAGGCTTAATAACCCCGAAATGTGGTAACTTTTATCCAAAAATATTAATTCAATAAAAAAAAATTGCAATGCAACATTAAATAACAAAGTCAATGTCAAACTGAAAATGAATCATACAAATTTAAACGGAACATTTTTCTAATCTATTTTTAGACTGTGTGCCTTTGTAGATTGATTTGCGTTATCCATTTGTCATCTGAACCGTAATTGACTATGTTTTCAAGGGTAATGTTTTGAATGATGTAAACTAAATTTGAAAAATAAAAAAAGTAAAAAGTGAAGTACCCGTCGAATGGAATTGATGCATTGGTCCGATGAAGCGGCGTTCTCCAGTTTCTGTGGCCACGGCATACTGAGGTGATTGTGTGGCCAGCACTATGCACAGCCGCCTTTACTTTACCACAACAAAGGTCAGGTACCCATCAGAGCTGGGTAGACTACTCTGAGACACCTATCCAGACCCGGGAAAAAAACCTAGCCTGCACCAGAATTTGATGTCGGGACCTTCGGTCCGCCAGTCGAACGCGCTACCTCACGTCCACCATGCCGCTAAAATGTAATAGTCAATAATAATTTGTCAAGATGCAGGAGCTTTTTTTTTGTCCCTAGCGTTTGCCCATAATTTATTATCTTCCTGATTTTGACCTTGTAGAATTGAAGAAAGAAGTCCAACCAACCAAAACCAGGCCTATTGTTTTTAAATATATAAATAGACCTCCCTTGTTTGACCACTTTTATTATGTCTGAGTCATCGTTAGTATGTCTTCGTAACAGGAGCTAAACTTTCTTGCCCCTGGTTTTGTTTGTAAGTGCGTGACATTTTATTCTGAAATAGAGAGGGTTAAAATAAAGGTTTACTAATAGCCCTTTGTTATTAAATGGGTAAAATTCTTATAGCATATCGACCTATATTAACTTATTTTACTTATATATTGTCATTTAATTATTGAAACCTAAAAAATGTAAATTCACATTAAAAGATGTCTTATTTTTTATTTTTGGGCTTACTATTACCCCGAATATTTGGGTAACTTTGGCCACCCCTTTTTTTTTCTTCTTAGGATAAATACAAACTTAAAGACTTCACATAAAGTCTTAACCATTTCATTTATAATTTTAAAAATTTAAATATTGGCATACTTAGTAGATTCGATGGATGTGTAGACTCCTAATATTTACGTATACGAATCATGAATGTGTAGACTCCTAATATTGACGTATACAAATCATGAATGTGTAGACTCCTAATATTGACGTATACGAATCATGAATGTGTAGACTCCTAATATTGACGTATAAAAATCATGAATGTGTAGACTCCTAATATTGACGTATACAAATCATGGATGTGTAGAATCTTAATATTGACGTATCCTAATCATGAATGTGTAGACTCCTAATATTGACGTATACAAATCATGATGGAGAAGACTCCTAATATTGACGTATACAAATCATGAATATGTAGACCCCTAATATTGACGTATACAAATCATGAATGTGCAGACCCCTAATATTGACGTATACAAATCATGAATGTGTAGACCCCTAATATTGACGTATACAAATCATGGATGTGTAGACTCCTATTATTGACGTATACAAATCATGAATGTGTAGACTCCTAATATTGACGTATGCAAATCATGAATGTGTAGACTCTTAATATTGATGTATACAAATCATGAATGTGTAGACTCCTAATATTGACGTATACAAATCATGAATGTGTAGACTCCTAATATTGACGTATACAAATCATGAATGTGTAGACTCCTAATATTGACGTATACAAATCATGAATGTGTAGACTCATAATATTGACGCATACAAATCATGAATGTGTAGACTCCTAATATTGACGTATACAAATCATGAATGTGTAGACTCCTAATATTGACGTATACAAATCATGAATGTGTAGACTCCTAATATTGACGTATACAAATCATGGATGTGTAGACTTCTAATATTGACGTATACAAATCATGGATGTGTAGACTCCTAATATTGACGTATACAAATCATTGTTGTGTAGACTCCTAATATTAACGTATACAAATCATTAATGTGTAGACTCCTAATATTGACGTATACAATCATGAATGTGTAGACTCCTAATTTTGACGTATACAAATCATTAATGTGTAGACTCCTAATATTGATGTATACAAATCATAATTGTGTAGACTCCTTTTTTTTTGACGTATACAAATCATGAAAGTGTAGACTCATAATATTGATGTATGCAAATCATAAATGTGAGGACTCCTAATATTGAGGTATGCAAATCATGAATGTGTAGACTCCTAATATTGACGTATACAAATCATGGATGTGTAGAATCCTAATATTGACGTATACTAATCATGAATGTGTAGACTCCTAATATTGACGTATACAAATCTTGAATGTTGTTACGAGTAGTTTATTTCCATAATTAGATTGGTTCTGTTATTATTAACTAAAGTTAGAATGAAATAATCTTAAACCCGAAATGTTTCCGTGTTAGGAATAAAACATGTATATGTCTAGACACTACGTCATAGCAATAAAATACGTCATATGCACGAGGGTTGAATACCGTTAGTTTAGTTCTAGTTTGGGCGCTAATGTGGGAGGACTGTTTTTGACCACTGTCTTAAAGATAGGATTACGGCTTAGTTCGTTATAGAAGAATCTCAACTGATTAAGTTTCATTATATAATACTGGTACATGTATTCTGTGGTATTGTTATATTTTATCATCTCAACTTGTTGGAATAAAATTGTGTTCAATTTCAAACAGGATTGTGGATTTCCTATATATTAAGGTACAGTTTATCTAAATCATTTCATACAAAAGATTCATAGCAAACCAGTAAAATAAACATCAAATCTAATTGAATAACATCAATACAAGTTCTTATACAACCTTGTGAGATCCAAGATGGATATGAATCAAAAGAATATAAATATATAATAATACATTACTAAAAATATCATCTAACGTCATTAGCTGATTTCGCACGTGACAAAAGATTTGGGGGCTCGTCCGGGATCTAAAGTTTGTATGTATAAGAAATTGAGAATATACAACTGTTTTAGTGAAAACGATTTACAACAAATATTTATTCAAATTCTGTCTACGTGGGAGGCACTGTCTGTGTTTGGACATACTGTTTTCAGCTTTGTACACAATCATCTTTAAAATATATCTTCTACAAATATTTCAAAGGACTTTATAAAAGGTAAAGTTGAAATTTTTTATCTTCTATTTACGTCATTAATATAAAACATGGCGGAAGCTAATCTTACGTTGGAGCAATTGAATATTTTTGCTATCACGTCAGAACAGTTAACTAGCATGTCACTAACCCAGTTAAAAGAGATGGCAAACTCTCTGGGAATAGACATTACTGAAGTTACACCAGTTAGGAGTAAATTGATTCAAGATATTAAGGACTGTTTGAAAAGACATGGTAGAATGCTTGAAGAAAATACTACGAATAATGAAGAATCAGTGGTTCTCAATGTATCAGAAACCCTGAAAACAGACATAAATAACCATGATTTTAAAATGAATGGAAATGAACTAAGTGCAGAAATGAAATTCCAGTTAGAAATGAAGAAGTTAGAAATTCAAGTACAATTGAAAGAGAAAGAATTGGAAAAAGAAAGAATCGCTAGTAATGAAAGGATTGAATTGGCAAAGTCTCGTTCGTCAACTCATACGATTCAGGAAACAAATAATGTGGAACTATATAAGTTTTAAAAGCATGTCCCAAGCATGGAGAACATGGAGATTGATGAGTTCTTTATGGTCTTCGAAAGAAACTCGATCGATTATAAATTTCCTGAAGATAAGAAAGCAGTACTTTTACGTTCAGCTCTAACAAAAGGCAAGGCTCTAGATGTTGTATTGAATTTGACTCCAGAGGAATGCAATGATTATGAACTAATAAAGAGCAGAGTACTATTGAGTTATGTTCTAACTCCAGAAAAGTATCGAAAGTTATATCGTGAGTACAAGAAGGAACCAGAAGTTTCACATGTGTACTTCCTGAGATTAGAGAAAAAGTATCTTGATCGATGGTTACGTTCTAAGAATGTGAATAAAGATTATGAAAAACTATATAATCTCATACTGATGGAGGATTTTACTGAGAAGATTCGCACTGATATAAAAGTTCATTTGGCTGATCGTGGTATTGAAATAGCAGAACAAGCAGCAGTAAAAGCCGATGAATACGTCATTATTCACCCGCATAGCCATTATGTTCAAAATGACAGAACAAGTTTGAGGACTCAAAACAGTAATACAGAGAGGAAGTTAAGATCGACAGAGGATAAAAGTAAACAAAAAGCCGATAAACAAGAGAATTCAAGTTTTGTACAAAAGAGAATTACTTGTACATTCTGTAAGAAAGATGGACACATAAAAGAGAATTGTTGGAGTCTACATAAAGAGAAAAGACCCATTAAAAACAAGAACAACGTGGTTTTATCACACATCGCCGTACAAACTGAAACTCACATAAATAAAACTGCCCACAAAAGAATTAAAGCTGATAGAAAGACATTTGATGTTAGTCATGAGGAGATGGCGAAACACGCATGTCCAAGTTGCTCAAAGTCGAAAAAAGTCTTTGAAATGAAGACAGAGGCTATTGAACATTCTAGTTTCAACTCCAAAGGGAGTGTGACAGATGAACAATCAGTAAATAAAACGTTTACTTATGGAGGCAGTAGTGTAGCAAGAAACTCAGTAGCCAGAGAACTACCCGAGTGCATGCTATCGGATGTTAGCGAGGGATATGTGTCACCTATAGATAATCAAGCTAGAGAACGGAAGATTAAAATTCTACGTGACTCCGGTGCTGATATATCTCTACTGTTGAAGAATACTGTACCAACGTCGAAATTGACTCATACAGGCCAGTATGCCTTGATCAGTACTATGGCTGGAACACTTACGGCACCGTTACATCGTATACAGTTGAAGTGTAATTACTTCACTGGATCTGTTATTGTTGGGATAGTGAAGAAATTTCCCTACAGAGGCATTTCATTACTTTTAGGAAGTGACATTGCCAAAAATCAGGTACATCCTGTACTTAAAGAAACTAAAGACTCTGTTCAGTGTAGGAATACTGAAAATTCAGTATGTGTTATCACCAGAGCTATGGAGAAACAGCAGATGACTAATGAATCGACAAAGAAACCAGAACCAACACCAGAGATTGACTTACAAGCAACCTTCATGGCGGATGTTCTAGGTGGTCACTCAAGTCATACTGATCAAAATAATTTGTCGCCTAGACAACTACTCATTCTTGCTCAAGGCAAAGATCCAGAGATTGGGAAGCTAAAAGAGGAAGCAAAGAATGAAGGAGAGTTAGAAACAATGGCCACCTGAGGGACGAGTTGTTGATGAGGAAATGGAGAGGGAAAGAAAACGACGATGAAACATGCAGCGAAGTACATCAAATCGTGGTACCCAATGTTTACCGCAAGGACATACTACATATGGCCCATGATTCACCGTATGCTGGTCACCTAGGGATACAGAAAACCTTCGACAGGATTCTTCCATATTTCTTCTGGCCTGGCCTACGTCGTGACGTCACATCGTTTTGCAGATCATGTCATGTCTGCCAGATGGTCGGCAAGCCGAATCAGACCATTCCGGTAGCTCCTCTACGACCCATACCAGCATTCTCAGAACCCTCCAGTCACATCATTATAGACTGCGTCGGTCCGTTGCCTAAAACTAAGGCTGGCCACCAGTATCTGTTCACTATAATGTGTTCGGCAACGAGATTTCCAGAGGCTATTCCTCTACGTAGCATCAATGCCGACAAAATCTCTGATGCACTTATCGGATTCTTCACCCGATATGGTCTTCCGAAAACCGTGCAGTCAGATCAAGGTTCAAATTTCACATCGAAGTTATTTCGCCAAGTCTTAGAACGGCCGGGTATTCGTCATGCAGTATCGAGTGCATATCATCCACAGAGTCAAGGCGCACTGGAACGATACCACCAAACATTGAAGAATATGCTCCGTACTTTCTGTTTCGAGCATAACGACGACTGGGATCGTGGTATTCCCTTCGCACTCTTCGCAACCAGAGAGGCTGTACAAGAATCTCTTGGTTTCAGTCCCTTTGAACTGGTATTCGGACACACCGTTCGTGGACCACTAAAGCTGTTACAAGAGACATGGTTATCATCCACTGAAGACACTGGTCTACTGACATACGTGGAAAATTTTAAAAATAGACTGTATAATGCATTAAAAGTTGTCAGATCTAATCTTTTGCAGGCACAAGACAAGATGAAGGTCTATTATGACGTCAACGCAAGAACCCGTATCTTCCAACCTGGTGATAAAGTTCTCATGCTGACGCCACTGTCTGGTCAACCCCTGAGTGCCAAGTTTACAGGACCCTACGAGGTTATGGCTAAGCTTAGTGAGGTTAACTATCTTGTAAAGACCCCTGATAGACGGAAATCGCAACGAGTGTGCCATATCATATGTTGAAACCATACATTACCAGAGAAGAACAAAAAGTTGTTGCCTCGGTAAACACTGTTATTAAAGTCGGGAATAATTCACCCGAAATTGAGCGTGAAGTGGCAGAAAGCAAATTAAAAATCACAAAAGTTTTAAAAACCCTTAATGAAAAATTGGCACATTTACCCGCTTGCGAACAATCCGCTATCAAAGGTCAAATTAATGAACATATTAATATTAATCTATTCGCAGATGTACGCAATAGAACAAGACTGATTGAACAAGAGGAAACCAGTTTCTCATGAATGTTTTCTTTTATGTCATTCATTGTATTGATTAACATATATATTATTGTAAATATGAAAATAAATAAACTATGTTTTGAAATATTACAATATGAAACATTACAGAACAAAACTTCAAATTCTACTAGAAACAATCATACGTTGTAAGGTAAAAGGTAACTATTGCATACATCAATTGCACACACACCGGTATTTAACTTGAATACATCCACACTTGTGTTTGTTCAATTGTTTATTGATGTGTTGCAAATTGTTTGTTTCTATGTCGTCATGTTATAATTTGGCTGTCTTATTTTATGCTATGTAAAAGCTAAATCAGCTGAGATTATCACATTTTTAAATATTCTTGATGTCATAATTTAGACATCATAATAATGTAATAACTGAAAATCATTAGTTAATGATACAGTGATCGGTTATAAATAAATAAAACTTTCTAAAGAATTATCTATCAATTATTAATCGGTTCCACTTATTTGGGTGATTCATATCAATTCTGTGGGAATTGGTTATTGGTGGTAATAGTTTTATGGTCAACGTTGTACACACAATAATCATAATTGTAAATATTAATTGATAAATAAATGTTTAATTAATAATCATTGTTAAGATAATGTGAAAAGGGATTCCATAATAGCGACTTTGTTATTAAGGGGATATGTAATATATGGTTCATTTTAATCTTTAAAAGATTGTCCAATAGTCAATTAAATCTTACGAATAGTTTGGGAATTCGGTTCATTTTATGGGTACTCTACAAAGAATTCCATACTTAACGCTGTCTGTAATTCCTTTGTGTCTTAAGGGGGGGCGAGTGTTACGAGTAGTTTATTTCCATAATTAGATTGGTTCTGTTATTATTAACTAAAGTTAGAATGAAATAATCTTAAACCCGAAATGTTTCCGTGTTAGGAATAAAACATGTATATGTCTAGACACTACGTCATAGCAATAAAATACGTCATATGCACGAGGGTTGAATACCGTTAGTTTAGTTCTAGTTTGGGCGCTAATGTGGGAGGACTGTTTTTGACCACTGTCTTAAAGATAGGATTACGGCTTAGTTCGTTATAGAAGAATCTCAACTGATTAAGTTTCATTATATAATACTGGTACATGTATTCTGTGGTATTGTTATATTTTATCATCTCAACTTGTTGGAATAAAATTGTGTTCAATTTCAAACAGGATTGTGGATTTCCTATATATTAAGGTACAGTTTATCTAAATCATTTCATACAAAAGATTCATAGCAAACCAGTAAAATAAACATCAAATCTAATTGAATAACATCAATACAAGTTCTTATACAACCTTGTGAGATCCAAGATGGATATGAATCAAAAGAATATAAATATATAATAATACATTACTAAAAATATCATCTAACGTCATTAGCTGATTTCGCACGTGACAATGTGTAGACTCCTAATATTGACGTATACAATTCATGGATGTGTAGACTCCTAATATTGACGTATAAAAATCATGAATGTGTAGACTCCTAATATTGACGTATACAAATCATGAATGTGTAGACACCTAATATTTACGTATACAAATCATGAATGTGTAGACTCCTAATATGGACGTATACAAATCATTAATGTGTAGACTCCTAATATTGACGTATACAAATCATTAATGTGTAGACTCCTAATATTGACGTATACAAATCATTAATGTGTAGACTCCTAATATTGACGTATACAATCATGAATGTGTAGACTCCTAATATTGACGTATACAAATCATGAATGTGTAGACCCCTAATATTGACGTATACAAATCATGAATTTGTAGACCCCTGATATTGACGTATACAAATCATGGATGTGTAGCCTCCTTTTATTGATGTATGCAAATCATGAATGTGTAGACTCCTAATATTGACGTATACAAATCATGAATGTGTAGACTCCTAATATTGACGTATACAAATCATGAATGTGTATACTCCTAATATTGACGAATACAAATCATGGATGTGTAGACCCCTAATATTGACGTATACAAATCATGGATGTGTAGACTCCTAATATTGACGTATACAAATCATGAATGGGTAGACTCCTAATATTGACTTTTACAAATCATGAATGTGTAGACTCCTAATATTGACGTATACAAATCATGGATGTGTAGATTCCTAATATTGACGTATACAAATCATGAATGTGTAGACTCCTAATATTGACGTATACAAATCATGAATGTGTAGACTCCTGATATTGACGAATACAAATCATGGATGTGTAGACTCCTATTATTTACGTATACAAATCATGAATGTGTAGACTATTAATATTGATGTATACAAATCATGAATGTTTAGACTCCTAATATTGAAGTATACAAATAATGAATGTGTAGACTCCTAATATTGACGTATACAAATCATGAATGTGTAGACTCCTAATATTGACGTATACAAATCATGAATGTGTAGACTCCTAATATTGACGTATACAAATCATGAATGTGTAGACTCCTTTTTTTGACGTATACAAATCATGAAAGTGTAGACTCATAATATTGACGTATGCAAATCATAAATGTGAGGACTCCTAATATTGACGTATGCAAATCATGAATGTGTAGACTCCTAATATTGACGTATACAAATCATGAATGTGTATACTCCTAATATTGACGAATACAAATCATGGATGTGTAGACACCTAATATTTACGTATACAAATCATGAATGTGTAGACCCCTAATATTGACGTATACAAATCATGAATGTGTAGACCCCTAATATTGACGTATACAAATCATGGATGTGTAGACTCCTAATATTGACGTATACAAATCATGAATGGGTAGACTCCTAATATTGACTTTTACAAATCATGAATGTGTAGACTCCTAATATTGACGTATACAAATCATGGATGTGTATATTCCTAATATTGACGTATACAAATCATGGATGTGTAGATTCCTAATATTGACGTATACAAATCATGAATGTGTAGACTCCTAATATTGACGTATACAAATCATGAATGTGTAGACTCCTGATATTGACGAATACAAATCATGGATGTGTAGACTCCTATTATTTACGTATACAAATCATGAATGTGTAGACTATTAATATTGATGTATACAAATCATGAATGTTTAGACTCCTAATATTGAAGTATACAAATCATGAATGTGTAGACTCCTAATATTGACGTATACAAATCATGAATGTGTAGACTCCTAATATTGACGTATACAAATCATGAATGTGTAGACTCCTAATATTGACGTATACAAATCATGAATGTGTAGACTCCTAATATTGACGTATACAATTCATGAATGTGTAAACTCCTAATATTGACGTATACAAATCATGAATGTGTAGACTCCTAATATTGACGTATACAAATCATGATTGTGTAGACTCCTAATATTGATGTATACAAATCATGGATGTGTAGACCCTCAATATTGACGTTTACAAATCATGAATGTGTAGACTCCTAATATTGACGTATACAAATCATGAATTTGTAGATCCCTGATATTGACGTATACAAATCATGGATGTGTAGCCTCCTTTTTTTGACGTATACAAATCATGAAAGTGTAGACTCATAATATTGACGTATGCAAATCATAAATGTGAGGACTCCTAATATTGACGTATGCAAATCATGAATGTGTAGACTTCTAATATTGACGTATACAAATCATGGATGTGTAGAATCCTAATATTGACGTATACTAATCATGAATGTGTAGACTCCTAATATTGACGTATACAAATCATGAATGTGTAGACTCCTAATATTGACGTATACAAATCTTGAATGTGTAGACTCCTAATATTGACGTATACAATTCATGGATGTGTAGACTCCTAATATTGACGTATAAAAATCATGAATGTTTAGACTCCTAATATTGACGTATACAAATCATGAATGTGTAGACTCCTAATATTGACGAATACAAATCATGGATGTGTAGACACCTAATATTTACGTATACAAATCATGAATGTGTAGACTCCTAATATGGACGTATACAAATCATTAATGTGTAGACTCCTAATATTGACGTATACAAATCATTAATGTGTAGACTCCTAATATTGACGTATACAAATCATTAATGTGTAGACTCTTAATATTGACGTATACAATCATGAATGTGTAGACTCATAATATTGACGTATACAAATCATGAATGTGTAGACCCCTAATATTGACGTATACAAATCATGAATTTGTAGACCCCTGATATTGACGTATACAAATCATGGATGTGTAGCCTCCTTTTATTGATGTATACAAATCATGAGTGTGTAGACTCCTAATATTGACGTATACAATTCATGGATGTGTAGACTCCTAATATTGACGTATACAAATCATGAATGTGTAGACTCCTAATATTGACGTATACAAATCATGAATGTGTATACTCCTAATATTGACGTATACAAATCATGGATGTGTAGACACCTAATATTTACGTATACAAATCATGAATGTGTAGACTCCTAATATTGATGTATACAAATCATGAATGTGTAGAATTCTAATATTGACGTATACAAATCATGAATGTGTAGACTCCTAATATTGACGTATACAAATCATTAATGTGTAGACTCCTAATATTGACGTATTCAAATCATGAATGTGTAGACTCGTAATATTGACGTAGACAAACATGCTAATGGTGGTCATGTTGTAAATATTATCATTTAGCAAATAATGGAACATGATAACAACACAAAATCATCAAATATTTCTTTTACATTTAAGTTTCAAATTAGAAAGTTTGGTCTTGTTGAAAGAAAAATTAATATTTTTTCTTCCTGATACAAAGTTACCCCAAGGTCCCAAAGTTACCCAATTTGACGGGTACATTTTGAATAATGAAATTGATATGATTGAACTATTCTAACTAGATAAAAAGTTTACCATCATTAGATTTAAGATAATACTTGACCAAATTAATCAGACTTGTTATGGAGCTCAAACAACAGGAACCGGGTTTTTAAACCATTGAAGCCACCATCTCTTTCTTTAAGATGTCAACCGTTCTAACCTCTATAGAGTCATTCTTATGCTAATTTTGTTTGAATAGATAAAAAAAGCTTTTTTGAAGAAATCTCTCTCAGGTGACCTAAACATCTCTAGTGGTCTCTTTTATTAACGGTCGAAGACAAGCCATTAGAAGAGCGTCCGGAGAAACACAACCTATTAGAACGAATATTTTTTTTACCATTTATATTGTTTTAACACAGTATACCTAAAAATCTTTAGAAAACGGCCAAAACTGTAGTATATAGACGAACATATTTAGTAAGTAGTAACATATTCGCTAACCTATCAATGAAGAGTATCGAAACATCCAGGCAAATGGAGAGTTAAACATCCAGGCCAATGGAGAGTTAAACATCCAGGCCAATGGAGAGTTAAACATCCAGGCCAATGGAGAGTTAATTATCCAGGCCAATGGAGAGATAAACATCCAGGCCAATGGAGAGTTTATCATCCAGGCCAATGGAGAGTTAAACATCCAGGCCAATGGAGAGTGGAACATCCAGGCCAATGGATAGCTAAACATCCAGGCCAATGGAGAGTTAAGCATCCAGGCCAATGGAGAGTGGAACATCCAGGCCAATGGAGAGTTAAACATCCAGGCCAACGGGGAGTGGAACATCCATGCTAATGTAAAGAATTTGGAACATTCAGGCCAAAAAAGAATAAAATAAACGTAATAACTACAGATGACAGACGTTCGATTAACAATAAATAAATGTTTGATGTCAAATGAAGGCAAAAGGATAAAGAGAAAAAGAAATGATTCTCTTGCCTATTGGATCCATTTTTTGTTCAATTTATCCTTTGTTGACAGTAGTCTTGTTTTATTGCCAATGATCTTCTTTAAAACGGTCGTAAAAACTCATTGATACTTTACTTCCCAGATATCAATAATCACAAATATATCATAGACAGGCCTACATATATGTTTACATTCATATATATATATATATATATATATATATATATATATATATATATATATATATATATATATATATATATATATATATTTATATATATATATATATATATATATATATATATATATATAAATTGATAAACATGTAGATCTTTTATCATGTATACATCATCTGACAGGAGAATATAAACATATCTTCATCTCTCTCTCTCTGTCTCTCTCTCTAACTCTCTGTCTCATACATGCATATATCTATATGTGGAAAGCATACTTATATTATATATACATATATACACAAATCTACATATTTAGACCTATTTCTAAAAAAAAACTACATCCATAACAAAAGAATACAAAAATATTGACATTCATGCAATATAGAGAGATGAAGATATGTTTATATTCTCCTGTCAGATGATGTATACATGATAAAAGATCTATTTGTTTATCAATTACGTTGCGCTGAGCGCTAAACAGATAAAAATATAAATCTAACATTATTAAAAGAAACGAAAACGCTTTATCATTTCCTTATATGTCTATTTAAAAATGTTGTGCAAATAAAAAAATCTTGGAGTCTCACAAACATACACGCATACTTCACACAAGTTTTATTTTACGTAAAACTAACTTGGGCGACACAAAGGCCGATAGCGGAAGTCGTCTGCAAGCTTCGTTTGCCAATACTGCTATTTTATCTTTACTTTATAGAAGTCAAGTTTACAGGCTCACAATGGGTGGTGTGAAAAATATAAAAGGCCAGACAATTGGGAAAAAAAAAGGGGAGGGGGGTAAGTTAACGAGCTTTTTTTCAACACAATCTAAGATGCCGTGAAGTAAACTCTCAAATGGCCTAAAATATTTAGACCAGCTGTCTGGGCCAATTGCACTGGACGAAAACAGAATATGCAAATCTGAGACCGGGGGCTGTGCTCATAAATCTGATAGGAAATGAAACAAGTCTCAGGAGACTGGAGTTGGCACATGATTCACGTCAATTTGTGGAGAGTTTATTTCTTTAACAACTTCACGAGTGAGCAAGGAGGGAGTTGGACAGATAAAGGGCAAGAACTTTTTTTTATATCTTTGTTTTAAAAACATTGGAAAACAGAGGCGGTTTAGAGAGCAGGAACAAAAATGAAGAAAAAAAGTATTTCTTGAATAGACAGAATCCTCTAGCCAGCAAACAAGAAAGGTCATCTCTGTCTTGATCATTTAGCTCTTCAATTAAATTCGATACAAAACGAATGTTGTCCAAGTTAGTATTGAACTAAGAATGTTGTCCAAGTTAGTATTGAACTAAGAATGTTGTCCAAGTTAGTATTGAACTAAGAATGTTGTCCAAATTAGTATTGAACTAAGAATGTTGTCCAAGTTAGTATTGAACTAAGAATGTTGTCCAAGTTAATATTGAACTAAGAATGTTGTCCAAGTTAGTATTGAACTAAGAATGTTGTCCAAGTTAGTATTGAACTAAGAATGTTGTCCAAGTTAGTATTGAACTAAGAATGTTGTCCAAGTTAGTATTGAACTAAGAATGTTGTCCAAGTTAGTATTGAACTAAGAATGTTGTCCAAGTTAGTATTGAACTAAGATTTTTTTTAGAGCTTATGAACACTTGTAATCATTTATATATAAAACATTGAGCTACGGCCAACAGGGAAAGGGGAATGGGGCGGGAATTCGGCACGTTCAGTCGCCACGCTGTTATCGTTAAATCTAAGAACCTTAAAAGTACTGATTCCAGAGACATCACGAATATTAGAGTTTAATGACATGACGTCAAGCCATGTCCAATATTATGTGGCATCTGCAAAAAAAACACAAAAAAAAAAAACTAAAATAACACTACAGTGTGATATATCCGGGTGTATAATAACAGTTTAAGAGATTTGGTTTTCTTATTTATAGACAACTGCATTATAATTGAAAAGCATTTTATTTGGAAGTTAGAACTTCAGCTTAAGACTAGTTATGGTCAGGGCCCGAGAGAGAAAGGTGCTAGACCTTTTCTGGGCCCTCCTCCCCCCCCCCTCCCCCAACACAAGTCATATCTAGATGATTTAATTGAAATACATACGTTTTGAGAAATCAGGAAACTTTTTAAAAGGTCTGTGGACCATTTTGTCAAACTGTTATAAGAGTTACCATTAGAATGTAATCATATCGGGGGGGGGGGGGGGGGCGGCAAGATCATATCTCCCCAACTCTAAGGGATCTCCACTGGCTTCAAAAAGAAGTACCTGGGAGTTGGCTCATTTGAATCTGTGGCGCCTTGTGTGTGAAACTGTTTAGGTCAGACACTGATAGAATCTGAGACAGGAGAGGCTTTTAAAAAAGATCTTAAAGACCTTTTTCTTTGGTTAATACATCTGCCACTGCAATTCACGCCAAGAGCGAAATTGAGCATGCTAAATTTAATAGCATGGATAGAAGCGCTATAAGAAATTACCATTATTATTTGTATTATTATATCATTCACGACGTTACAGGCCAATTAAAAAACTTCAATCATTACAGTTTTTAGTTTAAATAAATGTAACTTTTTCTCCACTTCAGTATGATCTTACAAATAATATTACAAAGATAAGTAAAATGGGAAAAGTACACTCACTGATGGTTAGTTTAAATAAATGTAACTTTTTCTCCACTTCAGTATGATCTTACAAATAATATTACAAAGATAAGTAAAATGGTAAAAGAACACTTACTGATGGTTAGTTTAAATGATAAGAACGCCTAGAGAAATATTGGAGGTTATAAAGTTGGACAATTAAATTATCAATTAATTTGTCACAATTCATTTTAATATGGAATAATTTGAATGTGAAAATTGAGAGAGTAAATTGAGAATCTGAGACACAAGTTAAGTTAGGCTACTGGTTGTTTTTACAGCTACAGGATTTAATGATTTGAGACATATATGTGACAGTTGTAGCTCTGTAAGAAATAAATTGCATATTATATAAATTATATAAATCAGGTGGGTCTCCCTGGGGAAATTGCTCCCTTGACCTCCCCTTGGCTACACACCCGGAAATCATTAGCAAACCTTGAGGGAGCTATCATCTCCTACCAAGCGCGTCCCCAGGTGGCGGATAGGGAATTACCTTTAGATATAAGGGTTAGCCGTGAATACTGAATAAGCGGCCGTGGACCAACTGGTTTGCTGTCATGTAGGGTGAGGTGGGGTATCCCGTGGTAAGGATACTCTTTAAAAAATGCCTTATAAATCCAAAGAAATGACAGCAAAAAGTGAACATAGAGCGCTCTAACTCTAAACCCGGACAGATGAGGCCGTTAGCTAGAGATAGCAGTCATCTAAGGAGAGAAAACCCCGAAAATAAATCAACTGCTGCCTTGGCTGATCAAAGGCTATGGAAGCAAATCCAGAAAAAAACAGCAGGATGAAGCTTGTGACACTGGGGCCTTAATGGTGCAAAACATACTGCCACGCAATTCTCAATTTTAGAACGAAGAAGAAGAATTAGCAAACCAGTTTAAAAGATTAACTAACTAGCATCGACTGGCGTACTAGTATGCAGCAACATAGAGCTATTTAGGCCAACTAAGCTTACAGGGAATGCATCAAGAATAAACAAAAGAGATATCCAAAATGCTATACAGGAAAATAATTATATTACAACTAGAGGCTACTTTGTATATTAAGCAAAATGTTCAATTACACTTTTAAAAAAAAATAACAAAATTTAAGGGCCCCCGGCACCACATAAGATTGTAGGAGGTTTAGGGGCATTTTATTTCAACTTCAAAGCAGCAATAAAAAAAAATGTATTGCTTAATCACCTATTTTCTTATTCATTTTTAATATTTATGGGCCTTTTAAACTCGTATAAACCCCAGTGCGGAGCATCAGTTACTTGTGAAGAAGTATTTTTTACTCTTTTTACCTTGATTCATTGCTAAGTTTACTGGGGTCAGAGTATAAAGGTCAATAGTTTGGGGTTAGAGTTAAGGTGAGGTCAAAGGTTAACAAACACAGTTCTAAGTTTACAGGGGTCAGAGTATAAAGGTCTATAGTTTGGGGTTAGAGTTAAGGTGAGGTCAAAGGTTGACAAACACAGTTCTAAGTTTACAGGGGTCAGAGTATAAAGGTCTATAGTTTGGGGTTAGAGTTAAGGTGAGGTCAAAGGTTGACAAACACAGTTCTAAGTTTTAAGTTTACTGGGGTCAGAGTATAAAGGTCTATAGTTTGGGGTTAGAGTTAAGGTGAGGTCAAAGGTTGACAAACACAGTTCTAAGTTCTAAGTTTACTGGGGTCAGAGTATAAAGGTCTATAGTTTGGGGTTAGAGTTAAGGTGAGGTCAAAGGTTGACAAACACAGTTCTAAGTTCTAAGTTTACAGGGGTCAGAGTATAAAAGTCTATAGTTTGGGGTTAGAGTTAAGGTGAGGTCAAAGGTTGACAAACACAGTTCTAAGTTCTAAGTTTACTGGGGTCAGAGTATAAAGGTCTTTAGTTTGGGGTTAGAGTTAAGGTGAGGTCAAAGGTTGACAACACAGTTCTAAGTTCTAAGTTTACTGGGGTCAGAGTATAAAGGTCTATAGTTTGGGGTAAGAGTTAAGGTGAGGTCAAAGGTTGACAAACACAGTTCTACGTTCTAAGTTTACTGGGGTCAGAGTATAAAGGTCTATAGTTTGGGGTTAGAGTTAAGGTGAGGTCAAAGGTTGACAAACACAGTTCTAAGTTATAAGTTTACTGGGGTCAGAGTATAAAGGTCTATAGTTTGGGGTTAGAGTTAAGGTGAGGTCAAAGGTTGACAAACACAGTTCTAAGTTCTAAGTTTACTGGGGTCAGAGTATAAAGGTCTATAGTTTGGGGTTAGAGTTAAGGTGAGGTCAAAGGTTGACAAACACAGTTCTAAGTTCTAAGTTTACTGGGGTCAGAGTATAAAGGTCTATATTTTGGGGTTAGAGTTAAGGTGAGGTCAAAGGTTGACAAACACAGTTCTAAGTTCTAAGTTTACTGGGGTCAGAGTATAAAGGTCTATAGTTTGGGGCTAGAGTTAAGGTGAGGTCAGAGGTTGACAAACACAGTTTTAAGTTCTAAGTTTACTGGGGTCAGAGTATAAAGGTCTATAGTTTGGGGTAAGAGTTAAGGTGAGGTCAAAGGTTGACAAACACAGTTCTACGTTCTAAGTTTACTGGGGTCAGAGTATAAAGGTCTATAGTTTGGGGTTAGAGTTAAGGTGAGGTCAAAGGTTGACAAACACAGTTCTAAGTTATAAGTTTACTGGGGTCAGAGTATAAAGGTCTATAGTTTGGGGTTAGAGTTAAGGTGAGGTCAAAGGTTGACAAACACAGTTCTAAGTTCTAAGTTTACTGGGGTCAGAGTATAAAGGTCTATAGTTTGGGGTTAGAGTTAAGGTGAGGTCAAAGGTTGACAAACACAGTTCTAAGTTCTAAGTTTACTGGGGTCAGAGTATAAAGGTCTATATTTTGGGGTTAGAGTTAAGGTGAGGTCAAAGGTTGACAAACACAGTTCTAAGTTCTAAGTTTACTGGGGTCAGAGTATAAAGGTCTATAGTTTGGGGCTAGAGTTAAGGTGAGGTCAGAGGTTGACAAACACAGTTTTAAGTTCTAAGTTTACTGGGGTCAGAGTATAAAGGTCTATAGTTTGGGGTTAGAGTTAAGGTGAGGTCAAAGGTTGACAAACACAGTTCTAAGTTCTAAGTTTACTGGGGTCAGAGTATAAAGGTCTATAGTTTGGGGCTACAGTTAAGGTGAGGTCAAAGGTTGACAAACACAGTTCTAAGTTCTAAGTTTACAGGGGTCAGAGTAAAAAGGTTTATAGTTTGGGGTTAGAGTTAAGGTGTGGTCAAAGGTTGATAAACACAGTTCTTTGTTAAGCGTGTCTCCCATTAAAAATTAATTCCGTTAATTCTTTTAATTCTATGAGAATTTTCACGAATCCTGTTACATTGTTCTATTAAGAGAAACGGGCAAGTGATAGGTAGGTCTTCCCTTCGATATTTACCTGCTAAGTAGGTCCTCGGTTGAATTTGGTTAATGAAGTAAACAATTTGTAAATAATCACTTCAAAGATAGATCGTCTATTTCTCAATAGATATCGCCAAATTAAAAAAAAGCGTACACAATACTGCTCGATGTCTAATTCCATTGTTGCTACAACATATAGCAGAGGTTCATTATACAACATATAGCAGAGGTTCATTATACAACATATAGCAGAGGTTCATTATACTTGTTAGATGTGTATAGTATGTTGTAATAATTTTCATATTGTATTTAGAGTTATTTATTAATATTTAGCCTACTTTTGGCTTAGAGATTATTAGCTTACTTGTATTGATAGGCTAGTTATTATTGTGTCGTAACAACACCAATATGTTTTCTCTTAGTCTCGACAATTTTTTTGTACGCATTTTCTCTTGCATTCTGAAAACTTCGGGAAAATTCATTCTAGCTCTTTCTGCATTAAAATTTATATGGCAATATTTGTATAGTTAGGTGATTGTTTTTCTTTTTCCTTAGCGATAATATACTTATTATTGACCATTGAAGTTGAATGTTTATATTGTACATAAATTCAAGCATTCATTTCTTTTTTAAACATTCACTGAGTGGCTTGAATGTATTATTTCATAGTGAACAATATCCTAGACAGACAGAAGAAGACACATACTCTTTATAAAAATTGTCAAGTCAAATATCATTCATAAACATACTCTTTATAAAAATTGTCAAGTCAAATATCATTCATAAACATACTCTTTATAAAAATTGTCAAGTCAAATATCATTCATAAACATACTCTTTATAAAAATTGTCAAGTCAAATATCATTCATAAACATACTCTTTATAAAAATTGTCAAGCAAATATCATTCATAAACATACTCTTTATAAAAATTGTCAAGTCAAATACCATTCATAAACATACTCTTTATAAAAATTGTCAAGTCAAATATCATTCATAAACATACTCTTTATAAAAATTGTCAAGTCAAATATCATTCATAAACATACTCTTTATAAAAATTGTCAAGTCAAATATCATTCATAAACATACTATTTATAAAAATTGTCAAGTCAAATATCATTCATAAACATACTCTTTATAAAAATTGTCAAGTCAAATATCATTCATAAACATACTCTTTATAAAAATTGTCAAGTCAAATATCATTCATAAACATACTCTTTATGCGGCCAACATTTTTACGTCAAAACATTTCAAGATGAATGGGGCACGGTAGCCGAGCAGCAGCGCGTTCGACTGGCGAGCCGAAGGTCCCATTTGAATCCTGGTGCAGGCTAGGATTTTTTTTCCGGGGTCTGGAGGGTGTCCCTGAGTTTACCCAGCTCTAATGGGTACCTGACCTTAGTTGGGGTAAAGTAAAGGCGGCTGTGCATAGTGCTGGCAACACAATCACCTAGTATGTCTTGGCCACATAAACTGGTGAACGCTGCTTCATCGGACCTATGGATCAATTCGGTCCGACGGGTACGTTACTTACTTACTTTTATTAAGATGGACCGCTTGCTTCAATATTTCTGCTAATTGATAACTTGAAACACTCTGTTTCGGAATTTCATATCGCACCCTATCCACTAGACTTCCGGTTTAGTAATTTTTCTCAATAGAAAATTAAGATTAAAATCGAAAGTTGTAAACAGCGGAAGTTATTGGGCAAGTTTAGGAGTCATTTAGGACAACGTTATTGGCAGCTCATACGGAAAACAACAACACTTAAGCTGTAAAAATAGATCAAGCGGTCCCGCTTATTATAGTCTTTGATTATACTTAGTAAAGTAAACTTTCATTAGGCAGAAAGGAAAGTTAAACGGAATTAATGAAAGCTCAGTAAAATGCAGTAAAAGATTACAATGATTCTAAAACTTAAAAAAAATATTTTAATTATTTAAATACTCTATGACGTTTTCTCTAAGGCTTTATTGCGACTTTACAACTATTGAGAAAAAGACGATCTATTTTTGAAGTGATTACTTACACATACACTTCATTAACCGAATTCAACTAAGGAATTACGTCTTAAAAAATTAAATATATCATTGAATACAACATTTTAAAATATCATTTCATACAATAATATATTAAAAATCGATTTAAAATTAAAAAAAACGTTTCAATTCACAATATTTTTTAAAGGAGAATTTAAAACAAACTATATTATATTAGTCATAATTTTAGTAAATAATTTTAGCAAATATTGCGTTTTTTTATCGGTTGAGAAGGAGACAAAATGTTAAGCTATTTGCTAAACCATAGCAAAAAATACTCACCCACAAAGAGGAATTTATGAATTCAACGCTTGAAAGTACAGTGACAAAAAAAAATGAAGAAACGACGTAAGTTAAAAAATGAAAATATCCTCGACAAACTGAATTTTTCAAGAAGATCACAATGTTCAAATCAAAGAAATATTTTATTAAGAATATTTACTAGACAATTTTGTTTAAAACTGCGACAATGTAGAAATGTCCGCTTCCTCTGTCTATACTCTACGAGTTATCGGCCTTGTGTTGGCTTGGACCAAACAGCGACACGCAAGCAATCACTGCTGTTGGGGTAGAAGAGTCTGGTGTATTCATACGCACGCAAGCACTTTCTCTCCTTCTAGTTGTTGGGTGCTTGTGTGGCTACATATTGGCTTGTTGATGCAAGTGTCGTCTAAAGTCATTAAGTCACAGTCTAACCAATCTTATCTTATCGTATATATTACAAACACTCCTTCTATACAAAAGATTATTGCGCCCTACACTTATCCGTGGTTAGAGTCTACCCTTGTATTTCTTTTAGCGTTTCAAATGTTGAGTTGTTGGTTTTCTTGGTTTATTCCTACAACCCATTCCATGCCCAGAAGTTGCTTGTTTAAATCTTGCATATGGAGAAGAAAGAAAAGTGATCCTATTCCTAAGTAGACAATATATGAGTATTGTAAGCTTATTTGTTCTTCTTCTATGTTAGAATTCGATGCCTAATGCATTATTATAGTACTTTGTTATGTTTCCTATAGCATTTCTATATTTATTGATTGAACTGTTTAATTAGTGTTACACTTGTCAGTTGTAAATATTGTAACATTATTATGTGTATATCATGTAATAATTGTTTCTATATTAAGTTTGAGATTGTCTTGCTAATTCATGTAGTTTTTTTTGTTTTTTTTATAGATATTTTGTTCACATAATTTGGTGCAGAGAGTATGTTTGTTTTAATTAAGAGATGCTTATTTACGATGACGTTATACATGTATGCTTTCTCGTAGTTTCTTCTACTTTCTAGTAAGTAATTTCTTTTGCATTTGAAAGGTTACTTGAAAATGCATTTCTAGTACTTTCTGCAACAAATCTAAGCTTATATAAGTATATTCGTGCGGTTTTTTCGTTGTTGTTGTTTTCTAACTAGTGATTATTTATATATGGCGACCAGTGGAGTTGATTATACTGTACATAAATTCAAGAATCAAATTATTCTTTTAAACATACATTGGCTGGATTTAGTTATTATAATAGGGAACAAGAACCTAGATAGACAACAGACGTGGAAACGTAAACAAAATTCACTAATAATAAACATTGCAGCTATTTTTCTCAATTTGTTATAGTCTTAAATGTTTATTAGTGCCATTATATTTAGTTAAGGTCTAAATTTAAATAGCATTTTAGTTTTATGTTTTTGTTATATTTGTAAATAAATACAAATTATAAAGTCTGAAGTTTATTTTTCTTTTTTTTTTAATTATTACATCAATATATAGATTCATACTATTTTGTCATTTATTATTACAAATATGATATGAACTTATAGGACGCAAAATTCTTCTTTATAGAAGGAGCATCTGTAATGTATAAGATGAGATAGATACTAAACGATACTACGGTGGAGAAATATTATATGACAACTTGCTCCACTTAGGGTAAAGGAAGGTTTGACCTAAATAACTTTTTATCCTTGGTGTAAGACTGGCAAATGACTAGCTCATTAACATAAGCGATCCCAAAACTACAACTTTATAAACAAAATAAGCGTCAAAGATTATAGCTATTGTCAATGTAGTGTACGAAAAAGAAAAAAAAAATTAAGTAACTCAAAAAGATGATTTTGACATTTTTTAATTTTGAAAAAAAACAATTAACGCCAATTTGATAAAATCAATTATAACAGTCATCACTGTATTATTATGTCCTTTAAATAATACCAAATGATAACAGCATCAATCTAGCTACAACATTACGACATAGTGACTATGACAACTTACCCGCCACGACAACTAGCCCCGCTCTCCTCCCTACTGCGAAATATTATTGTCTACTTTTTAAAAAAATATAAGCTTAGTCTACTTTTTTTTTTACTGTTTGGTATTTGTGGGTTTTTTTCCTTTGGGTAGTATTATTGTTTGTTTAATATTTTTATAAGAAGTCAGAAGCTTGACAGCAACAATCCATGTGCATGTTCCAGGGCTAGCCGACCGTAAACAATAAAAAAAAAAAAAAAAAAAATACCGAAAGAAACGTTCTTAATAAATTTTTTATTGTAATATTGTTTGTTATTTTTTCTTTTCTTTTTTAACAAAACACATTGTAATCATTCGTTTCTCCGTCATTTTGACGGGCATAACTCCTAGTATAAAAAATATTTTTGGATGGGGGGTGGGGGAGGGTAAGTTTATCCAAAACGCCACACACAAGGTTTAAGGGAGAAAATAGCCCTTGTATTTATTCAGCTAAGCTAAATAGTATTTAAGACTACGTTAGTGTATGTTCTACTAGTTTTTAAAAAGCAGCTGGTTTAAAAAAGCAACTTTTCTTTTATTGATTGGATGCATAGGAAATAAGCCAAATAATTTTGATCTAACTATAAACGTGCGGCGATATAAATAATGAAATAATTAAATAAATTAAGGTACTGGCTATTAAAACTATTGCAATAAACGTAGGTTTTTAAACATTTCATAAAAAATTATGTTACGTTAGTCACACCTGTGCAGGTATGAAAGCTACAAGCAAGATAACCTGGCCAGAGGACTCACCTACAATGATCAGCTCTGGATAGATGATAGATGATAGATGATAGATGATAGATGATAGATGATAGATGATAGATGATAGATGATAGATGATAGATGATAGATGATAGATGATAGATGATAGATGTTCTATGTTAGTTAGAATGGTAAAGTGGATATTTTACTAATTAATAAATAGCCAATGAATGATCTCAATAACTCAGATCAACTAGTATAAGGAATAACTCAGTAAAAGTTTATTTTTAGACACCTCATTAGGGAGAGATGATTTGCGCGAAAAATAAAACACAATGTAGCGTCAATGCATACCTTTGTTATAACGGTTCAAACTCTACAGTTAGTTGGCGTCTGTGTTTTATGTTTGTTTAGATTGAAAGATCGATGCAGGCAGATCTATTTATAGGCAGATTATGTCAATGATCTAAAATCTTGCTTTGTATGAAATTTTGACTCAGATATGAGGAAAGTGATGTTTGGGTTTCGGGGGAGGGAGGTACATAAAGAACATTAACTGAAATATTAAAATTAGTCTAGACGAAAAAGAAACAGTAAAGGACGAATGCATTTTGTTGGTTTGCTAATTTGTTTTTCAATGTATGCAACGTTGTTTTATGAGCAAATTATGTTGAAATACAAGCGCCTGCTTCTTATTACCGAACGAAGATAGGTCCACTTGGTACTATATATAGGCCTATATAAATAATAGTCTGATACATTTATCGCTTGTTTTAGACTAGGCTATTTAATCCGATCAGTTTTTTCTTATCATAATAGATCTATTTACATTAACATCTAGTGTAGCATTTGATTTTTAGATCAGATTTGCACGGTTTCACTTTAGTTTTTGTTCATTTAGTTTATTTATGCGTTATGGTTAACGCCATTTTAGTATCGAAAACAACAGAGGTCAAGTCGACGTTCCACTAAGTTTGATTCAAATATCCATCAGTTTCAGAGGTCAAGTCGACGTTCCACAAAGTTTGATTCAAATATCCATCAGTTTCATCCAAGGCTGGTGTTGTTTAGTACTTTTTTTTGTTGTCATTTTCAATATTTAATATTTATCAATACTTTCAAAATATATATAAATAAAAAACATGGGAAAGGTTTAGTCTTACTAATATGCTTCGCAAACGTTTTATTAACTACAATTTGACATATACCTTGCTTTATAAGTGTGACAATTTTAAAAATAATCCATCAAAGGTTGCTAGGAAAATTCATGGTTGGAAAAAGCAAAATAGTAAATAGGTTAAAGTAAAACACTTCTATCTAAGAGACTATTTCTCCCATTTTTAAAACGGCTTTCACCATTGAAAAATTACTTACATTCCAAGTACTACAATGTTCACTAAATAACTCAAATTGGCCCTAGGGCACCAAGTCACTAATTTCATGATAGAGGGTCACAACTTGGTGGTATGTCGTTTTGCTCTCCTGTTAGGTCAGCGGTTCCCAACCTATGAGTCGCGACCCCTTTAAGGGTCGAACGATCATTTCACGAGGGTTGCCTAAAACCATTAAAACCATATATTTTCGCTGGTCTTAAGAACCGAGACACAGCTCATCTATCCATATCCACTTTTCACCAGGCCTATCGAATCGGCCTATCACATAGTTAGCCTAACTATATGCCTACTATTATAGTAGATCTATTATAGTCTATAAGCTATAAACGGTTTAAATTGAAACTATTTACTATAGGCCTGCTACTATACTAGATCTATTATAGTCTATAAGCTATAAACGGTTTAAACTGAAACTATTTACTATAGGCCTACTACTATAGTAGATCTATTATGGCACTGTCCATAAAGTACGTCACGCTATTTTTGACCAGTTTTAACCCCCTCCCCCCTCCCTGTCACAAACTGTCACAAATCTCTGACCCCCCCCCCCTAAAGTACGTCACACTTTCGAACAAATTCAACAAAATTAACACCTATTTAAAATTTAATCTGAAACACACTTCACTATTAAACAGTATTAAAATATAACAATTTCCACTTAAAAGATCTATCGCATGATTAAAATGACTTTAATAGTAGAATAAGCTTAGTTAAATGTCAACAGTTGTCACAATTATTCATTGAAGCAATAACTCAATCCATATTGATTTTGAAAACAAAATTTGCAAAAGTTAGACTAGACAATTAGATCTGTATAACACGCATCATTTATCTGCTTCTTTTTCATTTACAATAGGTGAGGTCAAGTTTTAGATAATCTTCCGATTATGCAATCTTTTTTTTTTTTTTACATAGGATTAGAAGTAGATTAGCGAAACTTGACTTCACCTAGTGATTAAATATCATAAAAAGGAAACAAAAAAATTGACTAAAAAAAGACTGGATTGACAAATTATGTGACAAACTCTTGTGCTATATTGAATCTGTTTATTATGGGTTTGTGATTTATGTTTAATTCAAAAATATCACTGGACATCAGCCATCCATGGTGAAGTGAAGTGTTCAGCCATAGTTACGACTTGCATCAATCTTTCACCATCATCGTTTCCTGGAAGGATAATTGCAGACAGATAAACTTCATCAACATCTAGACACTCAACATCCTCTGAATGTGCATTTTCTCTTCTGGCAATAACTGCCATGAGTTATCTTTGCCTACTAGCAGCGTTTCTCAAAGGACGGATGCGTTTTATCTGAGTTGATTCTGGAATAGTTTGGGTTGGCAGATTCTCCCGAGCCAGAGCTCTGTGTTGTCCTGCATGTTTCTTCAACATTGTTGGTGACGCAAATTATATGTGACATACTTTGCAAATTCGATCAAGTAATTCAAATGTTTCACAAAATTTTTGAAAAATATATTTAAAGCTATTAAATTCTACTGAAAACATAATTTAGAAATAAAATTAAAAATAAATAAATGTGTGACGTCACACATGGCCTGGCCCCCCCTCCCCCTGTCACAAACTGTCACACTTTCTTACACCCCCTCCCTCCCCCTGGAGCGTGACGTACTGTATGGACGTCCCGTATAGTCTATAAGCTATAAACGGTTTAAACTGAAACTATTTACTATAGGCCTACTACTATAGTAGATCTATTATCGTATTTCGTATCATATCATATTATATCATAAATATATATAAAAATCTCAAAAGGAATATGTATGTATGTGGCTATGTATGTACATACCGCATAATCTTTTTAAATACTGGACATAAAAACGTGAAATTTGCTACAAATATTCTTTGCCTTACGGCGGTGAACACTGTCAAGGTTTTAAAAAAAATTAAAATGACCGCAGTGGTCAGTTTGGTCAAAAAACGCGAATAAAACGACATATTTTGGGTTCATGTTGAATTTGCCGTTCCAACTTTTTATAGTTTTTCGTCACAAAGTTAGAAAAAAAAAACAATGCGCTGAGATTATTTTAATGACGTCATCAAAGAATGCGTATGGATTTTTTAGCAATGAAGGGACATTTTTCATTCATGTTTAAATTGACGTCATCAAACTATGTGCATGGATTTTATCTCAATGATGGGAACAAATTTTCTTCATGTTTAAATTGCCTACGTGCCGTAAACAACATAAATTCTTTACACTACCAATACTGTAGTTGATTTTCTTAATCTATCACTACTTTAATACTTTACACTGTGAATACATGACTTAAAGCTAATTAATAATTTAAAACTTTACAAACATAGGACAAAGCAAATAGATTTAGCCTTTTTTTTCTGTTTCGGGAAGTAATACCGACGCCTTACTAAGCTTATTTAAACGCAGTGGTCCTGGTTACACTCTATATGTAAGCGTTGCGTATTTATGCGTTTTACAAGGGAACAAAATTACCGAGCAATGTTTATATTACCGGTCAATGCTTATATTACCGGGCAATGTTTATATTACCGGGCAATGTTTATAATACCGGGCAATGTTTAGATTACCGATCAATGTTTATATTACCGGGCAATGTTTATATTACCGATCAATGTATATATTACCGGGCAAAGTGTATAGGCACCTTTAGGCTTCTACCCTTGGTAACGGCCATTGTTTAAACTACCGGGCAATGTTTATATTACCGGGCAAAGTTTAAATTACCGGTCAATGTTTATATTACCGGGCAATGTTTATATTAACGGGCAATGTTTATATTACCGGGCGATGTTTAAATTGCCGGGCAATGTTTATATTACCGGGCAATGTTTATATTACCGGGCAATGTTTAAATTGCCGGGCAATATTTATATTACCGGTCAATGCGTATATTACCGGGCAATGTTTATATTACCGATCAATGTATATATTACCGGGCAAAGTGTAAAGGCACCTTTAGGCTTATACCCTTGGTAACGGCAATTGTTTAAATTACCGGGCAATGTTTATATTACTGGGCAATGTTTAAATTACCGGGCAATGTTTATATTACCGAGCAATGTTTATATTAACGGGCAATGTTTATATTACCGGGCAATGTTTAAATTGCCGGGCAATGTTTATATTACCGGGCAATGTTTATATTACCGGGCAATGTTTAAATTGCCGGGCAATGTTTATATTACCGGGCGATGTTTATATTACCGGGCGATGTTTAAATTGCCGGGCAATGTTTATATTACCGGGCAATGTTTATATTACCGGGCAATGTTTATATTATTAGGCAATTTTTAAATTGCCGGGCTATGTTTAAATTGCCGGGCAATGTTTAAATTGCCAGAACTAACTTTAAAAAAAAAACATACTACTTTATGTATGTTGCAAAAACAAAACTAAAAAACTATAATGTGTCAAGCATATTCTAAAAAAAGCCCGTTCGAAGAATCGGGCACATATCAGCTAGTATATATATAAATCTCAAAAGGAGTATGTATGTATGTACATACCGCATAATCTTTTTTAATACTGG
Organism: Anisus vortex; assembly: GCA_949126835.1. Lineage (NCBI taxonomy): Eukaryota > Metazoa > Mollusca > Gastropoda > Planorbidae > Anisus > Anisus vortex. Next base: position 27,624,161 of record OX421496.1, on the reverse strand, counting down.
ACATAAAAATGTGAAATTTGCTACAAATATTCTTTGCGTTACGGCGGTGAACACTGTCAAGGTTTAAGAAAAATTAAAATTACCGCAGTGGTCAGTTTGGTCAAAAAACGCGAATAAAACACAACTTTTGATTCACATTGACTTTGCCAGTACAACTTTTTATAATTTGTCTTCACAAAATAAAAAAAAGGATGGCGTTGAGATTATTTTCAGGATGACGTCATCAAAGTTTGCACATGGATTTTTTATCAATGATGGGAACACATTTTATTTATGTTTAAATTGCCTACAAGTCGTTTAAAACTTATATTAATTTTTTAGCCGGAAATTTTTCAATTGCCGGTGACAAAATTTCACTCACTTTTTAATTCGTGTCGTATACGTCCACAGAATAGGTATAGAACAGAATGCGCAATCGCATTTTTTCTGTTTCGGGAAATAATACCGTCGCCTTACTAAGCTTATTTAAACGCAGCGATCCTGGTTACACTCTATATTTATGCTTATTTAGCCTACAATGTCTTTTTCTTCAAATCTACAAGTTCGAACACCCAAAGCTAATGTTTAATGTTTGTATGACGTCATCAAACTTTGCGTATTCATTTTAAATTAACTTTGCTTCAATGTTTGCTAATGGTCTTTATGAATGAATAGAAAAAAATATATTCACGTTTTAATTTGCGTCGTAATTTATAGCGGGCAATTTTTAAATTGTTATAATGGGTAATGGGTAATGATTTTAATGGGTAATTTATGTTGTAGCGGGCAAATAAAAAATTCCATCACCTTTAAATTCGTGTCTTATACGAAAAATAAAATGTATAGTTCTTGCAGGCAATCTCATTATAACTGTTTGGGTAGTTAGAGTGTATGTAAACATAACTTTTAGCCGGTTCGGAGGATTGGGCACATACCGGCTAGTAGTCTATAAGCTATAATCGGTTTAAACTAAAACTATTTACTATAGGCCTACTACTAGGCCTATAGTAGATCTATTATAGTCTATAAGCTATAAACGGTTTAAACTGAAACTGTTTACTATAGGCCTACTACTATAGTAGATCTATTATAGTCTATAAGCTATAATCGGTTTAGGCCTAAACTGAAACTATTTACTATAGGCCTATTACTATAGTAGATCTATTATAGTCTATAAGCCATAAACGGTTTAAACTGAAACTATTTACTATAGGCCCACTACTATAGTGAATCTATTATAGTCTATAAGCCATAAACGGTTTAAACTGAAATTATTTACTATAGGGCTACTACTATAGTAGATCTATTATAGTCTATAAGCCATAAACGGTTTAAACTGAAACTATTTACTATAGGCCTACTACTATAGTAGATCTATTATAGTCTATAAGCCATAAACGGTTTAAACTGAAACTATTTACTATAGGCCTACTACTATAGTAGATCTATATAGTCTATAAGCCATAAACGGTTTAAACTAAAACTATTTACTATAGGCCTGCTACTATAGTAGATCTATTATAGTCTTTAAGCTATAAACGGTTTAAACTGAAACTTATATTTACTATAAGCCTACTACTATAGTAAATCTATTATAGTCTATAAGCTATAAACGGTTTAAACTGAAACTATTTACTATATAGGCCTAATACATATAGTAGATCTATTATAGTCTATAAGCTATAAACGGTTTAAACTGAAACTATTTACTATAGGTCTACTACTATAGTAGATTTATTATAGTCTATAAGCTATAAATTGTTTAAACTGAAACTATTTACTATGGGCCTACTGCTATAGTAGATCTATTATAGTCTATAAGCTATAAACGGTTTAAACTGAAACTATTTACTATAGGCCTACTACTATATTAGATCTATATATTATAGTCTATAAGCTAGAAACGGTTTTAACAGAAACTATTTACTATAGGCCTACTACTTTAGTAGATCTATTATAGTCTATAAGCTATAAATGGTTTTAACTGAAACTATTTACTATAGGCCTACCACTATAGTAGATCTATTATAGTCTATAAGCTATAAACGGTTTAAACTGAAACTATTTACTATAGGTCCTAGGCCTACCACAATAGTAGATCTATTATAGTCTATAAGCTATAAACGGTTTAAACTGAAACTATTTACTATAGGCCTACTACTATAGTAGATCTTATATAGTCTATAAGCTATAGGCCCTAAACGGTTTAAGCTGAAACTATTTAGGCCTACTATAGGCCTAGCTACTACTATAATAGATCTATTATAGTCTATAAGCAATAAACGGTTTGAACTGAAACTATTTACTATAGGCCTACTACTATAGTAGATCTATTATAGTCTTTAATCTATAAACGGTTTAAACTGAAACTATTTACTATAGGCCTACTACATATAGTAGATTTATTATAGTGTATAAGCTATGAACGGTTTAAACTGAAACTATTTACTAAGGGCCTACTACTATAGTAGGCTTAGATCTATTATAGTCTATAAGCTATAAACGGTTTAAACTGAAACTATTTATTATAGGCCTACTACTATAGTCTATAAGCAATAGGCCTAAACGTTTTGAAATGAAACTATTTACTATAGGCCTAGGCCTACTACTATAGTAGATCTATTATAGTCTATAAGCTATAAACGGTTTAAACTGAAACTATTTACTATATAGGCCTAGGCCTACTACTATAGTATATCTATTATAGTCTATAACCTATAAACGGTTTAAACTGAAACCATTTACTATAGGCCTACTACTATAGTAGATCTATTATAGTCTATAGGCCTAAGCTATAAACAGTTTAAACTGAAACTATTTACTATAGGCCTATATAACCGTACGGTTAGTTATTTTTACGTTAAAAGTACTTTATTTAGATTTTTCCTTTCCTGCTCTTCAAAACTGCAAACTTGTCAATCACCTCATCAAAATATATATCATTCACATTATCCCTTTCAATCGATAACATAGCCAGTTCAGAAAGTCTTGATTGTCCCATGGTGGAGCGTAAATAGCTTTTTATAAGCTTTAGTTTTGAAAAGCTCCGTTCCCATGATGCCAAAGACACACATACCGTTAGAAATAATTGAAGGCATGGCGAGAGGGTTGGAAGAGATTCTATGAAGTCCCATTCAGCTATGAATTTCAAAATATCTAATACTGACCAGTTTATGACTTTTTTTGGTAGGTCAATATCGCTGCTTTTAGGTGTCGTCCGTGGTATTTCTTTTAAGAGTTCATCTTCGGATAGCTCATCGTATAAAGAGGTTAACTTGGGAACGGACACCAATAACTCTTCTTTACCTGCTGACAGTAAAATCTTGGGCCGAACAGCCTCAAACATATCTGCAATTTCCTTAAACGCTGTAGATCTGGAGTTCAGAGTGAAAGCGGTCAATACACTCTAGCATCTCCCTACTGATTTCTTATCGCATAGAAATTCCAGCATCTCTTAATTTTTTCAATTACATTCTCTTCTCTCTACCGAAATCTAATGTTGGTCTGATTTTATAAGTGCTTGTTCAATAGCATGCTCAACTAATTGACTCCGCTTTTCGTGTAAAAACAATCTTAAGGCGTCTAACTTGGTCACCACTTTATCAAGAGTTCAGTCTTTAATCTGCAGGTACTGCTGTGTAAGATTAACATCTTCAAGTATATCAGCCCAAAGGTTAAGGTAACAGATAATAGTGAAATCACAGACAGCATGTAAAAGTCCTTGTGCTGTACCTCTTGTGTCTAAATTTTCACGAGGATCACATAAAGCTTCAATCGCCCTAATACATTCATCAAACTTATCTTTCACTGGTTTAACAGCAGCATGATGAGTGCTCCAACGTGTTGTAGATAACCTTTTCAACGACACCCCAGTGTGTTCAATTAAAACATCCCATCGATGAATGGAAACGACAAATAAGGAAAACATTCTCTCAAGGGTACCAACATTTTTTATACATGAAGCATTTTCGGCAAACGAGCGTTGACCACACAAGTTAAGGGAATGGCCCACACATCCATTAAGAATAGCTTTCTTGTTCTTTCTTTTCAAAATGGCTTGAACACCTCCATGGATTCCAGACATTGTGGCAGCATTGTCGTGATATATCAGGTGTGCTGTCAAACATAATTCCAAAATACCTTGCGGCCTTTATATTTATATCCAGAACAAGATTTTTATTTGCATGATTGGCCAGTACATTTATAAATTCATTTGAATTTTTGGTGAAAGATAAGATACAGATGCTTTCCCTGTACATGTACATATTTTTAGTTTCATTAGGTGCTCTTTTAGCAATAGGTCATATTTGGAAAGCATTTCAACCATCTCAAAAAAGTTTCCTTTATTCAACGAGGATTCATCTTCGTTGTGGCCACGAAATGCCAGATTTTGCTTTTTGCTTAGCAAAAAAAAAAAAATGTAATATCTAGCAACCTGTGTAGGTTATCCCTCCACTTATTTTTCTCCCTATCCATTAAGGCAATCGTCATCATCATATTTGGCGCTACAGCCCATGGAGGGCTCTGGCCTGCCTCACCACCTCCTTCCACTCAGACCTATCCATTGCCTTCTTTTTCCAGGCCTGGAACCGGACCTGTCGCAGATCCATCTCGACATCGTCCAACCATCTCAGTCTAGGTCAGCATTTGGGTCGTTTTCCTCTGGCGCTCTGAGTGTATATTACTTTTGCTCCTCTTCTGTGGCCTGTCCAGCGTAGTCGGACTTTTAAAAAAAAATCTCAGCCACAATAGTAGGGTCTTCATATAACTCAAATACCTCTCTATTGGTGCGCATTCTTCATCCATTTACATCTTAGTTTAAGGCAATACTTTGGGCATCAATTGTTTTGTGTAGCTAAAGTCCTGCTGCCAATGCTTTCCATTTTTCAAGGCAACATAGGTGCTCTTCAGATGTCTCATGATTATGTAGTTGACTCAGTTTCCACCACTTATCAAACCCAGTAACAAATTTAGATGTTGTTTCGGTAACATCAACATCAAACAATCTGCAACAAAAACAGTATAATTTCTCACTGACAAGTGAGTAAATCATCCATGAACGCATTATTTTCTCGTCATTGGGCATTACCTTGTAGAACCATTGATTTGTTAGTTGGCGCACATCTCCTTTAGCTTTTGCATCTCGTCTTATCACAACACTGTAAGGACCATCTTTGTTCCTAAAGAAGGAACTCCCTCTTTTGATTATTTCAACCCGGAAATAATCTGGAACTGGTGCTGCTAGTCATTGTCATTTATTTGATTATGATCTGCCATCCTGTTATCGGACTAGACAAGCAGTGCGTGCTCTGTAAAATTATCATTTTTTTTAAATATAGTTTTGTTCATTCGGGTGTCACCCCCTGAGAGGGTGTCACCCGGTGCGGACCGCACCCCCCCCCCCGCACCCCCCTCGGTACGCCACTGCTTATAAGCCTTAAAAATAATATTAAATATAGAAAAAAGGTTTTTACCTATTTAAATATGACCTATATTCTATATAGTTAGTCTTTAACACTACATATAATATAGATCTTTATTATCTAGGTCTTACTTAGGCTCATATGTACTTATGAATATAAGAACCAAATTATAGGATATAGAAATACAATATAGTATCATAGTCGTATCATTTATTTGATTTATAGAAAAGTGGTCATTAACAGATTGCATGAAATAATTTGGCGAATATGAAGGTATGCTATATATTTGATATTAATAGTTTATCATATTTGCTATGATTTTTATATTCTTGAAGATGCCTTTTGCCTCTGTCTCTAACAAACATAAAAGAATATCTAGAATTATATTTGCCTTTTTATTCATCAAGACGACCTTAACTAAGGCTTGAATAGCCGGCAGTAAGCATTAAAGGCCTTTTTTTTTCAATACTAAACTAGTTCGAAACGTTATTTTTTTTAACACTGAAGAAACTCGAACAAAAAGTAATGACACAGCGATCACAGTACAATCGACCTTTATATTAAGGTCCATAGCATATAGACTAGTTCAGGTCTATATCTAATAAATGTTTTTCTTTAAAAAGAAAAGAAGCTCTAAACGTTATTTTTTAACAATGCCCTCCCTAGTTACTTAGTATAAGGTTTCCATGTGTTTTTATGATCTAAAATATAAAAACAACAACTATAGTAACATTAAAAAAAAACAAAGCCTTTAGTATAATACAAAGTGGAAACGAGATAAAAAATTTCTTGTGCCCACAAGCGAGTATATATGTCAGTGAGTCATAGTAAAAAGGTATATAATACCAATCCTAATTATACCTTTCCTAGAACTTATAGTATATGTCAGTGAGTCATAGTAAAAAGGTCTATAATACCAATCCGAATTATACTTTTCCTAGAACTTATAGTATATGTCAGTGAGTCATAGTAAAAAGGTATATAATACCAATCCCAATTATACCTTTCCTAGAACTTATAGTATATGTCAGTGAGTCATAGTAAAAAGGTATATAATACCAATCCCAATTATACCTTTCCTAGAACTTATAGTATATGTCAGTGAGTCATAGTAAAAAGGTATATAATGCCAATCCCAATTATACTTTTCCTAGAACTTATAGTATATGTCAGTGAGTCATAGTAAAAAGGTATATAATACCAATCCCAATTATACCTTTCCTAGAACTTATAGTATATGTCAGTGAGTCATAGTAAAAAGGTATATAATACCAATCCCAATTATACCTTTCCTAGAACTTATAGTATATGTCAGTGAGTCATAGTAAAAAGGTATATAATACCAATCCCAATTATACCTTTCCTAGAACTTATAGTATATGTCAGTGAGTCATAGTAAAAAGGTATATAATACCAATCCCAATTATACTTTTCCTAGAACTTATAGTATATGTCAGTGAGTCATAGTAAAAAGGTATATAATACCAATCCCAATTATACCTTTCCTAGAACTTATAGTATATGTCAGTGAGTCATAGTAAAAAGGTATATAATACCAATCCCAATTATACCTTTCCTAGAACTTATAGTATATGTCAGTGAGTCATAGTAAAAAGGTATATAATACCAATCCCAATTATACCTTTCCTAGAACTTATAGTATATGTCAGTGAGTCATAGTAAAAAGGTATATAATACCAATCCCAATGATACCTTTCCTAGAACTTATAGTATATGTCAGTTAGTCATAGTAAAAAGGTATATAATACCAATCCCAATTATACTTTTCCTAGAACTTATAGTATATGTCAGTGAGTCATAGTAAAAAGGTATATAATACCATTCCCAATTATACCTTTCCTAGAACTTATAGTATATGTCAGTGAGTCATAGTAAAAAGGTATATAATACCAATCCCAATTATACTTTTCCTAGAACTTATAGTATATGTCAGTGAGTCATAGTAAAAAGGTATATATTACCAATCCCAATTATACCTTTCCTAGAACTTATAGTATATGTCAGTGAGTCATAGTAAAAAGGTATATAATACCAATCCCAATTATACCTTTCCTAGAACTTATAGTATATGTCAGTGAGTCATAGTAAAAAGGTCTATAATACCAATCCCAATTATACCTTTCCTAGAACTTATAGTATATGTCAGTGAGTCATAGTAAAAAGGTCTATTATACCAATCCCAATTATACCTTTCCTAGAACTTATAGTATATGTCAGTGAGTCATAGTAAAAAGGTATATAATTCCAATCCCAATTATACCTTTCCTAGAACTTATAGTATATGTCAGTGAGTCATAGTAAAAAGGTATATAATACCAATCCCAATTATACCTTTCCTAGAACTTATAGTATATGTCAGTGAGTCATAGTAAAAAGGTATATAATACCAATCCCAATTATACCTTTCCTAGAACTTATAGTATATGTCAGTGAGTCATAGTAAAAAGGTATATAATACCAATCCCAATTATACCTTTCCTAGAACTTATAGTATATGTCAGTGAGTCATAGTAAAAAGGTATATAATACCAATCCCAATTATACCTTTCCTAGAACTTATAGTATATGTCAGTGAGTCATAGTAAAAAGGTCTATAATACCAATCCCAATTATACTTTTCCTAGAACTTATAGTATATGTCAGTGAGTCATAGTAAAAAGGTCTATAATACCAATCCCAATTATACTTTTTCTAGAACTTATAGTATATGTCAGTGAGTCATAGTAAAAAGGTCTATAATACCAATCCCAATTATACTTTTCCTAGAACTTATATTATATGTCAGTGAGTCATAGTAAAAAGGTATATAATACCAATCCGAATTATACTTTTCCTAGAACTTATAGTATATGTCAGTGAGTCATAGCAAAAAGGTATATAATACCAATCCCAATTATACTTTTCCTAGAACTTATTATAGTACAAACGAGAATGGAAAGGGATAAATAAAAAATGAAAATAAATTATAAAACATTTTATTCAAAACAATTTTAACACTTGATGAAAACATTTTTCTAATGCAATATAAATTAAAGACCAAGTGAAGAGCTTTTTATCAAAATTGAGTTAACATTTGATTTTGATAGTAAATAGTGTATTCAGTATCTGAATGTTAAAAAAAACATTTATACAAAATATCAAAGATACATTTTAAGTAATTAGTTCAATATTTGCACTTAAATGTGTGTGTTTTTCGGAAGATTACTCCAAATCTCGTAGCCATTTGAGATGTTTTTATTTCCGGCAATATAGGAAAGTGACGTAACATAAAGGATTCCGACTAGGAAAAATGAATATTGTCACGTGTTTTGAATCTATTGCCACATGTTTTGAATCTTTTCCCGGTTCTTATTTTTAACAAAATGGTTAAATATAGATTTATAGCGTCTATTTTTATTTATTTTTTTCCCTTGTGATACGTCACTGCCGTATGAGGCTATTCCAAATCTCGTTCCTTTGAGAAAAACCTCTTCACTTGGTCTTTAAGCTAAAGTACTTTGTATTTAAACACTGTGTATTTATTATATCTAGCACGTTTTCAATGTCAACTATTGTAATTTAAATATCACAAAATATCATAATATAGTTTGCAGAAGAAAACAAATAAAGAGGCAATTTGATGAAATATTAAACGATCATGTTTATTTAACTTTTCGATAGAAGAAACAATAGTAGAAAAATAGTCATATGATGTATTATAGTTTAGAATTACAAATAAAGATACATATAATTGTTTTATAAAGCCAACAAATGTATACAATTGAAATGTTTATGGGAGATCAAATAGATCAAATAGACTGGTTAATTTAACCACTGGGGAACATTATTTTCTTCATTGAAATTGAATAGACAATTACAAGATATTTTATTAATCCTTTAGAAACAAAGATTTCGTAAACAAATTATGACATGAAAAAAGCGAACATTGAAACGTGTATAAGAGTGCAGTTGAAAGAGACATGTAGATCTATATCTGTGTAGATAGATATACAATCGTCTTTAATTTGAAATCACTTGTGGAAGAAGGTAATTTTTTTTGTACCACACCAAAGAATAAATACTGAGATTGACAGTGTTAACATTTCATCCAAAAATTTAAGACATAGTCTAATATTTCCAATGTAACTGTAAAAAATGTGATTTTTTTATGCAGTTCAATAAAAAAAAATATAACTTTGAGACAAAAAAATTTAAGTGGGTAAATGTAATCTGTCCAGTTTCCCGTTTCGCTATATACATACTACGTTGTACGTGATGTTTTGGAGTCGCCGTTTTGGCGTCGGCCGTTCTGGCGCCGGCCGTTCTTTCGCCGGCCGCTTTGGCGCGAACGTTTTGGAGTCGGCCGTTTTGGCGCCGGCCATTTTAGCTCCGTATTTATTAGTCACCAAAACGGTGGAACCCAAATGTCCTGCTTCGTACTACTAAATGGTATCAGATAAATAAAGGCTGTAAGATAAATTATAAGAAACTAAGTGGTATACAAAATATGTTTTGACATAAACCAGCTGCTATAAGCTTAATTAAGATCAACGGTAACTTTAACCATTGTATGATAGCTATAAATGTGTACATGTGAATGTGTGTAATGTGATAGTGCGTGGGTTTGTAGATGATTGTGTGTATGAATATTTGTATGTGTCAGTATGTATGTGTGTTTGTTAATATGAGTGTGTGAGACTGTGTATGTACGTGCGAGTGAATGTGTATATTTATGTATTTAACTGAATGAAAAGTATGTATCAAATTGTTGGTTCCTGATATAAAAGTCACAATCCTCAAAACTGTGAAATGTATTAAACAAATTTCGCAGTTTTATCGGTAACGATGGAAGAGCAATATAGTAGACGTTAAATACAACAAAGGCTAATTGCCATGTACTGTACAAAAACTAAAAATTTTTACTGAACCGAAATCAATGAAACACTAAGGAAATAAAAACAAATCCGTCTTTTGTTAAAAAAACAATTGATCTAACTCTTCATAAATTTAACTATTTTGGTCCATCTAGTTCAACACTTGTGTAATATTTTATTTAAAGCAAGTGTCATCCATAGCTATATAGAACCAGATCAAAAAATGGAAAAGTGTCGTGATCTCAGAAGTATGGAATCACGTACATTTTCAAAAGAAACAGAAGTAATGTACAAATTTTAGAGTGAAATAAATGACACTGCAGAATGAAATCGTCATCTTCTCAAAAATATTAGTTCATTCAAGTTTCAAAATATTTTAGGCTACATTATCTCTTATCGTAGAATGTGTATGAGACAATAATGTGACAATAATCTAGAGCTGGAAGCCGCCCCTGGATCTTGGTTTTTCTGAGTGTCGTGAGAATTCGCTATATCTGTCTGGATCACCCAATGTGTCTGGCACGGCCACAACTTGGGGCTGAATAGGAATGGATTTTTTGGACATAGTGTCGTAGCCGTTCAACTCGGCTGCAGAAAGAAGCAAAAAATTGATTTATATTTAGTATTCTATTGAACTTCCTCATTAACAAAACATAACTGTACAATAGTATTTAGATCTAGCATTGCATGCAGTTTCGTCTCAGTTTCTAGAAGTTAAGTTCTATCACTAATACTTCACTTCAGAGAAATAATAAACTAGATTTCATGAAACAGAATAATACTTTTAATTAAAAAAAAAACAGTCTATAAAACAAATACAAGCCTATTATCTACATGCTACTCTCTCAACTCAACTAAAAACTACTACACACTTCCTACTGACTTTACACACGGGGTATCATTCCCTACCCCCACGCCTTCATCCCGACAAGGGTCATTCTCGGGTCACCAAAAAGACATTGACCACGAGTTACAAAAAGGGGAGATAAATAAAAACCAAGGGAGTTAATTATAGTTAAAATGCATTCAACTTAATAAATTATAAAAAAAAAAAAAAAAAAAAAAAAAAAAAAACATTAAGAAAGTTAAGAAGAGTATTTTATCTTTAACAAAACTACCAAATATCATAAAACTGCCATGTTCTCTTTTGGAGGAGGATTTTCTTATGTGCAGAGGTAACAATTAGGATTAACAATTTAGATTTAGAATCATGACGTACACGGTTTTAGCTAGAATGTATGTAGACCTATATATTTATAACTGCGCTAATAGGCTAAGCAAATACTATAATAAGATGTTCGGCTTGCTTTAATATTTCTCCTATTTGATGACTCGATTGACTTCTTTTCGGAATTCCCAATTCCTTATTGTATTGTACAATTCCGCTTTATTTAATCGCTGATTTTCTCAAAGGAAAATTAATATTAAAATCGAAAGTTGTATACAGCGGAAACCGTAAGCCAGCCGTAGTAGTCATTAAGACAGCGTTATTGGCTGCGCACGGAAAGCACAGCACTTTTAAGCTCTAAATATAGAGCAAGTGATCCATCTTATTATAGTCTTTGGACTAAGCAAGAATATATGCATACATTTATAAAAGCAATAAAAGGATAAGCTAGAATGTAGGTATATTTTAAAACTGCGCTCATAGACTATATGCTTATATAATTTATAACGGAGCTAATAGGCTAAGCTAAAATATATGTATATATATATATAATATATATATATACATACACACATACACGACGTCTTCGGTGGCTTGGTCATGTTTCCAGGATGGAGGATGGGCGAATCCCAAAAGACCTGCTATATGCTGAGCTCGCTGAGGGCAAGAGAGCTACTGGCCGCCCCCAACTCAGGTTCAAGGACGTCTGCAAACGTGACCTAAAGGCTATAGATGTAGAGGTCGGAAACTGGGAGAACCTTGCTCAGCACAGAAATAGTTGGAGAGGCACACCGGTATAAATGCGGCAGAGGGCAAACTTTGCCTTATGGCGGAGGCTAAACGAGCAGCGAAGAAAAGTAGGCTGCCCCTAACAATCTCCAACGGTCCATCTTTCAAGTGCCAGAGATGCGACAGAGCCTGTCTCTCAAGGATAGGTCTCCACAGACACAGTCAATTTTGCAGGGCTGGCCAAATCACAGGAGCGCAAATCTAATCGTCTTTCGAGACTATGGAGCCAATGATATATATATATATATATATATATATATATATATATATATATATATATATATATATATATATATATATATATATATATATATATAACATGGCTATTAGCTATTAGACTAAGCTAGAGTGTATGCTAATATTTAAAAGGGAGCTAGTTGACTAAGATAGAGTGTATGCTTATATATTTATAACGGATCTAATAGACTAAGCTAAAATATAGGCCTATGTATATATATATAAAACTGCGCTATTAGACTAAACAGAGTGTATGCTTATGTTTGTAAGGGAGCTAATTGACTAAGCTAGGGTGTATGCTTATATTTATAACGGAGCTAATAGACTAAGCTAAAATGTATGTAAATATATCTATATATATCCTATAACTGCGCTATTAGACTAAGCTAGAGTGTATGCTTATATTTCTAAGGGAGCAAATTGACTAAGCTAGAATGTATGCTTGCATTTATAAGAGAGATAATTGACTAAGCTAAAGTGCAGGGGGAGGGCGGCAACCTACGGCACGCGTGCCAGACTTGGCACGCAGAGCAATTCTCAGTGGCACGCGTAAGACCCCGAAAATGCAATTTAAGTCTCTTCTAGAAGAAATTGAGCGCTAGAGTAGAATGACTTTTAAGCTGTTGGCACGCTGAATGAATTAGAAATTTCACTCTGGCACACTATAATGAAAAGGTTGCTGACCCCTGCAGTATAGTGTATGCTTTTATTTATAAATGAGATAATAGGCTAAGCTAAAATGTATGTATATATTTATAACTGCGCTAAATTGGTTAGACAACGTCTGTGTTTAATTTATTGTACCAGTCATGCCTTAATGCCTGAACATTATTACATTTAGTAACAGTTTAGGTGGGGCAAGTTGGTAGCGCATTTAAAGGCTTACTGAAGGTTCTGGGCTCAAATCCAGGTGGAGACAATGTTTCATTTTGCAAGTCTGAAGGTGACCTCTACCCTGCTTTTATTTGGTTGATACCCTACATTAGTTGGGGAAAAGTAAAAGCTACTGGGCATTGTGTTGGCCACACAATCCGCAGCACAATTCCCAGCAAGCCGTGGACACGGAAACCGATAAATGCTGCTTCACCGGCCCTATGGATCAATCTATTTCAAAAAGAATTCTGTACTATAACAAATAAAGTCCATCTTTACTTATATCTATACTTACATCTATACTTACATCTATACTTACATCTATACTTACATCTATACTTACATCTATACTTACATCTATACTTATATCTATACTTACATCTATACTTACATCTATACTTACATCTATACTTACATCTATACTTACATCTATACTTACATCTATACTTACATCTATACTTACATCTATACTTACATCTATACTTACATCTATACTTACATCTATACTTACATCTATACTTACATCTATACTTACATAAATACTTACATTTTGTTACAGTACCATTTGGCGAATAAACATCTATGTGTGCTCTCTTTGAGGCCAGGAAAAACGCTAGTAAGGCGAGGACAAAAGCATCAAATATGCCAATAATGGCCAGAATGTAGGCCCAGCGGACTCCACATAAACCTATTCTATATTCGCCCTGATTCACTGACTTGTCTTTACGTCCACACAGTTCATCAAATTGTGTCCCTGTCCAGCCTGATGGGTAGATGACGCAGGCCAGAAACATGAATATGGCTGTTGAATAGAAAACCACAAATTAAACGCTGAACCAATAGCGATCATCAAATGCATTTAAGACTTATCTAGAGTTTGTAAAGTATTTTTGTAGCATCTTTGTACTTAGTAATTTATTGTATTATTTTGTGTCTATTTATTTGAGTTATGTATAATTGACCAAAGAGTAATTTATTCTATTATTTTGTGTCTATTTATTTGAGTTATGTCTAATTGACCAAAGCATTGTTGACAGTTTATGTCTAGTTTTGATGAAATAATTGAATTTTGTCATTTTGTTTATTCCTCTTTAATATGAATTTAACATTCAAATTGATTGGCCCAGAAAATGTTTTATTTATATCAATCTAAGCATTATTGCTTTAAGTTTAGTTGCAAAGTAGCTTGAAATCCCTGGCCAATGTTAGATGTGCTAATGCAAGGCTATTCGGTAGGCGGCACTGCTGTTGTTTCCAGTGTGACGTCGGCTTTCATATGTTTAATCAGGGCCGTATTTAGGCTTGTGGGGGCCCTGTTCCCAAATTTTATGGGGGCCCCTCGTGGCCTCGCCCTGCCTCCCACATACCTCAGAAAAGTCCCGTTAATTCATGTTAAATTCTGTAAAATCATAAATAAATGGTATCATTGCGCTTAGCTTGGTTTGACTGGACCGCTTAAAATTGTAGGGGAATAAATGAATTTTTTGTTACATTTCCAACGAAAGAATGGGGATATTACAAAAAAAAAATATTTTTGGGATGTGTTGGGGCTCCTTTTGTGTGGGGGCCCCTGTTCCAATGAAAGATGTGGAACATGCCTAAATACGCCACTGTGTTTAATTAGCAAAGACAGTGCTGCTTTTCAGAGAAAGTCCTGCCTATGTGACTTGTTGTTATTATTCTGACCGCGGTTTTATTGAATAATATTCCTCGGCTCGATATTGTATAGCAATCTATAGTCTATGCATTTAACTGGGGCTGTATCCCATGCAGTGGCATTTCGATTTCAATACATTAGAATTATTGTCCTATATGTTTTCTCGTGGCTTTTACTGACGAGACTAGTATGCTGGACGAAGTTGGCGTACATGTAGCCTAAATGCGGAACCAACATTTGATATGAAAACTATGTTCTTAGATACTTGAACACGTTACTGCAAGAAAAAGCTAATAATAGATGGATCCTCGACAGAGACAAATATAGTGCTTTTATAAAGAACGTTAAACAGGCTAAAGCAAAGCAGAAAAAATAAAGTGTTGACTATCGTCAACTAAGAAAGTATGACATATTGAAGTTGATGGCAAAGAAAAACTTATTGTGCCAGTAACAAAAGTATGACATATTGAAGTTGATGGCAAAGAAAAACTTATTGTGCCAGTAACAAAAGTATGACATATTGAAGTTGATGGCAAAGAAAAACTTATTGTGCCAGTAACAAAAGTATGACATATTGAAGTTGATGGCAAAGAAAAACTTATTGTGCCAGTAACAAAAGTATGACATATTGAAGTTGATGGCAAAGAAAAACTTATTGTGCCAGTAACAAAAGTATGACATATTGAAGTTCATGGCAAAGAAAAACTTATTGTGCCAGTAACAAAAGTATGACATATTGAAGTTCATGGCAAAGAAAAACTTATTGTGCCAGTAACAAAAGTATGACATATTGAAGTTCATGGCAAAGAAAAACTTATTGTGCCAGTAACAAAAGTATGACATATTGAAGTTGATGGCAAAGAAAAACTTATTGTGCCAGTAACAAAAGTATGACATATTGAAGTTGATGGCAAAGAAAAACTTATTGTGCCAGTAACAAAAGACAATATGGGGCACGGTAACCGAGCGGCAGCGCGTTCGACTGGCGATCCGAGGGTCCTGGGTTCAAATCCTGGTGAAGCCGGGATTTTTTCCCAGGACTTGAGGGTGTCCCTGAGTCTACCCAGCTCTGATGGGTACCTGACATTAGTTGGGGTAAAGTAAAGGCGGCTGGGCATTGTGCTGGCCCCACATCCCCTAGTATGCCGTGGCCACAGAAACTGGTGAACGCTGCTTCACCGGCCCTATGATCACTTTGGTCCGAAGGGTACTTTACTTTTTTTTTTACAAAAGACAATAGCGTTATTCTGTACTATGTGCACACAAAAGATTTGCTTAGTATAATTAATAATCAATATAGGCCTTTTGTAATCATTACGGTATAGAAACACTCAAAATATGCTCACGACCTTCTTAATCCGACTTTGGCCGATCGCCCCTGGCCAATTCGCATAATGGCTGGCCAAGTTACAAAATTAAGAAAATATCGAGCATTGGCCGGTCAAATGTGAGGTGATAGGCCTATTAGCCATTTCGCAATTTGACCGGCCAGTTCGCGAATTGGCCGTTTCGGGCTTTGATCGTAACATATTCACTAAATGTGTGCGTACATACTAATTCAGTTGAATCCCCTCCCTAGGCTTATATTATATCAATGTCGCCTTATTGACATTGTTACTATATTTTGTTTACTAACTTATGTTAAAATAAGCATTATCCAAATGGTGGTCAACATTTTGTAATACTCACAACACACGAGTTCCAGAATACCACAAAATACAAAAACAGCCTTCTTTTTGAAACAGAAAAACAGCATGAGTGCAGCCACTGTGATGAGCATGAGTAGAGCAGCCACTCCACAGAAAAAGGTGCTGGCCTTGAATGAGCCATTCAGGATTGAGTCAAAGTCTGTAAATGTACCTGAACAGATATATTTTGAATTGGCTGAGTCAGGGTAGCAGTATGAGTACACACCCATGTGACCGTAACCTTCAGATTCTTCCGTGTCTCCGATCCATTGAGGTTGAACGAAGCAGACGATATTCAGGATGCACCAGATGATCGTTAGAACGGCCCATAAAACTGATACAGCCCTGTACTCTCGAATGTATCGGAAGTGGTAGATTTTAACTATTTCCGGTGAGAATTTGGAATCCATAATTGTCTCTGTAAAGAAATATTTAGAATAAGGATATAATATACAATGTAATGTATCCAATTTACGTTACATATATATGCATATAAAGATGAGCAAATTCATATTCTAACATTTGAAATGTTTAGATCTAATCAAAGACGGCTTCTAATAAAGAGATATGTCTAGATAAAGATAATCTTCTTATGTTAACCAGGCTGCATAACTGTTAGCATTATTCAATCAATGCCAAACAAACCTATTTATATATCTTATTTTAGATGTTCTATTTTGTCATATATCGTAGTGGTAACTGGTAACTGAAGGTTGAAGGTGCAATTATTACATGTTTGAGATTGGCTAACTTGGGATAATTAATTGAGAAATTATATACTGTTTCATGTGTTAGAGAGCCATGTATGCACTTATGTGGATTTATATATTTTTTTCAATTTAGGTACCAACTTTTAATTTTTTACTGAAATATGGTGCGTTGTTGTTTTTTTTCTTTTGCGGAGAATGAACTCTAGTCGACTAGATGTAGACATTTACCTCGAGAACAAATTAGATAAGGTTTTGTTTGCTGTTACACGTACAATTTCATTTGAAACAACTGGATGTGTTTTTTCCTTGTTATTAACAACTATAAGTGACGGAAACAGCTTTTAGTGAGAGCCTCTGTACGTTCCTACCGCCGACACATACTATTCAATCGGTTGTAGAAAATTGCAACTACTGATGCAAATGTAGGGATAGAGTGTTATACCACTGAATAAATCATGCGGGAAGAAACTAACAAGACAAACGACACGAACAAAGCAGAACAAAGCAATCTTAGAATTCTTTCCATTGTGCTCAGCTTTCCGTCATTTAACACCCCACCTTTAATTTGGACGAAATGCTTCAGAAAAAAAGGAAACGAAAATAGCAATAAAAAACGTTGAGTTGTTCAAGAATATTCCTCGGATTTTTTGGGGTGAGAGTCGGAATATGTCAGTATTTTCAAACGTTGTTTTCCCCTGAGAGAAAAACTGGGCAGTAAGAAAGTGAGGGCGCGAAAGAAAAACGCAGAGGGAGAGAGAGAGACATTGATAGAAAGAGAAACAGACAGGACATTTTTATAACAATATTCGGCATTGATTTTCAAATATAATTTAGACATAGACAGCTGTGTAGGATATATCACGTCTCTCGATTTAAAGTATTTTTAAACTACGGATGTTAAAACCGTTGTTTTTTTCGAAAACCGGTTTTCGGTTCTATAAAACCGGTTTACAACCGGATTTCGCCCCCCCTCCAGTGTGAAATGTCACAAGTCACAGGCCGGAAAAGCCAAATGGGCGTAGTTTTGTAGGTAAATTTGAAAAATACTTCAAAATTAATTAGAGTTTGCAGGGCATTCAAGGGGTTAATTTATGTGAATACAATATGATTTCGTACACTTTACCATAAAATTCTTTAGAACTACAAAAATTCTGGGCTAATTGATTAAAACCAATAATAGCTTTCACTTCTTTAATAGTGATAATCAAATTACCGATTATCGTTGACCATAATATTTAAGAAGCATTTTAAGAGATATAAATGGTAACTTATATATAATGTATTGAATGGTTTCGCGTAGCACAAATCAAAAGACTGTGTATTTAGTAGTGTTGTTAATAATAAAGCACTGACGTGGTGTCTAGCCGAATTGTTCAGGGTCACAAAGAAGGGCTAGTTTGCGTCTTTCCATTGCGTACATCAAAGAGCAGCGCACATCTAAAAGATGAGCCGACAAGTAAAAAGATTCATGTTAATTGTAACTGTAACTTAACAATTGGTTGGATGTTTTTATCGCAAGCCATAGTTCAGGGGTCGGGAACCCATGGCTCGCGAGCCAGATGTGGCTCTTTTGATGGCTGCATCTGGCTCGCAGACAAGTTTTCGATTATTTAAAAAAATGTTTTTTTAGACTTTTTCGATCTATATATTAATTGCATATCAATATTTCATTCTACAAATGAGCTAAAGTCTACCGCAGCTCAGCATCATAAGAATTCAGAGACATAATTATTGTACTTTTAGTGTTGAATTACACAAAATGCACACATTTACTTGCATTTTTAGTTTTAAACATAATGTATGGCTCTCACAGAATTACTTTTCAAAATAATATGTGGTATCCATGGCTCTCTAAGACAAAAAAGTTCCTGACCCCTGCCATAGTTGGTATTTTTGAAACACAAGAAACACAATATATTATTCTATGTGATGGTCTTTAGATTCTGCTATATTCTAAGTGACGGTCTTCACATTCGGCTATATTATATGTGATGGTCTTTACATTCGGCTACATTCTATGTGATGGTCTTTACATTCGGCTATATTCTAAGTGAGGGTCTTTACATTCAATTATATTCTAAGTGATGGTCTTTACATTCGGCTATATTCTAAGTGAGGGTCTTTACATTCGGATATATTTTATGTGATTGTCTTAACATTCGGCTATATTCTAAGTGAGGGTCTTTACATTCAACTATATTCTAAGTGAGGGTCTTTACATTAGGATATATTTTATGTGATGGTCTTTACATTCGGCTATATTCTATGTAATAGTCTTTACATTCGGCTATATACTAAGTGATGGACTTAACATTTACTATTCTATGTGATGGTCTTTACATTCGGCTGTACTTTATGTGATGGTCTTTAAATTGGGCCATATTCTAAGTGATGGTCTTTACATTTACTATATTCTATGTGATGGTCTTTACATTCGGCCATATTCTATGTGATGGTCTTTACATTCGGCTATTTTCTATGTGATGGTCTTTACATTCAGCTATATTCTATGTGATGGTCTTTACATTCGGCTATATTCTATGTGATAGTCTTTACATTCGGCTATATTCTATGTGATGGTCTTTACATTCGGCTATATTATAAGTGATGGTCTTTACATTCGGCTATATTCTATGTGATGGTCTTTACATTCGGCTATATTCTAAGTGAGGGTCTTTACATTTACTATATTTTATGTGATGGTCTTTACATTCGGCTATATTTTAAGTGATAGTCTTTACATTTGCAATATTCTGTGTGATGGTCCTTACATTTGCTCTATTCTATGTGCTGGTCTTTACATTCGGCTATATTTTATGTGATGGTCTTTACATTCGGCTATATTCTATGTGATGGTCTTTTCATTCGGCTATATTCTAGGTGATGGTCTTTACATTCGGCTATATTTTATGTGATGGTCTTTATATTCGGCTATATTCTATGTGATGGTCTTTACATTCGGCTATATTCTATGTGATGGTCTTTACATTCGGCTATATTCTATGTGATGGTCTTTACATTCGGCTATATTTTATGTGATGGTCTTTAAATTCGGCTATAATATATGTGATGGTCTTTACATTCGGCTATATTCTATGTGATGGTCTTTACATTCGGCTATATTTTATGTGGTGGTCTTTACATTCGGCTATATACTATGTAATGGTCTTTACATTCGGCTATATTCTATGTGATGGTCTTTACATTCGGCTATATTCTATGTGATGGTCTTTACATTCGGCTATATTCTATGTGATGGTCTTTACTTTCAGCTATATTCTATGTGATGGTCTTTACATTCGGCTATATTTTATGTGATGGTCTTTACATTCGGCTATATTTTATGTGATGGTCTTTACATTCGGCTATATTCTGAGTGATGGTCTTTACATTTGGCTATATATTATTTGATGGTCTTTACATTCGGCTATATTCTATGTGATGGTCTTTACATTCAGCTATCTTCTATGTGATGGTCTTTACATTCGGCTATATTTTATGTGATGGTCTTTACATTCGGCTATGTTCTAAGTGATGGTCTTTACATTTGTTATATTCTATGTGATGGTCTTTACATTAGGCTATATTTTATTTGATGGTCTTTACATTCGGCTATATTCTAAGTGATGGTCTTTACATTTGTTATATTCTATGTGATGGTCTTTACATTCGGCTATATTTTATGTGATGGTCTTTACATTCGGCTAGATTCTAAGAGATGGTCTGTAGCTTCGGCCTATTTTTTTAACGGTTTTTACATTTGGCTATATTCTATGTGATGGTCTTTACATTCGGCTATATTCTATGTGATGGTCTTTACATTTACTATAATCTATGTGATGGTCTTTACATTCGGCTATATTTTATGTGATGGTCTTTACATTCGGCTATTTTCTATGTGATGGTCTTTACATTCGGCTATATTTTATGTGATGGTCTTTACATTTACTATATTCTATGTGATGGTCTTTACATTTACTATATTCTATGTGATGGTCTTTACATTTACTATATTCTATGTGATGGTCTTTACATTCAGCTATATTTTATGTGATGGTCTTTACATTCGGCTGTATTTTATGTGATGGTCTTTACATTCGGCTATATTTCATGTGATGGTCTTAACATTTGACTATATTCTATGTGATGGTCTTTACATTCGGCTATGTTCTATGTGATGGTCTTTAAATTTGCTATATTCTATGTGATGGTCTTTACATTCGGCTATATTTTATGTGATGGTCTTTACATTCGGCTATATTTGATGTGATGGTCTTTACATTCGGCTATATTTTATGTGATGGTCTTTACATTCGGCTATATATTATTTGATGGTCTTTACATTCGGCTATATTCTAAATGATGGTCTTTACATTTGTTATATTCTATGTGATGGTCTTTACATTCAGCTATATATTATTTGATGGTCTTTACATTCGGCTATATTCTAAGGGATGGTCTTTACATTTGTTATATTCTATGTGATGGTCTTTACATTCGGCTATATTTTATGTGATGGTCTTTACATTCGACTAGATTCTAAGAGATGGTCTTTAGCTTCGGCTATATTCTTTTTAACGGTTTTTACATTTGGCTATATTCTATGTGATGGTCTTTACATTCGGCTTTATTTTATGCGATGGTCTTAACATTTACTATATTCTATGTGATGGTCTTTACATTCGGCTATATTTTATGTGATGGTCTTTACATTCGGCTATATTCTATGTGATGGTCTTTACATTCGGCTATATTTTATGTGATGGTCTTTACATTTACTATATTCTATGTGATGTCTTTACATTTACTATATTCTATGTGATAGTCTTTACATTTACTATATTCTATGTGATGGTCTTTACATTCGGCTATATTCTATGTGATGGTCTTTACATTTACTATATTCTATGTGATGGTCTTTACATTTACTATATTTTATGTGATGGTCTTTACATTCGGCTATATTTCATGTGATGGTCTTAACATTTGTCTATATTCTATGTGATGGTATTTACATTTAGCTTTGTTCTATGTGATGGTCTTTAAATTTGCTATATTCTATGTGATGGTCTTTACATTCGGCTATATTTTATGTGATGGTCTTTACATTTGGCTATATTTCATGTGATGGTCTTTACATTCGGCTATATTTTATGTGATGGTCTTCACATTCGGCTATATATTATTTGATGGTCTTTACATTCGGCTATATTCTAAATGATGGTCTTTACATTTGTTATATTCTATGTGATGGTCTTTACATTCAGCTATATATTATTTGATGGTCTTTACATTCGGCTATATTCTAAGGGATGGTCTTTACATTTGTTATATTCTATGTGATGGTCTTTACATACTGGCTATATTTTATGTGATGGTCTTTACATTCGACTAGATTCTATGCGATGGTCTTAACATTTACTATATTCTATGTGATGGTCTTTACATTCGGCTATATTTTATGTGATGGTCTTTACATTCGGCTATATTCTATGTGATGGTCTTTACATTCGGCTATGTTCTAATTGATGGTCTTTACATTTGTTATATTCTATGTGATGGTCTTTACATTAGGCTATATTTTATTTGATGGTCTTTACATTCGGCTATATTCTAAGTGATGGTCTTTACATTTGTTATATTCTATGTGATGGTCTTTACATTCGGCTATATTTTATGTGATGGTCTTTACATTCGGCTAGATTCTAAGAGATGGTCTGTAGCTTCGGCCATATTTTTTTAACGGTTTTTACATTTGGCTATATTCTATGTGATGGTCTTTACATTCGGCTATATTCTATGTGATGGTCTTTACATTTACTATAATCTATGTGATGGTCTTTACATTCGGCTATATTTTATGTGATGGTCTTTACATTCGGCTATTTTCTATGTGATGGTCTTTACATTCGGCTATATTTTATGTGATGGTCTTTACATTTACAATATTCTATGTGATGGTCTTTACATTTACTATATTCTATGTGATGGTCTTTACATTTACTATATTCTATGTGATGGTCTTTACATTCGGCTATATTTTATGTGATGGTCTTTACATTCGGCTGTATTTTATGTGATGGTCTTTACATTCGGCTATATTTCAAGTGATGGTCTTAACATTTGACTATATTCTATGTGATGGTCTTTACATTCGGCTATGTTCTATGTGATGGTCTTTAAATTTGATATATTCTATGTGATGGTCTTTACATTCGGCTATATTTTATGTGATGGTCTTTACATTCGGCTATATTTCATGTGATGGTCTTTACATTCGGCTATATTTTATGTGATGGTCTTTACATTCGGCTATATATTATTTGATGGTCTTTACATTCGGCTATATTCTAAATGATGGTCTTTACATTTGTTATATTCTATGTGATGGTCTTTACATTCAGCTATATATTATTTGATGGTCTTTATATTCGGCTATATTCTAAGGGATGGTCTTTACATTTGTTATATTCTATGTGATGGTCTTTACATTCGGCTATATTTTATGTGATGGTCTTTACATTCGACTAGATTCTAAGAGATGGTCTTTAGCTTCGGCTATATTCTTTTTAACGGTTTTTACATTTGGCTATATTCTATGTGATGGTCTTTACATTCGGCTATATTTTATGCGATGGTCTTAACATTTACTATATTCTATGTGATGGTCTTTACATTCGGCTATATTTTATGTGATGGTCTTTACATTCGGCTATATTCTATGTGATGGTCTTTACATTCGGCTATATTTTATGTGATGGTCTTTACATTTACTATATTCTATGTGATGGTCTTTACATTTACTATATTCTATGTGATAGTCTTTACATTTACTATATTCTATGTGATGGTCTTTACATTCGGCTATATTCTATGTGATGGTCTTTACATTTACTATATTCTATGTGATGGTCTTTACATTTACTATATTTTATGTGATGGTCTTTACATTCGGCTATATTTCATGTGATGGTCTTAACATTTGGCTATATTCTATGTGATGGTATTTACATTTAGCTTTGTTCTATGTGATGGTCTTTAAATTTGCTATATTCTATGTGATGGTCTTTACATTCGGCTATATTTTATGTGATGGTCTTTACATTCGGCTATATTTCATGTGATGGTCTTTACATTCGGCTATATTTTATGTGATGGTCTTCACATTCGGCTATATATTATTTGATGGTCTTTACATTCGGCTATATTCTAAATGATGGTCTTTACATTTGTTATATTCTATGTGATGGTCTTTACATTCAGCTATATATTATTTGATGGTCTTTACATTCGGCTATATTCTAAGGGATGGTCTTTACATTTGTTATATTCTATGTGATGGTCTTTACATACTGGCTATATTTTATGTGATGGTCTTTACATTCGACTAGATTCTATGCGATGGTCTTAACATTTACTATATTCTATGTGATGGTCTTTACATTCGGCTATATTTTATGTGATGGTCTTTACATTCGGCTATATTCTATGTGATGGTCTTTACATTCGGCTATATTTTATGTGATGGTCTTTACATTTACTATATTCTATGTGATGGTCTTTACATTTACTATATTCTATGTGATGGTCTTTACATTTACTATATTCTATGTGATGGTCTTTACATTCGGCTATATTCTATGTGATGGTCTTTACATTTACTATATTCTATGTGATGGTCTTTACATTTACTATATTTTATGTGATGGTCTTAACATTTGGCTATATTCTATGTGATGGTATTTACATTTAGCTTTGTTCTATGTGATGGTCTTTAAATTTGCTATATTCTATGTGATGGTCTTTACATTCGGCTATATTTCATGTGATGGTCTTTACATTCGGCTATATTTTATGTGATGGTCTTCACATTCGGCTATATTCTATGTGATGGTATTTACATTTAGCTTTGTTCTATGTGATGGTCTTTAAATTTGCTATATTCTATGTGATGGTCTTTACATTCGGCTATATTTCATGTGATGGTCTTAACATTTGGCTATATTCTATGTGATGGTATTTACATTTAGCTTTGTTCTATGTGATGGTCTTTAAATTTGCTATATTCTATGTGATGGTCTTTACATTCGGCTATATTTCATGTGATGGTCTTTACATTCGGCTATATTTTATGTGATGGTCTTGACATTCGGCTATATATTATTTGATGGTCTTTACATTCGGCTATATTCTAAATGGTGGTCTTTACATTTGTTATATTCTATGTGATGGTCTTTACATTCAGCTTTATATTATTTGATGGTCTTTACATTCGGCTATATTCTAAGGGATGGTCTTTACATTTGTTATATTCTATGTGATGGTCTTTACATTCGGCTATATTTTATGTGATGGTCTTTACATTCGACTAGATTCTAAGAGATGGTCTTTAGCTTCGGCTATATTCTTTTTAACGGTTTTTACATTTGGATATATTCTATGTGATGGTCTTTACATTCGGCTATATTCTATGCGATGGTCTTAACATTTACTATATTCTATGTGATGGTCTTTACATTCGGCTATATTTTATGTGATGGTCTTTACATTTGGCTATATTCTATGTGATGGTCTTTACATTCGGCTATATTTTATGTGATGGTCTTTACATTTACTATATTCTATGTGATGGTCTTTACATTTACTATATTCTATGTGATGGTCTTTACATTTACTATATTCTATGTGATGGTCTTTACATTTACTATATTTTATGTGATGGTCTTTACATTCGGCTATATTTCATGTGATGGTCTTTACATTTACTATATTCTATGTGATGGTCTTTACATTTACTATATTCTATGTGATGGTATTTACATTTAGCTTTGTTCTATGTGATGGTCTTTAAATTTGCTATATTCTATGTGATGGTCTTTACATTCGGCTATATTTTTTGTGATGGTCTTTACATTCGGCTCTATTCTATGTGATGGTCTTTACATTCGGCTATATTCTAAGTAGTATTTTTTTTACTTGTGATGGTTTATCCATTAGGCTATAGCCGATGAGATTTTTATACAAAAAGACTTTATTCTGTGTGATGTTAGTTAGGCAACATTAGACTAGATCTATGTGATAATACATATAATGTTTCATGGGCAAAAAATGTTTACCGCTAATTTAAACAAGACTAAAGACTCATTTTGTAAAAGTACATTTTATATCATATATTATGGCGATTCATGGAGAAATTGTAAGAACCATTTTTTTATTCACTTTTGGAAATAATTCTACACTTGCTTAAAGACCAAGTGAAGAGCTTTTTATCAAAATTTAGATAACATTAGATTTTGATAAAAAGTAGTGTATTCACTATCTGAATGTTAATAAAAATCATTTAAACAAATTATCAAAGATAACTTTTAAGTAATTAGTTCAATATTTGCACTTAAATGTGTGTGTTTTTTGGAGGACAAATCCAAATCTCGTAGCCATTTGAGATGATTTTATTTCCGGCAACATAGGAAAGTGACGTAAGAGAAAGAATTTAGAGTAGGAAAAATGAATATTGTCACGTGTTTTGAATCTTTTCCCGGTTCTTATTTTTAACAAAATGGTTAAATATAGATTTATAGCGTCGAGTTTTGTTTATTTGTTTTTTTTCTTAAACGTCACTGCCGTAAGAGGCTATTCCAAATCTCGTTCCTTTGAGAAAAACCTCTTCACTTGGTCTTTAATTTGTTTTTATTCTGACGTTTATTAATGTCTTCTTCTTTCTATATAAAAAAAGGCCAAATTAATATGTCAATTACTGTTCAGTTAGTGTATCGGAACGCTTAGCGACTTGATTTTGAGAGTATAGAGACATGTGATATAATGGAAATTTGTATACAGCGGAATTCTTTGGATCACGCTTTTATTTGCAGCGCACCGAGTACACGACTATTGAGCTCTAAAAATAGAGCCAGCTGACCTCTTGTTATAGTCTTTGATACAACGTCATCTGTCTAGACTCTATACTCTCAAAATCAAGTCGTTCAGAATACACTTCTTAAAGGAAACACACCATATCTCTTACATCCTCGTTATTAACATTTTATTTTACTTCCCTTTTTTATTTTTCCATATTTAAAACTTGCAACTTTTTAAACCATGAAAAGGTGGCAATTAAGAGTAACAATGCTATCTAGACAGATCTGGATTAAAACTATGCTTTACTTGTTCTTGGCAGAAAAAGGAGGACAACGAGTTTCAGATATTAAATAAATATAGGAAAGAAAAACAAAACGGGTATTAGGACACTTAGACAAACGTATGCTATTTCAAACAATATGACTTAAACTGATTAGTAACAAAATAATTTCCAAATGCTAAGAGGCCTAAAAAATAAAGCTATATAAAAGATTGATGTATGAACAATATAGATCTTCAAACTCCTTTATATGAAAAATTTAGATTTACAAACTCGATGTATGAAATATAAAAGCTTTACAAATCGTTAGAAATTTATAGATGTACAATCCCTATGTATGAGCTATATATTAACTCGGTATTTGAACTATAAAGATTTAAAAAAAAACAACCTCGATGTGTGCACTATACCCAAACTCGAAGTATGAATTTTATTGATCCACAAACTCAATGTATGCAACTGATGTACAAACTTGAAGTTTTTACTATTTAAAAAATATTCACTTGAATACATGTATGTATACAGCCAGGAAAATTGATTGATCTACAAAGTAGGTCTACAAGCTGCAAGAGTGTAGAAGGGGGGGGGGGGGGTAGTACCTCTGGTGAGGAGGACATGTCGTGTTTCTTCTCGCAACAGTCGGCCTACCTTTGGTACACACCTGGCACCCGATTCTCATCAGCGGCCACACCCAGGGAAACAGCTTCGACTGGCCGGCTAAACCAGATGAGGGTAACCAAAAGGACATTAAAATCCTGGTGAATCAGGCTTGTTGCCTATGCATGTGTTAACTGGAACACGACGGACAGCGCGGAGGAATCACTGGCCGATCAATAAGCTGAAAAGCTTTTGTCAGCGATGTGTGGTGGAACGCAAAGAGCATGACACATAGAACACCATAGACACATGGCATGACACATAGAACACCATAGACACATGGCATGACACATAGAACACCATAGACACATGGCATGACACATAGAACACCATAGACACATGGCATGACACATAGAACACCATAGACACATGGCATGACACATAGAACACCATAGACACATGGCATGACACATAGAACACCATAGACACATGGCATGACACATAGAACACCATAGACACATGGCATGACACATAGAACACCATAGACACATGGCATGACACATAAAACACCATAGACACATGGCATGACACATAGAACACCATAGACACATGGCATGACACATAGAACACCATAGACACATGGCATGACACATAGAACACCATAGACACATGGCATGACACATAGAACACCATAGACACATGGCATGACACATAGAACACCATGGTCATAGAACACCATAGACACATGGCATGACACATAGAACACCATAGACACATGGCATGACACATAGAACACCATGGTCATAGAACACCATAGACACATGGCATGACACATAGAACACCATGGTCATAGAACACCATAGACACATGGCATGACACATAGAACACCATGGTCATAGAACACCATAGACACATGGCATGACACATAGAACACAATGGTCATAGAACACCATAGACACATGGCATGACACATAGAACACCATGGTCATAGAACACCATAGACACATGGCATGACACATAGAACACCATGGTCATAGAACACCATAGACACATGGCATGACACATAGAACACCATGGTCATAGAACACCATAGACACATGGCATGACACATAGAACACCATAGACACATGGCATGACACATAGAACACCATGGTCATAGAACACCATAGACACATGGCATGACACATAGAACACCATGGTCATAGAACACCATAGACACATGGCATGACACATAGAACACCATAGACACATGGCATGACACATAGAACACCATGGTCATAGAACACCATAGACACATGGCATGACACATAGAACACCATGGTCATTCACTGCATCCAGTCTCTACTCCAGTCGTCTTGACAATGAACAACAATGAACAATGTTTATTTTCCACATAGTACATAGGTACAATAAAGGCATAGTCAAAACGTAAGAAAATTATAGCATTTGTGAATAATAAATTGAACAATAATAGTAATACAAATATTAATAATAAAAATGAAGATAATAATAAATTTATTAATTAAAGGTATCCTAAAAGAAAATTCAGGGGGGATAATTTAGTTTATAATACAATTTATTTTGGGGGGGGGGGGAAAACAATAACTCAATTTACTAACATAGACATACAGGTACATCACTTTCATTAGACCTGCACAGCATTAACATAGTGAGAACGAACATTTAAGAAATCATTAAAAAAAAATCTTGCGGCTTTGTATATTACATTATTTCCACGACTATCTCTCATTAACATAGTGACAGACCAACATGTTAATATTCTTAAACGTTTCTAACCTTTTTATCATTTTTTAAAAGCAGATACTAATATTTTTGAAATATGCTTAGTTTTTTAAGTTCTTTTACAGAACTAGAATTAAGCAATTCCGACATTTTTTCTACATTAGGTCTGTTATAGTAATATTTTTTTAGATACATTTTTCGTTGGGCATTGACGTGCACACATTGGAGTAAATAGTGAAATCCATCTCCTGTATCTTTTAAGCAAAGGGGACATAATCTGAAATGATAATATATTCTGGAGTGGCGACCCAGTTCAACGGGGAAATTATTATTACTTGTTCGTATTTTTAGTATATAGATAGCTTCTTTCAGATGTAATTTTTTTAACAAGAAAACCATAAAAACGAAGTTTTTATTATACTCCCTTTATTTGCAAACTAAGTATATCATCATGTAATTAAATAATTGATTGACTACTGGAAATGAAACGTACAGAAAAATATCTGTGTCGCAAATCTCAAAAATATCTCCTTACTCAGTATGAATTGTTCTAAAAATAATCTTAGCGCATAATTTTTTTTTCTAGCTTTGCGCCGAAAAACTATAAAAAGTTGCACGCGAAATTAAAACATTTCTTATACTTTCCTTTTAAGAAATGAATATTGTCATAAGCGGATATTTTCAGTTCAAGGTGCCTGTCTATGATTGATAAAATCCTCCAAGATCATGCACACCCGCTTCATGATAGTTACATAATATCTAGTCGAAGTGGTCGGCTTCTTTCTATAAGGGCAAGAACAGAGAGATTTAAGAACTCTTTTGTTCCACTGTCAGTAAGACTCTTTCAAAAGAATCATCTTTCAGCGAGGAAATACGATGGCTCAATAGCTGACTCCTAAATAATAGGCCTACTTTTTTCTTGTATGATAAATGGTATGATAGTGTGCGTGAATGTCTATTGTGTTTAAGTACAAATGGTTCTTTAAGATTGTTAGGTATGCTGAAAGACGGAATTTATGTAATCAAGTCAATTTTCCATTCATTTGGATCAATAAAGCAATATTATCTTATCTTATCTTATTATTAAGTCTTTTAACTGAAAATTTGATAGGATGTATTGTTAGGCGCCACAAATCTGCTGTCCAAATTTCAGCTCGATTGGACCACGGAAAGTGGTCGAAAAATCGAAGCCAATTTTTGCACGACGATTGCAGACAGACAGACAGAAAATGCAACTTAAAATAAAGGAAGTAACAAGGGTTGAATATTTTCCCAGTCAGATTTATATTTTAGAGCGCTATATAATTTACCTTTATTGCTTATTTGCATACTCTCATAAAGTTCTTGTTTACTTTGATCATTTATACGTAAGTTAATTATTGATTTAGAAAGTTTAGTATCTATTATATCTTGTTCTAGCCAAATATATCCTAATCCTAGTTGTTCTAGCTGTAACTTTATATTGGCGGACCATTTGCATTTTTCAACCAGGTGCTCTTTAAGTAAAATGTTATAAATTATTTTAGAAATTCTGCTTTGTTTACCGGTCGCTATTTTGATCCAGAAGTGTAACATTCTTTTTTTAATAAATGATCTTATATAAAGTTTGCCTGTTTCGCCTAGGACTACATAATTTGGTGTTTTTGTGTTCAATTTTAAAATCATCTTAAAATATCTTAGTCTAATATTTTCTAAAATGTCACAATTTTCCATACCCCATAGTTTGCACCCGTACGTGAGTATTGGTAGTACTGTTTGGTCAAACAAATCAATTTGACTATCTATGGGCAAGCTTAGTGTATGGCATTTTCTGAGAAGGTTGAACATAGCATTAGTACCTTTTATCTTACAATACTTTCTGTGTTCTGAGATGGAACCGTTTGCTGAGAAGATTATTCCCAGGTATTTAAATTTAGAAACTATTTCTATTATATTATTATTTAGTACAAATGTGGGATTTCCTACCCTACCCTTTCTACCGAATATCATTATTTTGGTCTTATCTTCATTTATGTTTAAGTGGTTCTCCTTGCAATAGTTACTGTGAATGTTTAAGTTTTTCTGTAATTTTTTTGCGGTTTTAGCTAGGATTGTTGTGTCGTCAGCATATAATGATGTGAATATTTTTAGTCTCTCTGCGTTGTTATCGTTGCTGATAGTTAAGCTACTTGCGCCTTTTAGTTCTAAATAGGAATCTAAGTCATTAATAAATATAGAAAATAATAGAGGGCTCAGATGTTCTCCCTCTCTTAGTCCTGCTTCGCAGTTAAATAACGGTAACAGTTTTGTATTTATTTTTACTGTCGATTTAATATCTTTATATAACCCCTGTATACATTTAAGGAAAATTCCATCTATGCCTATATCTAACATTTTCGCCCAGAGTAATTTTCTTTTAATAGACGGGAAGCTCTTTTTAGATCAATGAATGCACAGAACAGTTTGTCACCTTTATTTTTTATTAAAAAAGCTCAGCGCATATAGGATAAATGATGCTTCCGCTGTAGAATAACCTTCTCTAAAACCCATTTGATTCTCGTTTAACAAGTTGTGCTCTTCAATGAACATCTCCATTCGTACATTAAGAATGGATGAGAATAGTTTACCTAAGCATGATAATAAGGTAATTGGTCTAAAGTTTTCGGGTTTTGCCTTGCTGCCTTTATTTTTATATATTGGACATATCATCCCTAGTGACCAGCTTTCGGGGAAAATTCCATCTTTTAGGATAACATTAAATAATTTTTCGTATGTGGGTACCATTATAACCTTTGTGCATTTTATATATTCATTAAAAATTTTTTCGTGTCCGCAGCTTTTATTATTACTTGTTTTATTGATGGCTGATAACACTTCATTATATGGTATTTCACCATTAAGTCTTGTCGTATCTAAATTAGGTGTGGTTAATTTGGTTTTTATTGGGTTCATGCAACTGTTGTCTGTCGTTTCGTTTTGGGATTTGAAAAAAATGGAACAATTCGTCAGTACTAATTTCATTATAATCTTCTTTTCTGTTTTTATCCTTTAGGATACGCCAGTATTCTTTTGGATTCTTTCCTTTCAGATTTTTTATTTTATTACTCATTTTGTTTTCGTATTTATTTATAGCGGTGTTCATTTCACGCTTGTAGTTTTTACTGTGTGTTTTTAATCTTTCAAGTGAGCCTTTGGTTTTGAGGGTACCCGGTACTATTCATTCTTCTTGCTTTAAGGTATAATCTTCGTTTTTGTCTACATATAAGTGTAAACCAGGGTTTATTTTTTTTTTAGGTTATTTTTATCATTAGGGTATCGTATTGTGCCAAATGTTTCAGTTGCAAATTGTATTAATATTTTATTTATTTCGTCTACTATGTTATTTATTTCTTGTTTTTTGTTTTCAGGGGAGTTACAAAGGTCACTTCTTTCTAGTAATTCGTCTAGTTTCAGATTTATACTGTTTTTGTTTTGTTTTTCTACCATTTCAAAATAGTTCTTAGATTTAGTTTGCACCCACGGTTTAATGATCTCTACCACTGGTGTATTATTTAGTCGTCTACTCGCATTTCCAGGTTTATTTGCTCCTCCAATCTCAATCTCATATTCACATGATATTAAACAATGGATATCTGAGAATAGGTGATCAAAGATTATTAGATTCCTAATTTTGTGAAAAAGGTCATCGTCTACTAGTACGTAATCGATTACTGTGCTAAATGTAGTCGTAGGTTTATGTGACAGTAACCCATTCTTTCCATTCATTATTAACATGTTTGTGTTTTTACATGTTTCGATTTAGTTTGCAACCCC
Organism: Anisus vortex; assembly: GCA_949126835.1. Lineage (NCBI taxonomy): Eukaryota > Metazoa > Mollusca > Gastropoda > Planorbidae > Anisus > Anisus vortex. The sequence goes on along the minus strand of OX421496.1, from coordinate 27,590,496 downwards.
AGTTATTCGGTATTGTCATATCTACATTTATACATTTGAGTGGAATGTCTTTTCTTTTAAGCGTTTCTTCTGTCTGGACACTTATTTCTACATAGAGTTCGTGGGGACTTGTTATGGAGTCTATTATGTAATCTTCTCTTTCTTTGGTATGAGCGTTAAAATCACCCATTAAGATTATATTGTTAGTGATATTTTTTTTATCGATTATTTCCTTTTCTAGGAAATTGAAAAAAAATCAGGTTGGGCATATGGGGAATTTTCGGGTGGGGTATAAATAATTAGAATTAATTAAGGATTGTTTTCTTGCTCCTATTTGTAGCCAAATCATTTCATTATTGTCACATCTTAATATTTTAGTTTTGTCAACTAGGTCATTTTTTATGGCTACACTCAGCCCCCCCCCCCCTTCGGATCTACTATTGTTATTATGGTGTCTAAATTTGTGGAAAAGGGTAAAGTGTTCTATACTTATAGTATCGATATCTTCCACCTTGTCCTTGTTAAGTTTTGTTTCCGAAAGGCCTATAACATCAAACATATTTATCTTATCAACAAACTCTGGATACATCATTCTCCTCACCAGGCCACATACATTTACATAGGCTAACTTTAAAGAGCGTTTTTGGTTTTGTTCACCTATGCTAATGCCACTGTCCTACAGCACCGTGAGCGTTACGCAGTCTTCCGACGTCGTACCACCCTCCTGATGCATCTATTGTTGCTGGTATTGTTGTTCTTTCTGCTGATGTTGAGGCTGTAGCTGTGGTAGCTGGGGTTGTGGTTGCTGCTGCAGTTGCTGATGGTAATGCTGATGTAGTTGCTGCTGTTGGTATTGAGGTTGTTGTTGGATTTGCTGCTGCTGTTGATGAGAGTGATGCTGCTGCTGCTGGTGTTGAGGTTGTTGCTGGTGTTGGTGGTGCTGCTGCTGAAGTTGTAGCTGCTGGTGATGAGGTTGTTGCTGGTGTTGGGGTAGCTGCTGCTGTAGCAACTGATGCTGAAGCTGCTGATGTTGAGATTGTTGCTGGTGTTGGGGCTGGGGTAGCTGGAGTTGTAGTTGCTGCTGCAATTGCTGATGGTACTGCTGATGTTGTTGCAGCTGTCCTTGCTGCTGTTGCTGAATCTGTTGTTGTTGCTGCTGCTGCTCAGTCTGCTGCTGTTGAGATTTTTGCTGCTGTTGAGCCACAAGGAACAGTGGGGCCTAGACGAGAGAGTAGGGATGACGCTGCTCAACTCTTCCTCACCTTAAATCCAAATCACGCGACACGTCAATTTTGTTTTCATTTTTTGTCATCACCTACAAGCAACTATGACTCTGTCAGAGGATGGTCTTCATCGAAACCGATGGACAAGCATCAGATCTACAAACCCGTTGTATGAACTATGAGATATACATACACTAAACGTATGAGACTGATTGATATTCAAACTATATGTATTAACATAATTTCTTTTTTATAACCGTTTTATACAATTATGCTCTTGAACAAACAGGGAAAGGTGTTCAATAAATCTTTAGTCTAATGTCAATTTAGTGATAGTATTCCTTGAAAAGGAAAGGAATACAGAGAGGGAATAAATATTTACGCAGGCAAGTAATGTGTTCAATCATATTTGGCTAATGGCAGTATATTGATAAATGTCAAATAATATTTTTTGGAAATCTTAGTACGACAAAGGGCAATTGTTTCAAATTTGAGCTTATAGTTATTATTACAAAACAATCAGAAGTAGCATTTTAAGAATATGAAAATATAAATGACAGCGCTTTGAAAAAAAAATGCAGTGATACGTTTATTCAATATTTGTATGTCATAATGTCATTCTTTAATTTGCAAAAAGGCAGGGTTTAAGTCTAACTTAGTTTTAGGTTTAACCTAGTTTTAGACTTGTCCTTGTCGACTTGTTGACTAAAACGATAATTTTCAAAGTACGACGTTGCCTCGGGAGTTACTTCTCTTGATTAGGGCGTGAAACATTCTATTTCACATACTATTCGTGGGTTAAAACACATTCATTCAGTTACTTATGTTATCCGACTATGACCAAAACAAATGCCATTGAATGTTGTAGGCCTATTTTTGATATTTTTGAACAGTTTTATTAAGTATGATGGGAAGGAAAAAAAAGCCTTAGTATTTTATTCCATTGTATGCTAATAATTAGTCAGTATGATACGATCTCTTTGTAAATAACCCACCTTAAATGAAGAAAACCTTTCATCCTGGTTATTCTTCAAAGAATTGTAGATGAAACTTTAATTTTTCCTTGTCAAATATAGCCTATATAAAGTTCGCATGATGGTAAAATAAACTCTAAGTAAGCATGCACTAGCTAGAGAATGTAGAAATACAATGTAGAATAAAAAATGTGAAAACTTACAATAATTGTAGTTATTAATACTCCACAAGAAACTGTTCTGTTTTCACCTCCAAAATTATGAGGCGATATACAATTAGCATGAATTCACTTGACACAATTGTGGCTACTTTTGTTTTGTCTGTACGTTATTTAAAAACAACAACAAAACAACGAAGAAGTTTGATAAACTAACTAGAAAGGGTGAGGTTCAGACCTACACGAATCATGCGCACAGCACATTTCATTTTTAGTTCACAATTACAAAGCACACGTTAGACCGGCTGAATTATTATCATTCATTCGCAGCCAAACCTGTCCGGCCAGTTTCAGCCTTCTCTGTAGTAGGGTCTATAAATATATTCATGCAGTACTTCCACCTAAATAGTGTTAGACAAGATATGGTAAGAATGGATCTATTGATTGTAAATGCAAAATCAAACCATATAAGCGTAATTTTGATTATTTTAACGGTTAAATATAATGTATTATATATTAGGACACAAACTCACTTAGCCTATACATACGCATGCAACGTGTGTATAAGTGTAGCCTACCTATTATATTGGAGAGAGGGGCGGAGTAAGAAAGTGTACCCGCCATACAGTCAATGACCCCTAAACTTTCTTTCTATGAGGCCCATTCATTGTTTTGTTTTTTCATGTTTTGGACTCACAGTTTTGTTTTGTAGGCATGATTTATTGTAAGAAAAATCTTATTCTTATCAAGATTATCTAAATGTCTCACACATATTTTTTTTATTATTTGTATTTACTAAGAATGCGTTTTTTAAAAGTGTAAAATGAATATTAGAGCATACTAAATTTAATAGCATGGATAGAAGCGCTACAAGTAATGACCAATATTATTATTATATATTATGTCTTTTTTTTGTGTGTGTTTTTTTTTAATATATGGTGTAATTTATTATAAATACATGTATTTGTATTTCTAGTTTACAATGAATTTATTTTGGTGTTTTTGTAAAAAAAAACATATAGGCCCTATTTTCCTTCCTGATCTTCTTTCATGAAGTGCTTTCTAAATTTTGTTATAGCCTACTTTAGATGATTGTGTTACGCTTGGTAGGCCTACTTGTAAATATTCATTAGTCAGAAACTTAAGTAATTATTTATTATAATGGATTATAAATGTGATGCCTTTTCAATAATAAAAAGTTGGGCATTTAAAAAAAAAGTGGGGCCTTTTAAAAAATTAAATTAGAACCTTTTCAAGAATAAAAAAATGGGTCATTTTCACCATTACAAAATGGGGAATTTTCAAAAGTAATTAGTGGGGCAGTTTCAAGTAGAAAAGGTGGGGCATTCGCAGGCGCTGGTTTTCAACGCTCGGACAGTCGCTTCGCTATAGCGAACAATTGCATTAATTTTAATTTATACCAGGATCGTATTTAGGTATGTGTGTGCCCTGTTCCCAAATGTATGTGGCCTCGCACCTGCCATTCAACATTGCTGTGTTAGCCTGTGTACAACGTTGCTGATGATGAATGTTAACCAGTAACCCACTCTGACATTTCACTTCATTTAACTTCAGTTGCTCGTTGGAACACTCATAATTGAACAAACATGTAGGCCAACAGTGTGTCAGTTAACAATCAAATGCGATTTCTCATTCACAGTATTGTCACATATTAATAGCGCCCAGCTCTCTCTCAACGCGAGGTTTGTGGGAGGTACTAATCCACTCTTGTGCCGACCTCAAATTCTCGGAATAGCTATGAATAGTTTATTATTTCTCGTACAGGGGAGTTCATGTTAAAACTATCATTTTTATAATGAGTTTTGTAATGATAACCATTATTTTCACCCCTCCTAGTAATTTAAGTAATAGGTGTGTTTCTCGCTCTCCTCCGCGAGTATTTAAGGCTAGGCACAGTTTTTGTGCAAAGTTTGTTTTGTACAGAGTTTTTGTCTTTTGAGTCTGTTATGGTCGCTTGTGTTGGCACTATTCTATTATTGCTGTAAATACTACATTTATTGTATATATTTGCACATATTACCTGAATTAAATTATCAACAACATTTACACTGAAGCTTCCTCGTCAAGTTACTATTTTACTTTATTGTTCACAATAGTATAATATATATATATATATATATATATATACAACTGCAACGTCAAGGAAAGGAACTGTTAGAACGCAAATCCTGAGTTTGTGCCCATGACAATAAGGAGAGTTCGTGTAATACTGAAATATAAATAATAATGACCAAAGTCTACCCTAGGACTAACGAGAATTATCAACAACATTTTCACGGCTCTGACCACAAGGGGATTGTGATCGTAACAGTATTTGTTGCAGTATTTGCTTGTTTAGTTTAGTCTCTACCTGACTGTTTCTGACAGTTACATGCCCGCTACAGTCTTATCATGGTACATTCTGGTATAGGCCTACATTAATTATTACAGTTTGTTCTCTACCTATGCAAGGAACCAGAGATGCCAAAACATTAAAGTTATTTTTAATAGAAGTTTTTGAATGCTTTAGAAAAATCTTGTAGGTCTAATAAGGAATCTATATGATTATTATCTAATGAAATTCGGACAAGTAATTAATTGCTTTTTAAGGCCTACATAAACTTTTGAATGAAGCCACGTGGGCTGGGAAATAGTTTCTATTTACCATTTTACTTTGTGTTGACATTTTGATAAATGAGACATTTCGTTATCTCTATTTATAAGATTTCATTCTTTAATATAATGTATAGGACTAAAATTGTCTAATGCTATTGTAGTTGTTTTATTTCATTTTGTTTCAATGCTACAAACCTCGGTGACGTTATCGATTCTCGATTGTCTTTCGATGCCCACGTTAGAAATCTATGCAGAGGCCTTTATTTACAGCTGTGTCGACTTGGTCAGATACGAGTCATACGACCTTAATTGTCATTTGATTCAGCAAAGAAACTTACCCCTGCCTTTATACTCTCACGCCTCGACTACTGCAATGTTCTGCTTTTCGGGATACCTGACGATAAAGTCGCCAGATTACAGCGTATACAAAACAGTGCCGCCCACTTGGTCATGCGTAAGAAGAGGCGTGATTCTGTGACAGTTCTCCTGCGTCGGCTCCATTGACTCCCTGTGAAAGCCAGAATTAAATATAAAGTGGCGCTACTTTGCCATCAGTGACTTTTTAATAACGAGATGCCGTCCTATCTCAAGGAACTGATTACACCATATGTCCCGCAAAGAACACTTCGTTCTGCCAACTCATCGCTTTTGGAAGAGCCCGTTTCTCTCTGACGACCGTTGGCCTTAAGCCTTCTCAGTATCCGGTCCGATGGTGTGGAATCTACTTCCCGTTCAACTCAGGCGAACAAGCTATATTGATACTTTCAAAAAGAACTTAAAAACTCATTATTTCAAGATTTACCTTAGTTAACATTTAACATGCTTTAAACCCCTACAGTCTTGCTTATAGGTTGGGTCAGTTATTGCTAGAATCTACATTTATTTGATTTTTTAAATAATTTGTGTTATATCATCAGTTAACTTTGTCTCCTAGCCCAGAGTAATAATGTCCGTGTTCTTAGTGGTATGTTAAATGCGCTCTGAGCTTACATTATGTTTGTTGGCAGCGCTATACAAATATTATTATTCTTATTACAAGGGTATTGTTTTAAAATGAGATTTGAGGTAGAACTTAAACAGTTTATTGGTATACTTTTTTTTTGAGATTGCTAAATATAATTTGATAGCATTCATAATACTTTGTTATTCCTTTTAAACATAGTTATTTTCTTAAACCAATTAATTGAAAAATTAACGAAAGAGTTAAGTTACACAATTTAAAAGAAAACAATTAGCCTAAACCGTATAACATGTTGTACGTTTAATGACATCTTTTTAAAATGAAAAAAAGTTTTCTTAAATAATCAATATATATGTTGCATAAATAAAAAATTGATATATTTTCATGTTTGTTACAAGAAAGGTCTACAGATTATTTTCATTTAAAGTTATTACTATTTAAAATAGTAAAACTAATACACAAAAAAAAACAACACACACACACAAAACTAACAGCAATCTACAACATAAAACCATTGTTAAAATTAACTAATACAACAAAACCAACAAACATCAATCTACAACATACAATCATTGTTAAAAATATATCAACAAAATAAAATATTGAGGATACAAGTTAATATTTACAAATTTAATATATTTGTTGCAGATTTATTTCATTTCACAATTAATTATTTATTGCCTAAGTCATTTAGGGAAGTTTTGAGTTAAGAGTTGAAATGTAGGCCTATAGTTTACACTGCCTTCTATTGTATGGCAAATCGCCTATACCTTGAACCAATCAGAAAACAGTTGTTTTTTTTTTTACAAAATGTACCAAGTGGCATAACAGAAGTAGCCTAAAACAGATGCTATCAGTTTTTTTACTCCCTTTCTCTTAGCTGTTATTGTCTGTCTGTCTGCTTGTAAAACTTTGCATCGATTTTTCGACCACTGCCCGTCGTCCAATCGAGCTGAAACTTGGGCAGCAGACTTGTGCGACTAACAATACATTCTATAAAATTTTTCAGTTAAAAAAACTTAATCATCAATATATATAATTACCGTGAGTTTGTTCATATGTTTGTTTATATCAGCTTATATATTTATTCATATACTAGTGGTTATGCCCGTCAATATGACGGAGAAACGAATGACTACAATGTGTTTTGTTAAGAGAGAAAGAAAGAGACTATAACAATAATATTATAAAGACATTGAACGTTTCTTTTCGGTATTTAGTTTTTGTTCTTTTTCATTGTTTCTGGATCGCCTTGAGATTCATTATGTTTAACGCGAAGTTCTTATCTGATTTTCCCAATTCTGTTGTTGTTTTTTTTTAATGTGGCGAGACCTTTTTTCAAAAGTTACGCACCGCAATTTGGCTTGGAGGGTTTAAATGGTGTAGGCTACTTAAAAAAAATACTAGCGTATGGCGTAATGTCTATAAAATAATTTCTTTTTTTTCATTATAGATGTTTGCATTATCTTTTAAGTAAAAGTAACCACATGTTTCAATTATTTAATGTATGCACGTCGCCATAGAGAGCATCCTTAAATAGGCGACTTTGCACAATCTATAAATTAAATTATACTAATTATAAAGGACAAGTGACAAGTTATAAATTATTACTTTTAAATAGCAGAAGCCTGACAGCAACAATATTTATGCAGGGCGACCGGACACAATATAAAAAAAAACTAAATACCGAAAGAAACATTCTCAATACTGTTTTATTGTGATACAATAAGCAAGAACAAAAATTAAATACCGAAAAAAATCGTTATCACTATAGTTTTTATTGCATTGAAATATTATTTTCTAATTATTTTTTTATTATTTACCTTTTTTATTGTTTTGTATTTGAGTGTTTTTTTTTCTCTTTTAGATAGTATATTATTGTTCATTTAATATTATTAATAACAAGTCAAGTCAGGACAACTGCTCGCTACATTTTAATATAGAATTCAAAAGTATCTTAAAAAACCCGGACGAGCCTTTCGGCTCTTGTGTCCAGGGCGTAACGCTTAGGATTGAGCAATCTCTGTCCGGGCTCCAGCCACCCCACGACACGCTGAAGGCGTGGCGTGTAACAGGGAAGGTTTCCGCAGCCCAGCGATCGTTCACTGCGGTTCCCCTAAGGATTATTATCGTGGTGGCTCGCCAGTAAACCTGCACTGTCACCCAGTAGCACAAATCCTATACTATAGGTAGTCTACATGCATCCAGTCACCGGGTGGTTCTTGAGACGGGATTGCAGTGTCCATTGCTTCCTCCCCACCGAGACCAGTAGCCTCTCGGCGGTTTACACACTACGCCAGTCTTTGAGGCCAGAAGCTTGACAGCAACAAATCTTATGCATATGCCAGGGTCAGGGCGACCAGAAACAATTAAAAAGAACAAAAACTAAATACCGAAAAGAAACGTTCTCACTCCAGTATTTATTGTAATATTGCCTTTTGTCTTTCTCTCTTAACAAAACACAATGTAGTCATTCTTTTCTCCGTCTTTTTGACGGGCATAACCACTAGGTTAATCTCATTGACGTCATCAATTATCTCATTGACGTCATCAATTATTGTGTACCGCCATGACGGATGGCAAAAACTTACTTTCGATTTCATTAATTACTACTGTTAAAGAAAGCTTAGATTTAGATAGTCATACTATTACTTATTGTATTAAATCATGGTTTAGACTTGTTGTATTAAAGGCTGTGTCAACAGATTTAAAAGAGGAAATGATATTTCCTTTTTTCACATCCTAGCAATAATAATGGACAAAGGTAGTAGTGTTTTGGAATGAAATATAAAAGTGTAAGACGCCGACGACTTTGGCTAAGAAATATACAGGGTTCTTACTCTTTTCAGTAAATAAAATTCCAGACTTTTTTCAGACCTTTTTCAGATTTTCACCAAAAATTTCAGACTTTAAAAAAAAAGAACAAGGTCTTTAATACACAAGTTGTATATAGACACTAAAAATAATTGCTAACTATAAAATCAAAAAGCAGAATAACGATACTGTATAAAAGCACCATTAAGCTTATCTCTTTCTTTCTATGGCGGTTTTGAATTACAGAAATTCTAAAACAAGTGCCATGAATACTGTTACTGAACATGAAGTAATAAACTCTGTAAAAATAATAAAAGCATGTGAAATTATGTCCTACCAATTAAAACTAAAGAAAAAAAATATAATAGTAATTATTTAACACAATTATTTAAGCCAGCTATACTAAAGTTTCTATATTTATAGCTTCCATTTATAGGCTATCTTATAAAATAAACTTCAATAGATTAACGGTCAAGAAAGCACTATAGCGTACGTTAATAAGCCTACTGTAAGGTCACCGTATGATCTAGATGTAGGCTCAATCGGGGAGACGAAAATCAAAGAAGGTGCAACCAGTAGAGTAGGCTAATTCTGAACTGCCACACTGGTGCATATAATTTCTCCCTACCTAGTAGGCCTAAAGTAAAGTGGTAGAGGAGGTCTGAACAAGATTAGGTGGGCCTGTAACTAACAGTAGGTGATCTTCAGACATTTTAACCCCCCCCCCCCCCCTCCGCATTTTCTTTAAAATGGATAGCGGTGTAGCTTACTTACAGGCAAAGACTAAAGCCTAATTGTCACTAAATGACTAGAACTTCTAGTAAAAGTGTAATCCTCTCGGGAATTTTTTCCTTATTTAGGCCTAATTAATATGAACTTAAAATTATTTAAATGCTTCTGGTAAATTCGTAACGATTTTATATTTAGCCAATTTATGTCTAAAACATTAATCAGATATTTTCTGCATTGTGCACATTTCATCTTCATCAATTTATCGGGATAATAAAATGACTTGGTTTTGTCATAAGTCTGATTAGACCCACGCCCGCCGACGTCGGCTACATCGCGGCTTAAATTTGAACCAAAATTATTCGCGAAAAACATGCATGTTCCACTAAAAAAAAATAATTCCATTACAATATTATGTTCAGTTCATTGTCTACCGCATTTTCTAATTAGGCCTAGGCTACTGTTTTAAAATTGTACGCATAATTGATAAAACGACTTAAGGCGGACATCGCAAACGGCTCGTCTCGTAGTGCTAGGCATGAACCAGGCTAAATGCTGGAATTATTACTAGGCCTTCCTACATTAAATAAACTAGTTTCTTAAATGTCACCATTTTCTTTTTTAATTAATAAAAAAATGGCCTATTTCTGTGCATTTTGATCAAGGGCATAAATATATTCCAAAATAAATTAAATCAGCAAAATGTGTCGGGACTCCACGTAGCCTAGACTATTGGCGCCATAGAACAGGCTAAGAAGGCATTTTACATAATGGTCGCAAAAAAAAGAGAATACGATCATGGAAGAATTGAAAATGTATAGTTTAGGCCTAAAGCCTATCTTAAATATAGGCCTTAGCTTGTAGTAGGCCTAATTTAAGATAACGAACGCACATTTTTTTTTACTTAGACCGTGTTTAGCAGACCGGGTCCGGTGATTAACTGAAATATTTTTACACATCCGATCGGTTGATCGTCAAATTTTATGACATTTTAGGAGGAATACATATACAGTAGCCTATACCCTCACCTATTCGCGGCCGCATATTCGCGGGTTTGGCTCTTAAATTAACGGAATCGCATCGTATGGCCCGTAGGCCTATACCGGGCTAGCACCCTAACGTCATAAAAACGAATGCCTGGTAATACGGGTTTTAAATTTGTTCAATTTTTGTCAATTCTAAATTCTAATACATATAGGCCGACATAATATGTTGTCCGCATAGAAAATGACTTTACGGTACAGTCACACAGTATGGGTAGCTATGCGGTGTTAGGCTACGTGTAGGACTAGGCCTACTGTCCTCCTGTAATAGCGTTTCTTTTTTATTAAAATAAAGTAGGCCTATTGTTGCAGTACAAAATTAAAATGTGTTTACATTATCGTTTTTACATTAGTGAAATAGGCTACTATATATACATTATTTAGGCCTACTGTATTAATGAGTAAGAGTGTGTTTAGAAAGTGTTTGGGAAGCATTTAGTACCGTATATAATCTCATATATAGGCGTTTTAAAACCGCATACACTATTCGCGGTTTTTCGCATTTCGCGGGGCCTACCGAGTCAGTTAGTCTCAGTGTCGTGAGGGTAGTTTATGATAATGCAGTCGATTGTAGTCCAGTAGCCTACTAGTACTAGTACTGTCTAGGCCTAGGGTAATTATATTTTGATCCGCTCTGACACTTATATGCTTAATGACTAGACAACTTGTATTATTCTATGAGGCAATGGCTATAGTATAGGCCTACTATATTACTAGATTCTATATAAAAATGTAAACAAAATTTAGTTGTTTTAGCTTTAAGTTTAAGATTTGCTACCAAGCTTTATAATTCAAACAATCCCGTTTAACACAATAATTAAATTATAAAATCATGACACATTTTTATTTTTTATGATTTTTTTTAATGCCCTTCCAGTTTAAAGATTGATAGTTTAAATACTTTAAAGAGTAAAAAAGAGGCAGGCACACAAAAATAAAAGTTATCTATTTTTTAACAATTATATAAATTTATATATAGGCCTAACAATTATATTTAACAATTATATTTATATTTAACAATTATATATTTATATTTCTTTTGTCCTTGTTCTTGTTGTGTTATATCAGGGGTCGGGAACCTTTTTGTCTGAGAGAGCCATATTATGTGTTATTTATATTATAATCCTCATCAATACTATATTAATTAATTAATGTGGGTCTTGTTTGTTTTTTCCTCTAGGAAAACCTGCTACTTTGGTTCAAGAACATAATCCTGATTGGGACCCAACTATTGATATGGGGTATGAATTTAAAGGTAGTGATACAGACCGCTTCAAGCCTTGATTCTTGTGTTTGTGCTTTTGCGATTTAACTTGCCTTTTGGCATTACTGGGGATCTATTTAATAAGCCTATGTTGTTTGATATATCTTACATTGATACTGCCCACCCTTCGGTTAATGAATACCAGATGTTGCTTAGGTATGGAATATCAGGAGAAGCAGACTGTCTGATGTATAGAATTCACTATTTTATGAGATTTGCAAAACAAAGACAAGGGACAACCTATCAATAACTTGTGCTCTACATTCAAACGTACAGCCAACGATGACAACCAATTGAAAAACGCTTTGTTAAATTTTAAAAGTTAATTAAATCAGAAAAATCAAAACCACAACTTTTGTTTGTTATTTTATTAACAATGTCCTTAATGTCTTGTTCTTGTTCATCATGTATTGCTTTTGGGTTGAAGATCACTGGTGTATCATCATAGGTTGTGTGTTCTAGTCCTATTTTTCGCACATCCTATCTGTCGTAAGACAGTTTAGGCTACTAAGGTCTGGTGGGCAATTTGAGAAAATAATAACATGTGGTATTTGGAAGTTATTGGGAACACACGCATAGCAGATTCATATTTGGTAGATAGGTAGACACCATTTTTGATGGATTCAATCACTTCATAGTTAATGTGTTCTTGTTGGGATCTTGATATTGATAGGTCCCAAAGGACTATACGCTGTCCATTGGTAAGCATATTTCACATCTGCAAGACGTGCCATGCAGTCACAATGTGCAGTGACAATTTAATAGTTCCATCCTCCTGAGATATTACCCAAGGCTTCAAGGGTTTTTCACGGTAAGTGACTGGGAATGGAAACAAATACACTCCTTTTATTACATGATCCTAAAATATATAAGATAAGCCTACAATTCAATGTCACAATACTCAAAACGTACCTTTATATGAATAAATAAATATTGTTAAATTTAAATCATATTTAATTTTATATATCTTAGCCTTGAGCCCTAGAGATGATATATATATGTGTGTGTTCTTAGTTGTATGTTAAATGCGATCTTAGCTTAAATTATGTTTGTTGGCAGCGCTATACAAATAATATTATATTAGGTATGTGAAAATCCGACTTTTTATATCTTTTTTTTTGGTCATAAAAACTGTTCCGTGGATTGGCAAACATTGCGGACGGTAGGTATGATTCAATCGTATTTCTTTAATTAATTATTTATATATATATATAACGCAATATTTTTTCAATAAACTTGACTAAATTTTGCTTCAATTTTTGCGTTTAGTGTTGTCTTTTGTTGTTTTTTTATTATGTTTTTGTAGGCCTAAAAAATATGATCTTATTCAAACACAAAATTAAAAAAACAACATCATGTGACTTAATTGAAACCAGAACTGAACCATTTCTACACATCTTTTCTCTTAATATACGAAATTTCATCAACAAAAACACTCGCGCAGATCTTCAATTTACTCCCGCAAAAATGTATATAGATTTCAACATCCAGGCAAAAATTTCACCATTTTGGGGTGTGGGGCACGTGACTATTTTTCTAGGTCAGGATTGGTTGAGTCTTAACAAATACATTTTAATGTAGCAAATTTTTCGCTATAAGACTACTATATATCATTTTAAAACTTATTAGTATTAGTAGGCCCATGCATTTAACTTAATTTAATTGGATGAAAAAAAGTTATTTTGTATGCGACATCCCTTCTTTCATTAAAAATATATAGGCCTAATATTAATAATAAAATGCCTCTTCACCTAAATTTTGAAGTGCTCAAGTCCAAGCCAACGTAAATTTATTCATTCAGAATGTACCACTTTTTTTTTAGAGGTGCTCTCTATCAAATCGTATCTACCAATTAACCCCCCCCCCCCCCGTTGACCACCAATGGACCGTTCCCCACCGTGTTGTAATAATATTATGCTAAGGTTGCAATGTGTGTTGGTTAGTCACCTATACTAGCTGTAGGCTTTGTGAAACAGGGTAGGCCAGACCAACTGTCTGGCTGTGACGGTGAATAAGACCAAACAACAAGACCAGACGGTCCAAGCATGGCGGGGGGGGGGGGGGTTAGAGCAACTTCTACCTGGAGTTGTAATATTTTAAGGGGGTATGGTGGATGTAAAAAGGATTGGGGGGGGGGGGGGGGGTCTACAGCAATGGACTAGGCCTATCATACCTGCAAGCAGAATAAAAGGGGGAAGGAGGGGGGTATTTATTTCTTCATGGACATAATAGTTTAAGGTGAACTGAGGGGGTGGGGAGAGGCTACAACACTATCAGTGGAAGACTGAACAGGGGAAGGTGTGATGGGGATGGGGCTAACTTTTTTTAAGCCACCTGTTAATATTACAAGGACTGGTGGTTGACCAAAAGGTGGGGGAGGGGAGTTGAGGGCAATGGAATATCAGTAGGCCTACAAAAAAGTAGGAGAGATATGAAAAAAGGGTTAGTGAATAGGGGAACCAACTCATTTTATTTGCTTACAGATTCTAAGTGCCCAATTGTTTGTTTTAATTTGGTAAAGAAAAATGTATAATGTTTTGACTGTTTGATTTAATATTTAAAATTGTAAAATCCGATTTCATTTAAAATTCATATTCTGGTTGGAAAATAATTCATAAACACTTTTGTAAATTTAACAAGAGAAATGGGTTTAGGGTTGAAAAAATAAAAGGGGGGGGGGGGTAGTTAAAAACTGTAATTAAATTTTGACTGTTTTAAAAAAATGTGTAAAACTAGGTCTACTTACCTTGTAATATCCTTTTTTAAAACTGTTTTATCTATACATGTATGGCCCTAAATTAATGGCCTTTAATTTGATACTCATTTTGTGCAATTTGGTACAAAATTGAAAAAGTTGTGTATCCCTAAGTGAATAATGTGCATATCATGAAATATCCCAATTTCATTAAAATTTCATGTAAAAAAAATAAATAAGAATCCCTTTTTTGTTGATTATTGTATATAGATATGGCCCTTGGTATGGCCTTTAATTTGATACCCATATTGTGTATTTTGGTGAAAAATTGACAAAGTTATGACTGTTTGAGTGAACAATGTACGTATAATGAAATATCCAATTTCATCCAAATTTCACCTTATAAAAAAATAATAATAAGCATTTATTAACCAATTTAACTATATATATATGGCCCTTTGTATATCCTTTAATTTGATACTCATTATGTGCAATTTGGTACGAAATTGACAAAGTTATGTCTGTTTGAGTGAACAATGTACGTATAATGAAATATCCAATTTCATCAAAATTTCACCTTATAAAAAAATAATAATAAGCATTTATAAACCAATTTAACTATATATATATGGCCCTTTGTATATCCTTTAATTTGATACTCATTATGTGCAATTTGGTACGAAATTGACAAAGTTATGTCTGTTTGAGTACAAAATTACCAGTAAGTGAGCTTCACTTTTCCTTCTTTGGCTTTGTTACTGAAATTTCATCACTTAAAAATTCATAACTTTTTTATTTCTGATCCGATTTTAATAAATGATATACCATTGGAATCCTCTCCCCAAGCCCTTTCCAGTGATATATGACAAGTTATTATACAGTCATTTTAAAATTTTCTTGTCACATACCTAATTATATTAGTAAAATGGGCCTATATAACAAACTGATATAGTAGGCCTATAGTTTTCTAGGCCTAAAATAATATTAAAGTCTATTTAATATTTACATTACATTTACATGCCTAAATCTTTATTCTTATAAAAACTTAAAAAAATGTTAAATAAAAGTCTAGGCCTATAAAATACTATAAATTCTTTATAAAACATAAAGATATATATAAGGTCTATCCTCTATCATGCTTTTATAAATGCATGTCAAGTACATCATGTAGAATTGTAGACCTAATCAGAATTATAATGCACATAAATTATGTCATAAATAATATAATAATAATAATACTATAATTATAGGCCTATGCCTATGTGACATGTGCATTTCAATAGGTCTTAACTTTTTAAAAGTCTTATAAAATTACTACACACACACAAATCCTCATTTAGAATGAAAATAGCTTATAATATTTAATAATATATTAAATATTATTATATTTAAATAAACTTACCTCAGAGATAATGAGATAATGATAATGTTTTCACTGCTTTTGGGTTTGTGGCTCATTATACCTTTCACCCAGCCTGAGGTTAGTTGATAATGAGCTCCAACTCCAAGCTGCTTCGATGCTTTAAATTGCTGATGAGTGTAAAAGCTTACTTTATATATAAGATATTCATATGTCTTCTTGTTCAATTGTTGGTAAATGGACAACGTCAGTGGACCACACGTTGTTCTCATATTCATATGGAATTATGGATCTACTCCATTTATCATTTATCAAACTAATCAAAGTCAATTTATCTTCGTTTACTAACTGCATTTAAAGACTCTTTATAAGAAACTTTATTGCAAGTATTACTTGTCCTACATGCCAATTTAAACAAGGTTTTAATCGGACAATAAGTCACTGGTAATGATTTTTAGGTAGTACTGATTTTAAGCTTAAATGTTGTTAACGTCATGAACGCCTCGAAATTATCGACAATAGGATTTGCCATCCGCCTGAAATTTGTTTACATCACGTAATACACAAGTGAGATTAACCTGCTCTAACTTCGACCAGTTTCTAGCTTCGACCGATTTCTCTATAGGGCGCAGAAAAAAAATTCTAAAAAAAATAACGATTATGATTGCTTAAAAAATTATTATTTTTATCGTCTCGCGATTGAAAGGCAGGAAAAGTAGTCTAAAAATATAATGACTATTTTTAGCCGTTTTAGCGGACGACACCGTCTAACAGAGGCATCCTTTGTCTTTTTTGGACCTATGCGGAGTAGGCCTATGCGTTGATTTTCTAGTTTTTCTGATTATACAGTGTATCGCTTCACAATGCTTAAAACATGAGTTTTTTTTATGTTATTTATTTGTTTAAAAAATATATATAGCAAAGAAATAGGTTAAACTACATATTGTTTTTTTAGTTAGCCTTTGAAAAATATTTTTTTATAAAAAAAAAAAAGAAAAACAAAGCGGTCGAAGTTAAAAGTTAAAACCATAAAATGTATACCTCGCTCTAACTTCGACCAGCGCAAAAACTCTATTTTCGACCTATCTATATAGACCTATATATCACAATTATGGCTTACTACTACGTAGTAGGCCTACTGTGCATGTAATTAATACAAACTGGTTAGTGAAATCTCCTTTAAAATTATAAGTATTTAGTTTAGATAAATAGTTGTAGATTTTAAAACGTTATTGTTTAAAAAAACGTTTCTCTGAGGCTATTTTAATGAGCGGTCGAAGTTAGCAATCAGCTGGTCGAAGTTAAAGCAACCGCGGTCGAAGTTAGATAGCCTACATATAATAAAGCTTGGGGGGTAGGGAAACTAGGGGACTTTTTTTTTGTATTCCTTAAAGCTATTGGCTAAAAAGGTTAGTACCCATCCAATCAGCAGAAAGAACACGAAACAACGGTGAAAAAATAAAATTGCTATCATGATTGGTTGCCGATTTAAAGCGAAAAGAAAAACGAGATTGTTGCCCTTCGTAATTTAATCGGTCGAAGTTAGAGCAGTCTACTCTACTATAATTTTGATTTTTTCTTAAAATTTAACGGTTTGTTTTGGTTTCACGTTGAGAATGCCGGTCCAACTTTGTAGGGTTTTTCGTCACAAAGCTAGAAAAAAAGGATGCGCTGAGATTATTTTTATGACGTCATCAAACTTTGCTCTCTAGCTTTTTGAATGAAGGGAAAAAATTAATTCCTGTTTACATTCGTGTCGTATTATAAAATTTGCGGGCAATGTTTTTGTTAAAGCCATACAAATGTTCAAGGAAATAATTAAGTAACCGGCATCGTTATAATTAGATATGCAGGCCTACTTATACCGACATTACCGATGTTTAATTTAATGTTAGGCCATGGTTAGGCTAGGGGACGTCCATTAATTACGTCAACAATTTTTAGGCGATTTTTACCCCCCCCCCCCTCCCCCTTGTCAACAACAGTACTGTCAAACTTTCAGAGACCCCCCCCTATATAATTACGTCAACAATTGGTTACCCCCCCCCCCCCTAAAACTAGTAACACAATTTTAGACGCTTGTCTTTTTGTTTAAAATAGATTTAAATCGGAAAGGTCTATACTATAGGCTCATTAATTGTAATACATTTTAAAACTTATTAAAAAGATTTCTAATTGACTATAATTCTCATATGTTTACTATTGTTATTTTCATATACATATTTAATCATGTCTAATTCTACGTTTCACTAAAATAGCTTTTGATACAATGTTAATTGTCAAATAGTTTAGGGGAAAATTGTGCACCAGTTGTAAATTAGCCTTCTATTTTAACTAGGGATGTTAACCGAAAACCGGAATACCGGATTCCGGTTTTGAGACCGAACACCGGTTTTGATTTTCAAAACCGGATTTAGGTTTCTTGGTTGGGAGGTAGGCCTAATCATTATTTCAAGTTGCACAGCCTTTTTTTCTTTGGTTTTGATGGAAATATTTTTAATAAATAGGCCTAATTCACACAAAACAATTCTTGAAATGCCTTACTAACACTATTTAGTTTTAGATATTGTGTTTCTTATTTTCCAAATAGCAACTATGGCTTGCGATAAAAAACAACATCAAACCAAATGTTAAGGTACAGATACAATCCTTTGAGTCAGAAAATTTTAAACGTCTTTATCGATGGCTCCTTGTAAACTATGTTCCCAACAGATAAGCCGGAGTGGTGGCAGTACCACTGGATTGCGTACTCATCTGCGTACTAAGCATCCTGGATTAACATCGTCATCCTCTTCAAATGCTTTTTAATATCATGGTCAACGATAATCGCAAATTTCATTATCACTCTTGAAAGGTATTATCGGTTTTAATCAATTAGCCCAGATTTTTTTTTAGTTCTAAAGAATTTTATGGTAAAGTGTACCATATTTTATTCAAAGAAATCAACCTCTTGTATGCCCTGCAAACACTAATTAAATTTGAACTATTTTTCAAATATACCTACAACATCTTCGCACATTTGGCTTTTCCAGCCTTGGACTTGTGACATTGCGCTGGAAGGAGGGGGGGGGGGGAGAGAGGAGAGAGAAACCGAAATCCGGTTTTAAACCAGTTTTATAGAACCAAAAACAGGTTTTGAAGAAAAACCGGTTTTAACATAGCTAATTTCAACTATATGTTCACTATGCCTTCTTACATTATTATCCACACATACACATTATATACACACGGTCTTCCCTGTCCCCCTACCTTGCACTATTTGCCACCCACTCCTTGCAATCATGGCGACGCCACTGATACTAATACATTTTTATCTCATCAAATTTTTCCAGAATATTAGAAATGAATTTGTAAAAATTACTAAATATGTAGCCTAATCGACCTAATTTTAATGTTTCACCTATTATAACGTAGTGAGCAAAAATATATTCGTTTAATGTATAAGAATTAGGGCTGTTAAAAGGAAATAAGGTAGGCTATATATCGTATTATGATAAGGTATATCGTACTTCATGGGGTGGGCCAAGAATTATTTTTCTGAAGGAAATATTTTTTAAATAACCATGTTGGATTCACAAAATTCACTTCATTCAATACTTTGCAAACATTAGTTATAGTCTCGGCGAGGGCCTATTATTGTTTTTAATTCTATTGTCAATCCCAGCCATCACTTATATGGCTTATAAAATATACCGAACGCCAGACTCTGGCGCCTAGCCTAATTTAAATGTAAGCTTACTGAGCGGCAAAAAAACTGGTTTTCTGAACGTTCTCTGCAGACAGTTAGTTGGTGTGTTTGTGTTCCTTTTGTTATTCCAGCCACAATGTCTCGCTAGACTAAGGTTGCTAGACGTACGGCAAAAGGAGGACATGTCCTCCTATTTAGACTATCTTGTCCTCCGTCCGGCAGGCAAATTTAAGCAGAATACCTTTAAAATGTCCAGCTTTTGTAATATTTTATTTTTTGGCATAAGAACAAATAAATGTTAAAATTAGTATTAACATGTTAAGAATATAATTAATAAACAGGTGATCATTTGTACAAGAAAAGAATTATCCGTTTTTTTTAGAAGACTAGTGCGTGAGCTTTAAAATTGCCCAACCAAATGCAAGCTGCCATGCCTTTCAGCCTACATTGAATTTATGTTATTTTTAACAAAACTGTTTCTTGCTCAGTTTACCAATACACATTTAAACTTAGTGGCAGCTCTTGTTATACAATTATACTGATTGCGGGCTAAATGCGAAACTATGCAATTGAAACACAATGTCCTCCTTTTTGTCTCTCGATGTCCTCCTTTGACACCCTTGTGTTGACACTCTACGCTAGACAGCGAAGGTGAGGTTTTCTATAATTGGTCGGTCACTTTGCCTTGCTAACAATTGCATTAGTTTCCACCCATACATAGATCTACAAACTAGCAAGATGGACACAAAAAGGACATATCAAATGTAGTTTCCATAATTGATATATTTGTATTAACGTAAAACTATGTTGTTAATGTTATCTATGTAAGTTTAAAAGGACAAATGTAGAATTTAGTACTAAATTTGTATCATTATTTACCTCATAAAAAGTAACATTGTTGACGTCAACTTTTCTTGACCTCCCCCCCTCCCCCATGTCAAACTTTTTCAGACCCCCCCCCCCTATTTTGTTGACGTAATTAATGGACGTCCCCCTAGGCTATATACTATATGTTTTAATTCACTTCCAGTAGTCAATCAATTATTTAGTAGCCTAACAAGATGGTAGGCCTAAACTTAGTTTACAAAGAAAGGGAGTAAGGCCTATAACTATAATACAAACTTGTTTTTTATGGGTTATTTTTTTTCCAGTTGTCTTAAAACAAGAAATAATGACTTAGGCGATTGTGAAATGACTGTGACGTAATGTAGGCCTAAGAAATATTTATATTTACACCACAGAAAAGGTAGGCCTATAAATATAATATAGGCCTATAGCCAATATAATAGGCCTATATTTATTCTGTGATTTACACCAATTATTAAGTCTACATCAAGATTGTGGACAATTGAAGATTTATGTATGAAAAAGAACACTAGAGTCTATATTAAAATAGTGAACAATTGCATTTTAATGTATGAAAAATGCCAAGGTATCAACACACTTGAACAGACCTATATAGCCCAGTTGTCCTTTCTCCTGCTCTAAGCTCTAAACTCTAAACTGCAGTCGGTAGTACTTTTTATTTAACTCCCGCCAATGAAAAATATCGCAAATCGACTGGGCCGCACGAGCAAACAACACAAAAAAGTAGGGCCTTTAGAAATACCTTAACTTAAATTATATCACTTGCCCGGTATATACTTATAGCCTAACTATATATAAAATACTTAGGTTAGGTCTCAGGCCTACTTAAACTACTTCTTATATTTTATTTAGGCCTATATAATAATTAATAAATAGGTAGTAGGCTACCAGATGAAGATGACCGATCATTCGATTGGTAATAGGCCCTAAACTCTAAACTTTCTTTTTATAAAGAGCAGGTGCTTGTACCATTTACATTATAATTATAATGTGTATGTAAAACAACAGTGCATAGGCTACATTTTAAAAATATAGCCTATGTCTTTACCAGACCAAAAAAATTTATGTTTTTTTCTTTTTTTCTACTAGATCTAGATCTAGATTTATGACATTGAAAAACAGTCGAAGCAGAATTTTATTTGTTGTGCAGTCTAATAAGACTAATAGTAATAGGCCTATCTAGATTTTGCCCGATAACCCCCCCCCCCCCTCCAAAAAAAATAAATATAAAAAAGTAAAACAGCTTTATCTCATTTTAACCCCCCCCCCCCCCCAAAAAAAAAAACAAACAAACAACAACACATATATATATATCATCATTGATATAGGCTAGAGTTGACAGTTTTAAATGCAACAGAAATTTATGTCATTATGTTATGTAGGCTATTTAAAAGACTGAAAATAAAAAGTTTAAATTTAAATTATTGTGAATTACGTTACAATTTTTAGTTCTCCTACCCCTTCCCCTACTTTAACAACTGTCAAACTTTCTAGTGACCCCTCTTATAAAATTATGTCAATTTTTTTAACTCCCTCCCTCACCTTATCCTTATTCAAGCTTACAATGAGTTACGGCCGGCAAATATGTTTGATATAAATTAAAAAGATCTACGAATAGATGTAATAGATTTTTACTAGTTTACCAGATTTCATATCGACTTCTTAACATAGTCTAATATTTCTTACTTGGGCACAGGCACATATATAAATCATAAGTATAGTTTGTAAATCACTTGTAAAAAAATATCTTTTATACAAAAGTATTTAGGCCTATTTATTACAAGCTACATTGCCCGGCGTTGCCCGGGTGAAAAAAAACAGGACTGTATAAGGTGCAGATAAAAATTTTATAAACTACAATTAAAAGAAATTAAAAATCTAATATTTAAATTATTTTTTTACTGAAGACCTAATTAGGAAACTAGGCCTAGGCCTAATTTAAAATAAATATTTTAATCGGGTAAAAAAATAGGGAAGTATTTTTATTTAACAAAAATCTAAATTGCCTGTAGATTTACAATATCTTTTGTTTTTAAAAGTTTGAAAAAAAATGTAGAAAAAAAGGTATAGTCTAACTGGAGAATCGAACCTGGGTCGCCCGCAAAGCAGTCCTCACGTTAACAACTTAGCTAGAGAAGACACATGTCAGATGTGAAAAGCTATTAGACAGTATATAGGACTAAGTCTGTAAAAAGTTCCCCGTTTTCGTTCATTATACCCAGGGCGTGGGTTTCCATGATCGTTTCTTTACCTATGTTGTCTTTTCCTATTTTTGCGTTGAAGTCTCCCATCACTAGCATAATATCTCTTTTAGGGAGATCATTTACTGTGGCCTGTAGGGAATCGTAGAAGTTCTGTTTTGTCTCTTCATCTGCGTCGTTGGTGGGCGAGTAACATTGGATAAAGGATAAAGGTGACTTTTCTCCCCTTGGAATTGAATCTGGCTGTCATGATTCTGGATGAGACTGGTTGCCATTCTATAAGTGCTTTTGCTGCTAGTGGAGACATCATGATGGCAACATCTTCCGAGTGCCCATGGTTTTCTTCTACATGTCCTAATTATAGAATTTTCTCTCCACTGTTGAGTGTTTTCATGCCACACCCATTCCAGCGGCTCTCACAGATGCCCAGAACCTGGATGTCCTATCTCCTCATCTCGTTTGCTACTTGGGCTGCTTTTCCACTTTCATACATCGTTCGGACATTCCAGGTCCCTACTTTTGTTTTGGCTGTCATCGTCAGGAGATTCGTCGGCAGGCTGGTTTCCGTTAGGCTTTCACCAGCCTGCGTCAACTGTCTCTCTATGGAGGCATCTCCCCGAATCGAGCGGGTGCTAGATTTTTCTACTGTTGAATTGGTTTCTGTAGTGTATTGTTTTCTATAGGATGAGGCTAGCCTCATGCCCAACCCTCTAGTTTTTAGCCTAAGAGGTCACAGCTGTTGTCTTTGGTCCGCCCCAGATATTATATTTCCCCGGTACCCTCCATACAAGTATGGCGAGCGTTCCCCTATCCGCCACCTGGGGAGGCGCCCGATGGGAGGACAACCACTCTACACTGGAACTTTAACTTATGCCAATAATTTATAGTCGCCTACACTTACACTGTAACACTATATAGACTATAGTGATATAGTATAGAGTAGTTTATGTATAATATAAGTATAAGTATATGTCTATTTTATACATTACTCAATAAATTTATAAATACAAAAATATAGCACTGAATAAGCAGATAGACAGTAAAAATTTTTTTTCAGGGCATTTAAAATTTATATGCCAGTACTTTTAAAGGGTAGAGAGATACTTTGTAACTCTTACTAAAGGGGCAACCAGCATCTGGGTCAGGAAGATGGAATAGAAGTTTCAACATTTTACATATCAAAATAAACCATAAAGCCTCAAAGCTAATTATCCTTAAGGGTTGGGGAGCCAGTAGAACCTATTTTTTTTATTTGTACACGCATCATGATCATTTGTCGTATATAGATAGTACAAACAGACCAGAGTAAGTATACGAAAAAAAAAAAAAATTTTCTGGTGGTGGCAATGGAAATGGCGTCCATTTTGGATTTTTAATTAACGATTTACCACGCAAAAAAAATGTATCACCTTGATTATTTATCAAGATAATGTATTGCAACTTGGCGGAAATATTTATAAGCTATATCTTTATAAAATTTGCTGATGAATTTTGGTTAAATTGATAAATAAAATTTTTATGAATTTTTTAGTAGGACATAGGAACAAAATAATTTAATAGCTAAAAATTTTAATTAAAATTTAATTTAAAGAAAACCATAACTCGTATCAAAAATTCATCAGGTAAATTTTATTATTTACATGCCATAAATGTATGTAAAAAATGTCATTAAGATTGGTTCATAAATAAGAAAGCTAATACAAAAAGAAGAAGAAAAAGTAGTATTTTGAGAAAAAACGGAAAAACTGACAATTCTAGGAAAAAAAATAATTTGGAGAGTTGAATTGAAAAAATTCAATTTTCTCATCTACTTCTTAATGGTTTGTTGTAAGATTTTTCCCCCACAAAGACAAGATGTTAACCTTTAATTTCATGTATATTAATATATAATTAAACTCTTTTTGTATTACTGTAGTGTAAATATAAAAAAACAAAAAAACATTCTGATGTATACCCATTTCAAAAGCAATTTTTACATTTAAATAATGTTATTACAATTTTCAAACTAAATGTTTTAGATCCAGGAATAGTTAAAGTATACAACTTAGGCAAAAGCTTAAAAATTGAATATTCTGACATATATTAACCCATATCTTGCTGGCGTCCTTATTTAAGGACACTTCATAAAATGCGATTTAAGACATGAAATTAAGTTAATAGTATGCATTTTTTTCAATGAATGTAAAGAATATATGCTGATCTATCTAATTATTATGTTTATTTGTCTGCTTTTAGATTATTTTGCGCTCGAAACAAATTTATATCGCGAGTGATAAAATTGAGGAAAAAAAGTCAAGTCTGAAAAAGTGAGACTTTTTTTTAAAGAAAATTTTAAAAATTTACTTAAGCTTTAACATAAATTTTTTAATTAATGTTCGTAGAAGGCATAAACATAGATATTTAGTTTAAAATAATAATAATAATTACACAGAGGTGTTAAAACGAACTATCCTTTTTTAAGGACGCCAGCAAGAAATGATACTGTGACATGAAATTTAGTTTTTTAGTGTTTTCTTTGCTAAAACATAGAAAAACGTTATTTTTTTAAATTTCTTTTGGAATATATTTTGGAGTCTTTAATATTTGAAGCAAGTTGAGTAGGAATGATATTATGTTTGTCCATGTTAACTAGTTTTAAAACCACATTGTACATTTATATACATAAATATACATTATTATACTACTTCTAGGATATATTTCAATTATATTCTCATAATTTGTCACAACCTTTACTCAATTCAACATGCTATTACTTAAGTAGAAGACGAAGATTATATAATACACTCAATATATTGATTCAGCCGCCATGTATGTAATAAATATGATGTAACTAAAGACATTCTAGTGAATTTCTAGATTCTAGCTCTCCTAATTATAAATGTAAAAACAAATACAAATAATGTTGAATCTGAGATAAGACTATTCAGCTTTGCAGATTGTTTTAAGCAAATTTATATTGACCAAATTCTAGAATACATCATACAGCCGACAAAGAAAGGGTTCTCCTTTTCTTAAGCTGGTTACTCTTTTTCTATTACAATAGGATCGACACAAACCTTTCTTGCTTTTTTTTTCTTTTGCTGGCTCCGATACATTGCCCAAAAGACAAAAGATGCTTATAAGATTATTCGCCATCCATAACACCAATATAATGTCCAAACAATTGTTGCCCATAAAATCTGTCAAATGCCCTGAACACAAATCCTCTTCTAATAAGACACATCAGCTGCTCAAAATACAAATATGATGCCCTAAAGACGAATGCGCCGTCGTTAAACCTATACTCTACACATAAGACCAATCCAGTGCCCATTAGACCTATCTGATGCCCATAACATCAATATGTTGCCCACAAGGCATCTGCTGCCCAGAAGACGAATCAGCTCCCCAAACAATGAATCTGCTGCCCAGAAGACCTGTCTGCTACACGGAAGACTAATCTGTGGTGTAGAAACTGCATGGAGGCGTGGGAGACGGTCAAACATGTGCTTGTCGAGTGCCCCGCTCTGCAGGGGCTCAGAGTGGAAGGGGGGGTCAACCGTTTGTGCCGACTTTTTATGGGGATTATCACATCTGCGTAATACTGCAAATTTTGTTCTCCGGGCCCTAAGAGAGTAAATCTCGGTCCGCTTTATCGTCGAGAAGAGGGGTTCAGATCTGGTGCCCAGAAGAGCACTTTGTTGCCCAGCAAACCATTTCGTTGCCCTGAAGACCTATCCGATGCCCAAAATACAAATCCGCTGCCCAGAATACCAATCGGTTGCCCAGATGACCTATCCGACGCCCAGAATACCAATACCAAATAGGATATTTACCATGCAATAAGATGAAAACAATTCGATGCGACACCATCATAGAATATATTTCTTTGTACCATATAATGCATTATCGGAAAGAATATCAAATATCGTTATAAGTAATGAGTGATATCAACTATACATATACTGTTGGCTCAGCTGCCTAATATATATATATATATATTTATCTAGGTGCTTACGCCGAGTATCACAATATCTACAGCATATTATGCAAACAACAAAGATATTATTATATAAAGCATACTTAAAAAAAAAAAATGATTGATATATTCTTATATTATATATTACACACGCTACTTCTGTAAAAAAATATTGCGTCCTACGCTTATCTGTGGTCAGAGTCTAATCTAACATTTTTATTAGTGTTTTAAATGATGTTAGTGGTTTTTCTGGTTTGTTCTGTTAACCCATTCCGTGCCCGGATGCCACTCGAATGCTAATATTTTATTACACTATTTTCTTATCTTATTGTTTTAAAAAGCTATAAATTAAAAATTCTAACTTAAATTGTTAAAAAAATATGTATTTAGCCTTGAAATAAGAGGGCCTGTTTCTATTGCAAACATGCAATGTCACGGTATCATTTGTTGCTGGCGTCCTTTTTTAAGGACACTTCAAAAAATTTCAATATTTCACAAAAAAAAAAAAAAACAATTTCAAAAAATAACTTGTATTTGTTTGTTACATCATCACTTTCTATTACATATTATGTAAAAATCACGAAAAAATAAAACCTCAGCAAGATATGGGTTAAAGATCAATTTCACTGCCGTCCCTACCCTTAAACTAAACCCTTCATTGTTTGTAGAAATGAATATCACGGACACTATGCTGTAGTGACTTATCTTTGGTTTTAAACAGGTTAATACCCCTCCATGGTATCCGTGAGTCCACCCAGCTTTTTTTACATTACTATTTTTATAATATATGGCTATCATTACTATACAAATCAAATTACACTTTTTATCGACATTTTTTTATTGTTTTTGATATTGTATTCTATAACCTTACTAGCTTTAGAAAATTTAATTGCATGCATAAAATATCATAGGCCTATACATGTTTCTTTTAAAATCTATTTTTAACTGTTACTATTAGGTTTCTATGAATAGTTGAAATTGATTTAAAATATCCCTTCAACAGGAGAAAAAAATGATTGACTATGAATTGTCAGAAGAAGAAGAAGAGTATACTTTAGGCTTTC
This sequence comes from Anisus vortex, assembly GCA_949126835.1. Lineage (NCBI taxonomy): Eukaryota > Metazoa > Mollusca > Gastropoda > Planorbidae > Anisus > Anisus vortex. Next base: position 27,562,902 of record OX421496.1, on the reverse strand, counting down.
AAGTATTATGTAGACAAACTCAAATTAAAACACTGATTTCTTTACTAGGCCAGGTAGGTTGATTTTTTTATCAGGATAGATTTGTTCATTTTCAAAATAAATAACAAAATTCTTTCATTATAGATAGGTCTTTAAATTATAGAATATCTTAAGAACATTTTCATACAATGACGGCTTCTCATGGTTTCCTGAAATTGCAATATATCTTATAAATATCCCATAACTTAAATATTGGCCCTGAAATTAGACAATTAAAGGTGTTAAAAAATTTTAAATAAATTTTAGCTTGTGCATCATGGCTTATTTTTTTAAATATTTTTTTTAGCCTTTATACTATACTTTGCTGCTCTAGCGTTTATTTTATCTGTTTAAAAAGGGGAAAGTTATATTACTTAACCGAACCTTCAAGCCAGGGGCGTGGTGGCCGAGCGTCAGTGCGTTTGACTGGCAATCCGAAGGTTCTGGGTTCGAATCCTGGTGCAGGCTAGGATTTTTTTTCAGGCACTTGAGGGTGCCCCTGACACTAGTTGGGGTAAAGTAACGGCGGCTGGGCATTGTGCTGCCCATCTTCTCGTATGCCGTGGTTACAGAAACTGCCTGGTGTCGTGTGAACGCTGCTTCACCAGCCCTATGATCAGTTTGGTCCGAAGGGTACTTTACTTCAAGCCTATATATATGCCTACATGGCTCATTCTTTATTTAACTCTACCAAATGTATTGGTTTGGTGCAGGAATCCTGTAACAGTATAATAAACAAAGATGCATTTTTTGTATAAACTATTACAGGCAATATTTTGGTATTCATGCAGGCCTGTTCTTTTTACAAAAATGTTTTATAATATTTACACCATTTATTTCAGAGATGCCACATGACACCTGGCTCTATTTTTGTCTATGGACATACTGGAACTGGGAAATCATTAGTTATACAATCTTTATTAAAGTATAACAAGGTAAGAGAAAGTCTTAACTGCAACTATTATGTTTAGCATTTTAAAACTCTTTGGGCAGCAAACAGACTGAACTGCCACTAGACTTGGGAGAGAACCGCTTCTAGACTTGGGGCTGAACTGCCACTAGACTGAGGAGTGAACCGCCACTAGACTTGGAACTGAACCGCCAATAGACTTTGAACTAAACCGCTTTTTTAAGGGTTATTATAATAATTTTTTTTTTAGCTTTGTGGGGTACTTATTCAATTAAGAAGTAACTCTATAAATATATAAATATAAACCTTAACAATCTGTCTCAGATTTAAAACTTCATAACTGGCAAAACTATTCATGCTTTCGTTGTTTGCTGTTTTTAAATTTCCAGCTGCCCCACATTGTGATGAACTGTGTTGAATGTAGCTCACCAAGATTTCTCTTTGAACACATTTTGAACAATTTGCCAGAGAAAGAGAAAACTGTTTCAAATTTAGAGGATGGCTCTATGGGCTGTGAAGATATGACCAGCTTTTTTCGTCAATTAGTAAAAGCTGTAACTGACTGTGGTCTAAAAAATGAGACTTTGTATATAGTAAGTGAAAGTATTTTGTAAATAATAATAAATAATCTGATGGCTATTGATTCAACCACACAACGTCTGAAACCATCCTCCTAACATAATGATCACAAATAGATTCAACCACACAACGTCTGAAACCATCCTCCTAACATAGTGATCACAAATAGATTCAACCACACAACGTCTGAAACCATCCTCCTAACATAGTGATCACAAATAGATTCAACCACACAACGTCTGAAACCATCCTCCTAACATAGTGATCACAAATAGATTCAACCACACAACGTCTGAAACCATCCTCCTAACATAGTGATCACAAATAGATTCAACCACACAACGTCTGAAACCATCCTCCTAACATAGTGATCACAAATAGATTCAACCATACAACGTCTGAAACCATCCTCCTAACATAGTGATCACAAATAGATTCAACCACACAAAGTCTGAAACCATCCTCCTAACATAGTGATTACAAATAGATTCAACCACACAACGTCTGAAACCATCCTCCTAACATAGTGATTACAAATAGATTCAACCACACAACGTCTGAAACCATCCTCCTAACATAATGATCACAAATAGATTCAACCACACAACGTCTGAAACCATCCTCCTAACATAGTGATCACAAATAGATTCAACCACACAACGTCTGAAACCATCCTCCTAACATAGTGATCACAAATAGATTCAACCACACAACGTCTGAAACCATCCTCCTAACATAGTGATTACAAATAGATTCAACCACACAAAGTCTGAAACCATCCTCCTAACATAGTGATCACAAATAGATTCAACCACACAAAGTCTGAAACCATCCTCCTAACATAGTGATCACAAATAGATTCAACCACACAAAGTCTGAAACCATCCTCCTAACATAGTGATCACAAATAGATTCAACCACACAAAGTCTGAAACCATCCTCCTAACATAGTGATCACAAATAGATTCAACCACACAAAGTCTGAAACCATCCTCCTAACATAGTGATCACAAATAGATTCAACCACACAAAGTCTGAAACCATCCTCCTAACATAGTGATCACAAATAGATTCAACCACACAACGTCTGAAACCATCCTCCTAACATAGTGATCACAAATCTTGGGCAGGGCAGCATATCTATAGCCTTAAAAATATCAAAAAGGGCATAGGTCACATGACTAGACACTACCAAGGGAGGGTCAAGATACTAAAAATAAATGCTTGTCTTACTATGACATTTTATTTTGGGTAGGCAGCCCTGATAATGAAAATAAGGGATAGACTGCAGAGCAATATTGGTGCATGTTCAGATGAACTCAGTGACATACATATTGACAAATTTGTGTTTTTGTCTAGAGCATTTCTTAAAGGATATTGCACATCAAATTGACAATTTAAATCAATAGCAACCATTTCTGAGTACCAGTACTTGGCTCTTTATTTGGAAATGGGGGTGAGTGGATAGAATAGGTTAAATATCAAAGAATCCAGACATTAATTTCAAAATAATTCTGAGTTTGTATTGTCAATTAGGTATTAGACAAAGCTGAAAGACTGCGCGACTCTGATATAAATTTGCTGTCAGCACTTTTACGCTTACAAGAGCTAGTAAGTAACACGATATAATTATGAAATGTTAATTTATGTAGCTTTTTGTCAAATTCAACTTCCAATGAAATCTTTGAGATGCTTTTAGTTACAATTAAATATGTTTGTCTTTACTTTATTTTTTAGTCACAACTCAATGTTTGTACTATTTTGATTTCTGACATTCTGTGGGACAAATTTAGAGCTGGAACTGGCTTATATGAACCTTATTGTGTACACTTTCCAGATTATAACAGACGTAAGGATAGTTAAATTCTATATTTAAAGAATTTCTAAGGCTTAAATTTTTTTTTAAGATGAATTTCTTGTAAAAAATATTTTAAAAATTTTAAAAAAAATTAAATTATGTTATTTCAGAGGAACTAATGGAAATAATGTGCCTGGATACACCTGCTTCATGTGATAAAGAACTATATGCATTGTATGTGAATATAGTGCTGTCTGTGTTTCATATGGTGTGTCGTGATCTGCGAGAACTCCGTCATATTGTGAGAACTAAATATTTCTAAGAAATACAGTAAAATAGTGAAATCTGTTACTTTAGTGCTATCTCAGTCTTATTAAAACATTTTGTTCTGAAATTTCAGTCCTTAGATATACTTTAATTGTTTTTATTTGTATTTTAAACATACATTCATTGCATTAATGTTTCAATTAAACATTCATTTTTCTTTTCTAGGCTCGATTAAATTTTCCTTACTTCATTGAACCTGTAAAAAAAAATGAGACTGATGCAACACATGCTAGAAAACTTTGGAGAAATATTGAACCACATTTAAAAAAAGCTTTAAACAGTGTCTATCTAAGAGAAGTTTCAAGGTACATTCTTTCATATAATTTTGCTTTTTCTTGTTAATTTGTTAGAAAATTGATAATACAGTGTATACTTGAGTATAGGTCACATGTTTTATTACAATAACAATTTCCTCGTATATACTTGTTGTACTTGTGCATGCTAAAATGTAAGCCTAAACATCATAATATCAATACAAATGCCCTAATTACCATTACCATTGTTTGTAATGATTTCAAACTCGACTGTGCCATACCTTTATATACATTTTAAAATTAAGTTTGATTGCAGGGTTTTCCTGAAAAGTCCTTGTTATTAATGGAATTAAAGACTATTAGAGAAATACAGTCTGAATTAAAGACTATTAGAGAAATACAGTCTGAATTAAAGACTATTAGAGAAATACAGTCTGAATTAAAGACTATTAGAGAAATACAGTCTGAATTAAAGACTATTAGAGAAATACAGTCTGAATTAAAGACTATTAGAGAAATACAGTCTGAATTAAAGACTATTAGAGAAATACAGTCTGAATTAAAGACTATTAGAGAAATACAGTCTGAATTAAAGACTATTAGAGAAATACAGTCTGAATTAAAGACTATTAGAGAAATACAGTCTGAATTAAAGACTAATAGAGAAATACAGTCTGAATTAAAGACTATTAGAGAAATACAGTCTGAATTAAAGACTATTAGAGAAATACAGTCTGAATTAAAGACTATTAGAGAAATACAGTCTGAATTAAAGACTAATAGAGAAATACAGTCTGAATTAAAGACTATTAGAGAAATACAGTCTGAATTAAAGACTATTAGAGAAATACAGTCTGAATTAAAGACTATTAGAGAAATATAGTCTGAATTAAAGACTAATAGAGAAATACAGTCTGAATTAAAGACTATTAGAGAAATACAGTCTGAATTAAAGACTATTAGAGAAATATAGTCTGAATTAAAGACTATTAGAGAAATACAGTCTGAATTAAAGACCATTAGAGAAATACAGTCTGAATTAAAGATCAATAGAGAATTGTAGTCAAAAGGAACGAATTCTACATTTACAAAAGTTACCATGAAAATACAGTCCTTTTCATTCCCTTAAACAATCATTTTAAATAACATCTAGAAACGTCTTATTTATGATTAAGAGTATAGTTCACAAACTCTGTAAATTCGTGAAATATATAGGCTAGTCACAAAAAGTTAGTTACCCTCAAGTCTGGCTAGGAGAGGATCTTGGATATTTTGTATTGAAGATGAAGAAATATATTTTATGACTTTAAAGATTGCTTATGTATCAAACTGGATACATTATACTATATGGATTTATATTGATGCTGTACATGAGTAAGTGAATAAATAAACAATTAAATTTTTTTATTGCTGCAACTATAGACTTATCAACTCATTTAATTGTTGATTGACTATTGTTGAATTAATTGAAGAAACTAAGAGATTGTCATCGACGAATGGTTAACTCAACAATCTCGTGACACCAGTCTTACCAACAGATGGTGCACATAGATCAACAGTTCTAAAATTTGTTGATCGGCCAATCATAGTTGTGAAAACATTGCTTAATGTCCTGGTGCATTTTCCTAAGAATGCTAAACACTGCCATGGTAGGCAGTAGCGTATAGTTCTTTGGCATAAATTAAAAGCATCTTAAAACCTACTAGTCTACAAGCTTAAGAGGCCATTTCAATAATATAAAGATACTATATTAACAAAGAAACACAAATGCAAGAGATGCTCAAGGGACTGTCATTTGAGGATCTGACTGTTCAGCCACATAAGCGCTGTCCCTCATTAAAATTCTAGGGGTGCATCCATTATCTTGCGAGACAGATAGGAGCCATAATAAGTATATTAATGCTTTAAATGCTAATTGTAAATTGACCAATAGGAGCCATAATAAGTATATTAATGCTTTAAATGCTAATTGTAAATCGACCAATAGGAGCCATAATAAGTATATTAATGCTTTAAATGCTAATTGTAAATTGACCAATAGGAGCCATAATAAGTATATTAATGCTTTAAATGCTAATTGTAAATTGACCAATAGGAGCCATAATAAGTATATTAATGCTTTAAATGCTAATTGTAAATTGACCAATAGGAGCCATAATAAGTATATTAATGCTTTAAATGCTAATTGTAAATTGACCAATAGGAGCCATAATAAGTATATTAATGCTTTAAATGCTAATTGTAAATTGACCAATAGGAGCCATAATAAGTATATTAATGCTTTAAATGCTAATTGTAAATTGACCAATAGGAGCCATAATAAGTATATTAATACTTTAAATGCTAATTGTAAATTGACCAATAGGAGCCATAATAAGTATATTAATGCTTTAAATGCTAATTGTAAATTGACCAATAGGAGCCATAATAAGTATATTAATGCTTTAAATGCTAATTGTAAATTGACCAATAGGAGCCATAATAAGTATATTAATGCTTTAAATGCTAATTGTAAATTGACCAATAGGAGCCATAATAAGTATATTAATGCTTTAAATGCTAATTGTAAATTGACCAATAGGAGCCATAATAAGTATATTAATGCTTTAAATGCTAATTGTAAATTGACCAATAGGAGCCATAATAAGTATATTAATGCTTTAAATGCTAATTGTAAATTGACCAATAGGAGCCATAATAAGTATATTAATGCTTTAAATGCTAATTGTAAATTGACCAATAGGAGCCATAATAAGTATATTAATGCTTTAAATGCTAATTGTAAATTGACCAATAGGAGCCATAATAAGTATATTAATGCTTTAAATGCTAATTGTAAATTGACCAATAGGAGCCATAATAAGTATATTAATGCTTTAAATGCTAATTGTAAATTGACCAATAGGAGCCATAATAAGTATATTAATGCTTTAAATGCTAATTGTAAATTGACCAATAGGAGCCATAATAAGTATATTAATGCTTTAAATGCTAATTGTAAATTGACCAATAGGAGCCATAATAAGTATATTAATGCTTTAAATGCTAATTGTAAATTGACCAATAGGAGCCATAATAAGTATATTAATGCTTTAAATGCTAATTGTAAATTGACCAATAGGAGCCATAATAAGTATATTAATGCTTTAAATGCTAATTGTAAATTGACCAATAGTAGCCATAAGAAGTATATTAATGCTTTAAATGCTAATTGTAAATTGACCAATAGGAGCCATAATAACTATATTAATGCTTTTAATGCTAATTGTAAATTGACCAATAGGAGCCATAATAAGTATATTAATGCTTTAACACTCAAACAACGGCTAACAAAGATATGGTACTCTGGTGCACCATGAAATAAACACATATAAAATATACTTTAAAATTATTTTATTTTTTACTAAACATATTTTATATATAATTAAATAACATTTGTACACGATTTGATAAAAAATATAACGTTTTAGTGAAATTTTAATTAAAATTGCGTTAAAAATAAATACATGAAAGCGTTGATGACCCTTCGACGCCATTTTGTCTTCTCGACAACAACACGTTTCAACACACTCAGTATTTCTACGCTAAAATGGACTCCCATTCCGATTTTCAACCTGATATTCAACTGATTATGAGTTCTGGATTCTAACTGATGGTTCTGGTCATTCGGAAGATGGAAATGTTACTTTGCTGACTGATTTGAATGCATCGAACACTGACGTGTAAGTATGGCTTGTGACCTAGATTACTTTCTTTGTGTGTGGCTTGACGAAATATATTGTATAGGGCTTTATACAAATATTGTTGATGTTATTTTAGGTAAACATTGTTTTTATATTTAGTCTTATTTTCTATGTAACCAATTAGTTATTAGAAAGTGTTTTCAATATCAATAAAAGCGTGTTAGGCCTAAGTAGACAATAGAAGTTATTTTTAGATGGATCAGCTGTTTCTTGTTTACATCTCAAGCAGATGAGAGACAATTTCAATTTGGATACAGATGAATCCTATTTATATTATTTAAATGGCTCAGGAGAATTTATAATAATTACAACATTAATAATACATAAATTTAAATTGCATTTTTTAGTTTTTTTCTAACTAATTGTGTGTGTTACTTTGACTCTATTACTATTATACTTATACTATTTTTTTTACTCTATTACAGTTTCTATGGCCTATGGATATGACAATGTGGACACTATGCCTAAGAAGCCTGACCCATTTCTTCCTGAGAGGAATACAACTGATGTTAGGTCAAGGGATGAAGCCTGGAACTTTACAATGGCCATGGCTTTTTTAAAGCTTTATTTCACTTTAGATTGGGTAACTAAAGTGTGTGAGTTTACTATTCGGCATGAGAACATGTAGGCCCTACCCCAAAAAGTTAAAGGTTGGCTTGACCTAACTGTGGAGAGTTGTATAGAGTTTGTGGTCTAATTATGTATGCAGGTATTGTCCCTTCTCCAAATGTGATTAGGTTCTGGTAAAAAAAAAGTAGACACAAGTGACCAATTAATTAGTAAATATAATGTTAACGGAAAAGCAAAAAGCATTGGAATACCATACTTTTTCATTTATTAGATATAGCTAGGGTAAATTATTATATTTTGTTTCAAACTTGAAGGGATAAAAATCCAGATTTGGTAGAATTAAATAGAATCATTAACTCATTAAATTTGGTCAATTGAGTTTACAGTATTGAAGAGATTTGGGAAATATTGGCATTTTTTATCCAATACCTATCACTGCTAAACCATCAGTTATATTTTAAGCATGCCATAGATCCAGAATTTATAGATAAACCGGGCAACTGTAGATTATATTATGACAGTGAAAAAGTTGTGAGAAGGAAAAGTGTAAAATGTAAGGTGTGTGAAATATTTTTTTTCCAGAAAGGTAGGTATTGTTTGTTTGTTTACAATAAATTGTTATAAATCAATACAATATCAATGAATCTTTTTTTTAATAAATAATTTAAAACAGTAAATAAAATGTAATATTAATTTGTGTATATACTAACATTCATAATTACAAAATATCTTTACATTTTTTGCTGGATATTTAAAACAATCCGGTAACAATGCCCCGCGCAATTGCTAAAATGAAAAAAAATAACTGATATTAAAAAAAGAGCCATAAACATTTTTTTTCTGTACATATTTACTTCAAATTTGTTTTATCTTGTGTAAAATTGATTTTACTTTAAAAAAATCTACATTTTGTTGACTTATGGGAGCCTAATTTGTTTTAATTATATTTGTAAATGTTGAAACTTTTTATTTCAACTATCTAAATATAATATTTTTACATAAATTTTCATTCAGAATTTTTTTTTTCTAAAACAAATAGGTTTTTTTGCCTTATAACATTTAAGTTAATTCATTTTGAAACAAAATGAGACCAAATACTTATATTTTATTCTCATTCAACTTAAAAAATCAAGTCTCAATTGCCCCCCTCCCCTCCTAATCGCTTAAACGTACGAAATGTATTAATATTTTTAAAAAATTCATTAAAAATTTATTTCTGTATATTTTTACTTCAAATTTGCTTTGTCTTGTGTGAAAATGATTTTACTTTAATAAAATCTACATTTTATTTACTTATGTGTTCATACTTTTTTTTTCTTATTTTTGTGAATGTTGAAAATTTTAATTTTAGCTAAAAAAAATAATATTTTTTCCTCAATTTTCATTCAAAATTTTTTCTACTAAAATATATTAGATATTTTTCCTAATAACATAAAGGTTCATTCATTTTCAAACAAAATGATACCAAATACTTATATATTTAGCCAAATAAAACTTAAAAATTTAGTCACAAAGATAAAACATTGGTTACAAAGAAAAAAAGTGAAAAAAACTGCAGTTGTTTGAGAGTTAAATGCTAATTGTAAATTGACCAATAGGAGCCATAATAAGTATATTAATGCTTTAAATGCTAATTGTAAATTGACCAATAGGAGCCATAATAAGTATATTAATGCTTTAAATGCTAATTGTAAATTGACCAATAGGAGCCATAATAAGTATATTAATGCTTTAAATGCTAATTGTAAATTGACCAATAGGAGCCATAATAAGTATATTAATGCTTTAAATGCTAATTGTAAATTGACCAATTTTTTCATTCCGTACGCAAAAAGTATGTCAGGGTACCAACAAAAGTTTTTCTTTATGTAAAATGTAGGCCTAGAAATATCCTACATCCTACTAATTCTTAACCATTATAACCATTAATAGGGTGATAGTTGCAACTTAATGACAGAGTAGTGATGCTTTTTAAAAAACTGTCGAAGGTATAGGTCTCACCCCTAATTTTGTTCAGCAATTTTCGGTAAAAAAGTGCGAACTATATGCACGTTTTTTTTTTCTTTCTAATTTGCTTTTATTAAACCTAAAAAGGTGAAATTATTTCAGCCCACCCTGTCTGTAAATGAATGCATTAAATATGAAAGACTAAATCTTAGTCATGGCTAAACTGCAATTTGTGAGATAAACTTTTTTTTGTAGCATTCCACAGCAGTTATTTCCAGGGTTTGTATTTGATGCGTATAAAAAATCCTCCCACCACCATTGTTTGTTTACATTTTGCCTGGTCCTTTTAAATAGCAACTTTTAAAACAGTTCTTGTTTAATTGAATGAATGGAAAAAAAAATGTTCACAACTATTTACTATTTCAGTCTTCAGTGGGAGATAATGCAGCAAGCTGAGATGGAAGAATCTGATTTGTCCAAAAGTATGTATTTGATGTTTTACTCTTCACCAGAATATACTATATTGACTACTTTTTAAATTTTATCCTTTAATTGAAGTGCAAATAGTTTGATTATTGCAATGCATTTAAATTGCAGTAATAATTTCTTTAACTTAATATGTCAATCTATATTTAGGTACATCCACAAGAGCTCATGTGGAATTGCCATACTATTCTAAATTCTTGCTCATTGCTGCATATTTAGCCTCTTACAATCCTATGAAATTTGACAGGAGATTTTTTGCCAAGGTAACAAAATATTTTTAAAAGTCTAAATAAAATACTACTACTTTAGAAATAAGTATATTTATAAGTTAGAATCAAAGTTTATCTTGTACAAAATGTATAAAACTTTACAGACGCTACCATAGATATTTTTTACTGGATCGCCACCTTTGACCTTTTATGCCTTTTGACAAAAAACAACAACAGAAATGGTAGATGCAGCTTCCAGTTTCTTGTTTATATTTCAGTCTATAATTTGTTGTCATAAAAAACAACAACAGAAAGGGTAGATGCAGCTTCCAGTTTCTTGTTTATATTTCAGTCTATAATTTGTTGTCATAAAAAACAACAACAGAAAGGGTAGATGCAGCTTCCAGTTTCTTGTTTATATTTCAGTCTATAATTTGTTGTCATAAAAAACAACAACAGAAATGGTAGATGCAGCTTCCAGTTTCTTGTTTATATTTCAGTCTATAATTTGTTGTCATAAAAAACAACAACAGAAATGGTAGATGCAGCTTCCAGTTTCTTGTTTATATTTCAGTCTATAATTTGTTGTCATAAAAAAAATTAATTTGTTTAATAACTTATGTAAAAATTTAATAAGAAAACAATTCAAGTTGTATCTGTATATGTTCTATAAAATCTCAATTATAAGCTGCACCTGTGTATAAGCCATATAAGTCGCACCCTGACTTTCAGGGGTTACACTGCCTTTTAACTTCTAAAAAATGCATACCTTTTAAACATAAAAGTTACTAAATATTCACCCTAATTTGGAAACTGTCCTGACAAAATGGTTTCAAACATGCATAGCACATAAACATAATCCAATGCATATCCTAGTAATTCTACATCACTACAATCAACGATACGGGTGATGTAGTAAACTTTATGATAGAGTAGTGTTGTTTTTTTAACTTTTCAAACACAGTGTTGGGTTTATAAGTCTCATCCCTACTTATTATTGAAATTTTGGGTAAAAAAAGGTTGACGTACCTGCATATATATAATAAGGTACTTAAAGGTTTCTATAACGCTAGCAAAAGTGCCATCAAAATATTTTAGTTCAATTATCGGCTGTCCTTTCGCCTTCTGTACTTTGATTACATACATCTATATAAAAATCCATCTAAATAATGCAAAACAGATCCTGTGTGTTACTTTTACATCAGGTTTTATTATTATTATTATTTATTTATGTATTTTTTTCTCCATCATTTTGCTGTTACAGTTATATAGACTTAGTTGTAACTGCCATAGTAGATTGCAAGGGGTAATGATACTGTTACTAGAGTCTTTGCACTTACATTTTTGTCTTAATTCAATTTTTAAGTTCAAGGCCCTAATACTAACTTTAAATGCATATCTATATATATACATACATTTTCCAAAGTCTTAAAGCTAAGATTATTGTTACGACCACTATCCTGTAGCCTTCAGAACATGCACAAGATGCACTCAAAGATGTCTAGAGTATAGTAGATCAATTCATCTGTGCATTGCCTCTCTCATGGTTCCATGAGTCTTGACATTCTCTGGTTCCAGCAATACTTCCTAGAAGGGATATAATTTATTCCTCTGGCAGTCATTAGATTTAAATAATTGATTTAAAGAACATAACTGTTGGTGAATAAGCAATGAAACAAGTCCATAGTGTAGATATAAATATACAAGCAAAGTCTTTATTCATTTGTTTATACAACCAGGCGACTATAATAATTACATATATTTACACGAAAGAAGACACAAGCATAGAAAAAAGGTAAAAAACTGAAGTTCAATCATCCAACACCCCCTTTTATACTGATGCTAGATGTGGGTTTGAGGAAGATTCATTCCATTAGGACATCAGTAGCTTTCTCTCTCTATTCTCTTTGTAAATTCAGTTAACTAGCTTATATCTCCCCCCCCCCCCTTTCTCAATGGGACAATCTGACTCTAAGAAATACAGTCAAATTCTAAGAATATGATCAACTGTTAGCAAAAATCATATCCATATAATAAGAAGTCACCAAATTAGTCTCCGCCTAGAACAAGCGATTGGAATTTCTTGTACAGGGGGGAGATGAAAACTACTGTCGTCATGTTTAGCGGCGAATGACATATCAACACAAACACAAGTGGGCATTTCATTTAGCCCACACATATACAATTTATACATCGTAAAACAAAGGGCGAATAACCTAGTAGTACCAATCACCAATCCCAAACAAGAGCCTTTAATATTTATACGTAGCATGTAACATTATGCTTAATTTTTTTTGCGTCTGGAAAAAAGTTATATCTGGGCTAAACAATGTGAGTTCAACTAATTTTACTAATCATTATATTCAAAAGCAACAATACAAAAAAATTCAGTTTAGGAAAATGATAGATTGATTGACCAGGAAAAGTAATTTTAATGACTCTGCATTTGATTTACCAATATTATCTCATTATAGTCATTTACATAGCTTATTGTTTAGGCCTATTATGATTTTATAAACCAAAAGTTTCTTATGCTACTACTACTATTGGAATCACAAACTTGAAAAAGGGTTGCATAATTTATATTGGTTTAACCTGAAGTTGGCGATATACAGTAATATCTATTATATGTGCTATTTCAGTTAATACAATTTTATGTTTATCTGGTTTAATATTCTAATAACAGAAGTATAAGTTTAGTTAGTTCTGAATTGTAGCACTCAGGGCTTATATGTTGTTTTTTTTTATCTTAGTCATATATTTGTGTATCTTCTCTCTAGAATTCCGGAAGAGTTTCAAAACGTACTAAGCTAGTAAAAAAGAATGAAAGGGTGAGTAAGATGTAGATCTAGACTTTTAATAAATAAATAGAAAAGCTGATCTGTAATTAAATGAAGACATTAATGATTAATTTTACTGGGTAAAAATTTTCATGACATCAACACAATGTTTAAATGTTTATCCTCATTATTACAGTAAAAAGTTTAAAAAAAAAATTAGATGTAAAATATACTGATACAGTGAGTGATACATTGGCTGATGTAAATGTATCTCTTCATACCATGGTTGTTCATATAGTTAGTGAAGCCATGGTATACAATGGGATTTTGTAGCTAGCACAATACCCATCTGCCTTTATTTTTCCCAAAGGATGTCAGGTGCCCATCAAAGCTAAATAAACTTTGGACACCTTTGAGTCCAAGGTAAAAAATAATGGTGTATAACAAAGACTCATACCCAAGACCTTGAGCATAGCAATTCATATGTGTTGCTACTAAATGACTATGTTCCATAAAAATGTATTGCTACCCACCACTATGTTCCATACAAATGTATTGCCACTAAAAGACTATGTTCCATACAAATGTATTGCTACTAAATGACTATGTTCCATAAAAATGTATTGCTACCCACCACTATGTCCCATACAAATGTATTGCTACCCACCACTATGTCCCATACAAATGTATTGCTACCCACCACTATGTCCCATACAAATGTATTGCTACCCACCACTATGTCCCATACAAATGTATTGCCACTAAATGACTATGTCCCATAAAAATGTATTGCCACTAAAAGACTATGTTCCATATAAATATATTGCTACCCACCACTATGTCCCATACAAATGTATTGCCACTAAATGACTATGTCCCATACAAATGTATTGCCACTAAATGACTATGTTCCATATAAATATATTGCCACTAAAAGACTATGTTCCATATAAATATATTGCTACCCACCACTATGTCCCATACAAATGTATTGCCACTAAATGACTATGTCCCATACAAATGTATTGCCACTAAATGACTATGTCCCATACAAATGTATTGCCACTAAAAGACTATGTTCCATATAAATATATTGCTACCCACCACTATGTCCCATACAAATGTATTGCCACTAAAAGACTATGTTCCATACAAATGTATTGCCACTAAAAGACTATGTCCCATACAAATGTATTGCCACTAAAAACTATGTCCCATACAAATGTATTGCCACTACATGACTATGTCCCATACAAATGTATTGCCACTAAAAGACTATGTCCCATACAAATGTTTTATTACTAAACCACTATGTCCCATATAATTGGTTGAAGAGAATATTGAACAATGATAATCCTGTTATTAAAATGAAGTAGTTCAGTAAAGCATGCTAACAATTCTAAGGGTTAGATAAAAAAAAAATTATTAGTATGTGCTCTTAATAATTCCTTTTTTTCCATTTATCATATAATGCTTAGTTAGAAATGATTAGTTTTAAAGAATAATAAGAGGTATGTTTTTCATCTTTCTTTAGACAAGCAATCATTTACTGGGACCAAAGCTATTTCCAGTTGATAGATTGATGGCCATATTTTATTCTATTGTGGAAGGAAACGTTATGCCTTCTGCTCAAATTTTTATTCAGGTAGTACACAGTCATCATTGTTCTTGTCTGAATATCAGTGTCATTAATTTATTGGGTATCACTTGTCTAAATATCAGTGTCATTAATTCATTGGGTATCACTTGTCTAAATATCAGTGTCATTAATTCATTGGGTATCACTTGTCTAACTATCAGTGTCATTAATTCATTGGGTATTACTTGTCTAAATATCAGTGTCATTAATTCATTGGGTAATACTTCTTGTCTAAATATCAGTGTCATTAATTCATTGGGTATCACTTGTCTAAATATCAGTGTCATTAATTCATTGGGTATCACTTGTCTAAATATCAGTGTCATTAATTCATTGGGTATCACTTGTCTAAATATCAGTGTCATTAATTCATTGGGTATCACTTGTCTAAATATCAGTGTTATTAATTCTTTGTGTATCACTTGTCTAAATATCAGAGTCATGAATTCATTGGGTAATACTTCTTGTCTAAATATCAGTGTTATTAATTCATTGGGTATCACTTGTCTAAATATCAGTGTCATTAATTCATTGGGTATCACTTGTCTAAATATCAGTGTCATTAATTCATTGGGTAATACTTCTTGTCTAAATATCAGTGTCATTAATTCATTGGGTATCACTTGTCTAAATATCAGTGTCATTAATCCATTGGGTAATACTTCTTGTCTAAATATCAGTGTCATTAATTCATTGGGTATCACTTGTCTAAATATCAGTGTCATTAATTCATTGGGTATCACTTGTCTAAATATCAGTGTCATTAATTCATTGGGTATCACTTGTCTAAATATCAGTGTCATTAATTCATTGGGTATCACTTGTCTAAATATCAGTGTCATTAATTCTTTGTGTATCACTTGTCTAAATATCAGAGTCATTAATTCTTTGGGTAATACTTCTTGTCTAAATATCAGTGTCATTAATTCTTTGGGTAATACTTCTTGTCTAAATATCAGTGTCATTAATTCTTTGGGTAATACTTCTTGTCTAAATATCAGTGTCATTAATTCTTTGTGTATAACTTGTCTAAATATCAGTGTCATTAATTCTTTGGGTAATACTTCTTGTCTAAATATCAGTGTCATAAATTTATTGTGTATTACTTCTTGCAACATTTTCTTTTATTTTCTTTAGATAAGTTCCTTGGTGAGTCTCCATTTACTGTGTCAGATTGGAGGAGAGGACAAAATATCTGCACCAAAATACAAATGCATGGCAAATTTAGATTTTATCAGGTCTATTGCCAGGTAATTTTAATCTATTTTAAATTTTAGTTATATGACTGTAAACATAATATCCCTAAATCATAGAAACAATCACAATTATTTAAGAAAAACCAAACTAAATATCATTTTACACTGTAATCAAAATGCATGATGATGAAGAATATGCTTGGGGTGCAATCTACTTTATAAAAAGATTGTCTGTAACAGATCAGTATATATCTGCTATAAAAGGCGTTTCTGTAACAGACAAGTATGTCTACTATAAAAGGAGTGTGTGTAACAGACAAGTATGTCTGCTATAAAAAGAATGACTGTAACAGTCAAGTATCTTATATACTTGCATATAGGTGCACTGGTGCATATATGGAACCTGTGCGTAAAAAGTATGCTATAATTAACAAGTCTTAATGAGATGTGAACTTTTTCAAATGGAAGAGATCATGAACTTCCGGTGACATGTCCCGCAATTTTCGTAAAAAAAAAAAACCATGCTTTTGGTGGTGTTTGACAAGTGATTTCAACCTCGTCGGCTAGTTATGGTCTTTTAGAATTGTACAAAGGCTACAAGATTAGTTATGAGGAATCCGTTTTTAACATCAAAAGTGAGTAGACGATAATTAAGTCGCGTTAGGTTAAATTTAGCTTTGTTTATAAAATGAATAAGTCAAGAGTTGCGCCTTTGGTTGTTATAAAAAATACAATTTATAGAAACAAAAAACAACGAAAATTCTTTTGCTTCAAGCAATTAGTTTGGGCTTATAAATAGGTGATTCTTCAAATCTGACATTCACAATCCATCGTTTTCTTTTTTCAACATCTTTTGGAAATAAAATAAAATTAAATCTCTTACATTTTTTCTTACAACCATATATATCTATGGTACAACCAGTAATGCAACACACAGCCATTAAAAAAAATTAAATGATCGAATGGGTACTGAAATGTTTTTTTCTTAGACCTTTTATGCATGCATAATCGTTAAGACTTGTCACTATTAGCCTATATAGAGCAAGAATAGACATGCAATACCTAATTACCATTAGCAATGTTTGTAATGATTTCAAATGCGACTGCACGCAAATAGGTAAATGACTTAACCCTTTAGTGCTGGCTTTTTCTCTTGTTCTATTTGCGACCGGCAATATGTTTTTTTTATTTAAATTTTACATACAATCTAATGAAAATGAAACTAACACACCATCCATAATTCAAGTATTATTTCTACAAGATAATACATTTAAAAAAAAGTTTGAGTAAAGGATCAGGCCTATCCTAAAATTTGTTAATTTTGAGTCATGGCTCAGTAAATTCTAAAAAGACCTAACAACTGCCATTGTAGGCTATAGGCCTATAGCTTAAATATAGTTTGCGCATTATAAGCTTTAGAATATTATAGAATTATAGGCCAAGATGGACTTTCAAGCATTTCTTATTCTTCCCATTTTGTAATTTGCTATCAATATGAAAAATGCCATCTTAGACAATACAAAAAATAGGTCCATTTATATATACAGGGGGGCAGGGCTGCGGAGTCGGTAGATAAATGTTCCGACTCCAACTCCTCATTTTTTTTACTTCCGACTCCTCTGTATTAATATGCGAATGTATTTTGTTCATGTATTACCTTGAAGGAAAGAAAGGCAACATACATCTACGTGTCATTACCACAGGACTACTGGCTGGAAAGCCCTCATTCTACTGTATTTAATTTTAAATATGCATGGGCCCCCTAAACACGTGAGGGCTTCGGTACGGCATACCGGCTGTACCCCCCCCCCCCCCCTAGTGGGGCCTGATCAGTATAGGTCACGATTGGCGACTCCAAGGGACAAACGGTTAATCCCTTACCAGTGAGAGGCTAGGTTACACATGGGCGCTGCGTTCCCTGTAACAGCAGAACTAGGGATATTAAAACCGGTTATCGGTTCTATAAAACCAGTTTAAAATTGGATTTCGGTTTCCCCCTCCCCCACGAGTCTCATGCCGGAACAGCCAAATGTGTGTAGTTTTGTAGGTATATTTGAAAATACTTCAAACTTAATTAGTGTTTGTAGGGCATTCAAGGGGTTGATTTGTGTGAATACAATATGATTTTGTAATCTTTACCATAAAATTCTATAGAACTAAAAAAAATCTGGGCTAATTGATTAAACCCGATATTAGCTTTCAATTTTTCAATAGTCACAATCAAATTACCGATTATTGTTGACCATAATATTAAGAAGCATATGAAGAGGCATATATTTATGATAACTTTATTACAGACCTCCTGTAGTATTAAATTTAAATTAAGTGGTCTCGTTAAAGAGGTTGTAATAAATAACAAACAATATTAATTATTTGTAGCTAACTTAATTAATAAAAATTAAAATAATTTATTTAATAAAACAACACTTCAGACGACACCAATTTAAAAAAAATTTATTTACTAAGTCAAATTAATATCAAAAGAAAAATAGAAAAGAAAAATCAACTCACGAATATCCTTACAACAGAATAAAACAACAATGTAATAATGCGTACAGGTACATAAAAGATACAATACAGCTCTGCCACTGATGCGCTTACAATATGCTTAAACCAAGACTCAAGAATACTACATCGATGTAAAAATTAGTGACATATTATCGCTATATACCTACTTTTTCTTATCTTATCTTATACATTACACACGCTCCTTCTATAAAGAAGATTATTGCGTCCTACGCTCATCCATGGTCCGAGTCTTCTTGCATTTTTATTAATGTTTTAAATGATGTTAAGTTACTGGTTTTCCTGGTTTGTTCAGGCAACTTATTCCATGCCCGAATGCCACTCGGGAAGAAAGAGTACTTGTATGCATTTGTTCTGGCATAAGGGACAAGGAAAGTGTTTTTGTCTTTATGTTTATCTGAGCTTTGCAACAGGTTGATATTGGGTTGTATTTTTAAATTAGAGTTTAATGCCTTATGTATTATTACTACTTTACTCTTTGCCCTTCTGTCCTCTAGTGTTTCTAGGTTTAGTGATTTGACTAATGGTGTTACTCTTGTCAATTGGGAATATTCACTAGTTATGAACCTTGCAGCTCTTTTTTGGATTTGTTCTAATTTTTTTATGTTTTCTTTAGTTGATGGGTCCCATACAGGTGCTGCATATTCTAGTATAGGTCTAACTAATATGAGTATGAGATAGCATTTTAGTTTTATATTCTCATTACATTTGTAAAAGTTCCTTTTTATGAATCCTAATGTTTTGTTTGATTTTTTAATATGAGGGTTCCAAGATAACTTATCATTTATTATTACTCCTAGATACTTAGCATTGTTAGTTTGAGTTAGTTCTTTACCATGAATGAAGTAGTTTGCTATTATTTGTTTCTTTTTCTTGGATACCATTATTAGTTGGCATTTTTCTGGGTGAAAAGACATACTCCAGTTTGATTCCCATTTTTGTAGTTCATCTAGGTCTTTTTGTAGAAGTTCATTATCTTTTCCTGACTTTATTATTCTATAAATTATACAATCATCTGCAAATAGTCTTACTTTTGTTCCTGTGTTGATGCAATTTGGCAGATCATTAATATAAATTAGAAATAGTAGGGTTCCTAGAACAGTTCCTTGTGGAACTCCTGAGTTTACAGTTATTGGTGATGACTTAGAGCCATTTATTACCACAGTTTGTTCTCTGCCTATAAGAAAGTCCTGAATCCACTGATGTAAGTAAGGGACCAGAGATGCCAAAATATTTAAGTTTTTTTAGTAGACTAGAATGATGAACTTTATTGAATGCTTTGGAAAAATCTAGTAATATAGCATCAATTTGGTTGTTATTATCTAATCCCTTAGACAAGTCATCTATTAAGCCTATTAATTGAGTCTCACATGATCTATTTTTCCTAAAGCCATGTTGGTGTGGGCACAGTGCATTAAGTTTGTCTAGATGATTTACTATACTACTATATATTATATGTTAGAGTATTTTACATGTTATGCTTGTTAGGGAAACAGGTCTGTAATTTCCGGGGTCAGATTTATCTCCTTTTTTGAAAAGGGGGGTTACATTAGCTAATTTCCAATCTTTGGGCACTTTGCCCTGGTTTAGAGAGGCCTGAAAAAGTATTTTAAAGATTGGAGATATTTCATTAGTTAGTTCTTTAAGCAGTCTTGCTGGTATGTCATCTGGACCAGAAGCTTTATTTACTTTTAAGTTGGTTAGAAGTTGTTTAATGCCTTTTTCATCTACATTTATATTTCCTATCTCTTCTAGTTTGTTTAAATTTATGGAGATTTCTTTGTCACCTGGATTAGAAAAAGATGATGCAAAGTGTGTGTTTAAGATATTAGCTTTAGTTTCATTGTCGTTATAAGTTTTATTGTTTTGGCCTTTTAGTGGAGCTATGCATATAATGTCCATTTTTCTTGATTTAATGTAGGACCATAAATTGTTATTATTATCTTTAGAAATTACATTGTTTACATATTCTTTCTGCAGCTGTCTGCTTAGTTTCTGAGTTAAATGTTTAATTTTTAGGTATTTTTTATGTAGTCTAATTGAATTAGTTGCCTTAAACTTTTTGAATAGACTTTCTTTTTGTTTACACAGTTTCTTTAGTTTAGTGTTAAAACAACATTTGTTAATTTTATTTGATGTGTTTTGTTGGCACAGAGTCAGCCATTATTGCTTTTAAGTTTGTTTTTATGAATAGCCAAATATCTTAAACTGGACTATTTATATTGTATTTATTAAGGAAAGTAATTTAAAATTTTTCTGCTGCTTGATGTAGATCTGTTGTATTACATTTATTCCAGAGATAAATTATTCTTTTAGGTTTCTTGCATATTTTGGTTTTGATTCCGTTATTAACTCTGACAATATCTTGATCTGAAAGACCAGGGATTATTTCACAATCTATTACTAGTCCTGGTCTGTTTGTTAAGAATAAATCTAGTATATTATGGTTTCTTGTTGATGTTGTATTAATTTGTTCTCAGTTTAGATTTTGTATGGTATTGATAAAAAGTTCATTTATTTCTTTTATGTTTTGGTGTTTTTCTATCGAGTAGCTATTCCAATTAATTTTGGGGAGGTTGAAGTCCCCCATTATCCAAATTACAGCATTTTTATGGATTTTTTCAATTCTTGTGAGCTGATTACACAGATCAGTCATGTATTCTGTTGTTGAGTTTGGTGGTCTATAAACACTGCCTACAATTAGTGGTTTTGAATTAGGTCTACTTATTTTACAAAAGACTGACTCTATGTTATTATTGGGTTCTATTTTAATTTCTTCAGCTACTAGAGTAGATTTAATGGCTAGTAAGACTCCTCCATGACTGTCTGCCCTATCTTTCCTAAAAATTTCATAATTATTATTGAATATCTCTGTGTTGTATACATCTGGATTAGGCCATGTTTCGGAACCTGCAATTATGTCTGGTTCTTCTTTCTTTATTAAAAGTTCCAAATCAGCTGTTTTATTTTTAATGCT
The DNA here is from genome assembly GCA_949126835.1 of Anisus vortex. Taxonomy (NCBI): domain Eukaryota; kingdom Metazoa; phylum Mollusca; class Gastropoda; family Planorbidae; genus Anisus; species Anisus vortex. Next base: position 27,540,943 of record OX421496.1, on the reverse strand, counting down.
TTGGAAGTTTATTGTTAGTGTTTTAAGGGTTAGGGTTAGGGTTAGGAATTTAGTGTTAAAGAGTGTCTTTTTAATTATTTTTATTGGTGTTGATCTAGCTAAGGGTTTATTTAGGTCTAAGTTATTAACTTCTGGGCTTGTCAAGGCACTGTAGGGGTTAGTAGTATCCAGGTCATGAGAATTAAACAGACCCGAACTAAATATTTCCTAACGCTATATAAATTGGGGTGTTCATATGCAAGCATGCAGCATGGTACCTGTTATAGATAACGATATAGCCTGAATGAAAGAATGTAGTCTAAGGGGAATAACTGATGTAATTCAAGATGTAATTTTCAATCCTGTCTTTGAATGTCAATCATAGATTGCTAAGTCGTAGTTAGAAGTGCGACGTTATGTTCATTCATGCTTTACACGAGAATTGTGTGTTGTTAGCTTTAAGCAGTGAGATTCTCGAGAGTTGCAAGGCTGGTCATGTGACGAGGGAAGAGTGTATTGTTTAGTTAACTGTTAGCTCTGGTCTGAGAAAGACATGTGAAAGAAAGAAATATAAACTGGACTTAAGAGTGTTAGAAGGTTTGGACGTTATGAAGATGTTTTTCGTAAACCTGGAACTAATGTTTTATTCTATATAATTGGATTTTATAAAGTGAATTAAAAGTTATTTGTGCTGCAATAACTGTTTCATTGAATATATAAATAAATTGAACTGAAAGTAAGTAGCTACAACACTTAAACTGTGAATTATAATTACTACCAAACGAAGAGACTGGTGAGAGACAATTTTATTATGTTGTTTAATGGTTACAGATAAATAAACCATTAACAGTACCATTCATCATAGGTGTCACATTGGATGACTTGTTGTTTTGCTGTACATGACTTACTGCAAATATTGCATCTATCTCTAACTGTCTTGACTTGGCCTGGGTTAGATTCTACATCACCAGCCAAGAGCAACAACAGTATTAGGTGCTTTTGTCTTTACCTGCAAAGTTTGTGTTTAAAATGGTTTAGGGTGATTTTTTTAAGGGTGATATAAATAAGTGTGTTGTCAATATCTTTAATGTTGTGATGGTTGATTATTATCTGTTTATGGACATTTTCATATTCATAGTTTTGTAGTTTTAGTGCCCTTACCAGAAATAGGGCTAAGATTAGAACTAAGAGGTTTATTTTCTTAATACCTAATAGTTTAATGTATTTTATAATTAAATATAGGCTAGTAGTCCTAAATGATATTTATTGTTTTTAAAATAGACCTGTTAACTGTTACTATTTAGAATTTAATTTAGGCTAAGATTTAATTTGTAAGCCTGTAGCTTACAGTGTAAGCCTAGGCCTAGGTTTAGTTTAGTAGCCTTTTTTAGCTTAATAATACTAATAAAACGAATGTTATTATTTGTCTCTTATATAATTAATTATGTTTTATTAATATAATATGTGTTTATTTGTCTGAGTTTCTTTATTATTTATTATAATTGGGCTTAAGTTATTATTTTAAACCACTGGACTAGACCAGTAAATATAAACAAACAATTCAAATATGGGGTCAATATGGCGGCCTCCGAAGCGCTAAGTATAAATAATACTTTACGCTCCCAATTACGAGCAATTATTATATTTAATAGTATTTGCAATATGCATATACTGAGTATGAACTTAATTAAAGGTTAGTATAAAGTTTAAATGGGTGTTAGTTATATAAATATTGAAAAACTTTTGCACCCCCTTGTATCTTGTATATTTACATTCCTAAATACTAATTAAAAGTGACTGCTTTTTATCTTACTAAGCAAAAAAATATACATTAGATGTATAGTAAAATGCAAAAAAGAGTATTTTTTGTTTTGTTGTTTTCAAATTGTATAAAAAAAAAGTAAGTAGGATGGATGACCAGTCAGACCCCAACAACATGAAATTGAGAGATACAAACTCGGCTATGGTGACATTAACTAACAAAAAGTTGATAGCTTTGATTTTGATAGAAATTGAATGAAACAAACAAAACAAATGATGATGACCATTAGGCTGTGTCATAGAAGAAGCTTATCTTAAATGAAATGGCAGAGGTATTCTAGTCCAGGGGTCGGCAACATTTTTATAATGGCGTGCCAAAGTAGGATTTTTAATTCATTCAGCTTGCCAACATTATAAAAGTCATACTGATTTAGCACTCAATTCCTTGTAGAAGAAGACTTGAATAGCCTTTTTGGGGTCATCTGCGTGCCAATGAAAATCACTCTGTGTGCCAGACGCGTGCTGTAGGCTGCTGACCTCTGTTCTAGTCTATAGCTCATAGACTGCAGTAAATATCACAAAATGACTGCTCCTTTAAATAGGTTAAATTTATAAAGATTAGGATTCTCTTGAATGTTACTATGTCTTGAAATCTTTCAATAAAAAGGGGGGGGGGGAATAACACCATAACTATTATTATTTTATCACCTTTAAGTCATTGTATGGGCTAAAATACTCCACTTTATGTTAAGTAAATGCATAGATTAAAATTTTGCACTTTATGTTAAGTAAATGCATAGACTGCACTTTATGTTAAGTAAATATAATCTTATTTATTTGTGTTTTTTTAAAGTCCCTGTTTTGTTTGTATTACCTCTCTTTATCTTGTCACTATGTATATAATTCTTGATTTAAAAAAAAATCATCGTATTCTGCCTATTATACTCTTTTGTCTTATATTATTAAAAATGTTCTGTGGGTTTTGTGTAATTTAAGATTTTGACTAAGATCTGAACTTTGTAAAATGAATATATATTTTAAAAGCTATTATTGCTTTCTCTTTTTTTTTCAGAACTGTTCAATTTGACATAATGAAATATCTCTATGATTTTCTTTAAAACCATCCAAGGCAAGCTTTACTGATTTATCATTTCATATGAATGTTTGTTTCTTAGTTGTTTTATAATCCAAATGCAATAAAACTTCAAATAAATCACATTTGTTTTTTTTATTTCCTTGTGAAATTGTTTAAATAAAGGATAAACATTCTTTTGAAACCAGGGTTCGTACAGCTCCTGGAAACTCCTTGAAAACAAAAAGTTGTGTTCCAGGACCTTAAAACTCCTGGAAAAACTGCATTTAGTCCTGGGAAAATACTAAAAACTACTTATTTTTGAGGGAGATTAATTAATAATAAAGAAAATCGTAATCACTGCTCTTAGGTTGTACTTTCACTTTTCCTGAAAGCCCTATTGGAGTTAACCTGTTTTGCAGCTTTCTATTTCCACGCGCAATCGTTGATGACACCAGTGATGCCACTCGTTGTTGTTTTTTTTTTACTAGATCTTGTTTTTTTTTCTATCCAAACTTGGGATGTAGGCTATAAAAGAACCCCATAATGTGGTAAAACACAAAAAAAGCTGTGTAGCGAGGTGTCTGTTTTTTTTTTTAAAAAGCTCAGCTTGGCTTTTCAAAAAATATACTCCTGGAAAACTCCTGGAAAACTCTTGGAATTTTGAGGCAATTTTTCTGTACGAACCCTGGAAACATTTTTTCATTGGAAAAAATTTACTTGTGAATTAACTCATTCTGTGCCAATCCACGATATATCATGGATTTGACTCGGCGCTTCCGTGTGGATTTGGTTTGCATAGCTTATTTCGTTGTTATTGCCTATTAATTCGACTTTCTATTTTATCAAATGAATGACAACTGTTTCTGCTCCCTTTCTGCTTGGTTTACTTTCAGATGTAAAATAATAATGAAGATTTTTAATCGATTTATGTTTAAACTTTTGTACACAAAGCATAGCCACGCCTACTCAAAATGTTTCTAGGCCTCTGAACTTGTCAAATTTTCTATTAAAATAACTTTTATTGATAATTATTAATTTATATTCATTAGATAATAACCTTAAATCATTTAAATCTGGTTCTGAGGACTGTTGGCTTATTTACTCATTAAAGATTCTGACATTCGTGGTTAGGCCTAGGCCTATTTAAACAATATAGACATATAAAGGATCAGCGTTTGCCCGCTGATACTAATATTTGAAAAAATGCGTATAACTAAATAACTATAAGGGATATTTTCAAAATGCATTCTGATCAGGAATGGATATACTTTTAGTGGTTTCAAGCCGAATAGGATATCTGCTACACATACCATATAAAAATCTGTTAAGATGGATAATTTTTGCTCCTTATTTTTAAACAAAAAATTTGATCTCTATAAATTACTAATAAAGATGTAACTATTATTGTAATATTGTTTTAACTTCTACTTATTATTATTCCATTTTTAATTTCCTTTAATTTGATATGAAATACAGGTATCTTGCTAAACAAATACCTTTAAAAATTTATGAATAAATAAGGGAACCCTAAAAATATTATAGCAGCCTAAAAATGGCCTGGCACAAAGGCAGTAAATGCCCCGGCACAGAATGAGTTAATGGCCATTAAAAAATATTTCCGAAAATGTGTATCGTTTACTTAAATTAAGGATAATTTATTAAGTTTAATTACTGGAAATTATTTGAATAAACATTTTTATCTCTTATCTTAAATTAGCATTACATGAAAAAAATATACATCTTTACTCTAATTCAGAAATAACAAAATATCATTTGAACAAAAAGGAATCAAGAACTGGTAAGAACAAGCTAATGTTATAGTTTATACCCTTTACTGCCTTACATTGTACATTTAGTGAATGAAATGTTCATATTTTGTATTGTAATTGTTTACAACTATTGCTTTTGTTATGGTGATTCAATTTCAATAAATGACAACCTTTGTTAAATGGAGCAATCATGGTGTGAAACTGGTAAAAGAGGTGCTTCTTGGCAAGAATTTAGTTTTTCCCTAATACACATGATTTAGACAAAAAATAAAAAATTTAGTAACTTAAATTTATGATACAGTGATACCAGATTCTTAGTTTCTATGTGTAAGCTTACATGTGTGTTTACTAGTGTAGATTTATTTTATTTGGGTATCTATTGTCCTTTACATGTAAGTAATCAATTCAGTACTTACTTTTGGGAAGAACAAAAGTGGCTAATCAAAAATGATCCTAAATCAACACTTACAATACAAGTCGGCAGTTTCATACTGACCTCTCATTTATTACCATCTCTAATTTATATAAAACTAATTTACAGAGAGATACCATTTTTAAAAGTTTGGGAAAACAGCCTTGATTTTTCAAGCATGGGAAATTTTGAGAATTTCTTTATAATGGGCAATTTTTATTTAAAAATAAGTACCGTAATTAAGAGAAATTATTCTCCTTAACTCATATTATATTTTGGTTTTTAAACTGGAAACGTCTCAAGAACTGTTTTTATGAGCATTTAAAACAAAAATCCTCAATAAACTACTTGTAAATACTAACTAGTGGTTAACACTTAAAACAATTACACACACCAGTACGAGTAAATTACACACACCAGTACCAGTAAATTACACACACCAGTACCTGAAAATTACACACACCAGTACCTGAAAATTACACACACCAGTACCTGAAAATTACACACACCAGTACCTGAAAATTACACACACCAGTACCAGTAAATTACACACACCAGTACCAGTAAATTACACACACCAGTACCTGAAAATTACACACACCAGTACCTGAAAATTACACACACCAGTACCTGAAAATTACACACACCAGTATCAGTAAATTACACACACCAGTACCTGAAAATTACACACACCAGTACCAGTAAATTACACACACCAGTACCTGAAAATTACACACACCAGTACCTGAAAATTACACACACCAGTACCAGTAAATTACACACACCAGTACCTGAAAATTACACACACCAGTACCAGTAAATTACACACACCAGTACCAGTAAATTACACACACCAGTACCAGTAAATTACACACACCAGTACCTGAAAATTACACACACCAGTACCAGTAAATTACACACACCAGTACCTGAAAATTACACACACCAGTACCAGTAAATTACACACACCAGTACCAGTAAATTACACACACCAGTACCTGAAAATTACACACACCAGTACCAGTAAATTACACACACCAGTACCTGAAAATTACACAGACCAGTACCAGTAAATTACACACACCAGTACCAGTAAATTACACACACCAGTACCAGTAAATTACACACACCAGTACCTGAAAATATATATAATTTTTCTTTTAGAGTAGTAGTATTTATCTTATATTTTACTTTTGTCTTTTACTCTTGCTCTCTGCATGTGTCCTCACTAGCTGAGTGGTTAGCATCCCAGAATGCCCCGTGGGTAACCTGGGTTCTATTTCCTATTGAATTTTTTTTTCTTTTTCTGTAATGGCTATATATAGGTAGGCTAATTTTTTACATTGACATTAATATTATTTTTTTTAAACATTGTAAAGAATTTCAGGACTTAAAGTTTTCCTAAAATGTTTTCAGTTAAATTGTATTTTAGACCTGCGAAGAGGCGGGTGTTAGATTCTCAGCCATCGTTAGTCCAAACTTTTTGTTATATAAAAAAACTGTCTTTTTTAACCCAATTACAATATTTATTTTAAATTACTTTCCTAAAGGTTTTCAGTAAATAATTAAAAATTATATTTTTAAAATTATTATTGCTTTCTGTACATTGTATTTAATAACAATTTTAATTTGTAGTATCTATTTGGATTAAATTGAGCTAAAAATAATCTGACCCCTTCATACCCTAAAATACACTGACTCCTTCATACCCTAAAATACACTGACTCCTTCATACCCTAAAATACACTGACTCCTTCATACCCTAAAATACACTGACTCCTTCATACCCTAAAATACACTGACTCCTTCATACCCTAAAATACACTGACTCCTTCATACCCTAAAATACACTGACTCCTTCATACCCTAAAATACACTGACTCCTTCATACCCTAAAATACACTGACTCCTTCATACCCTAAAATACACTGACTCCTTCATACCCTAAAATACACTGACTCCTTCATACCCTAAAATACACTTACCCCTTCATACCCTAAAATACACTTACCCCTTCATACCCTAAAATACACTGACCCCTTCATACCCTAAAATACACTGACCCCTTCATACCCTAAAATACACTGACTCCTTCATACCCTAAAATACACTTACCCCTTCATACCCTAAAATACACTTACCCCTTCATACCCTAAAATACACTGACCCCTTCATACCCTAAAATACACTTACCCCTTCATACCCTAAAATACACTTACCCCTTCATACCCTAAAATACACTGACCCCTTCATACCCTAAAATACACTTACCCCTTCATACCCTAAAATACACTGACCCCTTCATACCCTAAAATACACTGACCCCTTCATACCCTAAAATACACTGACCCCTTCATACCCTAAAATACACTTACCCCTTCATACCCTAAAATACACTTACCCCTTCATACCCTAAAATACACTGACCCCTTCATACCCTAAAATACACTGACCCCTTCATACCCTAAAATACACTGACCCCTTCATACCCTAAAATACACTTACCCCTTCATACCCTAAAATACACTTACCCCTTCATACCCTAAAATACACTTACCCCTTCATACCCTAAAATACACTTACCCCTTCATACCCTAAAATACACTTACCCCTTCATACCCTAAAATACACTGACCCCTTCATACCCTAAAATACACTCACCCCTTCATACCCTAAAATACACTTACCCCTTCATACCCTAAAATACACTTACCCCTTCATACCCTAAAATACACTTACCCACTAAACTTTAAGATTAGAAAGAAAGACAAACAATTAAGAAAACAAATGTCTGGGCCTCCTAGATTTCAGCACAAGACCCTCCTACTGGTGATCCAGCACTCTACCAATGAACCTATTCAAATAATTTGAAAAACAAAAGGTTTTTAAATTTATATGGTTATTATTTAATATTATATTACTCTTGTTGTTCTTGTAACACATTGATTCTATAAATGGGTTCTTTTTTTTTCCACAACATACAGACAGTATGTTTACACAAATGTATAGCCAACTGAGGTAAAGCAGCTGGTGATGATATATTTTAAGATAGCTAGTGTTTTTATCTGTCTGGTTATCTTTTGGTGGCAAACATTTCTACTAGATTACCCTGCCTGGCCTGTATGTTTAAAGATTTTAATAAAAAAAAACAAAATAAGTGTCCACCTCCATTAGCAACGCATTCCATAAAAATAAATGTAAACTCGGTCATTGTTAAAGAAATTATTGTTAGAGTAAAAACAGGTTTTGTTTACTTGGCAGTCACTATTATCAAACATGTGATATTTGAGTTTTGCAATAATAGGGGCCTACATTTGGAAATACAATTTTTGTTATTACCTTTCAAAGGGTACACTTGAACAAAGTATCTTTAATAGTAAGTTATAGATACAAGTAACTTATGATAACATCTCTATGCCATATACAAAATTTTAAAAGCTACCAGGCTTAATACACAAGTACATGGCCAACCAAGTTAAAGATACAAGTAAATGACCAACCAAGTTATAGATACAGGTTAATGGCCACAAAAATTATAGATGATAGTAAATGGCCAACAAAGTTATAGATACAAGTAAATGGCCACACAACTTATAGATGTAAGTAAATGGCCACCCAAGTTATAGATACAGGTTAATGGCCACACAAATTATAGATGTAAGTAAATGGCCAACAAAGTTATAGATACAAGTAAATGGCCACACAAATTATAGATGTAAGTAAATGGCCAACCAAGTAATAGATACATGTAAATGGCCACACAAATTATAGATGTAAGTAAATGGCCAACCAAGTAATAGATACATGTAAATGGCCACACAAATTATAGATGTAAGTAAATGCCCACCCAAGTTATAGATACAACTAAATGGCCACCCAAGTTATAGATACAAGTAAATGGCTACACAAATAATAGATTTAATTAAATGGCCAACCAAGTTATAGGCCTATACACAAGTAAATGGCCAGCCAACTTATAGATACAAGTAAATGGCTAACCAGGTTATAAATAGAAGTAAAAGGCCACCCAAGTTATAGATACAGGTTAATGGCCACACAAATTATAGATGTTAGTAAATGGCCAACCAAATTATAGATACAAGTAAATGGTCACACAAATTATAGATGTAAGTAAATAGCCAACCAAGTTATAGATGGCCACACAAATTATAGATGTAAGTAAATAGCCAACCAAGTTCTAGATACAAGTAATCGGCCACGCAAATTATAGATGTAAGTAAATAGCCAACCAAGTTATAGATGGCCACACAAATTATAGATGTAAGTAAATAGCCAACCAAGTTATAGATACAAGTAAACGGACACACAAATTATAGATGTAAGTAAATAACCAACCAAGGTACAGACACAAGTACAGGGCCACACATATTATAGATGTAAGTAAATGGCCAACCAAGTTATAGATACAAATATATGGCCACACAAATTATAGATGTAAGCAAATGGCCAACCAAGCTATAGATACAAGCAAACGACCACACAAATTATAGATGTAAGTAAATAGCCAACCAAGCTATAGATACAAGTAAATGGCCACACAAATTATAGATGTAAGTAAATAGCCAACCAAGCTATAGATACAAGTAAACGGCCACACAAATTATAGATGTACGTAAATAGCCATCCAAGTTATAGATGGCCACACAAATTATAGATGTAAGTAAAGGGCCAACCAAGTTATAGATACAAGTAAATGGCCACACATATTATAGATGTAAGTAAATGGCCAACCAAGTTATAGATACAAATATATGGCCACACAAATTATAGATGTAAGTAAAGGGCCAACCAAGATATAGATACAAGTAAATGGCTACACATATTATAGATGTAAGTAAATGGCCAACCAAGTTATAGATACAAATATATGGCCACACACATTGTAGATGTGAGTAAATGGCCACCCAAGTTATAGATACAAGTAAATGGTCAACCAAGATACCGGTATAGATGCAAGTAAATGGCCAACCGAGTTATATATACAAGTAAATGGCCACACAAATTATATATGTAAGTAAATCGCCAACCGAGTTATAGATACAAGTAAATGGCCACAAAAAATATAGATGTAAGTAAATAGCCAACCAAGTTATAGATACAAGTAAAAGGCCAACCAAGTTCTAGATACCAGTAAGTGGCCTCACAAATTATAGATGTAAGTAAATGGCCAACCAAGTTATAGATACAAGTATATGGCCACACACATTATAGATGTAAGTAAATGGCCAACCGAGTTATAGATACAAGTATATGGCCACACAAATTAAAGATGTAAGTAAATGGCAACCCAAGTTATAGATACAAGTATATGGCCACACAAATTATAGATGTAAGTAAATAGCCATCCAAGTTATAGATACAAGTTTATGGCCACACAAATTATAGATGTAAGTAAATGGCCATCCAAGTTATAGATACAAGTATATGGCCACACAAATTATAGATGTAAGCAAATGGCCAACCAAGCTATAGATACAAGCAAACGACCACACAAATTATAGATGTAAGTAAATAGCCAACCAAGCTATAGATACAGGTAAATGGCCACACAAATTATAGATGTAAGTAAATAGCCAACCAAGCTATAGATACAAGTAAACGGCCACACAAATTATAGATGTACGTGAATAGCCATCCAAAATATAGATGGCCACACAAATTATATATGTAAGTAAATGGCCAACCAAGATATAGATACAAGTAAACGGCCACACAAATTATAGATGTAAGTAAAGGGCCAACCAAGTTATAGATACAAGTAAATGGCCACACATATTATAGATGTAAGTAATAGGCCAACCAAGTTATAGATACAAATATATGGCCACACACATTGTAGAATGTAGTAAATGGCCACCCAAGTTATAGATACAAGTAAATGGCCACGCAAATTATAGATGTAAGTAAATCGCCACCCAAGTTATAGATACAGGTTAATGGCCACACAAATTATAGATGTTAGTAAATGGCCAACCAAGTTATAGATACATGTAAATGGTCACACAAATTATAGATGTAAGTAAATAGCCAACCAAGTTATAGATGGCCACACAAATTATAGATGTAAGTAAATAGCCAACCAAGTCTAGATACAAGTAATCGACCACGCAAATTATAGATGTAAGTAAATAGCCAACCAAGTTATAGATGGCCACACAAATTATAGATGTAAGTAAATAGCCAACCAAGTTATAGATACAAGTAAACGGACACACAAATTATAGATGCAAGTAAATAACCAACCAAGGTACAGACACAAGTACAGGGCCACACATATTATAGATGTAAGTAAATGGCCAACCAAGTTATAGATACAAATATATGGCCACACAAATTATAGATGTAATCAAATGGCCAACCAAGCTATAGAAACAAGCAAACGACTACAAAAATTATAGATGTAAGTAAATAGCCAACCAAGCTATAGATACAAGTAAATGGCCACACAAATTATAGATGTAAGTAAATAGCCAACCAAGCTATAGATACAAGTAAACGGCCACACAAATTATAGATGTACGTAAATAGCCATCCATGTTATAGATGGCCACACAAATTTTAGATGTAAGTAAAGGGCCAACCAAGTTATAGATACAAGTAAATGGCCACACATATTATAGATGTAAAGTAAATGGCCAACCAAGCTATAGATACAAATATATGGCCACACAAATTATAGATGTAAGTAAAGGGCCAACCAAGTTATAGATACAAGTAAATGGCCACACATATTATAGATGTAAGTAAATGGCCAACCAAGTTATAGATACATGTAAATGGTCACACAATTATAGATGTAAGTAAATAGCCAACCAAGTTATAGATGGCCACACAAATTATAGATGTAAGTAAATAGCCAACCAAGTTATAGATACAAGTAATAGGCCAACCAAGTTCTAGATACCAGTAAATGGCCTCACAAATTATAGATGTAAGTAAATGGCCAACCAAGTTATAGATACAAGTATATGGCCACACACATTATAGATGTAAGTAAATGGCCAACCGAGTTATAGATACAAGTATATGGCCACACAAATTAAAGATGTAAGTAAATGGCAACCCAAGTTATAGATACAAGTGTATGGCCACACAAATTATAGATGTAAGTAAATAGCCATCCAAGTTATAGATACAAGTTTATGGCCACACAAATTATAGATGTAAGTAAATGGCCATCCAAGTTATAGATACAAGTATATGGCCACACAAATTATAGATGTAAGCAAATGGCCAACCAAGCTATAGATACAAGCAAACGACCACACAAATTATAGATGTAAGTAAATAGCCAACCAAGCTATAGATACAGGTAAATGGCCCTACAAATTATAGATGTAAGTAAATAGCCAACCAAGCTATAGATACAAGTAAACGGTCACACAAATTATAGATGTACGTGAATAGCCATCCAAAATATAGATGGCCACACAAATTAAATATGTAAGTAAATGGCCAACCAAGCTATAGATACAAGTAAACGGCCACACAAATTATAGATGTAAGTAAAGGGCCAACCTAGTTATAGATACAAGTAAATGGCCACACATATTATAGATGTAAGTAAATGGCCAACCAAGTTATAGATACAAATATATGGCCACACAAATTATAGATGTAAATAAAGGGCCAACCAAGTTATAGATACAAGTAAATGGCCTCACATATTATAGATGTAAGTAAATGGCCAACCAAGTTATAGATACAAATATATGGCCACACACATTGTAGATGTGAGTAAATGGCCACCCAAGTTATAGATACAAGTAAATGGCCACGCAAATTATAGATGTAAGTAAATGGCCACCCAAGTTATAGATACAGGTTAATGGCCACACAAATTATAGATGTTAGTAATTGGCCAACCAAGTTATAGATACATGTAAATGGTCACACAAATTATAGATGTAAGTAAATAGCCAACCAAGTTATAGATGGCCACACAAATTATAGATGTAAGTAAATAGCCAACCAAGTCTAGATACAAGTAATCGACCACGCAAATTATAGATGTAAGTAAATAGCCAACCAAGTTATAGATGGCCACACAAATTATAGATGTAAGTAAATAACCAACCAAGGTACAGACACAAGTACAGGGCCACACAAATTATAGATGTAAGTAAATGGCCAACCAAGTAATAGATACATGTAAATGGCCACACAAATTATAGATGTAAGTAAATGCCCACCCAAGTTATAGATACAACTAAATGGCCACCCAAGTTATAGATACAAGTAAATGGCTACACAAATAATAGATTTAATTAAATGGCCAACCAAGTTATAGGCCTATACACAAGTAAATGGCCAGCCAACTTATAGATACAAGTAAATGGCTAACCAGGTTATAAATAGAAGTAAATGGCCAACCAAGATATAAATACAAGGAAATGGCCACACAAATTATAGATGTAAGTAAATGGCTAACCAAGTTATAAATACAAGTAAATGGTCACACAAATTATAGATGTAAGTAAATGGCCAACCAAGCTATAGATACAAGTAAACGGCCACACAAATTATAGATGTAAGTAAAGGGCCAACCTAGTTATAGATACAAGTAAATGGCCACACATATTATAGATGTAAGTAAATGGCCAACCAAGTAATAGATACACGTAAATGGCCACGCAAATTATAGATGTAAGTAAATGGCCACCCAAGTTATAGATACAGGTTAATAGCCACACAAATTATAGATGTTAGTAAATGGCCAACCAAATTATAGATACAAGTAAATGGTCACACAAATTATAGATGTAAGTAAATAGCCAACCAAGTTATAGATGGCTACACAAATTATAGATGTAAGTAAATAGCCAACCAAGTTCTAGATACAAGTAATCGGCCACGCAAATTATAGATGTAAGTAAATAGCCAACCAAGTTATAGATGGCCACACAAATTATAAATGTAAGTAAATAGCCAACCAAGTTATAGATACAAGTAAACGGACACACAAATTATAGATGTAAGTAAATAACCAACCAAGGTACAGACACAAGTACAGGGCCACACATATTATAGATGTAAGTAAATGGCCAACCAAGTTATAGATACAAATATATGGCCACACAAATTATAGATGTAAGCAAATGGCCAACCAAGCTATAGATACAAGCAAACGACCACACAAATTATAGATGTAAGTAAATAGCCAACCAAGCTATAGATACAAGTAAATGGCCACACAAATTATAGATGTAAGTAAATAGCCAACCAAGCTATAGATACAAGTAAACGGCCACACAAATTATAGATGTACGTAAATAGCCATCCAAGTTATAGATGGCCACACAAATTATAGATGTAAGTAAAGGGCCAACCAAGTTATAGATACAAGTAAATGGCCACACATATTATAGATGTAAGTAAATGGCCAACCAAGTTATAGATACAAATATATGGCCACACAAATTATAGATGTAAGTAAAGGGCCAACCAAGATATAGATACAAGTAAATGGCTACACATATTATAGATGTAAGTAAATGGCCAACCAAGTTATAGATACAAATATATGGCCACACACATTGTAGATGTGAGTAAATGGCCACCCAAGTTATAGATACAAGTAAATGGTCAACCAAGATACCGGTATAGATACAAGTAAATGGCCAACCGAGTTATATATACAAGTAAATGGCCACACAAATTATATATGTAAGTAAATCGCCAACCGAGTTATAGATACAAGTAAATGGCCACAAAAAATATAGATGTAAGTAAATTGCCAACCAAGTTATAGATACAAGTAAAAGGCCAACCAAGTTCTAGATACCAGTAAATGGCCTCACAATATATAGATGTAAGTAAATGGCCAACCAAGTTATAGATACAAGTATATGGCCACACACATTATAGATGTAAGTAAATGGCTAACCGAGTTATAGATACAAGTATATGGCCACACAAATTAAAGATGTAAGTAAATGGCAACCCAAGTTATAGATACAAGTATATGGCCACACAAATTATAGATGTAAGTAAATAGCCATCCAAGTTATAGATACAAGTTTATGGCCACACAAATTATAGATGTAAGTAAATGGCCATCCAAGTTATAGATACAAGTATATGGCCACACAAATTATAGATGTAAGCAAATGGCCAACCAAGCTATAGATACAAGTAAATGGCCACACATATTATAGATGTAAGTAAATGGCCAACCAAGTTATAGATACAAATATATGGCCACACAAATTATAGATGTAAGTAAAGGGCCAACCAAGATATAGATACAAGTAAATGGCTACACATATTATAGATGTAAGTAAATGGCCAACCAAGTTATAGATACAAATATATGGCCACACACATTGTAGATGTGAGTAAATGGCCACCCAAGTTATAGATACAAGTAAATGGTCAACCAAGATACCGGTATAGATACAAGTAAATGGCCAACCGAGTTATATATACAAGTAAATGGCCACACAAATTATATATGTAAGTAAATCGCCAACCGAGTTATAGATACAAGTAAATGGCCACAAAAAATATAGATGTAAGTAAATAGCCAACCAAGTTATAGATACAAGTAAAAGGCCAACCAAGTTCTAGATACCAGTAAATGGCCTCACAATATATAGATGTAAGTAAATGGCCAACCAAGTTATAGATACAAGTATATGGCCACACACATTATAGATGTAAGTAAATGGCTAACCGAGTTATAGATACAAGTATATGGCCACACAAATTAAAGATGTAAGTAAATGGCAACCCAAGTTATAGATACAAGTATATGGCCACACAAATTATAGATGTAAGTAAATAGCCATCCAAGTTATAGATACAAGTTTATGGCCACACAAATTATAGATGTAAGTAAATGGCCATCCAAGTTATAGATACAAGTATATGGCCACACAAATTATAGATGTAAGCAAATGGCCAACCAAGCTATAGATACAAGCAAACGACCACACAAATTATAGATGTAAGTAAATAGCCAACCAAGCTATAGATACAGGTAAATGGCCACACAAATTATAGATGTAAGTAAATAGCCAACCAAGCTATAGATACAAGTAAACGGCCACACAAATTATAGATGTACGTGAATAGCCATCCAAAATATAGATGTCCACACAAATTATATATGTAAGTAAATGGCCAACCAAGCTATAGATACAAGTAAACGGCCACACAAATTATAGATGTAAGTAAAGGGCCAACCAAGTTATAGATACAAGTAAATGGCCACACAAATTATAGATGTAAGTAAAGGGCCAACCAAGTTATAGATACAAGTAAATGGCCACACATATTATAGATGTAAGTAAATGGGCAACCAAGTTATAGATACTAATATATGGCCACACACATTGTAGATGTGAGTAAATGGCCACCCAAGTTATAGATACAAGTAAATGGTCAACCAAGATACCGGTATAGATACAAGTAAATGGCCAACCGAGTTATATATACAAGTAAATGGCCACACAAATTATAGATGTAAGTAAATGGCCAACCGAGTTATAGATACAAGTAAATGGCCACACAAATTATAGATGTAAGTAAATAGCCAACCAAGCTATAGATACAAGTAAACGGCCACACAAATTATAGATGTACGTGAATAGCCATCCAAAATATAGATGTCCACACAAATTATATATGTAAGTAAATGGCCAACCAAGCTATAGATACAAGTAAACGGCCACACAAATTATAGATGTAAGTAAAGGGCCAACCAAGTTATAGATACAAGTAAATGGCCACACATATTATAGATGTAAGTAAATGGCCAACCAAGTTATAGATACAAATATATGGCCACACACATTGTAGATGTGAGTAAATGGCCACCCAAGTTATAGATACAAGTAAATGGCCACGCAAATTATAGATGTAAGTAAATGGCCACCCAAGTTATAGATACAGGTTAATGGCCACACAAATTATAGATGTTAGTAAATGGCCAACCAAGTTATAGATACATGTAAATGGTCACACAAATTATAGATGTAAGTAAATAGCCAACCAAGTCTAGATACAAGTAATCGACCACGCAAATTATAGATGTAAGTAAATAGCCAACCAAGTTATAGATGGCCACACAAATTATAGATGAAAGTAACTAGCCAACCAAGTTATAGATACAAGTAAACGGACACACAAATTATAGATGTAAGTAAATAACCAACCAAGGTACAGACACAAGTAAAGGGCCACACATATTATAGATGTAAGTAAATGGCCAACCAAGTTATAGATACAAATATATGGCCACACAAATTATAGATGTAAGCAAATGGCCAACCAAGCTATAGATACAAGCAAACGACCACACAAATTATAGATGTAAGTAAATAGCCAACCAAGCTATAGATACAAGTAAATGGCCACACAAATTATAGATGTAAGTAAATAGCCAACCAAGCTATAGATACAAGTAAACGGCCACACAAATTATAGATGTACGTAAATAGCCATCCAAGTTATAGATGGCCACACAAATTATAGATGTAAGTAAAGGGCCAACCAAGTTATAGATACAAGTAAATGGCCACACATATTATAGATGTAAGTAAATGGCCAACCAAGTTATAGATACAAATATATGGCCACACAAATTATAGATGTAAGTAAAGGGCCAACCAAGATATAGATACAAGTAAATGGCTACACATATTATAGATGTAAGTAAATGGCCAACCAAGTTATAGATACAAATATATGGCCACACACATTGTAGATGTGAGTAAATGGCCACCCAAGTTATAGATACAAGTAAATGGTCAACCAAGATACCGGTATAGATACAAGTAAATGGCCAACCGAGTTATATATACAAGTAAATGGCCACACAAATTATATATGTAAGTAAATCGCCAACCGAGTTATAGATACAAGTAAATGGCCACAAAAAATATAGATGTAAGTAAATAGCCAACCAAGTTATAGATACAAGTAAAAGGCCAACCAAGTTCTAGATACCAGTAAATGGCCTCACAATATATAGATGTAAGTAAATGGCCAACCAAGTTATAGATACAAGTATATGGCCACACACATTATAGATGTAAGTAAATGGCTAACCGAGTTATAGATACAAGTATATGGCCACACAAATTAAAGATGTAAGTAAATGGCAACCCAAGTTATAGATACAAGTATATGGCCACACAAATTATAGATGTAAGTAAATAGCCATCCAAGTTATAGATACAAGTTTATGGCCACACAAATTATAGATGTAAGTAAATGGCCATCCAAGTTATAGATACAAGTATATGGCCACACAAATTATAGATGTAAGCAAATGGCCAACCAAGCTATAGATACAAGCAAACGACCACACAAATTATAGATGTAAGTAAATAGCCAACCAAGCTATAGATACAGGTAAATGGCCACACAAATTATAGATGTAAGTAAATAGCCAACCAAGCTATAGATACAAGTAAACGGCCACACAAATTATAGATGTACGTGAATAGCCATCCAAAATATAGATGTCCACACAAATTATATATGTAAGTAAATGGCCAACCAAGCTATAGATACAAGTAAACGGCCACACAAGTTATAGATGTAAGTAAAGGGCCAACCAAGTTATAGATACAAGTAAATGGCCACACAAATTATAGATGTAAGTAAAGGGCCAACCAAGTTATAGATACAAGTAAATGGCCACACATATTATAGATGTAAGTAAATGGGCAACCAAGTTATAGATACTAATATATGGCCACACACATTGTAGATGTGAGTAAATGGCCACCCAAGTTATAGATACAAGTAAATGGTCAACCAAGATACCGGTATAGATACAAGTAAATGGCCAACCGAGTTATATATACAAGTAAATGGCCACACAAATTATAGATGTAAGTAAATGGCCAACCGAGTTATAGATACAAGTAAATGGCCACAAAAATTATAGATGTAAGTAAATAGCCAACCAAGTTATAGATACAAGTAAAAGGCCAACCAAGTTCTAGATACCAGTAAATGGCCTCACAAATTATAGATGTAAGTAAATGGCCAACCAAGTTATAGATACAAGTATATGGCCACACACATTATAGATGTAAGTAAATGGCCAACCGAGTTATAGATACAAGTATATGGCCACACAAATTAAAGATGTAAGTAAATGGCAACCCAAGTTATAGATACAAGTATATGGCCACACAAATTATAGATGTAAGTAAATAGCCATCCAAGTTATAGATACAAGTTTATGGCCACACAAATTATAGATGTATGTAAATGGCCATCCAAGTTATAGATACAAGTATATGGCCACACAAATTATAGACGTAAGCAAATGGCCAACCAAGCTATAGATACAAGCAAACGACCACACAAATTATAGATGTAAGTAAATAGCCAACCAAGCTATAGATACAAGTAAATGGCCACACATATTATAGATGTAAGTGTAAGTAAATACCCAACCAAGCTATAGATACAAGTAAACGGCCACACAAATTATAGATGTACGTAAATAGCCATCCAAGTTATAGATGGCCACACAAATTATATATGTAAGTAAATGGCCAACCAAGCTATAGATACAAGTAAACGGCCACACAAATTATAGATGTAAGTAAAGGGCCAACCAAGTTATAGATACAAGTAAATGGCCACACATATTATAGATGTAAGTAAATGGCCAACCAAGTTATAGATACAAATATATGGCCACACATATTATAGATGTAAGTAAAGGGCCAACCAAGTTATAGATACAAGTAAATGGCCACACACATTGTAGATGTAAGTAAATGGCCAACCAAGTTATAGATACAAATATATGGCCACACACATTGTAGATGTGAGTAAATGGCCACCCAAGTTATAGATACAAGTAAATGGTCAACCAAGATACCGGTATAGATACAAGTAAATGGCCAACCGAGTTATATATACAAGTAAATGGCCACACAAATTATAGATGTAAGTAAATGCCCAACCGAGTTATATATACAAGTAAATGGCCACACAAATTATAGATGTAAGTAAATGGCCAACTGAGTTATATATACAAGTAAATGGCCACAAAAATTATAGATGTAAGTAAATTGCCAACCAAGTTATAGATACAAATAAAAGGCCAACCAAGTTCTAGATACCAGTAAATGGCCTCACAAATTATAGATATAAGTAAATGGCCAACCAAGTTATAGATACAAGTATATGGCCACACACATTATAGATGTAAGTAAATGGCCAACCGAGTTATAGATACAAGTATATGGCCACACACATTATAGATGTAAGTAAATGGCCAACCGAGTTATAGATACAAGTATATGGCCACACAAATTATAGATGTAAGTAAATGGCCAACCAAGTTATAGATACAAGTAAACGGCCAACCAAGTTCTAGATACCAGTAAATGGCCACACAAGTGATAGATGTAAGTAAATGGCCAACCAAATTATAGAAACAAGTAAATGACCACAGAAATTATAGATATAAATAAATAACCACACAAGTTATAGATTCAAGTAATATTCAATAAAATATATTTGTTCTGTTTATTGCCTGCTTGTCCCCCAACTATGTAGCAGCATCACATGTTCTCTATGCACACAAAGAGAATAGCAATTTAATACTTGTATATTTGAAGCAAGTGGAAAATGGAATGAGGGAGTAATTTTTTTTAACAGATAAGGGGCAGACTAATATGTTATCTCCCTTGCCATTAGATAGTCTTTCATCTTTCCTCCTATGTGTGTTCTCCCCCATATACCCTCTTCCCTTACTTTCCCTCCCCCCCCCCCCCACCCTAAAAAAGGACTGGCATGAAGGAATTCAAAACAAGTCTTCAGTGCTCACATTTATCCACTTGAAATAATACACCACAATATACATGTATCTGTTTCTGAAGATGTCATAGAATTATTAAGGCCAGTCAGTGTATGCTTGGATGATCAGTTTAGACAAATTTTACTTTATATTAAGCAAAAGATGTTTTTTGTTTTATAAAAATGTTTTATAAAGGTAAGTTGTATTTTCAAAATGCAATGTTTTTACTACTAAAAATAATGAAAGATAAAGACAATTTATATTTTAAATGTCTTAGAATTCTAAATTTACAAACTTTGAAAATAAATATTAAAAAATGTAAAATGCTACTCAATCAGTCCTTTTTACCAATTGATAAAATATGTTTAATTATTAATAGGCTAAAAACATCTATTTTTTATATGAGTGACCTGTAAAAACTTTATTGAGAGCATGATCCTTAATAGCCTACATAATAACTGGTAAATACATTGATAAAACTATATAGTGATTAAGCTAATAATTCTTTCTAGCCTCTGTGTAACAACACTAGACCTATATCTTTCATAAATATTTGTTTATTCCAGTAAATTTTGTTTGTTCTTTTTTTTCTAGTTGCCTGGCTTCAGCATTCCAGAAGTATGATTCTCTTGATATTGTTATATATTATGACCTTGCCACAGTCTGAGGCACCTGTTCCACATTTATCACCTTTCTTTTTCTTATGTAACTATCATGGTAAATCACAAAACTATGGCCTTGATGAAGGTGAGGTTGTACTAAGTGTGCAGATACAGGGCAACCCTCAAGGATATTTACCAGGAAACTTTTATCAAAGTGAGTTTGAAAGTAATATTTTCTTTATGCTCTAAAAGTCACATAACTCTTTAAAGTCTTTCTAATTTTAGACAAGAATAGTTTGAAGTCTTTTAATTGGAAAAGATATTATATTAGACATTATTAGAATATAAAATGAGATAGGAACAGCATTAGCCATGGCTAGGAACAGCATAAGACACAGCTAAGAACAGCATTAGCCAAAGATAGGAACAGCATACCTCAGCTAAAAACAGCATAAGCCACAGCTAGGAACCACATTAACCACACATAGGAACAGCATTAGCCACAGCTAGGAACAGCATAAGACACAGCTAGGAACAGTATAAGCCACAGCTAGGAACAGCATTAGCCACAGCTAGGAACAGTATAAGCCACAACCAGCAGACTATTATCAACTAGTGGAGCTTACATTTCCTGAAGTTGTAGAATGAAAATGGATTGTGGTTATTTGCCACTGTGAAGGTCTCACTTAGCAACCAGATATAAATACCATAATGTTATATCCTAATTCTGGAGGGTGTCTTTGGGTGCTATTCAGCTTTGATAAGTACATAATCAGGACCGGCTCTAGAGTTTTTGACGCCCTAGGCAAAAACAAATTCTGTGCCCTCATTTAAGTGCCTTTGTCGGGGAGAAACTGAGTAGTGTTAGGGCATACTTTTCTATTTTCTAAGACAACTTAAATCAAATACTCTTTGCCTTATATTAACCAGTAATTTGTCTGCCTATGCTAGTAGCGCGCAGAAGTACTAAACTTTAATTTAGTTTATATCTTTAAATCCCCAAATAAATAAAAAAAAATCCTCAATTATGCGCCCCCAAAATTCTGCGCCCTAGGCGGCCGCCTTGGTTGCCTATATGGACGAGCCAGCCCTGTACATAATATTAATTGGAAAAGTAATAGTGGCTTGGCATTTTGCTGGACACTCAGTCAACTTGTTTACAGAAACCGGCTTTGTTATCCCATAAGGCCGAACTGGTCTTAAAGACAAATCTTTATTAGATCAAGAATTATTCTTTCTTATGCTACAATATATTAAAATAACTCTTAGCATGTGTACTATTGTGAAAATTATTTATAAAAAAATGTTCTTTTCAAGATTGCTGGACCAAAAAACTGTAAAAAAATAAACTTTTTCAACTTGAAAAACCCATTTGTTGTCAGTTTTAATATAACATTTATTATTATTATAATGGGAGTAAACAATATAGGCCTTACAATATATTATATCTAGATGTTAATAGAATACATTATTTTTTGATAGTAACTCTATCATCTAGTGAAACATTTGATAACTTCCTGATGACTGGACTATACACTACATCGCTGGCTTCATCTGCAAGCAAAGGTCTAAGTTTAAACCCAGTTGGACAGAACCTTATGTGTTCCTTCATCCACTCACAAGTCAGCCCAAGGCCAATGAGATCACTTATGTTTGTTTGGATGGCACCTCCGGCAGGAACAGGCTGCATAAATTTCTTGTAATTGTTTTGTTTTTTAGCATTATTGTTTCATTTAAAATGTAATCATTTAATAATGTATTTTTTAAAGATCAGACTTTTTTGTATTCCTTTGATCATTTTCCCTGAATGGTCTCTAAGTCTCTATGTTTTTTAAGCAATTATATTTTCTAAATTATTACATATACTAAATGATAGTCATTTTTTTGGTCTTGCTTTTAATATTTTAAACTGAAATCTGTTCACTAGGGCTACTGCCACTCATGGCCAACAGTTATTGTTTAAAGACACTTTAGTGATGCAGTTTTGTGAACAAGGAAGTAAGTCACCTGCTATATAAATCATTCATTTTTCAAATTGACAAGAAATTCTTTGTTCAGTTAAGTATCATGGTACTATCACAATAGCAATTTATATGATACATTGTTTTATTACCATCATAAGCATAATTCATTCATTTTTCCCATCTTACAGCAATTAAATCAGAAGCGGTCAAACCCAAACTTGCAGAAATTCACTCTGATTCTATTGTGTTTAGAGATGACTTTGATTCGGAAGATAGTTTTGATTCTGCTCTATGGTTGGTTATTCATTGTAAATCTTAGTTATAGAATATAAAATTGATGGAATGCTCACAGTTTTACCATATAAAATTGATGGAATGCTCACAGTTTTACCATATAAAATTGATGGAATGCTCACAGTTTTACCATATAAAATTGATGGAATGCTCACAGTTTTACCATATAAAATTGATGGAATGCTCACAGTTTTACCATATAAAATTGATGGAATGCTCACAGTTTTACCATATAAAATTGATGGAATGCTCACAGTTTTACCATATAAAATTGATGGAATGCTCACAGTTTTACCATATAAAATTGATGGAATGCTCACAGTTTACCATATAAAATTGATGGAGTGCTCACCTGCCAACTTTAATGTTTTGATTTGAATGCTGGGATGTTATAAGTTCTGAAAAACAACTTCTCTTCTCACCACTTAAATTGGTGCTAGAAATCAGATTATGTCACTATTCATTTGAAGGTGTTGCTACAAACAAATGATCTCCATATTGCTATGCTTTAGTCTAGTCCATTATCATCACATACATTAATGCTTAACATTTAGGCATTTAGGCCTGTATTTATTTCCATAACATTGCATCAATCAATTTGGCACTACTAGAAAAAAAGGTTTATTGTATAAATATTTCTAAATTAATCCTCAAGTAGTCATTTTGTTTATAAATATTTTAGGTCTCAGACAAGTGGAGGACAAATAAGGGATGACTGTGGCAGTGTAGCAAATGGCAAAGCTGTTTTCTTCTGTGACTCAGTTCAGTCTAGAAATTTGGTGAGTTTTTAAAATAAATTTCTTCTTTTTAACATTTATTTGAAATTGTAAATTGTATAAGAAAAGGCTAAAATTGTTGCCTTTGGAAAATTATAAAAAATTTATATACAAGAATAATACAAAACAATGTATCTTGAAATACTGATTGTCTTAGGTTGAAATATTTTAATGTCAAGTGTAATTTATTGTAAAAGTATTTCTCTTTAGAAGCTCCTGAATTATTTCATATAATAAAGTAGAGATAATTGCTTTTTTTTTATAGGTGACTGTGCCTTTAAATTTAACATCTGCTCATACTTTGCAGTTTACTATTGGTGAGCATCTAAACTTTTTTTGTGACATGAAAGACCAGACATACTCTATCAATCTATAACTATAATAAGATAGTGATACGATAGCCTATATCTACTCTATAGTAAGACAAAGTGACACAACAACCTCTATCTACTCTAGAATAAGACATAATGACACAACAACCTCTATCTAATCTAGAATAAGACATAATGACACAACAACCTCTATCTACTCTAGAATAAGACATAATGATACAACAACCTCTATCTACTCTAGAATAAGACATAATGACACAACAACCTCTATCTACTCTAGAATAAGACATAATGACACAACAACCTCTAACTACTCTAGAATAAGACATAATGACACAACAACCTCTATCTACTCTAGAATAAGACATAATGACACAACAATCTCTATCTACTCTAGAATAAGACATAATGACACAACAACCTCTATCTACTCTAGAATAAGACATAATGACACAACAACCTCTATCTACTCTAGAATAAGACATAATGACACAACAACCTCTATCTACTCTAGAATAAGACATAATGACACAACAACCTCTATCCACTCTAGAATAAGACATAACGACACAACAACCTCTATCTACTCTAGAATAAGACATAATGACACAACAACCTCTATCTACTCTAGAATAAGACATAATGACACAACAACCTCTATCTACTCTAGAATAAGACATAATGACACAACAAACTCTATCTACTCTAGAATAAGACATAATGACACAACAACCTCTAAATACTCTTAAAATAAGACATAATGACACAACAACCTCTATCTACTCTAGAATAAGACATAATGACACAACAACCTCTATCTACTCTAGAATAAGACATGACATGACAGCCTGTGCAGAAAATCAAATTTTGAAATGCATTGCTAAACTTTTACATATTATGATAAAATCAACCTTTATAAAGCTCATTATTTCACCTTTTTTGTTGTGGCATACAAGGAGATTGTTTGGCTATTGAATTCCATTTATCTTAACTTTGTCTTAGGATGTCAGGAAGGATACCAAGGATACCTTTCAGAAATGTGTAGACTAAGGGACAAATTAATAGACATGAAAAATTGTAGACATTTTGATTAGAATTTGAAACCATAAGAATGAAGAAGAAGATGACTATGTTTAATTGTTTTTCAAATAAGCAAAGACAAAGGCATATGTAATTCTCTTTCTTTTGGGAAGGGGGTGGGTAGGGATGGGTGTGGGGTCATTATGGGCAGGAAATGGGTTGCTTGAAAAAATTATCATTTAAAACCTTATCAGATGCAAATGTATCAAAATCAATTATCTAAGATAAGCCAAACTTTACTATTAAAAAAGTTAACACATCATTTTGAATATTTGCTACATTTTTTTTTTCAGATTGATTTCAATTGGTAGATTCTTCTTTCAGATTGATTTCAATTGCTACATTCTTCTTTCAGATTGATTTCAATTGGTACATTCTTCTTTCAGTTTGATTTTAAGTGCTACATTCTTCTTTCAGATTGATTTCAATTGCGACATTCATCTTTTAGATTTATTTCAATATTTTCATAAACATACTTATCCAGGATTGTACGATATTTTAAGTGGACTCCATTCATACGTGTTTGTAACATAATCAGATCAGTATTTTTTATAGGATCCCTGATTTTTATCTGATTTAAAACTTTGAAATTTTTATAAAAAAGAAAGTGCAGCAGAATCATACATTCTTTTCATGTACTTTATCAACAAACATTGTTGTTCTTTAATTCTCTGTTTATTTATATAATTTATATATAATTTACATAACGAATTTGTTTAAGAATGATAAAATACAATTATAAAACATTACAAAGGCTTCTATAAAATAGGTGGTGGTAAATGTGCTCCTAGTAAGATGATAGACCAGGATATTGTCATTGCTTATGGTAGTGAAAGATGTACAAAGTGGCAAGAAATTGAAAAAATAAAGTAAGTGCTCTATTTTTATTTCATCTCTGCATTTGATACTTCATTACGTTATTTATATTATATTTTAAAAAAATATTTTCCAAATTCTTTTTTCATTGACTTCATGTAATTAAACATTAATTTTGTACTTTATAAATATAATTTTAATATGATTTGTTTCCTAGAGTTCCTCAATTAAACAGACCAAGAGTGCACATTGTTAGTTTGCCACTCACATCTCGTCTTGAGAACATTTGCATACAGTTTTATCAACCATTACATCCTCTAAAAGACCACAGCATATTTTCAGCTGTTAATATACCATCCTTTGGAACAGCAATTTTGCAAAATAATTTAGTTGCCCATACAAGTATTTCCAGTATTCTACCTTCACCTGTCACTAAATCTACTTTAAGTAGTACTTCAGGCTACAGCTCTACATTTGATGAGTTGTCCACTCTAGCAGCCACTACATCTTATAATGAAATGTTAGCCACAAGTTTAAATTTGAGCATCCTATCAACCAAGACACTAACAACAGATCCCTCTACCACTATATCAGCTGCTTACGTTACAACTGCTGAGTCCAGTCATAGCAGCGCAAGTACAGAGTCATTGACCAACGAACCAATGTCCAGCACAACTTTTACATTAACCACTTTAGAGACATCTACCAGCCAACTCACTTCTCGCAGCTCAACAACAGAGTCATTGATAACTCAACCAACTGATGGTATTGCATCTACAGTTATATTAAATCCAGAGTCAGAGCCTCAATCATCAGTATTTTTATACAAAAACGCCAGCTCACTCCATGAAGAAGTCTATATAGCTCCCAATGATGAACCCATCAGTGATCAACCATTCGTTGATCAACTCACTGTAAGTTTATGTGTAAAAGTAATTATGAATAATACTGTATTCTTAAGACTTAGATTGTCAAATCTTTATTTACTTGGTTGTAACCTTGTTTTTTATTTCATCTAATGCTTATGTTATGTATGTTGATGAAGTAATATTTATGTGGCATTAGTAAGTTAAGAATCATGTGATACTGTCAAACTAAGATTCATGTAGTATCATCAAACTGAAATTCATGTGATATCATCATCAAACTGAAATTCATATGATATCAGCATCAAACTGAAATTCATATGATATCATCATCAAGGCTAAAATTCTTGTGGGATTCATCAAACTAAAATGCATTTGGCATCAGTAAACTAAAATTCATGTGGTATCAATAAACTTAGCTTAATGTGGTAGGCTTTCAATAAACAGATTCATGTGGTATTAGTAAACTAAGATTCATGTGGTATCAGTAAACTAAGATTCATGTGGTAGGCTATCAATAAACAGATTTATGTGGTATCAGTAAACTAAGATTCATGTGGTATCAATAAACTAAGCTTAATATGGTAGGCTTTCAATAAACAGATTCATGTGGTATTAGTAAACTAAGATTCATGTGGTATCAGTAAACTAAGATTCATGTGGTAGGCTATCAATAAACAGATTTATGTGGTATCAGTAAACTAAGATTCATGTGGTATCAATAAACTAAGCTTAATGTGGTAGGCTTTCAATAAACAGATTCATGTGGTATTAGTAAACTAAGATTCATGTGGTATCAGTAAACTAAGATTCATGTGGAAGGCTATCAATAAACAGATTCATGTGGTATCAGTAAACTAAGATTCATGTGGTAGGCTATCAATAAACAGATTTATGTGGTATCAGTAAACTAAGATTGATGTGGTATCAGTAAACAACGATTCATGTGGTAGGCTATCAATAAACAGATTCATGTGGTATCAGTAAACTAAAATTCATGTGGTATCAGTAAACTAGGATTCGTGTGGTATCAGTAAACTAAGATTCATGTGGTATCAGTAAACTACGATTCATGTGGTAGGCTATCAATAAACAGATCCATGTGGTATCAGTAAACTAAGATTCATGTGGTATCAGTAAACTAAGATTCATGTGGTAAGCTATCAATAAACAGATTCATGTGGCATCAGTAAACTAAGATTCATGTGGTATCAGTAAACTAAGATTCATGTGGTAGGCTATCAATAAACAGATTCATGTGGTATCAGTAAACTAAGATTCATGTGGTAGGCTTTCAATAAACAGATTCATGTGGTATTAGTAAACTAAGATTCATGTGGTAAGCTATCAATAAACAGATTCATATGGCATCAGTAAACTAAGATTCATGTGGTAGGCTATCAATAAACTGATTCATGTGGTATCAGTAAACTAAGATTCATGTGGTATCTGTAAAATAAGGTTCATGTGGTAGGCTATCAATAAACAGATTCATGTGCTATCAGTAAACTAAGATTCATGTGGTATCAGTAAACTACGATTCATGTGGTAGGCTATCAATAAACAGATTCATGTGGTATCAGTAAACTAAGATTCATGTGGTAGGCTATCAATAAACAGATTCATGTGGTATCAGTAAACTAAGATTCATGTGGTATCAGTAAACTAAGATTCATATGGTAGGCTATCAATAAACAGATTCATGTGGTATCAGTAAACTAAGATTTATGTGGTAGGCTATCAATAAACAGATTCATGTGGTATCAGTAAACTAACATTCATGTGGTATCAGTAAACTACGATTCATGTGGTAGGCTATCAATAAAAAGATTTATGTGGTATCAGTAAACTAAGATTCATGTGGTATCAGTAAACTACGATTCATGTGGTAGGCTATCAATAAACAGATTCATGTGGTATCAGTAAACTAAGATTCATGTGGTATCAGTAAACTGAGATTCATGTGGTAGGCTATCAATAAACAGATTCATGTGGTATCAGTAAACTAAAATTCATGCGGTATCAGTAAACTAGGATTCATGTGGTATCAGTAAATTAAGATTCATGTGGTATCAGTAAACTACGATTCATGTGGTAGGCTATCAATAAACAGATTCATGTGGTATTAGTAAACTAAGATTCATGTGGTAAGCTATCAATAAACAGATTCATGTGGCATCAGTAAACTAAGATTCATGTGGTAGGCTATCAATAAACAGATTCATGTGGTATCAGTAAACTAAGATTCATGTGGTATCAGTAAACTAAGGTTCATGTGATAGGCTATCAATAAACAGATTCATGTGCTATCAGTAAACTAAGATTCATGTGGTATCAGTAAACTACAATTCATGTGGTAGGATATCAATAAACAGATTCATGTGGTATCAGTAAACTAAGACTCATGTGGTATCAGTAAACTAAGATTCATATGGTAGGCTATCAATAAACAGATTCATGTGGTATCAGTAAACTAAGATATATGTGGTAGGCTATCAATAAACAGATTCATGTGGTATCAGTAAACTAAGATTCATGTGGTATCAGTAAACTAAGATTCATGTGGTATCAGTAAACTACGATTCATTTTGTAGGCTATCAATAAAAAGATTCATGTAGTATCAGTAAACTAAGATTCATGTGGTATCAGTAAACTACGATTCATGTGGTAGGCTATCAATAAACAGATTCATGTGGTATCAGTAAACTAAGATTCATGTGGTATCAGTAAACTGAGATTCATGTGGTAGGCTATCAATAAACAGATTCATGTGGTAGGCTATCAATAAACAGATTCATGTGGTATCAGTAAATTAAGATTCATGTGGTATCAGTAAACTGAGATTCATGTGGTAGGCTATCAATAAACAGATTCATGTGGTATCAGTAAACTAAAATTCATGTGGTATCAGTAAACTAGGATTCATGTGGTATCGGTAAACTACGATTCATGTGGTAGCCTATCAATAAACAGATTCATGTGGTATCAGTAAACTAAGATTCATGTGGTATCAGTAAACTACGATTCATGTGGTAGGCTATCAATAAACAGATTCATTTGGTATCAGTAAACTAAGATTCCTGTGGTATCAGTAAACTAAGATTCATGTGGTATCAGTAAACTACGATTCATGTGGTAGGCTATCAATAAACAGATTCATGTGGTATCAGTAAACTAAGATTCATTTGGTATCAGCCGGCTGGTTCTGTGGTTAGTTCACCGGACTGTCAACCAAAAACCAATTGACCCGTTGCGGGTTCTATCCCTGCCATCCACGGGTCCTTGTCGCCCTTCAGGACTTTTGGGCCTAGTGGACATACTAATCTACTAGAGCACACTTATTATTCTAATAGCATGATAGAAGCGCTATATAAAAATAATAATTATTATTATCAATAAACTAAAATTCATGGTATCAGTAAACTAATAATAATAATAATAATAACGGTGCTTATATAGCGCATATCCCGTTGGTGACAGTTCTATGCGCAGACGACAGTTACAGAATACAGACAACGAAATATGTAGTAATACGCTAATTCTGCTGACGAAATAGGTGAGTCTTCAGCCGGCTCCTGAAGGTGTCATAGCTAGGGCTCTGGCGAGGCTGTAGTGGGAGGTGATTCCAAGCGGACGGTCCTGCGTAGGAAAATGAACGTTCGCCAGCGGACACTAGCCTCACACGAGGGAACCGCAGAGTAAGAGCGTCAGAAGCCGAACGGAGTGGGCGGGACTGGGTGTAGAGCTCCATACAAGAGCGAAGATAATCCGGGGCGCAGTTATTCAGGCACCTATAACAGAGGGAAGCCAGCTTATATGAGATCCGGTTGTTGATGGGTAGCCAGTGCAAAGATCGGAGCAGAGGATTGATATTATTTGACTTCTTCTTCTTGAGAACTAGTCGGGCTGCGCAGTTCTGGATACGTTGGAGTCCTTGAATCATATGGTATCAGTAAACTAAGAATCAAATGGTATCAGTAAATTAAAATTCATATGGTATCAGTAAATTAAAATTCATATGGTATCAATAAACTAAGATTCATGTGGTATCAATAAACTAAGTTTTATGTGGTAACAGTAAACTAAGATTTATGTGATATCAGTAAACTAAGATTTATGTGGTATCAGTAAACTAAAATTCATGTGGTATCAATAAACTAAGCTTCATGTGGTATCATCAAACTGCCTGAATATGAACCAAAAAGCTGTGTTTTGGTTTATTTTTTGTTGTTGTTGTAAGTCTTTTGTAAGCTGAAAGAAATAATGCTGATGGTTGTATAACACAGTCACATGACAATTATTAATATGGGTTTGACAGCCACCAATAAGCTGGTTACAGCTATTAATATGGGGTTTGACAGCTACCAATAAGCTGGTTAACGCTAGTAATATGGGGTTTGACAGCTACCAATAAGCTGGTTACAGCTATTAATATGGGGTTTGACAGTTACCAATAAGCTGGTTACAGCTATTAATATGGGGTTTGACAGCTATCAATAAGCTGGTTACAGCTATTAATATGGGGTTTGACAGTTACCAATAAGCTGGTTACAGCTATTAATATGGGCTTGACAGCTACCAATAAGCTGATTACTTAAATGCAAAAGTGTTGCAAATTTTAAATAAAAATATTTATTACTTCAAACTAGCAAAAAGGTATTTGAAATATAACCATTTCATCTAATTGTTTTAAACATAATATTCAATGTCTTCTATCACCAGAATATTTACCATAGCTGCTGGGGCTTGGACAATATTGTTGTGGTCAATTTAGCTCAACTTCCAAACAAAATCCAAGACAACTTTGATCCAATACATCTGGACAACTGGATATTTTTTCCAGGGGCACATATTGAGGTCTGTCGATTAACAGACTTAGAAAATGATGAAAATATTTATACAACACTCTATGGTTCAATGTGACCAGAAGGAAATTACATATTACATAATTTATATATATATATATTACATAATTTCAATTTTCTTATAAAATAATTTGTTTTAGATGCTTACATTATTTTTTCTGTTTTTCCACATTTAATAATTCAATCAACCAATATGGAACATTTGATTTTTTTTTAATTTTTTTTTTAAATTTTTTTTCAGTATTGATTTTGTTTTAAATTTGGAATGAAGTATGCAAATATTGTCTTGTTTCTCCAGAACCAGTGTTTATCCAATGGCAATGCTTTAGTATTTAACACTGAAAATCAAACATCTGGTTTTGCATTAACAAGAGACCTTGACCTTGACTTAGTCAATGTTGAAATTGAGGCTCATTTGTTTGTTAATTTTTCTAAAGGTTTATCAAGGTAGGCCTAAAAGTTATTGTTATGAACATGTAACTAGAACAGGGGTCAGCAACATTTAGCCCACGTGCCAGATTTGCAATGGCCCCCAAAAAGGCAATTCAACTCTTTGCTACAAAAAATTGAGTTCTAGACAGGATGTCTTTTAGGCTGTTAGCACACAGAATAAATTAGAAATACCACCTTGAGACACTATTCTCAACAGGCTGCTGACCCTTGAACTAGATAATATAGCAAAGATTTAATATTACTTAATCAAAACATATTACCACTTAATCAGAAAATTACTTTAATTCATTATCATCAAGTTGTATTTTTAATAACTAATATTCACAATGACCAACCATTAAAAAATGTGTTGTTAGTGTAAAGCTCAATTGAATTATTTGAAAATGTTAAGTGTGGAATTATTATAATTGGTTTAAATGTAGTTTAAAAACTGACAATGTTTAATTTTTATCATTGGTTTAAATATAGTTTAAAAGTTGAGAGTGGTAGAATCAGCACAGTTTGTGGAGATATACATTCTGGAAAATACCTGATTTTTGATGGAAGCAAAAATCGCCAAGTATGTACTGCCCTATTCAGTCCTAATGAAATATCTGCTGTCAGATTTAATTTTCAGTTTGGTAAGTTGAAAAACTAATCTAAAAGATTAAAAAATGTAATGCTTTTTTTAAATAATTGAATGCTGTGTTGGAAGGAAAAGGAATAAACAACGACTATATTTATAACATATAATAACAATGTTAAAATATGTTAGTTTGAGTTAAGAGTATTTGTTGTACAGTTCTGCTTATAATTATGATCTTTTTTAATTGTTTCAAACTGACAGGTGGTGAAAACTGTCATAGTAATTCTTCCAGTCCCCATGTATTGATGTATTTAGAAGATGAGACAGGACAAACCCATGTTTTGAAGAATTTGGAAGCAAGATATTATCAGGTGAAAATAATTTTCATAATACAAAATTATAGACCATAGGTTCCCAACTGGAAAAATCAAAATATCTTTTTTTAAACCAAAAGGCTTATTAGCCCCTTTTTAAGCATTTCAGTTAATTTTTTCTTTTTAAATCTATTCCTCCAACAGTTGATATAATATGGTTTTTCTGATTGTAACTTTTCACTTTTTTAAAATGGGTCAAAAACTCAATTAGGAATTTTTATGTTAATAATTGGCTGTTCAAGTCACTAAGTGTTTGAAGATGATAACATAAGTACCAGTATGTCTTCATTTACAGAGAAAAAATAGGGAAACTTGTAAAATTCTCCTTGTCTAAAGCTGCATTTGTGCAAAAGAAGTTTTGTCATAAATGCCAAAATAAATAATGGCTTATCTCCCTGCAACTATATATTTATTTAATTGAACTTATAAATCAGTTAAGTAAGCTATATTTAGCACTTCAGAATAGTCTTGGCTTTACAAAAACTCTAGATTAAATCAAAGAGATCATAAAATGTATTTAAAAACGTCACCCTTGATAACCAGCATACCTTTATTATATTTGTTTGTGTTTGAGACCAATTGAGTTATTTCAAGTCCAATCCATTATTATATTTTTTGTGTTCTAGACCAATCAAGTTATTTCAAGTCCAATCCATTATTATATTTTTTGTGTTCTAGACCAATTAAGTTATTTCAAGTCAAATCCATTATTATATTTTTTTTTGTTCTAGACCAATCAAGTTATTTTAAGTCCAATCTATTATTATATTTTTGTGTTCTAGACCAATCAAGTTATTTCAAGTCCAATCCATTATTATATTTTTTGTGCTCTAGACCAATCAAGTTATTTTAAGTCCAATCCATTATTATATTTTTTGTGCTCTAGACCAATCAAGTTATTTCAAGTCCAATCCATTATTCAACTTCACAAAAACATTATCAAGGTAGGATGAAATTTTGCCTGCTGCAGAAATCTCATGGAGGTACAAGTAAAGATGTTTGGTCAGTAGATGACCTGGCTCTTATGCCACTTCTACCAAATGAGTCAACAAAGGATTTCAACAAAGTCTTCCAGTTGTCTGTTAACCTTGAATGTGAAGAGAAATTTTCAGAGAAAACTAGGTTGGATTAACTTAAGTACTTAATGATTCTGGTGCAAGTATGCCTTAAATATTGAATTCAAAGGAACCACAGGGTTTTTGGAGTCCTCAAAGACAAAGAAATGTTAACATTTCTATTTATAAAAAAATCCATTCAACCTGAAACTAAAACAAAACATCTAGTTATGCTGTACAATTCTGATAGTTTTAGTTAGCTTCTCATTGATTATGTGTTCTGCATATTTACTGCATGGCTCTTGATTTGTTGGTTTGAGGTTAGTTTGGTTTTAATAAAAATATTTAGATATTTTAATTGTTTTTTATAACAACAAAGGGTTAATTTACATCATAATGAACTAAAAATGTAATGTAATGCAGCTACAGTGTTTTTATATTTAGTTTTCATAAGTTTGCCATAGTCACCTCTGTTCACTTTTCAGGTCCAAAATTAAAACCCTTAGCACTTAAAAGATTTTGTTTTCTCATTATGTTTGAAATTTTTAAACAAGGATATAAACATAAGGCATTAAACAAATTGACATTTATTTGAATAAAAGAAAACTTGGGATGGAAATTTAGTATCTGTTTTTGGTAGACTTATTTTTTTTTTAAAGGTTGTTTCCTACTTTTAAAAATTTCCAGTTCTTTCATAAGATAATATTTTGTAATTGAATGTAGGGGCACTTGCTTTTGGTTATTCTGATTCAGCTGCACCATATTCAGTATAGCACCATGTAATTGTGGTAAATTCCTGTTATAAAAATTTCTATCCCATCCCCTCTTTTCCCTTAATGCTCAGTGGGTGCTATTTTGCCTAATGGTTAATCCCACCCAGTGGTTTGTACTCACTAATGTTGAGACTCAGTTCAGTTTAGTTGCTAGCAGGGTTCAAGCTTGGTATGTTTGGTTCAAGTTTTGCTCCAGTTCCCATCTCCAATAGAATCAGACAAATAAATCATAGATTAAATATACACAAAATCATATTTTTTTTAAATTACAAGCCTGCATTCTGGTATTATCTGTATTATAATATTTGTATCCTCTCATAGCATTGGCATTGAATATAGCACAGACTATGGAGTCAACTGGAATGAATTCTACACTTCATGTCTGCCATCAACTTGTTCTGGATATTATCAATCTTTGTCTTCTGTGGTATCAGCCAAACAGTTTTCAGGGTAAATAGTTGAGTTATTGGTTGTCAATAATAAGTAGTAGGTGGAATATGCTGACTTTTTGTACTAAACATCCTGTAGGTTTATAAAACAAACTGACATATAAATATGATTCACTAATTTTTCAATGCATATCATATGATTTAAAATTTATTTAATTTCATTTTTTTTAGTAACAGTTAAGCTACAATACAAATGTAGGCTTGCACCTTTTTAATAGGCTATATATTTTTTCCCAGAAATATTATTGTAATAAGAAAATGTGGCATTTAGCACTTCTTTTTGTCAACTGCTATTTTCGTTTGATTTTAAAAACATGCATTTTGTGACTCTTTGTACTGTGACAGTTATTAAATTAAATAATAATATCATTATTTAAGGTGGAGTAGAGTGACTCTCCCTATTCCTATTGCTGCCCAATCCTCACATACAAGATTCAGAATTATTCACTTGGGAACACTTCCAGCATCTTGGGCTTTTGATGATGGTAAGTTGTAAGTTGATTGATATCAAGGTGTTTGTTTCTATTATAATATCATATATATATATACTGTATATACTCTCGCATAAGTCGCACTGATGGATAAGTCGCACCCATGGATGTCACACCCCTAGTTGAAGATAATTTTTCTTAAATGTTGTCATTTACCTGCGTATAAGTCGCACCCTGACTTTCAGGGGTTACACTGCCTTTTAACTTCTCCAAAATACATACCTTTTAAACATAAAAGTTACTAAATATTCACCCTTATTTGGAAGCTTTCCTTAAAAATGATTTCAATAATCAAATAAAGACAGCACTTCATTTATTTTAAATAACCGATCAATACAGCCATTAGTCATTTGAGAAAGTAAGGTAGCCTATCTGTTTCTCCATACAAGTCCTGTCCTTACAAGTTTCTATCCCTATAGTCACACTATAGTAGGCCGACAAAAAAAAATCTTTTGATGTGACGGCTTTCTAGACTAATGTCTATAATAGACTGAATGGTGCTGGTATCGATGAGCACTATGCAAGTGTCCTAATTACCATTAAAATTGTTTGTATAATGATTTCAAACGCGACTGTGTGGCCGACAATAAGCTGTGTTGTTTTTTTCAACTCTTACATGCAACTAATGAAAAATGAAACACACTTTTGTCATTTTACTCATTATTGCTATATAGATTTGAAAAAAATAATTCCTTTGTCGATCAGCCGACAATTGTTGATTTGAAAAAATTGCTTAGATCATGGCGCGGTTTTCTCAAAATGCTAAAGACTGCCTTATTAGTAGACTATATAGCCTGAAGGCCTAGGCTAGGCCTAAATAAAACGCTAATTTTAAGCTACTAGTCTACAAGCTTAGCCTATACCTGCATTATAGGCCTAGACGGGTTATCACACATTTACAATTCTTTCCATACTGTAATTTGCGTGCAATAGGCCTACAAAAAATGCCGCCTTAAGGTCTTAAGCTTACGCTACGTTTCGGCAATACACGAAAGTTCAAAAGAAACAGGTGTGTGTGTGGGAAGGTGGGGGGGGGGGAGTCTGAAAATCCTTAAATATTTGTCCATTTCAGTTATATAAAGATAGTAGGGGAGAGGTGGGTAATTCGTACCGGTGTGTAATTCGTACCTCTGCCGTTTTACATACTTTGACTCGTTGTAATTACGATTTAAGCCCGTCAAAACATGCGAGCACATTAATTAGGACTTCCATAGAAAAATGGCGGACATTGACAAGAATGAAAAGTGGTAAGCACGATTTATATTTTTTAACACTAGTTGATGTTATTTTGACAATTGCCTCTATTCGTACTATGTAGGTCTGGTAAAACATAGCTTGTTTATACTTGTTATGTGTACTGACTATCCAGTCTTCTTAATTAATAAGTACCTATAGTTTGATCTATTTTGTATTGGCAAGAAAAACATAGAAGTAGAAAACACTGTTACATCTGAGTCGGCTTAATCGTACCACACTATTGAGGGCAATACGTACTGGTACTAATTACCCGCAGTGGTACGTTTTAGCCGCAATATACTTTGTGAATTGATAATATCATAACTCATAATTAAACCTATTTATAAATTCAGAGTTTCTGGAACTGTTGAGTCACTTCTGTACCCACTAGTCTGGGGAAGTGTGTAAACCACCGATACGCTCCCTTTAAGAGTATACATGGGGAACAGCTGGTGTTACGCCTCTGAGGATCATTGCACTGCCGAGAGGCTCCGAGACTCGGTGGTAGGAAGCAGTGAGTGCCTTATCGACGTGCCGAGGGGTGGCTAGTTTCGGACAGGTTATCGATGTTCATCCCCCCCCCCCCTTTTCACCTTCCCACTTGTCAATCCCTTAATATAGAACATAAAAGCTGACATTTCGAGACACTTATATTTAGGAACTGGTGAGCTGGTACGCTTTTTTTTTTACCTGTTTATAATATTTTAGAACTTAAATGTGCTAGCTATACAAATGTATTTCACTATGTTACAGTGGATTCTTACATTTTCTTTTCATAAAACAGGCAAACGCATGGTCAGAAGATGTTATGAAAAAGGCTCTTCTCTTATTAAAAGAGGGAATCTGTGGTATAAATGAATGCTCTAAGATGTATGGGATATCCAAACCCACTTTAACTCACCATCTTCTGAGTAAAAACAAATACACAAAATATGGAGTAAAGGTCATAGGGAGATCAACAAGTCTGCCACCTGAAGTCGAGGAAGATATTGTCAAGCATATACAAATGCTTGAGGGAATGATGTTTGGAATCACAAGAAAGGACCTGATGCAATTAGGGTATCATTTAGCTGAGGCTAATAATTTGCTACATGCTTTCAGCAAAACCAAAAGAATGGCGGGTAAAGATTTGTATAATGTATTCATGAAGCGACACCCAAATTTAAGTTTACGCTAGACTGAGCCAACATCTATTGCTAGAGCAGGGTTCGGGAACCTTTTTGTCTGAGAGAGCCATGGACACCACATATTTTGAAAAGTAATTCTGTGAGAGCCATACATTATGCTAAAAACCAAAATTCCAGTAAATTTTCCTTCAATTTAATGAAACCAGGGTTGTTATTTTTCTGTCTTTTAGATCAGAGTTTATCTCCTTTACCAATTCTGATGCTGAGCTGCAGTAGACTTTAGCTCATTTGTAGAATGAAATATTGATAAGCAATTAATGTGTAGATCAAAGAAGTCTAAAGAAACATTTTTTTCTCATAATCGAACATTTGTCTGCGAGCCAGATACAGCCATCAATAGAGCCACATCTGGCTCGTGAGCCATAGGTTCCCGATCACTGTGCTAGAGCGTCTGGCTTTAATATAACAGATCTGAATGGATTTAATGGCAAGCTTCAGAATCTCTTGGACCTACATTCCCTGCAGGCTATGAAATTGACAATATGGACGAGACAAACGTGTCAACAGTGCACAAGACATAGAGTAACAGCAGCAAAAGAAAAGCGCCAGGTCGGGTCTCTCTCCAGTGCTGAGAAATTAGGCATCACAACCAATGACGTTTTTTGTAGGCTATAAATGCTGCAGAATATTTTCTTCCACCAATCGTGATTTTAAACGCAAAAGAATGAAAGATGAGTTGAAAGACGGGGCACCTTCTGGAACACTTTTTGCATGCAACGAAAGTGGATGGATTCAGAACTATTTAAAAAAGTGGATGGACCACTTTATATCTTTTGTAAAACCATAAAAAAATTCACCCTATCCTTTTGATTTTAGATGGACATGCTACCCACACATAAAAACTTAAACGCCACCATGAAAGCATGTGAATCGGGTGTAATTATGCTAAGTCTTCTCCCATATACAACACATAGCATGCAGCCTCTTGACATCTCTGTTTTTTAGCTGTTTCAAACATATTATCAAGGTCGGCTCGTCCATGTAAGCAACCTAGGCGGCCGCATAGGGCGCAAAATTTCGGCAGTGTGGGGGGCGGCATAATTGAGGATTTTTTTTTAATTTG
This sequence comes from Anisus vortex, assembly GCA_949126835.1. Lineage (NCBI taxonomy): Eukaryota > Metazoa > Mollusca > Gastropoda > Planorbidae > Anisus > Anisus vortex. The sequence continues at coordinate 27,500,909 of OX421496.1, read as the reverse complement.
GGCATTTAAAAATATAAACTAAATTAAAGTTTAGTCCTTTTGCGAGCTACTAGCATAGGCAAACGAATTACTAGGTAATGAAAGGCGAAGGGTATTTTATTTAAGTTGTCTTAGAAAAAGGAAAGTATGCCCTAACACTACTCAGTTTCTCCCCGCCGAAGGCACTAATGAGGGCGCAGAATTTGTTTTCGCCATGGGCTTCAAAAACCCTATAGCTGGTCCTGCATATTATGAGCAAGAGGTTGAGAAGTTGTTGAGACTTAACCCCGGCAGAGGAATAACTATCTTTCAAGTGTGCACCCTCATGGTCCAAGCCTTGCCTCAGTGTGTAATGCTATAAGTGGATTTCGTATTGCTGGTATCTGGGCTTTCAACCGTGATGCTTTCGGAGACCATGAATTATCAGCATTTACCGTCAACAACCAAACTGCTGTCATAATTCCTAGTTCAGATTCTGTCTCATCATACATTAATTCTAATGCCAGAATTCACACTGATCTTGCAACATCAAGCCCAACTCAACCGGAAGTATAATCCTATGTTAAAATTAAAACATTTCTCCCTTTTGCGACATTGTCAACTTCACATCCGGCAACTTCAGATTCCCAATATGTAACTGTAACACCAATAAGCACTAAACATTTAAAAACAGTTAAAACAACCCCAGATGGACGCTGTTTTTTTTAGAAGTGTTGATATAAGTCTAAATGAATTCTTTTAGCGAATTGACAGAGATGAAAATGGACTGATCAAGGACATTGTTAAAAGTTTTCAAGAAAAAGCTCTAGCTGATTCACTAAGTTATAAATAATATGTGCCAACATTTTAGTGAATATGAGGGGTTTGAAAAACAATTCTTTGCTTTGATATGCCACCTCTCACAAGATACAACAATTTTTCAGAGAGACTCGAGGACATGTTAAGCCCAATCACTATGCATGGAGAGCTGTAACTAATTGCGAAGAGCGAATGTTAAATAGTTCATAACAAAACAAACAGTTCTGTATTAAAGTATGGTATGGAAGAATATTCATCTTTAACTTCAGTTGTTCTCTGGTTCACTAAGAATGGGGAGGTTGTAGGTCACTTTTACTGCTTAGTTCTATCAGGGCCGCAAGATAAAGCAGCGCTAGATCATTACATTCCTGTGAGACAAATCTCACCAATGCCAGTGCCAGTTACTAGACATGGACAAACAAAAAGGAAACAAGAAATCTCTCAAATATTGACATCAATTCCTTATAAACGACAGCTTTTATTGCCCCCTACAATAAGCCTACAAGTAGTGCAAAAGTGCAAAAAATGCTCCAGAAAAAAATGCCTAATGTCTATCTGCCAAAAAAAAAGATCTCATATGGTACTGCTTTATGTGCGATGAGAACCTTGAGGACGACATGATACAATGTTTAATCTGTAGAGAAGGGGTACATCTTGCATGCAGTGCATCAGCCTCACAAAATGTATCACTGCATAATTATACTTGTGAGTTATGCCAGTGAGTTTATTTTATACAATTGAGACTATGAAAAATACTTCAGCTTCAACATTCCAAAAAATAGTTTTTCTTCATTCCTTTTGGTACTTATTACCCTCCCTAGTGGTACGAATTGAACGCTGGTGAGGGTAATTCGTACCACTTGGTCTTTTTTTAATTTTATTAATTGTGCTCTTTGTTTTCATAATAAAACATTGAAATCTTATATTTTCATTCTTTTGTCAACAGTAATTGTTTTAACGTTAAAATAAACTTTTTTCTACAGTTAGTTTATTTATTATTAATTTTTTCCCTTAGGGGGTACGAATTACCCACCTCTGTATATACTCGCGTATAGGTTGCACTTTTTTACCAAAAATGTCACGAAAAATTGAGGATGCGTCCTATAACTCGACACAGTTTTTAAAAAGTTACATCATTACTCTTATTGATTGCAAATCACAACAGGATAAGAACCGTACATGTGTAAAAGCCTATCTAGACCTATAATATAGACCTAATTTTGTAGACAATTAGCTTTAAGATGCGTTTTATTTAAGCTATAGATCTAATATAGGCCTAAAAAGGCTATAGCCTACTAAGGTAGTGTTTAGCATTCCAAGAAAACCGCACAATGTTGTCATGAGTATGATAGGCCCAGTGACAAATTTCAGGATATTCGAAAAAAACCTGCATTCAAACTATGTTTTTTTCAAATCTGTATAGAAATAATGCTTGAAATGTCAATAATGTTTTACATTTAACCGTAGTTGTACGACCTATTTTGTAAATTTTATATTAAAAGGCAGTGTAATTCCCCAAATTTAGGGTGCGACCTATTTGCGAGTCAATGACAATATATAAGATAAATAATCCTAAACTATCCACCGGTGCGAACTATATGTAAGTATATACGGCAATCATAATGGCCATTTTGAATTATCATTGATACAAAACATTTAATAATGCAACACTGGGCACAAAAATTCATATTGTTATTTAAAAGTTTATTTCAAAGGTTAATAAGCTCATATGGCATAAGTAGTTTCTTTTTTTATTTCAGTGTTTATTGGAGAATGTGAAAAGTGGTGTAGTGGACATGGAAACTGTTTAGAGACAGGATGCAGGTTTGACATAGTTTTTAAAATGCTTGTTCAAGTTTGATTTTTAAAGAAAAATACTCTTCATTCCAGGTGTGATCTATACCAAAAAACCTTTTTATCTTATTTTTTTACTTTTGCAATTTTTTTTTCAACATTTGTTACCTGTAGCATAATGGTTAGAATCTCCACATTAAATTGTAACTTAAAAATACAACACATTAACAATCTGTTACAATGCTCAGATAAAAACATAAGGACAAAACACTTTTCTTATCCCTTATGAGAGATCTAATGCATATAAGTGCTCTTTCTTCCTGAGTGGCATCCGGGCATGGTTGCCTGAATACAGATGAGCATAAAATGCAATAATCTTTATATAAGGAGCATCTGTAATATATAAGATAAAGTTTACAAGTATACCCACTTAACAAGCTAAACACCATTCAGGAATGAAGCTTTAAAAGCATATTAGTATAATACATAAAGCATTGAGTTCTTATTTTGTATTATTTGTTTACTTTGAAAATTTTTTTTCTACGTGTCTTCCTTAGAATAATGGTTAGAATCTCCATCTATCAAACAGTTGACCTGGGTTCATTTCTTATTAAGATAGTGGATTAAACAAATTTTTCATTTTAGTTTATTTTTAAAGATTGTGAAGATTTTCAGGATTTTTAGTTTACATAATTGATTTCAATAATTTAAGTTTGACTTTATAATTTAGTATAATTATTATAATTTTAAGGTTTGACATAATATAGCATGTATAATTGATTTCAATAATTTAGGTTTGACTTTATAATTTAGTATAATTATTAACATTTTAATTTTATTTTTTTTAGTTTTCATAATTGATTTCTATAATTTAAGTTTGACTTTATAATTAAGTATAATTATTATAATTTTAAGGTTTGACATAATATAGCATATATAATTGATTTCAATAATTTAAGTTTGACTTTATAATTAAGTATAATTATTATAATTTTAAGGTTTGACATAATATAGCATAAATAATGTCAATAATTTAAGTTTGACTTTATAATTTAGTATAATTATTATAATTTTAAGATTTGACATAATATAGCATAAATAATTTATTTCAATAATTTAAGTTTGACTTTATAATTTAGTATAATTATTATAATTTTATGGTTTGACATAATATAGCATAAATAATTGATTCCAATAATTTAAGTTTGACTTTATAATTTAGTATAATTATTATAATTTTAAGGTTTGACATAGTATAGCATACATAATTGATTTCAATAATTTAAGTTTGACTTTATAATTTAGTATAATTATTATAATTGTAAGGTTTGACATAATATAGCATAAATAATGTCAATAATTTAAGTTTGACTTTATAATTTAGTATAATTATTATAATTTTAAGATTTGACATAATATAGCATAAATAATTTATTTCAATAATTTAAGTTTGACTTTATAATTTAGTATAATTATTATAATTTTAAGGTTTGACATAATATAGCATAAATAATTGATTCCAATAATTTAAGTTTGACTTTATAATTTAGTATAATTATTATAATTTTAAGGTTTGACATAGTATAGCATACATAATTGATTTCAATAATTTAAGTTTGACTTTATAATTTAGTATAATTATTATAATTTTAAGGTTTGACATAATATAGCATAAATAATGTCAATAATTTAAGTTTGACTTTATAATTTAGTATAATTATTATAATTTTAAGGTTTGACATAATATAGCAGAAATAATTGATTTCAATAATTTAAGTTTGGACTTTATAATTTAGTAAAATTATTATAATTTTAAGGTTTTACATAATATAGCATAAATTATTTTTTTTACTGATTAGACAGAATTTCTGTTTTCTAAATTAATAATTACCATAATTCATCTTTGTCATGTTTTTTTAACTTTATAATCAAGGATGCCAACATTTATATATTATCTCTATATATATTTATATATAAAATACATAGACAAATTTTTATAAACTACAGTGTACAGAAAGCTATAATAATTTAAAAAATATAATTATTTACTGAAAACATCTAGGAAAGGAATTTAAAATAAATATTGTAATAAGGTTAAAAAAACTTTATATGTCTTTTTATTTAACAAAAGTTTGGACTATCCCTGGCCTAAATTATAATTGTTAGATATTACTTACTGAAAACATTTTAGGAAAGCTTTTAGGTCCTGAAATTCTTTAAAAAAAAAAAGAAAAAGTAATATTAATGGACATTTTTAAAAAGTGGAAAAAGAAAAAAAAATCAGTCGGGAATTGAACCCAGGTCGCCCACATGACAGTTGGATACTCTTACCACTTAACTAGGGAGGACAAATGTATAAAGTGAGATCACAAAAGTAAAATATGAGACAATAAGGTCATGTATTTTTTAATTAACCAATGGGGATCAAAATCCACACAGTCTATTATATATATATGTATATATATATAGATATACACACACATATATATGGTAAATGTATTTGCCATTTTTCAATGTAAATTGTTACCCTGTGCAACACAGGGTAATTTAGCTATTATTATCTATTAAAAAACTTAGTAATACAAAAAAGACACAAAATTGTAAATATTTAGTCCATTTTTGAAAAGTGCTATTTCAATGTGTTTTAAAAAATGTGTTAAGTCATCCCCACCGTTGCTAAGAAAATGTTTATATTTATATGCTGATCTTTAGCTCAACCCCTATAAAACATTCTAAGTACTCTAATATATTTAATTGAAAATATAAAGCGCATATCAAAAGATGTTCAATTGCAATGTAAAATGTATGAAATTATCTTCCTTAACTAATTAGGAGAACCAACAAATTAAAGTTTTTTAAAAATCCTTAGCAAAATGCAAGACTAGTCTCTAACCGCTAGGAAGCAAATATATAGTGAGAAATATTAAGATAAGTAAAAAAATTTTTTTTTGTGGATTTCTAATTTGAAATAATGTTAAAATCATTAATTAAAAGACTTTTTGCACTTGTCCATTCAGCTGTGATTTTGGCTATGAAGGTGACCACTGTGATAGACCTGTTCTGCCTGCTTTATCCTCTCTTCAAGAAAACTTTGAGGATCCACTAGTGATCTCTAGTTCATCAATTATGCATATCAGTGGTGCTTCTGTGGGCTATGAATGCAGTGTTGTCGCCTATGGAAAGGCATTGGTGTTTAATAAGGCTGGCTCTAGAAGCTTAAAGACAGCAGAGATAAATACAACAAACATTAGGTAGAACCTAATGGTTTTTTTTTTTGGTTTTTTTTTACAATTTAAATTTTGTTTAGTAGAAATCTGAAACCATTAAGGTCATTCTAGCATCTTATTTCTTCTTTTATTTCATGTGAGAGCTCCTAAACACCATATTGTTTGTTACCACATTCAAAGTCAGATAAACATCTGAGTAAGGTTGTTCAGACTAGAGATGAGGCAACATTTAGATAAACATCTGAGTAAGGTTGTTAAGACTAGAGATGAGGCAACATCTGAGTAAGGTTGTTAAGACTAGAGATGAGGCAACATTAAGATAAACATCTGAGTAAGGTTGTTAAGACTAGAGATGAGGCAACATTTAGAGAAAAAATTGGAATATTGCCAGAAATTAATAAATTGTATATCCCATGGCTATGCAATAAAATGTGGGTTTTAGAAAGTAAAACAATTCACTCTTATCCATTCAAAACACATGCTGTTTGATTGATGTGAATGTGTTTTTATCTATAGCTCATTACAGTTCACATTGAGGATAGGAAGTATGTCTGTCACATCCAGCTGTCCACCTCCTGATGCCCCATGGGAAGACATCATATTGGAATATTCCTGTAATGGTGGTATTAGTTGGAAACTTCTGAAAGAGTTATCTAACTTGGACTTTAAGCAACCAAAGTGAGTGTGTATTAGAAAAAACAATAACCTTGACTCATTTGTTATACAGAGAGACAATAACGTTGACTCATTCGTTATACAGAGAGACAATAACCTTGACTCATTTGTTATACAGAAAGACAATAACCTTGACTCATTCGTTATACAGAGAGACAATAACCTTGACTCATTGTTATACAGAGAGACAATAACCTTGACTCATTTGTTATACAGAGAGTCAATAACCTTGACTCATTTGTTATACAGAGAGACAATGACATTGACTCATTTGTTATACAGAGAGACAATAGCCTTGACTCATTTGTTATACAGAGAGACAATAACCTTGACTCATTGTTATACAGAGAGACAATAACCTTGACTCATTTGTTATACAGAGAGTCAATAACCTTGACTCATTTGTTATACAGAGAGACAATAACCTTGACTCATTTGTTATACAGAGAGACAATAGCCTTGACTCATTTGTTATTCAGAGAGTCAATAACCTTGACTCATTTGTTATACAGAGAGACAATAACCTTGACTCATTTGTTATACAGAGAGACAATAACCTTGACTCATTTGTTATACAGAGAGACAATAACCTTGACTCATTTGTTATACAGAGAGACAATAGCCTTGACACATTTGTTATTCAGAGAGTCAATAACCTTGACTCATTCGTTATACAGAGAGACAATAACCTTGACTCATTGTTATACAGAGAGACAATAACCTTGACTCATTTGTTATACAGAGAGTCAATAACCTTGACTCATTTGTTATACAGAGAGACCATAACCTTGACTCATTTGTTATACAGAGAGACAATAGCCTTGACTCATTTGTTATTCAGAGAGTCAATAACCTTGACTCATTTGTTATACAGAGAGACAATAACCTTGACTCATTTGTTATACAGAGAGACAATAACCTTGACTCATTTGTTATACAGAGAGACAATAACCTTGACTCATTTGTTATACAGATAGACAATAACCTTGACTCATTTGTTATACAGAGAGACAATAGCCTTGACTCATTTGTTATTCAGAGAGTCAATAACCTTGACTCATTCGTTATACAGAGAGACAATAACCTTGACTCATTGTTATACAGAGAGACAATAACCTTGACTCATTTGTTATACAGAGAGTCAATAACCTTGACTCATTTGTTATACAGAGAGACAATAACCTTGACTCATTTGTTATACAGAGAGACAATAGCCTTGACTCATTTGTTATTCAGAGAGTCAATAACCTTGACTCATTTGTTATACAGAGAGACAATAACCTTGACTCATTTGTTATACAGAGAGACAATAACATTGACTCATTTGTTATACAGAGAGACAATAACCTTGACTCATTTGTTATACAGAGAGACAATAACCTTGACTCATGTGTTATACAGAGAGACAATAACCTTGACTCATTTGTCATATAGAGAGACAATAACATTGACTCATTTGTTATACAGAAAGACAATAACCTTGACTCATTCGTTATACAGAGAGACAATAACCTTGACTCATTGTTATACAGAGAGACAATAACCTTGACTCATTTGTTATACAGAGAGTCAATAACCTTGACTCATTTGTTATACAGAGAGACAATGACATTGACTCATTTGTTATACAGAGAGACAATAGCCTTGACTCATTTGTTATACAGAGAGACAATAACCTTGACTCATTGTTATACAGAGAGACAATAACCTTGACTCATTTGTTATACAGAGAGTCAATAACCTTGACTCATTTGTTATACAGAGAGACAATAACCTTGACTCATTTGTTATACAGAGAGACAATAGCCTTGACTCATTTGTTATTCAGAGAGTCAATAACCTTGACTCATTTGTTATACAGAGAGACAATAACCTTGACTCATTTGTTATACAGAGAGACAATAACCTTGACTCATTTGTTATACAGAGAGACAATAACCTTGACTCATTTGTTATACAGAGAGACAATAGCCTTGACACATTTGTTATTCAGAGAGTCAATAACCTTGACTCATTCGTTATACAGAGAGACAATAACCTTGACTCATTGTTATACAGAGAGACAATAACCTTGACTCATTTGTTATACAGAGAGTCAATAACCTTGACTCATTTGTTATACAGAGAGACCATAACCTTGACTCATTTGTTATACAGAGAGACAATAGCCTTGACTCATTTGTTATTCAGAGAGTCAATAACCTTGACTCATTTGTTATACAGAGAGACAATAACCTTGACTCATTTGTTATACAGAGAGACAATAACCTTGACTCATTTGTTATACAGAGAGACAATAACCTTGACTCATTTGTTATACAGATAGACAATAACCTTGACTCATTTGTTATACAGAGAGACAATAGCCTTGACTCATTTGTTATTCAGAGAGTCAATAACCTTGACTCATTCGTTATACAGAGAGACAATAACCTTGACTCATTGTTATACAGAGAGACAATAACCTTGACTCATTTGTTATACAGAGAGTCAATAACCTTGACTCATTTGTTATACAGAGAGACAATAACCTTGACTCATTTGTTATACAGAGAGACAATAGCCTTGACTCATTTGTTATTCAGAGAGTCAATAACCTTGACTCATTTGTTATACAGAGAGACAATAACCTTGACTCATTTGTTATACAGAGAGACAATAACATTGACTCATTTGTTATACAGAGAGACAATAACCTTGACTCATTTGTTATACAGAGAGACAATAACCTTGACTCATGTGTTATACAGAGAGACAATAACCTTGACTCATTTGTCATATAGAGAGACAATAACATTGACTCATTTGTTATACAGAGAGACAATAACATTGACTCATTTGTTATACAAGGAGACAATAACATTGACTCATTTGTTATACAGAGAGACAATAACATTGACTCATTTGTTATACAAGGAGACAATAACATTGACTCATTTGTTATACAGAGAGACCATAACATTGACTCATTTGTTGTTCAGAGAGACCATAACATTGACTCATTTGTTATTCAGAGAGACCATAACATTGTTCAATATTTTGTATTAGGTCTACATCAATCACACTTCCTGTAGATGCTCGTGGAGATCTCTGTCATTTCCGCTGGAGGCAGCCACAACACTCTGGATTAGGCAAGGATGTCTGGGCAGTAGATGACATAATGTTCTCACCTGAAGCAATGTCTAGTTTGCTGTCTGTTGAGATGATGGACTTGCCAGATTTAGATGACAGATTAAGTTCAAATCATGGGAAACTGGTGGACAGTTTTTGTGGACAAATGAGAAGTATTGTGTATGTTAAATGGAGTTCAATTCAATCACCTTAACATTGAGTACTGTTTCATTCAAATATATTACCTTTTAAAATAAATTTTATTGATGTAACATTAAATGTCCTTAATGTTCTCATTTACAGCCATTATCTCCCTTGTTATCAGTATCCTCTTGTTCTATAAATTTTTAGATGTTCAAAATCTATACATTCATATTAATCTTTTTTAATAGAAATTATTTATCCTCATACTGTATTTTAGATTTTCAAATAAAACTAAAAACGGAGAGCCTCGCACATTGATGACCAAGGATATAAGAGTGGGTCCTGGCTACATTGCACAGTTTTCACTAGTCATGGGCTGTGGTATACCATATGCTAAAGGACTAGACAATGTCATTTATTTTCAGTACTCAGTTGATCATGGAATTACTTGGCACTTGGTGAGTTCTACAAATGTCTCATGTACTGACAACTAACAATAATCTTCTTTATAGAAGGAGCATCTGTAATGCACACGATAAGATAACAATCAGTTACTACATCAGTTTTTATCATTACTTATTCATATAAACAAAAAAGTAATGATAAGAGTTTTATGACATGCAACTGATTGGAATACATAAAATATTATCTGGCATACATTTAACTATTAATCTTTTTGTATTATGCAAAGAAAAACATTGAAATATCAATACAATACAGACTTACGAATACAATCTATTTCAAATAATAAATTTTGCAAGTTTTTGGAAGACATTTATTCTTTATATTTTGTTGTGGCATAGAAGTCAAAGAGGAATGTTGAATACAGATGGCTGTGTACAATATTATATATATTTTACACAATTATTGACATTAAACAAAGATGTACTAACTCTTCTTCCAGCAGTACATAATGCTAAATACAAAGATAAACTCTCCCTAAAGGAGGCAGCCTTATGCACCCTTAAACCTGATGCAATCAAAAGGTTCTAATTAGAAACATACTCAGACACATTTTCCCCATTTTTAGCCCTGATAAGACAGTATTGCAAGGTCCAAGGTGTGTGAAGCGTGAGGTAGGGGAGAGAGTCAAAATATAAATAAACCTGTGCAATAGTATAGTTTTATATAAATGTATTCATGTATATTTTTAATCTATCAATGATGTGTGCTTTCTATTGGTCAGGTTGAAGAGCCCTGTCTTCCACCTAATATTTGTGATATCTTCAGATCTGGGACTATTTATACCTATTCTAAATTTAACAAATGGGATACAGTCACCATCATTTTGGCACATGATATATGGTAACAAGAATTACAATTTTTAAGAATTATATTCCTTATCATTATTAAGTGCTTTTAGTAGCCATCTTAGTTATTTTAAAAGTCAATGATTTCTGTGTCATCAAGTTCATTAGGCAAACAAATGTGTGCCTTTTTGCACAATACATAGCAGGTTTGGCCGGCTACATTACCTTTGGAACCACATATAGAATATTCAAATGTCATTGATTTATCTTTGATAGCAAAAAAAAACTATGAGAAACTAAAAACTGTTTATGGAACACTTAGAATAATATGTGGAATGTTTTAAACCACCCCAACAACAGCAGTGGAAATCATGATGAATGTGCCTCTTTAGTGTATGCCATGGAGACGGGCCAATATTATTGCATTCCAGTGTTATAAGCGGTTGGAGGAAAGATCATCTCTGTCTCTCAGAAAGATGATGGAAACAGGGGAGGGTAGACGACAGATCTCGATGCAGTTCATCATGCACAACGTTGTGAGCATAGGCAAAGAGATTGAACTTCCAGGTGATTGCATGTCGGGAGTTGAGCCTTCTCCTCACCTATCTTTCAACTTGCCCGACAAACGCATGTGCTTGATAGATCCCTCTGTTAGAAATGACATCTGCCTAAATGGCTTGATGTGGCTCTGATGATGGTAGAAACATACTTGGTGCGTTTCAAAGACTTCACTAATAGGAGAGTGATCAATGGTGACAAGCTGTGAGTTGGGTATGGAGATCTTGTACTGTACCCACGAGCGGTAGTCAAATGAAAAGAGTAACAAACTGGGCTGTGTGGTAGCATCTGCAGCTACAAAGCAGAGATGTAAGCCATCAGAATTGCCAAAGAAGCAATGGCAACAAAGTTTGAAGAAGGATTGGCAGCTCAAGCTTATGTGTAGTCTATACTGATACGCTTTCAGTCCTCCAGGCAATTTACGGCTTGGGGTCAAGACTAGAGACCTACCGAAACCAAATTTTTAGTTTCAGCCGAAAACGAAACTATACCGAATATTATGCAAAAACCAAAAAATTAACTGCAACTCCGGCCGAAACCGAAAAATAAACCGAAAATGCGAAACAAATGATTTCAAAAGACTGCACATTTATGTGTAATATTAACTAGTTTATGGGCACTCTCTTTGAGTAAACCATTCTTTGGAGTGATTAAATAATCCGTTATTATTAACTTCAGTCTTCTACTTTACATTAGGCATGTTAATATCCTTTTTTTTTTACTCAAAACCTATTTTCGTTCTAAATATCATATTTTGTACCCATTTTCAATTCCCCCTCTCCGCCCCCGGGCAAAGTAAGTTATAGCTTGTAAAAGACAAATTTGCATTGATTATACTAAAAAAATAATACAAAGGACCATTAATCCTTAGAACGTGGTGAAATCTTTTTTTTTTTTTAAAGTTGATTTTGGATTAGCAGAAGTCAAAAGCTGTAGTGTTATGAATTTAGACCTTTATAATTATAATATAAATCAGTGAATGTTAGATCTATATGTTACACACATTAAAAAAAATATTTGTAGAATATGAATAAAATCCCAGACTCATCTATCTAGGGTTGACAGACGTCCGGCAAGAAAATTAACAGTTTTTGAAAAGAACCTTTTATGCTCAGCAAAGTTGTTTTTTTAATTGCCCCAGTTGCTTTTCAGTCTACATTAAATAAGATCTTGGGTCAGTTTTACTAATATACAATTATTGGCAGCTAATATAATAAAACTGAACTGATTGTGGATTGTGAAACACTAAATATGTCATTTAAAACTGAACTTATAGTGGATTGTGAAACACTAAATATGTCATACTTTTTGTCTCTCTATGTCCTCCTTTTGAAGTCCAAGTATCTCGCAACCTTACGTCTATCGGTCTGTTTGTTGAAAAAGCGTTCAGCATCGGTGGGGAAATGCCAGTTTTTTTCTTTTCGAATTTGTAGATCAAATGGCTGTGCTGACGACTAGCGTTAACATCTGCATTTGCTGTTGTATGTAATATCTTATGTACATCGCAAATTCACAAGCAATATTCAGAATTAAAAAAAAAAAATCAACTAATATTCGCCTTTGACAAACAAGTGTTTGTAAGGAATATAATGTTAAGGTTTTGTGCTAATCAAACAGGGTTTACAAATTTTAATATTTCTTCAGATAAAAAGATAAATAAATCGTGTGACACCATTATGAATGATTTCCTCCAAAATCCAGTTTTCGTTTAGCATCCCTACTTCACACAGATTAATTCACTACAGTTTAACTAAATGAAAGTATCAATAAGCAGAGTAATAGATGCAGCAATAGCGTAGCATTATGAATTTTGAATTATGAATAGATATTCGCCTGATGACAGAAAATCATTATCAGTTTCGGCTGAAACCGTAAACAAACTGAAAACTAACCTTTTGGCTTCAGGTGAAACCGAAAACAAGCCGAAAAAGGGATTTTCCCTTTTTTTGGCGCCGAAACCGAAGCCGAAACCGAATATCGGTTGGTGTCTAGTCATGACCCGACCGACTTTGTTAAAATATCTGTACAGAATTGTTTGTTAGAGTCAAGAAAATGTGTTTCTAAAGAAAATGTTTGTGATATACACATATACATATTTTGTATAAAAAAAAAAAAATAATTGATCAGTTTAAGTTTACCATGTTTCATAAATACATTTATTTATAATGACCTGTGAGGGTCACCACTGATTGCTTGCAGTCTGTGTTTTGGCCACCTCTGATAATAATATAAATAATCTAGTAAACAGGTGCTTACAATATTTTGTTCAGGAGTCAACAAACAAAATTTAGATGGCTGCAACCTGATTGGTCAGAGACGGATGTTTGGAGCATCAATAGATTGTACATTGGTTACCCCTGTCCAGATTTATGTCATGGATTTGGTACTTGTCATAGTGGCATATGTAGGTAAGTTAAAATAATTTATGTACATGTAATGAATAGGACATATTATTTTGTTTTAAATTTTTACAAATTAAATTATAGTTTAGTAGCTCTTGAAGTTTATTCAGGAACAAAAATATATTTGATGTTTTTTTTATCTCTAGAGTTTTAAAATTGCAAGCTTAAAATATTTTATTTATTTCAAAATTTAAAAAAAAGTTATTAGCAAGCTTTTTTTTTCATATTATATTAAGTAAAAAAAATAATATTGCATTCATTGTGCAAGTTTTATTATTTCATTTTTCTTATAAAGCTGTGAAAAAGGATTTACTGGTGAGACATGCACCCCAGATTATGAGCTTGATACATCAATCCAAGCTGATTTTGGACATAGATATGATCCACAAAAGGATTTCACTATCAGAGGAGGAGGAGTTGTTTATCCTGATGATGGATGTGGCATCATTGTAGCAGGAGAAAACATGCACTTTTTTAAGGTATTTGTATTTCAATATTAATAGTTTTAGCAGTTTTTAATTGTTTTATGTTGTTTTATTGTGCTGTGTTGTGTTTATTGTAGTGTGTTTTATTGTGTTGTGTTGTATTGTACTGTGTTGTGTTTATTGTGTTGGGTTGTATTGTATTGTGAGATTGTGTATTTATATCCACTAACTTGTGAGAGCTACCATAGATTTTGTATCATGCACTATCCAGTCAATGCATTGATTCTTATATATTGATTTTATACTGAGGAGTGAAAATTTTGATAGAGAATAATTTAATGCTTGAGAATAATTTAATGCTTGAGAATAATTTAATGCTTGAGAATAATTTAATGCTTGAGAATAATTTAATGCTTGAGAATAATTTAATGCTTGAGAATAATTTAATGCTTGAGAATAATTTAATGCTTGAGAATAATTTAATGCTGGAGAATAATTTAATGCTTGATAATAATTTAATGCTTGAGAATATTTTAATGCTTGAGAATAATTTAATGCTTGAGAATAAATTAATGCTTGAGAATAAATTAATGCTTGAGAATAAATTAATGCTTGAGAATAATTTAATGCTTGAGAATAATGCTTGAGAATAATTTAATGCTTGAGAATAATGCTTGAGAATAATTTAATGCTTAAAAGATTGGTTGAAAGGTTTGAATCCAGGTCAGATGACAATGTTTTCAGATTAGAGATTTCTCTATGGCCATAATATAGTAACTACTAACCCTGTCTGACAAAATTGATCCATATGGCTGGTGAAGCAGCATTCACCAGTTTCCATGGCACAGCATACTAGGGGATCGTATGGTTTGTTCCAAGTTTCCCCAACTAATGTCAGGTATCCAGCAGAGCTGGGTGGACTCAGGAACACCCTCCAGACCTGGAAAAAAATTTTTTTTGAACCCAGACTTTCGGTAGGCCAGTCAAGTAAGATGCCCCTCCAGTCAAGTAAGATGCCCCTCCAGTCAAGTAAGATGCCCCTCAGCCACCCTGTCTCATAAATAATATAGTAAATGTAATTACTATTTTCATCTGAGTTATAAAAAAATCAAATAAATGTTTATATTTCTAAATACTTTTACTTCTATGTAAAGGATGGAGTGAGAGAACTTGTCACGAAACTTATGAACACACAATCTGATGATTTCATTCAATTCTACATTCAAATTGGTGGAAACTCTCCCAACTGCAAGGGGGCTGAAAAAAGAAATGAATCTGTGCTACTTAGTTACACAACCAATGGTGGTATTTTGTGGACTATATTGAAGGAGTTACATCACATGGAGCAAAGAAAGCCTAAGTATAGTGTTTGGAATTATTTACAAATATTTCCTTTAGACATATGCAAATATAAATATATTAAAAATGAATCTTATCAATAGTATTAAAAGGTCTTATCTTATATATAACATACGTTCCTTCTATAAAGAAGATTATTGCATCCTACGCTCATCCGTGGTCCGAGTCTACTCTTGCATTTTTATTAATGTTTTAAATGATGTTAAGTTACTGGTTTTACTGGTTTATTCAGGCAACACATTTCATGCCTGAATGTCACCCTGGAAGAAAGAGTACTTATATGCATTTGTTCTCGCATAAGGGACAAGGAAAGTGTTTTTGTCTTAATGTGTGCTTTGTATTGGGGCACGGCAGCCGAGCGGCAGCGCATTCGACTGGTGATCCATGGGTCCTGTTTTCGAATCCTGGTGCAGGCTAGGATTTTTTTCCCAGGATTTGAGGGTGTCCCTGAGTCTACCCAACTCTAATGGGTACCTGACCGTAAAGGCAGCTATGCATAGTGCTGGCCACACAATCACCTAGAATGCTGTGGCCACGGAAAATGATGAATGCAGCTTCACCAGCCCTATGGATCAATTTGGTCCGACGGGATACTTTACTTTTTTTTTGTGTTATGTTTGCTTTGCAACAAGTTCTTTTTGGGTTGTATTTTTAAATTAGAGTTTAATGCCTTATGTATTATTACTACTTTACTCTTTGCCCTTCTGTCTTCTAGTGTTTCTTGGTTTAGTGATTTGACTATATCAATCATAATAATAAAAAGATTGTTCTTCTTTCAACTAGGCTGGACGGCTGGTACTCTATTGCAATCAATGCAGGACAAACTTATTGATACATCTCTCTTAGCTGTTCTGTTTTGTTATAGAACGTGTTGATTAAGGAATGAGGGAACAATAATTTCATTGCTCTGATTGGCTAATTAGGGATATTCAAGCAGAAAGTGATGTTTCATGTTCTTGGGATCAATGTGTGCAGTAATTTATTCTGTTTACATGGCAGTTGTCTTTATGTCTTAATTTAGTTTAACCTTTTCAAAGATTTTTAATTTTCATGACTATTATTCAGCTTTATTCATCTGACACTTCCTGAGCAGTCCAAATCACCTCATACACAATTTAAATGGTGGCAACCTTCTCACTCTGGATCTGGCCAAGATCAGTGGGCTGTAGATGAGATTTTAATTGGGCGATATAGGAAATTTACAACCCTTCAAGATGATTTTGATGTAGGTGATTTTTTAAATATTTTTTTTATTTTTGTAACTATATGTTTTACACATATTTTGTAATAACTTGATTACAGTATCAACATAAAATGTAGAGCAAGATTATTATAGTTATAGCAAAGAAATTTACTAGATTAATATTGATTTAAATTTAAATAGGTTCAAATAAAAAGGACATTATGCATAAGTAAAGGTCATTTAAGCCATGTACTGGTCATAAAATCCCATAGCATTCATTTATTTAAGAATATTGTTATAGTTATAATCTTGCTTTACCTGCTGTATTCACTGAAAGGTAGTGTTAGTTTTAATAATCAGTTGTTTTTTTTTTTTCAAAGTGAATTTAATTGATTTAATTTGTTTTAAGAAACAATGCTAGTTAATTTTTTTTTTCCTCATGTAAAATAAAATTAACAAGATTTTGTGACATTTCTTCATCAAACAAAGCATTCTTTAGAACCTATGCAGTCAGATCAATGGCGTTTGATTACTGAAGGTGTGAATGGCAAATATTGCAGACAGACAAACCCATCACTTGTGATGTCCAATCAAGTTAATGATAAATTTGCTGTGACCAATGATGTTCAGCTTCAGCCTGGAGATGTCATTCAGTTTGAGGTCATTTTTTTAATATTTTCATTTTTTCATTGGATACATATATCAATTCAGTCTAATATGCAGGGCTGTGGAGTCGGTAGATAAATATTCAGACTCCAACTCATACTCCCCGAGTCCGACTCCTCTGTACAACACTATGAAAAGTATAAGTATTGCCGCTCCTAATTGGGCGTTGCATGCCATATAGTGAAGCACATGAAAATCATGCTTCTTCACTGTCACTTAACGTTTTTGTATTGCTGTTGCGTGAGGCACTGCATACATTGGTCTTTATTCTTACAGTAGAGAATTCATTAATTATAACTTTTTGTAAATTGGGACATTAAACTGGTCCATTGTTTGCCAACTCCAGGTATCCCAAATTTCCTCCGACTCCACAGCCCTGCTAATATGTGTATTAACTAATCTTTAAAAAATGATAGATAGATTCAATTGTGTTTTAAATAATAGTAATTTGTTTGATTAGATCGAAATAAATTGATATTTGAACTTGAACTTATAGTAAATTGACAAATAAAAAAAAATAATAAAAGAAGAACTGATTATATCATTATCTTATATGGAGAAATGCCTAGATCTACTTATATGAAAACTTTTATGAAATTTGATTTGTTTTCAGCCAGATTAATAAATTACAAATATGAGTGGGAAAATAAAAATTCTTCTTCTTTATATTGTTTTGGAGACCCCGTCAGGACTGAGGAAAAAGAAGATCGACACTTTTTTGTATTTGATGCTAAGAAATGTAACAATTCCTTACAGATAACATTTTAAAAAATAATTTCCTTTTTGATCTTTTATATGGGCCTACAAAGTATTTATTTACAAATAAAATCTGCATCTATAAGTTAAATGTGAGTTTAAACTTATCCTCTGAAGAAAGTTTTCTGTATGAGCAGTCATTTCTTACACTTATTGTCCAACACACAAATCAATAATCAATAAAATACGTAGGGGATAATTGGGATTTGGCATTATATGTCAGAATAATTAATATAAAAAAATGTATACTCTTGCCAAATAAAAGAACAAAAGAGAGTAAAACTAATTAACACCTTGAAACAAAATTATATAGAGCTACAGTTTTAAAAATGTACAAAGTGTGTATTGGTAAACTAACTAACATCTAGCCTATATAGTTAATATTGGACTACATACTGCCTGAAGACTATTACTGAATATTATATAGAGCTACAGTTTTATAAATGTACAAAGTATGTATTGGTAAACTAACTAACATCTAGCCTATATAGTTAATATTGGACTACATACTGCCTGAAGACTATTACTGAATATTATATAGAGCTACAGTTTTAAAAATGTACAAAGTATGTATTGGTAAACTAACTAACATGTAGCCTATATAGTTAATATTGGACCACATAGGCCTACTGCCTGATGACTATTACTGAATATTATATAGAGCTACAGTTTTATAAATGTACAAAGTATGTATTGGTAAACTAACTAACATGTAGCCTATATAGTTAATATTGGACCGCATACTGCCTGAAGACTATTACTGAATATTATATAGAACTACAGTTTTATAAATGTACAAAGTATGTATTGGTAAACTAACTAACATGTAGCCTATATAGTTAATATTGGACTACATACTGCCTGATGACTATTACTGAATATTATATAGAGCTACAGTTTTAAAAATGTACAAAGTATGTATTGGTAAACTAACTAACATGTAGCCTATATAGTTAATATTGGACCACATAGGCCTACTGCCTGATGACTATTACTGAATATTGAAATTGATGGAATGGTTAAAATATGTGGTAGCTCCTGTAAGTAAACTATTATTACAATGAGTGCTCCAAGATCATTCATAATGCTGCAATCTGGTCTGTGCAGGATCTGTCCTTTTTTAAAGTCTGCTCGGTGGTCCCTAAGGTGAGGTTCTGCTGCTTCTTTCAATCTGTTAAATATCATTCTTTAAAAACTTTGCCAAGGATGGACAGGAGTTATTCCTCTATAGTTGGAGCATGTATTAAGGTCACCAATTTTGGAAGCTTGATGAGATGCCCATATTTGTGAAGCCGGCTGGTCCAGAGGTTAATTCACAGGACTGTCAACCAAAAAAACCAACTGACACGTCGCGGGTTCTATCCCTGCCACTGACGGATCCCTGTCGCCCTGCAGGAGTTTTGGGCCTAGTGGACGTAATAATCTTCTATCTACAAGGAACGTCTGTAAACTTGTAAGATCTGCAATTTAAAACTTATAAGATTTCCACTCAGTTGTTCCAGCTTCTATATTTTATGAACAGTGGGTAGAATATTTAGGTAGTAGTGTTAAGTGTCAGCTTCTGTCTGGTCCTGTTGCTTAGTCTTTCTTCAATTGTTTAATGGCTCTGTATTTCTCCTTTTTTGATAGTGGGTTACACTCTATTTTTAGGTCTTGTTTGGCTGGATTTATATAATTGTGTACATTTTGGGTTTGGTCAGTTGAGTACCTCTTCAAAATAATGTATCCATATTTTCTTCTGTATTTCTTCATTGGGTATTGTTTTTCCATTTTTGATTTTTCTGGCATATCTGGTTTGTTAAACTTCCCAGAGCTTTTTGATGAATTTGAACAATTTTCTTGTGTTTACCCCCTTAGGCTGCCTCTTCATCTGCTAATACTTTAATGTAGTTTCTTTTCTCTATTTTTCTATTATTCTATTTTTTATTTGCTTCTTTGTTTCACTCCTAAGATTTGACTTTTTCATTTCTTGTATGGCTATTAATTACTATTGTCTTTGTCTCTCTTTTTGGTTGTTTTTAGTCTTTGTGGAGATCCAATCTTTATTTTTGTGTTTTATAGGACCTGGTGTTTATTGTAAGAATCTTTTTTACTTCTTTCCCATTCTCATCAATTGTCCTCTCCTGTTAGTTCTTGTAGGACATGAAATTTGTTAGAAATTGTGATTTTGAACTCACTTTAAGAAGATTTGTCTAATACTGCTAGTGTTTGTGGTTTTCTCCTGTCCTGATTTTCTTCAGTTTTAGTTCTAATCCGGTGACCAATAAATGATGGTCCTCTTTTTCTCTTGACATATGTTTTATTAACATCTATTATCTTCTAAATTTCTTTGAGGTGCAATTGTGGTCTATTTTATTTGCAGTGGACGTGTCTGGTGATTTTCATGCAGCTTTGTGAATATATATTTTTGCTTGGAGAGGTTTCTACTAGACTGTTTAAAATACACCAGTTGGAAAGTCATTTACCATTCTCATTTTTTTCTTTTATAATGGTATATTTTTTTTCCCATGCATTCTTAATATACTTTATTGTTACAGCCAATCTCTGCATTGAGGACAGTTGAATTCTGTACAATGTTTTGCAATCTATCATCTGATTGAGCTTTGTCTTCTTCTTTACCATCATTATTTGGAACATAAACTTGTAAGATGTCCATGTTGATTTTCTTTTTCTGTTCTGAAGCTTGCTGTGTGGTCCATGGGCTTCCCAACCATAAAAATGAATTTTAGGCTGTTTTTGTGTGATGCATTTTCTTCTATAGTATGGCAGTAGCTAATATATTCTGACCGTCTCCATCTTTACTCACTGATTTCCAAGATAGCTAAGTTTTATTGCTTTATTTTAGCCGCAATCAAGTCAAACATGGTTTTAACATTTTTGCGCCTAAACTGGTGGTGGTCTTGGTGAAGAAGATTGTTGTTGGTGCCAAAAGGTTTTCTTATAACTTTGCCAGCTATCTTTAGGAATTCTCCTATAGGAGAGACATATTTTTCCATGGTCAAATTTTCTTTGGAGCTTTTTGTTTGCGATTTTAAAGTATTCTGTTTCTAATAAAGAAAGGTTGCTAGTCCTTCCCCCAACCCTCCTCCTCTCTTGCTTGGGCTTGGGACCAGGTATGACAGAGTTTGTGATTTGATAAAGATTGCTATTTTTTTACTTTTTATGTTTCATAGATCAATGTTGGCTGTGTGAAGCAGTTTAGGTGGGATTACCCTGTCATGTTTGAGTACAGCCATGACCATGGTAAATCCTGGAGCCTTGTTGAAGAACCTTGCTATCTTGACCAGGACTGTGATGGTATGTTAACTGAAGGTAGTGTTTACCATACCGGAACGTATGGCCAATGGACATTGATTATTATACAAGTTACTGAAAAGATCGCCATGCAGTAAGTTTAAAAAAAAATTTGTTGATAGATTTTATCATCTGAGTGAAAATCATTTGAGATAGGCTAACAAGATTTACATGTTCTACTGGAATTTTTTTAATGGGTTTATTTTGCTTATTACTTAGCCATTGGGGAAAAATAAAGGCATTATATAAGCAATATGTTATCCTTTTTTATGAACACCATTTAATTGACAATGATGGCACTGAGTTAAGTAACATTTAAAAATTGGAGCATGAATTCCACATTACTTTTGGATCAAACCTACAATTGCAGACAAGAACAAACTGAACTGCTAATTATGAAAGCATGGAGTTGTACTCTTATATCACTATTCTTTTGATTTAAGAAAAATGTCATAAAGAGGTTCACACCTGTTTATGTTTAAAACTTGATGAAAATTTGAAAATTTTTTATTTGTTAAAGACAGTAATCAGTAAAGTTTTCTTCAGTTTTTAATTAAAATCTTAATTTATTCCATTCTTATTCATATTCCAGTCCTGCAATATTCCGTTGGCTACAGACTGGTGGTGTGGATCATAGTTTTAGTATTGATAACTTATACATGGGACCACCTTGTGCTGACAATTGTCACCGTCAAGGTGTGTGTCAGAATGGAAAGTGCAAATGCCTGCAGAGTCTAGTTGATGTGGTAGGTATGTATATTTCTTGCAAATAATACAAAACATTACTTTGCTTTTAAGACAAATCAAGGCATATATATATATATATTCATATATGAATGGAATGTGATGCACTTGGGCTTTATAAATATTACAACTAGCATTATCACTAAGTAAAAATAAAATAGATCATGAAAATAAATTTTGAAGGCACATATTTTCCAAAGGTCTTATTCAAACAACTGAACTATTTTAAAACAAAATGTTAGAGTTGATGAAACCCACTGCCTACTGGCAACAGCTAACAAAAAGGATAAAATAGCATTAGCAACCGACGCATCAAAGTTTGATTTTGGTGCTTGTCCTATGAAAGAAGTTAGAAAGAAGAAAACAAAATGTACAAGCCTGCTTTATACATTAGCAGATCTCTAACTAGTGCTGACTCCACATATTTTGGTGTAGGCCTATTTGCAAGAACTTGTAAATGGAGCATTATTTTATTGGCTACTGCTGAAAGGGAAAATACCCATGGATGGCCTTGGAGGGGTAGATGATGAATAGAGGTGTGGTAGACAATGAGGGAATAGATATATCTTGGAGGTGAATTTCCAAATGTTTTCTTATTGATATTATATTGAAATTGAATATTCATGCAATTAAAATTTAAATGTATAATAATGTAATTAATTTTGCAAGTAATGCATATTAAATGAACTTTTTGTCAATATATAGACTACATACAAATAGTAATAAAAAGATGAAGAGGATATATGGAAAAGTAATGGTACACATGAGTATGAGGGGATAAATGACAAAACTACTTGGTATATACATTTTAGTACAAATAGTTATGAATACAGTCATAGTTATGAAAGATTTATTGAAATAAAGATGTTACTCTTTAAAAGAATTAATTATTTTTCTTGCTGGATAAAAGATATTGGTGCAGGGGTAATTTTAAATACTTTACAGTAAGGTCCTTTGACCAGAAACACAATAAAGAAATAAAAAGACAAAAAGAACAAAATAGAGCATTCTAAAATCAAACAAACATAAAAATCATACAAGGAAAGGGGGATGTTCTGAAGTTCTAAAAGGGAAATATGTGACGCTACCCCACAAACTGGTACGGAAGTCGGTAAAACTGATTTTTCAATAAATGCAAAAAATTTGAAGAAAAGTGTCCTAGGTCGTTTTTTAGATTATTATTGATTTGTACTGTTGAATGCCTTAACTTATAGCTGTGAAATTTTCAAGCTAAAATAATTTTTAGAAATTACTCAAAAATGTGTTTTTATGCAGCTTTTGTATCAAATCACGCAAACTGTCCTCTAAACATTAAATTGTTTAAGAATATAATAAATATTACTTAAAACATTTAAAACTTTAACAGCTTGTGTATTAAATCATTATGATTATGCTTGTTAAATTTCATGACGATTGATTAATCTGTGTTCGTCCTGGACATAATTAATTATCTTTTTTCAATGCTAAATGTTAAAAAATCGGTATTTTTTTCTTTTTGATTTTTCTACAAAAGGACTTTCCTTACCTTTACTTATGTAATTTTGAATAACTTTTGAATTAATTAATGGATTTTAAAGATTTTTTCACAAATATGTAGATAAATGAATTAGCTATAATTCAACACCTAAGACTAAATATCCTATTTATCCTTCAGTACCATTCCGTGGGGTTGCATCACATATCAAGTGAGATTTTGTTCGTTATACTTTTGTCACTCAAACTGTTAAAAGATATAGAAGAGATAAATTTTTGTATAGGAATTATATTTGGATGCAGTTATTTTTTTCATCTACTTTGAATAGAATTTGAATACAATTTGACTTATCTTATTGAATGATGTGTAGACTTAAGACTTATACATAGATATTATATATCAGGACACTTTTTACTTAAAAGTACTAAGGCAAGCAAAGGTATTATTAACAATGGCTTAAAAAAAAATCAATATCTGAATAAGACTTTGAAAACTATGGCTTTGAAATGACATAACAAGTTGTTGAATTTAGGTGTAACTGCACTAATCAGAAAATGTTCTTTATTTTAGGTGAAAATTGTGCATACATTATTGTTGCACCGTCTGGTATGCTGGATCGCTTTGACAATCAAAACATGCCCTCCATGGCTTTCTGGGATAGAATTTTAGGGGGACATCTCAGTAGAGGCTGTGGAAAAGTGGACAATGAAAATGCTTTGTACTTTGGTGGAGATGGCACTAGGGAAGCTGTCACTCTCCCATTGAATACAACAGATAAAAAGTAAAAATTGTTAAACAAAATAATATTGCTTGCTAAATGAATTTGTTTGAAAATTTACCGGTACATAAATTTGGTGGTTTTTAAACCTTTAAGGAATTTCACAAATTCATGCCAATAGAAAATTTCTTGCTCATATTATTTACAAAATTGTCAAATTGTTTTCTTTTAAAATGATCAACCATATAAGCACTGAACATTCTATGCAGAAGCATGGAGTGATGTGCTATATAAATGACCATCATCTAATTTAATTTTAAATTCATATCATTTTTCTTGTGTATTAGGATTTTGGAATTTTACATTAAAATTGGTGACAGCAGGAATACTGAAACATGTCATCAACCCAGAGAACGTAATGAAGGTGTCATTGTTGACTTCTCCACTGACAATGGGATTTCTTGGCAGGTTCTTAAAATTGTAGAACCAGCTTTTGAAAATATCCAGTCTGATTCCATAATCATTGATTTGCCTTCAAATGCTAGAAAGCAACGAACCATCTTTAGGTTCTGGCAGCCACTTGGAATGGGAGGTAAAACGCTAGTCAAGTAAAATTTTATTCTTCATAGTTTTAGATTTCAGATATGGCTTAAACTTTTTGGCCCCATCTTTAGTCTAATTGATTTATTTCTTAATTCCAATAAACATCAACATTGTACAGATATTTTCTATCTTCAGAAATGCATAGAGCAGAGTGGGCCATTGACAGTGTTCTGGTTGGTGTAAATGAAACAAGTCCATTAGGATTTGAGGATACTTTTTCAGGTCATTATCTCAGGTCATTAGTTTGTGTCGTAAGTGGTTTGAATTTTGGCCTTACAGACACGTCAGGGTGCAGTAATTTATACTCACACCCCCGGCTGGTCTAGTCAAGGAGTATGGCGCTATTGCAGTAATTGGTAGATATCGCAAAATTTATATTTCCATCAACTATTATTGATATAAGTAGGGCGGATTCACCAGCTTGCTACTTTCTTTGATATATCATCAGCCACACAGAACACATAGACTAATAGAACTATAAAACAGTTAATAACTTGTGGTGAATTTCATATATCTCCAGTTTATTTATTGAAAACAAAAGTACTAATGTCAAATATCAAATGGTTTGATGTAACAATTGCAAACTAAATCACTACGTTGTGCAGGTGAAAATACTTAGTGAAATTAAACTAGACTGGCTATACTAGCAGGGTATCACCTCCCCGCACCAATACCGAGAGATGTTTCCTCTCAGGAGTCTCTCAGATGCACTGAAGAACTTTCAGTGTAAATTTCCTATTTTCTAGCTCGAATGATTCTGGTTGGACATCCCTCCCACACATGTGACTAAACTGGACCTTTTCATTGGCCAACATTGAACAGTTCCCTTAAAGACACAAGGGGGGGGGGAATATCAATGGCCAGCCTAACAACAGACTAAGTTTTCAAACTATAGTTTTGGAGGGGAACATTCCGGGGCGTTTGACACTATCCGAAATCTATAGCCGTGGTCACTTTACATGGCCATTATGTCATAAACCTGGCAGGAAAAAGGGGAAGGACCTGTGCGGTAGGAATGAATGGGTCAGTTTAGTCTCTGGGTGTGATCTTATCTCAAAACTGAACAGAGACGGGGCTTTTCTTTACTGAGTATCTGAAAGGACCATCCCACTTCTAAGCACAATGAAACATCGAATGGCTGGAGGGGAAAAGAAGGGAAGGGGGCATCAAGGTTGGGTCTCCAATCTCAGTTATCTTACATAACCTAGAAAGTCAAGGAAGCAGTAAAATCTCGACCTATAATTTCGTGTAGTTTGAAATCTTCAAACATCGAATTCCTTAGTTTAAAAATAAATGTGACGAGCGTCACAGTTTGCATGTGAGCATTTAAAAAACAAATTATAATGCTTTCATATCATTCATATAGACTGTTACCTCAAGATAGGGCTTGATTTTAATGTACTTAAGAACCAATTCCTCTTTCACAATAGGGTCAAGTATTCATCCTGATCCAGACCATTGGTTTTTAGCCGACTCAGCTGTTCAGAGAGAAACATGTAGCTCACAAGACAATGCTCTCGAATTCAACAACAAAAATGGTTTATTTTTATTTGTTTCTATTAATATAATAAATTAACTCCAATGTACATACATATTAAATTGTCACATTAATATTTGTTTTGTGAAGACTTTCAAACAGTGAAAAAAACATGTTATTTTTGTTAAGATTAGGCAAAACTTACTTTTATTTTTTTTAAGTTTCCTATTAGCCTATAGCATTTATGTTTGCCTTGATGTATTTATATTAGTTGCCAATCATTATTTTTCTATACCCAGTCTAAACCATTACATTAAATTAAAATAAACATATACACAGTTATTTTAAGTTTAATTGTGTATGTAATCAAAATTATCTTTAGACAATCAGTTGGCTGAAACCTGGGACTATCAAATTACACCATCTACATTTCTTCAGTTTGATCTGGCTATGAACTGTGGGGCTTTGCCTGGCAACCCTTACAGTATTAGACTGGAATATTCTACGGATCATGGTCAGACTTGGACATCTGTGATCAATGAATGCCTTCCTCCTAACTTTGAGTGTCTGGGCTATCACAGCAGTTCCACATACCCATCAAATCAATTCTCCAATTGGACAAGAATAACTGTTGCTTTACCGGAGAAAGCAATGTAAACATTTAATGAAATGTTTAATTTTTACCATTGTAAATAATAGTTTAACAAAAAGATGATTAAATAGACATGTGTGTTAAGTATATTAGCTATATGATCCAAAATTAAACTGTTCCTTCTTTAAACTGATTCTAAAGAAAAAGTGGGCACCTATGTATTTTCAGAGACATAAAAAGAAAACTATAAGTATATAAACTTGATTAACAAAGAACAAATTATGTTGAAATGTACTAAGCTCCATAAAATTTCAAGTAAAAAAAAAAAGATTAGCTTTTGAGAAACATTTATCTGAAATTTGTTATCTTAATCTCTGAAAGATATGTTACTTCTAAAATGAAAATGTTGTTGATGTTTCTCTTTGTAAACATTATAAATCAAATATTTCTTTGAAATAATCTCAACTCTTTATTTAATCTCTGATTTTTTTTCACAGTTCATATTCCACTCGATTTAGATGGCTGAGGTCAAATCCTGAAAAAAATGGTGCCATCTGGGCAATAGATAATGTTTATTTAGGTGACAGTTGTCCATGGCTGTGTTCAGGGCATGGATTTTGTCACAAAGGGACATGTCAGTTAGTACAAACTTGATTAGTTTCTATATATATTATGCTATAAATTAGACCTACCTTTAGTTTAGTTTGTTCTAAAACTATAACAAAATTTTATTTGTGCTTAAATATTTTACTAAAAAAAAGTGTTTTTTTTTAATATTGATTTCTTTTTAGTCTAAATATGACAATTACATTGAAAAGAAATGCTTGAGTATATTCTTGCATTTTGAAAAGTGTTTTAAATAATGTTGATGTTTTTCCAGCCTATTTCATACAGCCATTCCTGTGTCTGAATTTCAAATTAGAAAACTTTGTGTATTATTAAATTATTTTGTATGGTTATTTCCTAAAGTGTATATAAATCTAGTGATTTTACTAATTTCGTTAGTTCAGTGTTCTATCTTGTTCAGTGTAAATATTCCCTTGCGATTAATAAGCCTTACACTCTTTTTGAATAGCTCTAATTATTAAATGTTTTCTTTATGGACGTGTTTACAATTCTAGTACTGGTTGTTATGCCCTTTAAAATTAGAAAGAAAAGATTGATAGAGTGAGACTGAGGAAGAGGGCCTTCATACATTTATTCAGATAGTTATTAAGCCTCTAAAATTGTTGTAGATAAGTGTAAGAGAAATGAATAAAGTGAGAGTTATAGTTTTTAGTCCATATATTGATAAGATATACATGTATGCAGAACGAAGCCAGAAATTTTTTCCAGGGGGGGCTGAACTTTCACTGACTTTCAACCCCCCCCTCCCACTCAGGGGGGGGGCTGAACTTTCGCGTGACAAACAGTTACCAAATTTTTAGCGAATTTAATACACATTTTTAACAAATCTGTTGAAAAAGATACTTTTTAAAAATTCCCTGGGGGGCTCAGTCCCCCCCTGTGGCTTCGCCTCTGCATAGATGTTTATTTTTCATGCTTGTAGTTTTTTTAAGTTGAACCTTCTGTAGATCTACACAGGCACTCTAAACAAAATTATGTTAATTATTATGTTATGTTACAATTTAGCTTTAGATTTTAGTGCATCATTTTAATATATAAGCTTCATGCAAAGAATAAGTTTTCCTGCTATCAATGACCTCAATGAGCTTACCAAACTAACCTGGGTTTTTTATAAATATTATTATAGATAATAGTTTTTTCATTCTGAGTTCTTGTTACATTTGTGAAGTCATTTAATAAACCTAATGATTTTTTAATCCTTCACTAACACAGGGATTCACTAACTTTTCAATAATTATTATCCTTAAGTACTTTGCAGTGTTAGTTTAAATGTAAAGTTTTCCATGAGTAAAATTAATGGTATTTATTTGTTTGTTGCTCAATGATACTCTAAACAGATGGCATCTTTCTGGATGAAAAGACATGCTCCATTTAGATTCCTGTTTTGTAGTTTATTTAAGTCTTTTTGTACCATTTCAGTATTTTGTGTTGATTTAATTGACTTGTATATAAAGCATTCATGTGCAATGAACCTTACATTTGTTTTCGGATTAATACTGTTAGGTAAATTAATAATTAGACATTTATAGTGAGAACACTAGGAAAAAAGTTATCCTAGTCTGTTAGTAAAAAAAATATTGATGATATTATTAGTCTATTCAACAATTTGTGCTAATTCTAAATAGAGTAGTCATGATAAAAATGTCTTTCAATTCCTTAATTTTATGGTGATGATAATTAGGGATGTGCTGCAATTAATCCTAATGACTACATTTGTATGTTTTTATTACTGAGTTTGGTAATCTACTTTAAGTTGTATTGGTGTTCTAAATATACTGCTTACTTTTAGTATGTTAAAAAAATTATTTGGTGTTTTTAATATGAGAATAAAAGGCTCCTTATAAAATATGTAAATAAAAACTCAAACTCCAATATTTTGTTCAGCTGTGACCCAGGATTTGGCGGTGAGTACTGTGTGCCTCTCTTGCCTTTACCCATGGTGTTAAAGGATCACTTCAACTCAGATCAAATCAACAACTCTATATGGAAAGAGGTCTATGGAGGCAGTAACAATGATCTGTGTGGTCCAGTTATCAATGGGCATTCTTTTACTTTTAACAAGGTCTGTAAGCAATATCTTGAAGGAATATTTTTAAATAAGCATGTCTATTACTTTTTTAAAAGTGTTGGTGGGGTGGAAGGTTACTGAAAATCAGGGCAGTGTTCCGTGGATTTGAGGGTGCCCCTGAGTCTACCCAGCTCTGATGGGTCCTGACACTAGTTAGGATAAATTATAGGCGGCTGGGCATTGTGCTGGCCATACATCCCCTAGTATGCATTGGCCGCAGAAACTGGTGACTGCTGCTTCCCCAGCCTATGATCAGTTTGGTCCGAAGGGTACTTTACCATTATGAATATTAGCATATAATATTTCCTTATTTTCTGACCAGTGCATGTTATAACAACAAAATGAAAATGATGAAAGTCTTCTTTGGTGTTAGGATGGTATGCGCATGGCCATGACTGTGGATATGGATTCCTCTATGCTTTCATCATTGGAGTTTACCTTCAAGTATGGCTGTGGATCAGAAGCATTGTTTTGGCCTAGGGATGAAAGTGTTCTACTACAGTACTCAATTAATGGAGGAATAACTTGGAAATTACTGAAAGAGATTCATTTCTCAAACACTTCACAGCCTAAGTAAGCCACCAAAAATTTAGGTACAATTTTGACCTTAGCATTACTTAATAAAATATTTTATTCAATTATTAAAATAATAAAAGTATAAGAGTAAAGACAGTGTATTAATGATGCTGTCTGTATATACTTACATTTACAGTAAATAATTTAGATAAATAATATCTTAATGATTTGCTTTATATCATATTAACTTAAAGAATGTTTTATCCTTGTGATAACTATTTTGTCTTGAATACCAAAATGACAATAAATCTTTTAAACACTAAGACTTTATTGACCTGTTAACGTATTGTTGAATGTATTTAAATGGTACTTAAATACCTTTACCCTCATCACATGGCTCCCAAAATTGTCTGAGGTTTAGAGGAATAGCAAAAATATAAAGACAGTTCAAATATTTATTTACCTAGGTTCTATTCACTATCACTACCACTAGAGGCCAGAAACAATGCCACAAGATTTCGTTTTTGGCAGGCTGCTAACAGTAAAGAGATTCCTTCAGTATGGTCAATAGATAATCTGTTTATAGGGGCAATGTTCTCAAGCCCTAATTCCATTTATGAATCCTTTGATGCTCAAATACCTGACCCGATGTCTTGGACATTTGTAAATGACGGAACTGTTGATGTTTTTTGTCCACATAAAAGGTATTTGAAATAACTGTTACAAGTGTCTGATATTTGAAATAACTGTTACAAATGTCTGATATTTGAAATAACTGTTACAAATGTCTGATATTTGAAATAACTGTTACAAATGTCTGATATTTGAAATAACTGTTACAAATGTCTGATATTTGAAATAACTGTTACAAATGTCTGATATTTGAAATAACTGTTACAAATGTCTTGATAATATCAAGCCTATTTAGTAAGGAGACTGAATGGAACCATAAATGTAAACATACATGTAATGTACTGAATGAATGTAACATACATGTAGTGTACTGAATTAATGTAAGCTTACATGTAGTGTATTGAATGAATGTAAACATACATGTAGTGTACTTAATGATTGTAACATACATGTAGTGTACTGAATTAATTTAAACATACATGTAGTGTACTGAATGAATTTAAACATACATGTAGTGTACTGAATGAATGTCAACATACATGTAGTGTACTGAATGAATGTAAACATACATGTATTGTACTGAAGGAATGTAAACATACATGTGGTGTACTGAATAAATGTAAACATACATGAATGTACTGAATGAATATGAACATGTAATGTACTGAATGAATGTAAATATACATGTGGTGTACTGAAGAATTGTAAACATACATGTGATTTACTGAATGAATGTAAACATACATGTGGTGTACTGCATGAATGTAAACATACATGTAGTGTACTGAATGAATGTAAACATACATGTAATGTACTGAATGAATGTAAACATACATGTAGTGTACTGAATGCATGTAAACATACATGTAGTGTACTGAATGAATGTAAACATACATGTAATGTACTCAATGAATGTAGACATACATGTAGTGTACTGAAACTGAATTAATGTAAGCTTATGTATAGTGTTCTCAATGAACATAAACATTTAATTGTTAACATTAGTCCTGCATTCTATTTCTATAAATAATATTTGATAACAACAGATTTGTTAAAGCATAGTTATCATTATCATGAGGAAGCATAATTGTTTAATTATTGAATTTATATATATTTTTTTATTATATATAAACAAGAAATCAAGCATCTGGAAACACAGCATTGGTTTTCCATCGCAGTGGTAGGGGTGAACTGTCTGCTATTACTGCTGATATTGAAATCGGACCTATGTCAATTATACAGTTTGATGTGAGTATTTTAAAAAAGAAGGCTTTTTTTTGTAATGTTGATTTCCAATTGTATGATATTCTGATTTTTAAAGATAAATTAAGTAGGTGGGGTTATTTTGTGTGTTTGTAAAACAGATAAACATAGGCTGTGGAACTGATGCTTCCTCAAAGTTCCCAGTTCGTCTTGAATACTCAGCAAATGGTGGTTCGTCCTGGTCTTTAGTTGGCTCCAATTGTGCCCTGAACCCACAAGCAGGTTGTTTTGAGAGCACACTTCCAGCATCCATTTACTATGCAGGACACAGTATCAGTTGGCAGAGAGTTATCTTACCTTTAAATCATCTTCATATTTGTGGGTAAATAAAAAACACATTTTATTTACAGTATTGAATGTAATGACTTACAATAACATGACAAAATCACTATAAGTATTTTGAAATTAAATTGTAAGTATTCAAAGTTTTCAATTTAATGTTTTATGATCATTAAAACAATTTTCAAATTAAAAATTATTTCTTTTAGAAATGTAAGATTTCGATGGTACCAGGGAATGATTCCAGATGATGACTATGGACCAGAGTGGGCAATAGATAATGTTTTTATAGGAATGTCTTGCCAGGATCATTGTAATGGCCATGGTTATTGTTTAGGTAATATTAACAGAAACTTTCACACATCTTATATATTTTTTTAGAGTAATATTTTTGGTAAAACAGGCATGGCATATAAAGGAATTGTGTGGCCAGTACAATGCTAAACTACTTCTACTTTTTTTCCAACTATTCTCAAATACCCACCAAAGCTGCAAGTTTGTACACAAGTCTGAAAAAGTCAGAAGGGGTCAGCAACTTTTGGTAATAGTGTGCCAAACTAGGATTCCTAAATCATTCAGCATGCCAATAGCCTGAAAGTCAACCTGATCTATTATAAGTTCTTATTATTTTAATAAGACAATTTATTTAGCCCCGAAGTATGACCAAGGCCAAAAGCTTAGGAGATTTACATAGAAAATTGTTAAACGTTTTATATTAAAAAAATAAATAAACATGTTTGTGAATATCATCCTTTTTAATAGCATTTATACCATATACAAAATTGTATTACTAAACTTTCACATTTATGGTAACTTTTGTCTAAATATTATCATTTAGTTGTCAAGATAAGGATTTATCACCTACTATAAATTAATTATATTATGATCTCAACTTAAGTGAGATTTTCTTTTATGTGTTTTTGAGTTGCTTACCAAACACTATCATTAAGTTAATAGATACATAGTAATCATACAAACTGGGTAGTCAATGTAATGTTTAAAAACATGTATAAATTCTTTAGTCATTTAATTTATATAATTTTTCAGCTATCATTTACAGTTTGATCATTTCAAAGTTATAAATTGTAAGCCATTTATTCTTTTAAAGAGAAAAATAAACATTAGAAATATTAGCACAAAAAAAATGGGTTATGTTTTCCCTTCAATTAAAATAAGTTTCCAAATTTGATTCTATAGTGATGCAAAACTAGTTATGACTTATAAAGTTTACAGACGTTCCTTCAAGATAGAAGATTATTACGTCCACTAGGCCCAAAACTCCTGCAGGGCGACAGGGATCCGTCGGTGGCAGGGATAGAACCCGCGACCTGTCCGTTGGTTTTTGGTTGACAGTCCGGTGAACTAACCGCTGGACCAGCCGGCCTAATGTAAAGTTATGGTTTGTAATATAACTAATATTACTGACTAATTATTATTGCTTAAACAAATCCAGCTCTATGAAGTCTATGATATTCATTTCAAGATTTAATTTAGAGGTATAAAATTAACTTACATTAAACAGTTGTAAATAAAAATGTCCTGCATTAATTGTTTGTCCATTTAAGGAGTTTTTCTTTTATCGTTAAGAATTACAACAGTTACATAATATAATGCTAGTAAATAGTCTCTTATATTTATTAAATTTAATTACTTTTATTTATGTTTAATTAAAGAAGCTGATAATAACTATTTTAAATGTGATTACCGTATATACTCGCGTATAAGTCGCACTGGTGTATAAGTCGCACCCCTAGTTTAAGATTTTTTTCCTTATACATTGTCATTGACCCGGGCATAAGTCGCACCCCGACTTCCCGGGTTACACTGCCTTTTAATATCTCAAAGATGCATAACTTGTTAAACATAAAAGTTACTAAATATTCACCCTAATTTGGAAACTTTCCTTAAAAAATTGTTTTAATCGTGCATAAGGCAAACATAATCAAATAAAGGCATATCCTAATAATTATACGTAACTCCAATCAAGTATAGGGGTTATGTAGGAAACTTTATGACAGAGTAGTGATGTTTTTCGAACTTTTCAAAAACAGTGTCGGGTGTATAAGTCGCACCCCTACTTTTTGTCGAAATTTTCGGTAAAAAAGTGCGACTTATACGCGATTATATACGGTAGTCTATATCATTTAATGAGCGCCTTTTCTTGAATGTTCTTTGTTAATTTACAATGTCAGATACATATTTAAATACTTCTGAGTGGTCAAGTGTGAGTCTGTGAGTGACCTCTTTGTATGCTTAAAACAGCTTTCATGTGTGATAAAATCTGTTCACAAGGCTAAGTTGAACCAAAGGGTAAAAGTAGAGCAAATGTCTAGCAGTTATGAATAGCAGATGACTTTGCACTGCTTGCCAAGACTGGCTGGTGTGCCTTAGGTTGCTGACCCCTGCCTTACATTATGCCATACTGTACATGTCAAGACAAATGTATTATTATTTTTATCACAACGCGTTAATGAAGCCTAAATTGATTAAATTTTAACTATATATTTATTATAATTATTAACCAAGATCAGTTTTCCAATGCTAGAATTTTTAAAACAATTCTTTGAAAAGTAGTGAAGTTTAAAAAAGAAAAATAACCCTGGAGCTGAAAAGACTCAGAGTTACCTTTGCAATTAAACTACCGTTCTTGTTTGTTTAATAATAACAAAAATTGTCTTACAAAAATGTTTCTTGAGTTTATCAATAAAAATAGTTCTGGTTTTTGTTTTACATTTCTGTATTTTCAATAGGGTTGTTTACTAGTAAATTAATGGAGCTGGATGACTCTATGCCATTACTTAGATGTCGTCTGTTATTGTCTTTATTATCAATTTTTGTAAATATTTCATATTTGTAATTTGAAGATAGGTATATAATGTATATTGATTGCTTTGATTTAGCAGAGTATATTTCTTGTTTATCATGCATATCTTCATGTTTAAACACACTGATTTTCCATGTGTGTTCCAAGACCTTAACATCTGTTTGGATCATGTTGGCCTAATGTAAAGCTGTTAAATAGCCTAGTCCTATGCAATCAGATTTGTGTCTGCAATGACATGAATATTTTTAAACAAAGTAATTTTGAAAGAAAAAGCTAACATAAATTATAATGCATATATTACAATGATAATATTGACTAATCATTTCATAAAGGTTTTTAATAAATAAATGTATACATCAGGCAATATTTATTTTAAAATTTCATTGGATGGTTAATGCCATAGCTATGATCTTAGGTAGATCCTGCCAAAAAGAAAGGCCAGTTCTTAGATTTCAAGTGAGTTGCTTAGCTGCCCCTGCTCTGATGAAGCCCGGCAATGACCTTTTAGGCCTACTGACCAAACAAATATGCAAACTCTGCTATATCAGTCTTACTTAGATTAACCTTTATATGTATCACAAGAGATTCAATATCTGTTAATTTAAATGTATCTTCATGTGTCACCAGGTGGCATTGCATGCCAATGTGATGAAGGCTATACAGGAGATACTTGTGTTTTACAAGAACCAAATCCTGTCTACCTCAAAGATGATTTTAATAGTGAGGAATCATCCAGCAAACCTAAAGATAAGATTCTTCTTCCTGCATTAAATTCAGATGGTATGTACAGAAAGTATAAGCATTATAAAAATAGCAACAAATTTAGCCCTGATTTTCACTATTTTGAGATTGATTACTTATTTGATTTACTTATTAAATTATATAAATGTAAGTTTGTTGCTTTATTAAAAAAAAACAAATAGAAGAAATGTAATTTCTGTTATTAACTTATGGGCAAGTTATGGGCCTTCATTAACTTATGGGCAAGTTATGGGCCTTCATTAACTTCTGGGCAAGTTATGGGCCTTCATTAACTTATGGGCAAGTTATGGGCCTTCAATAACTTCTGGGCAAGTTATGGGCCTTCATTAACTTATGGGCAAGTTATGGGCCTTCAATTTTCTTGTTTTTTAGTTTGGCAAAATATCAATGAAAAGAACTGGAAATATTGGTCTGGTGGACAAGTCAGCAGCAGACATAAATGTGGAAAAATTTTCACTGAGGCCAGTTTCATACAATCTAAAACTGGAGATAGAGTTTTAACTTCAGTACCTCTTGATTTGTCTAAAGCCAAGTATATAATTTTTATTTATTTTTATTTTTATTTTTAGGCCTTGGGCTGAAAGCTAAAATTATTCTGTTGAATAGTTTACTAATTGTTTCAAATTTTTCCAAATGTACTCTGGGCTAAACAATATTTTTAAGTATTTCTTAAAGTTTTCTGTGCTTTACTAGTCATGGTATTTTTTAAAGTAAAAGAAAATTACATAAAATCAATTAAATTGCCTTTTCCTTACTAAGAAGATAAAAAAATTATTTCTATAAATTTCATCTATGGTTTAGACTGTTTGAACCTTTTCTTTGTTACACATAAAACCTTTTCTTTGGTGATAATACTTTACCACTCAATGACTTATGTTAAATATGTAATAACTTTGTTCTTACAGCATCATTCAGTTTTATTTAAAACTTGGTTGCAATAAAACAGTTAATAGAATGGCTGAACCAGTTTTTCTGCAGTTTTCTACATCTGGAGGAATTTACTGGAAAACCATAGAACAGTTTGATTTCAATCCAGACAGCAATCAGCCTATATACATAGCAGTCCACATTCCTGCTGGTGCACAGACTAATTCCACACTGGTTAGGTGGTGGCAGCCAACCAAAGATGGACATTATAAAGAAGACTGGGCAATTGATCAAGTGAGTAAATAAAAACTTTGATGTAAGCAATAAAAATAAATGCTTTAAGAAGGCATTATCAAAAGTGCTGTTTCTCCGTAGAAACATAATTAAAGTAAGAAAAGCTGATTTCTTGCTAGAAGTAAAATATTGGGACAAAGATGTTCAAGGTTATTTTTTAGATTTTGATAAATGTGTTTAATGTCTCAATGTAGGAGATAAATGTATTTAATGTCTCAATGTAGGAGATAAATGTGTTTAATGTCTCAATGTAGGAGATAAATGTGTTTAATGTCTCAATGTAGGAGATAAATGTGTTTAATGTCTCAATGTAGGAGATAAATGTATTTAATGTCTCAATGTAGGAGATAAATGTGTTTAATGTCTCAATGTAGGAGATAAATGTGTTTAATGTCTCAATGTAGGAGATAAATGTGTTTAATGTCTCAATGTAGGAGATAAATGTGTTTAATGTCTCAATGTAGGAGATAAATGTGTTTAATGTCTCAATGTAGGAGATAAATGTGTTTAATGTCTCAATGTAGGAGATAAATGTGTTTAATGTCTCAATGTAGGAGATAAATGTGTTTAATGTCTCAATGTAGGAGATAAATGTGTTTAATGTCTCAATGTAGGAGATAAATGTGTTTAATGTCTCAATGTAGGAGATAAATGTGTTTAATGTCTCAATGTAGGAGATAAATGTGTTTAATGTCTCAATGTAGGAGGTAAATGTGTTTAATGTCTCAATGTAGGAGATAAATGTGTTTAATGTCTCAATGTAGGAGATTTTCTAACTTAATATTGTTTCTCAAAAGTATTTCTCAGAAATGGCTGCCAACTGCTTACTTAATGTAAGGCTACAAAAGTTTTGGTTTTAAATTCTTGATCACTAAATTGATAGAAAAGGTTTCCATAAAACACCAAAATATTTTTGTTCCTTTTTATTTTCTAATTTCATTTTCTTTAAGCTGTATTACAATGTGGTTTGATACAAATATTTTCAATGTATTTTTTAATTGTACTGATTGATGAAGCAGAAATTTTAACCTAAGGATCATTTTTTATTTAAATATATTTTTTAAATAATTGTTCCCTCATTTTCTCAAAAGAACAAAATTTAAATGCAGGGATCCCTGTGCTTGCAATGAAAGGTTTCAAATATATTTACTACTCATGTGACCAATATTCTAACCAGCATAAAATAATCCTTAGGAAATATATCTTGAAATGTTTGTCCCAAAAATTTTTAATTTTTTTTACAATAGAAATGTTTACATTTTCTAATAACGTGTATTACAAAGGTTTACATTGGAGGCAACAATAGAAATATTTACACTTTTCTATTATTGTGTATTACAAAGATTTACATTGGAGGCAACATGTATGGTGAGTTGATACTTCAAGATGACCCAAGCATTCCATCCAACACTACTTGGTTAGAACATCCAGGGGCTAGATATGAAGCGGTGTGTGGCTCTGATGGAATTGTATTACACTTTAGAGGTTAGTCTATGACATTGTACAAATACTATAATTTAATGTGTATGTATTAAAAAGCAATGTGCCTCCTCTGCAAACATCCAAATGAGACTGTAGAACATAACCTTTTTCATTGCACCAATCTCCCCAAAAATACTGAACATATCAAACACCCTCTATGGGTAACAAACAGTTCCGAAAACTATGTGGCACTTCACTTATCTATAATTGATTAAATAAAAATACTGGGAAAACAATGTTAAGGGGGGCAATCCAAGATCTTGTCAGAGACTAGCCACCCAGCAGCACGCCAATAAGGCCTCTCGGCATTGCAATGTTTCTCGGACATCCAACAGGGACTGTGCACCGGTATACTCTTAAGGGGAGCATATCGGTGGTCTACACACTTGCCAGACTTAGAGTCCCATGGGTACAGAAGTGGAGGCTCTTCAACAGAGCCTCTGGCCAAAGGGCAAATGTCCAGATAACTGCTGGGCTCAAATGATTAATATGTAGGTATTGAAAAGTAAGAGTCTAAGCCAGTGTCATTTTAAAGTAAATAAATCTACTTGAAACTGATCAGCAATCATGTCAAGTAACATGTCTAAGAGCTGCTTGAATTCATTTCTTTTAAATGACCATGACATTCAAGGGCCAAGAAAAATGTTATGTCAGCACTTTCTGATCCCAGAGAACTTTAAGATAATGATCTCTATCCTATATAACATAATACATGTTTTTAAACTAGCATTACAGCTCTAGGCTATGAAATATCAAAATGCCTCCTAAATATTGAATATACTATTTTTTTATTTCAAGATCAAGAAAAGCATCGTTTTGCCAGTACAGCAGATGTTATGGTGGGAGAGCAGAGTATACTGCAGTTTGAACTTTTAATGGGATGTGATAAAAACAGAGGGAAAAGCCAGCAATGTTTTGGTGAAATATAGTGTTTTAATATTTTAAATATGTATTAGAAATGGTGATAAAGAGGATTGACTTCTTAAAAAAATTCATGAGCATATTTTTGTATTAGTGCCTAATTGAGTAGATGATTTTCACAGAGTACAGAATCTGAATATTTGAATACAGTGGTACCTTGGCTTACAAACTTTATTTGTTCCAGAATTTGGTTTTTAAGCCAAAACGCTCTTAACTCAAAACATTGAAATGAATGAAATAGAGACAATTCATTTCAAGATGAAAGAATCAATCTTCCCAACTAACAAGAGTAACACCATTAGTCAAAGCACTAAACCTAGAAACACTAGAGGACAGAAGGGCAAAGAGTAAAGTAGTAATAATACATAAGGCATTAAACTCTAATTTAGAAATACAATTCAATAGCAACCTGTTGCAAAGCTCAGATAAACATAAAAACAAAAACACTTTCCTTGTCCCTTATGCCAGAACAAATGCATATAAGCACTCTTTCTTCCCGAGTAACATTTGGGCATGAAATGGGTTGCCTGAACAAACCAGGAAAACCAGTAACTTAAGATCATTTAAAACATTAATAAAAATGCAATACTAGACTCGGACCACGGCTGAGTGTAGGACGAAATAATCTTCTTTATAGAAGGAGCGTCTGTAATGTGTAAGATAAGAAAAACAGCCAAATAAATTAAATGTTAAATAATAAAAAGATTTAGTCTATCTTTCTTACCAAGAAAACGATTATGGGAAATTAATTACTTTCTTTGCTTTTCTGAATCATAAGTTTCAGGATTTTCTTGGCAGCTAGCTGAAAATCTTTCTGTTCCAAAAAACTATCAAGGGACATTTGTCACTTCCTTTGCTGGAGAATCTTTCTGAAATAAGCCATCGGATTATCATTCATCAGGTTTACTGCCTTGTTAGCAACAATTTTGTTTGGATGATGGTTCAAAATGAAGTCTTCTATGCCTGCCGACTTGCTTCATTTGTAACCCAAGGCACTGTTTTTGTTGTTGTTGGCACCACTGTATACTATTTCCTCTATCCAACTACAAACCAAATAGTAGCGCCAACTCAGGCAGCTAGAGGCTAGGCATTTGTTACAATATCTTGTAATAAGCTTTAACAAATTTTTCTGGTGGAACATTCTCACCTTTAATAATTTTGTTAATGTTAAATTGAAGATTATATTGCTAAATGTGTATTTATTTTGATTTATTGTTTTTATTTTGAAAACAATGTATAGGCCTTTTTTGCTCATATATTTACCAAAAAAAAAACAAAAAAAAAACAGAAACATTTATAATCTTTTAGCTTTTTTAAATAATTTACATAACATAAAATATTGATAATTGGGAGAAAATTAGTATTTTAATCATAACTTCTTTGCACCCAGAACTGAATGCCGAATACAGTCTTGATATGGGCAACTCTTGGAATCTTTTGAAACCCGCTTGTTT
The DNA here is from genome assembly GCA_949126835.1 of Anisus vortex. Lineage (NCBI taxonomy): Eukaryota > Metazoa > Mollusca > Gastropoda > Planorbidae > Anisus > Anisus vortex. The sequence continues at coordinate 27,459,690 of OX421496.1, read as the reverse complement.
GCCATCTAATGTTGTATGTGGAAACTACCATTCTGGAAGTATATATATATCAGACATATTTGCAGGCTGGTATAGAGTAACTGTCCCTGTTCCTAAACATGCATGGTAAGGGTAGTATATTTTCTTCTTTTGTTTGTCCAAGATCTTGAAGTCATTACAATAGCTTGTTGCATTTATAATTTTTTTTAAGTTATAGTTATTAGGTAGTTGAACACTATTTGGACATTATGCTTGTCACATCACATCTTCTGTAGCTAGCCCACTGTCAGAAGTGTGATTGTATAATTGGTCAATCAATATGTTACCATCCAACCAAGATCATAACAATAACTATGAAACAATTGTACAAGACTTTTATAAAATGAATTTTGTCTGACATTTTAAAAAATGTTTAATATGTAGCATATAGCCTACGATATTGATTTATCATTATTATCATTATATTTGTTTGCATTATTTATTATTTGGTTTTCTTTTCAAAATTAATGTGTAAAAAAATAAATTTTTGAAACATTTTAGGTCATCTCAGACACGATTCAGATTGCATCAGCTTCCTGGCTATACACCAGGCCAGGACTGGGCAATTCAACAGCTTTACATTGGGTCAACATGTCCAAACAGATGTCAAGGTCATGGAAGATGCATGGAGAATCAATGTGTGTAAGTCTGAATATATAAACATTATAAACCTGAAAGACTTTTTTATTTAACCTGTAAATAGAAATTGCAAAAAGTTATGGTTTATGAACACAAGTATTAAATACATTTCATTGTCCTTGAGTAACTACTTTATAATCTCAAATATGAATGATATGGTCTGTCATTGGTTTCATTGAAACTATTTAAACATATCAGATGTGATACTGACTGGCATGGAGATGACTGCTCAAAGCCAATACATACATTACCTAAAATTCTTGTGGAGGACTTTCTTGATGACTTTAACCAGAGTAATTGGGCTAGAGTTGTTGGGGCATCTGTTGAAAAACCTTGTAGGCTTCTGTCTGCTGGAGATGCTCTCCACTTTACTGGTGTAAGAGATTTTTTACTTTATACCATTTACTTTAAACCATTTTTTGTTACTGTAAAACAATACTAGTCAAGAATCTAATACTGAACCTATTGTGTCATCACTGACTGGTGAACAAGTCAGGCTGTATTTCAGGATACTGATATAAATTGTGGGATATGACCTACTTGGCTTTTATCTGAATACACCAGATAAGTAGAACAGGATATTTAGATCCAAGCATCATACGCCAGTCCTAGTTTAGTATACAGTACTACTAGCTAAAATTGACAAAATTAAACAAATCAATCAGTTTGATATTCGCATTTTTACCCTTGACTTATTTATGGGTCATAGTATTTTTCATAATTTTTGTTTGAAAAATTACCCTTCACTTATAGACGAGTATGTACAGTACAAAAATGTCTTTCAACAAATTTATATTGTTGAATTTACTTTACAGGTCTGCTCACGACTTCTTGAAACTCATCCACTGGATTTGTCTGCTGCCATGTTTATTCAGTTTTATTTTCTCTATGGATGTATTAGTAAACCAAGCAGACGTGAACAAGGTGTTCTGCTGGAGTACTCTACTGATGGCGGTATTACCTGGCAACATATCACTGAGATGTATTATAATTTATTCATGACTCCAAGGTATACGCTTCTTTGAAAAGAGAATATGGCTAAAAAAAATTGATAGATTTTCATGTCATTAACATACATTATGCAATTCCATGTTGCCATTGAAAATATACTTAAGATTATCAGTTTAAAACACAATGATATTGTTGATATTGTTACAAGTTCATCTGTCTTCTGTTGTCCAAGTTCTTGTCCACTACAATAAAAACTCAAGCCACTTTATGAATCTTGAAAGAATAATTTAATCCTTAAACTTATGTACAAATGTTAACAACTTCACTGGTAGCTATGCAGAAATCAAACAATAGCCAAAACAACACAAAACTGCGCTAATATGTTGAAAAAACTTGGAGAAAGCATTATTGTATGACATCATAAAAATTTCATCTAATAATTAAAAATATTTACTCCAAAATCAAATGTAAATAGGCAACTCTATAAGAACTAGCAAGACAATCTCAAATACAATATGGAGACTATCTTATCTTATACATTATCGAAAGAAGATTATTGTGTCCTATGCACATCCATGGTTTGAGTCTAGTCCTGCATTTCTATTCGTGTTTTAAATTATGTTAAGTTACTTGTTTTCCTGGTTTGTTTAGGCAACCCATTCTATGTCCAGATGCCACTCTGGAAGAAAGAGTACTTATATGCATTTGTTCTCGCATAAGGTATAAGGAAAATGTTTTTGTCCTGACGTTTATCTGAGCTTTTGTAACAGATTGTTTTTGTGTTGTATTTCTAAATTAGAATTTAATGCCTTACGTATTATTACTACTTTTCTCTTTGCCCTTCTGTCCTCTAGTGTTTCTAGGTTTATAGTGATTTAACTATTGGTGTTACTCTTGTCAGTTGTGAATATTTGCTAATAATGAACCTTGCAGCTCTTTTCTGAATTTATTCTAATTTTTTAATGTTCTCTTTAGTTGATGGGTCCTTTACAGAAGATGTATATTATTCTAATATAGGTCTAACTAATGTGAGATAGCATTTTTGTTTTATGTTCTTATTACATTTGTAGAAGTTCCTTTTTATGAATCCTAATGTTTTGTTTGATTTTTTATTACTCTATTTAGTTTGGTTTAGGTCTTCACCATGAATGAAGTAGTTTATAATTATTTGTTTCTTTTTGTTGGATACTCTTAACAGTTGGCACTTCTCTGGGTGAAAAGACATACTCCAGTTAGATTCCCATTTTTGTAATTCATCTAAGTCTTTTTGTAAGAGTTCACAATTTTTTCTGTCTTTGTTGTTCTATAAAATATACAATCATCTGCCAATAGCCTTACTTTTGTTCCTGTGTTGATGCAATTGGCCAAGTCCCTGGACAGTTCCTTGTGGAACTCTTAAGATTACAGTTATTGGTGATGATTTAGAGCCATTAATTATTACAGTTAGTTTTCTTCCTGTCAGAGAGTCCTGAATCCACTGATGTAAGGAACCAGTAAACTAGAATGGTAAACTTTATCAAATGCTTTGGAAAAACCTAGTAATATAGCATCAAATCAATTTGTTTGTTATTTTTTTATCTCTTAGACAAGTCGTGGATTAAACCTATTTATTGAGTTTCACATTATCTTTTTTTCCTAAAGCCATATTGGTGTTGTCTATGTGATTTACTATGCTACTATATGTATCAAGAAATTTTCATGTTTGGCTTGTTAGGGAAACAGGTCTGTAATTTCCAGGGTCAGATTTATTACCTTTTTTAAAAACGGGGGTTACATTGGCTTGTATTATATCTGGACCAGAAACTTTGTTTACTTTTAAAGTTTGTGTTTATGCCTTTTTCTTCTACATTTATATTTCCTATTAGTTTTTAATGTTTGAATTACTTAACCTACATTCTATGAAACATTCTTTTTTTTTATTCATTTAAATTCTTTAAAAGTAAGTAGATTCTCTATGAACTTTTCCTTCTCTTTCTCATTCATTTTTGGCTTCAGATGTTCAACATTTAAATCAATTTGCTTTATCATTTTGATTTGAAAAAATTCAATATTTGTTTTCTTATTTGGCTCAATTTAGAAAATTGGCCTACATACTTACGACTTTATTCATTTTATATATGAACTATTTTTTTTAACAGAATTATAAAAATTCAAATTAATATTTTATTTTTATCCTAAAATATCAATGTTAACATTTAAGGTTTATCAGCATTAAGATACCAGATGAAGCTAAAAAACAAGCAACTCAACTGAGATGGTGGCAACCCCAGCATAAGAAAAGCAAGGATTATGATTGGTTGATTGACAGCATAAGGGTGAACGGTGAGGAAACCAATCCTCAACATCTTACCATCAACTTTACTGCAGGCTTTGCGTACCTGGACTTGATCTCAGCTGACAACATGGAAGTTGGCAAATACTGTGGTAAAGATGGAGTTGCCATTGGCAAAACTAAGAGCTATGAGCCCTCTATATTGTCCTCAAGGGAAGTGCAATTATCAGAGAATGAACATATTTTACAGTTTTCAATCAATGTTGGATGTGACAAGTCATGGAACTTTAGTACACAGCCTGTAAGTTCAGGTTGATATTTTTATATTGTACTCTTATATTTTTTTTTGTGACCATTGCATACTTGGTATTATACATAGCACTCATTTCCACATCAAAGTGTTCACAATAAAATATGTGCTATAAGTGCATTCAGATCAATTCTAAAATATTCTCCTTATGTGTTGGGGGAAAGACTGTATCAGTACAAAACATTTATTAAAGATGCAAGACACAAAGATACATGCTCATAAAAATGGTATAATTTTTCCCTTATGGTTTTAAATGACAAAAACTATACACCAGGTATCCTTGTTAGTATCTAAATGACAAAAACTATACACCAGGTATCCTTGTTAGTATCTAAATGACAAAAACTATACACCAGGTATCCTTGTTAGTATCTAAATGACAAAAACTATACACCAGGTATCCTTGTTAGTATCTAAATGACAAAAACTATACACCAGGTATCCTTGTTAGTATCTAAATGACAAAAACTATACACCAGGTATCCTTGTTAGTATCTAAATGACAAAAACTATACACCAGGTATCCTTGTTAGTATCTAAATGACAAAAACTATACACCAGGTATCCTTGTTAGTATCTAAATGACAAAAACTATACACCAGGTATCCTTGTTAGTATCTAAATGACAAAAACTATACACCAGGTATCCTTGTTAGTATCTAAATGACAAAAACTATACACCAGGTATCCTTGTTAGTATCTAAATGACAAAAACTATACACCAGGTATCCTTGTTAGTATCTAAATGACAAAAACTGTACACCAGATAACTTTGTTAGTATTTAAATGACAAAAACTATACATTAGGTATCCTTGTTAGTATCTAAATGACAAAAACTATACACCAGATAACTTTGTTAGTATTTAAATGACAAAAAATATACACCAGGTATCCTTGTTAGTATCTAAATGACAAAAACTATACACCAGATAACTTTGTTAGTATTTAAATGACAAAAACTATACACCAGATAACTTTGTTAGTATCTAAATGACAAAAACTATACACCAGATAACTTTGTTAGTATTTAAATGACAAAAACTATACACCAGATAACTTTGTTAGTATCTAAATGACAAAAACTATACACCAGATAACTTTGTTAGTATTTAAATGACAAAAACTATACACCAGATAACTTTATTAGTATCTAAATGACAAAAACTATACACCAGATAACTTTGTTAGTATTTAAATGACAAAAACTATACACCAGATAACTTTGTTAGTATTTAAATGACAAAAACTATACACCAGATAACTTTGTTAGTATCTAAATGACAAAAACTATACACCAGATAACTTTGTTAGTATTTAAATGACAAAAACTATACACCAGATAACTTTGTTAGTATTTAAATGACAAAAACTATACACCAGATAACTTTGTTAGTATTTAAATGACAAAAACTATACACCAGATAACTTTGTTAGTATTTAAATGACAAAAAGTATACACCAGATAACTTTGTTAGTATCTAAATGACAAAAACTATACACCAGATAACTTTGTTAGTATCTAAATGACAAAAACTATACACCAGATAACTTTGTTAGTATTTAAATGACAAAAACTATACACCAGATAACTTTGTTAGTATTTAAATGACAAAAACTATACACCAGATAACTTTGTTAGTATTTAAATGACAAAAACTATACACCAGATAACTTTGTTAGTATTTAAATGACAAAAACTATACACCAGATAACTTTGTTAGTATTTAAATGACAAAAACTATACACCAGATAACTTTGTTAGTATTTAAATGACAAAAACTATACACCAGATAACTTTGTTAGTATCTAAATGACAAAAACTATACACCAGATAACTTTGTTAGTATTTAAATGACAAAAACTATACACCAGATAACTTTGTTAGTATCTAAATGACAAAAACTATACACCAGATAACTTTGTTAGTATTTAAATGATAAAAACTATACACCAGATAACTTTGTTAGTATCTAAATGACAAAAACTATACACCAGATAACTTTGTTAGTATTTAAATGACAAAAACTATACACCAGATAACTTTGTTAGTATTTAAATGACAAAAACTATACACCAGATAACTTTGTTAGTATTTAAATGACAAAAACTATACACCAGATAAGTTTGTTAGTATCTAAATGACAAAAACTATACACCAGATAACTTTGTTAGTATTAAAATGACAAAAACTATACACCAGATAACTTTGTTAGTATTTAAATGACAAAAACTATACACCAGATAACTTTGTTAGTATTTAAATGACAAAAACTATACACCAGATAACTTTGTTAGTATTTAAATGACAAAAACTGTACACCAGATAACTTTGTTAGTATTTAAATGACAAAAACTATACACCAGATAACTTTGTTAGTATTTAAATGACAAAAACTATACACCAGATAACTTTGTTAGTATTTAAATGACAAAAACTATACACCAGATAACTTTGTTAGTATTTAAATGACAAAAACTATACACCAGATAACTTTGTTAGTATCTAAATGACAAAAACTATACACCAGATAACTTTGTTAGTATTTAAATGACAAAAACTATACACCAGATAACTTTGTTAGTATTTAAATGACAAAAACTATACACCAGATAACTTTGTTAGTATTTAATTGACAAAAACTATACACCAGATAACTTTGTTAGTATTTAAATGACAAAAACTATACACCAGATAACTTTGTTAGTATTTAAATGACAAAAACTATACACCAGATAACTTTGTTAGTATTTAAATGACAAAAACTATACACCAGATAACTTTGTTAGTATCTAAATGACAAAAACTATACACCAGATAACTTTGTTAGTATTTAAATGACAAAAACTATACACCAGATAACTTTGTTAGTATTTAAATGACAAAAACTATACACCAGATAACTTTGTTAGTATCTAAATGACAAAAACTATACACCAGATAACTTTGTTAGTATCTAAATGACAAAAACTATACACCAGATAACTTTGTTAGTATTTAAATGACAAAAACTATACACCAGATAACTTTGTTAGTATCTAAATGACAAAAACTATACACCAGATAACTTTGTTAGTATCTAAATGACAAAAACTATACACCAGATAACTTTGTTAGTATCTAAATGACAAAAACTATACACCAGATAACTTTGTTAGTATTTAAATGACAAAAACTATACACCAGATAACTTTGTTAGTATTTAAATGACAAAAACTATACACCAGATAACTTTGTTAGTATTTAATTGACAAAAACTATACACCAGATAACTTTGTTAGTATTTAAATGACAAAAACTATACACCAGACTTTGTTAGTATTTAAATGACAAAAACTATACACCAGATAACTTTGTTAGTATCTAAATGACAAAAACTATACACCAGATAACTTTGTTAGTATCTAAATGACAAAAACTATACACCAGATAACTTTGTTAGTATCTAAATGACAAAAACTATACACCAGATAACTTTGTTAGTATCTAAATGACAAAAACTATACACCAGATAACTTTGTTAGTATCTAAATGACAAAAACTATACACCAGATAACTTTGATAGTATTTAAATGACAAAAACTATACACCAGATAACTTTGTTAGTATCTAAATGACAAAAACTATACACCAGATAACTTTGTTAGTATCTAAATGACAAAAACTATACACCAGATAACTTTGTTAGTATCTAAATGACAAAAACTATACACCAGATAACTTTGTTAGTATCTAAATGACAAAAACTATACACCAGATAACTTTGTTAGTATTTAAATGACAAAAACTATACACCAGATAACTTTCTTAGTATTTAAATGACAAAAACTATACACCAGATAACTTTCTTAGTATCTAAATGACAAAAACTATACACCAGATAACTTTGTTAGTATTAAAATGACAAAAACTATACATCAGATAACTTTGTTAGTATTTAAATGACAAAAACTATACACCAGATAACTTTGTTAGTATTTAAATGACAAAAACTATACACCAGATAACTTTGTTAGTATTTAAATGACAAAAACTATACACCAGATAACTTTGTTAGTATTTAAATGACAAAAACTATACACCAGATAACTTTGTTAGTATCTAAATGACAAAAACTATACACCAGATAACTTTGTTAGTATCTAAATGACAAAAACTATACACCAGATAACTTTGTTAGTATTTAAATGACAAAAACTATACACCAGATAACTTTGTTAGTATTTAAATGACAAAAACTATACACCAGATAACTTTGTTAGTATTTAAATGACAAAAACTATACACCAGATAACTTTGTTAGTATTTAAATGACAAAAACTATACACCAGATAACTTTGTTAGTATTTAAATGACAAAAACTATACACCAGATAACTTTGTTAGTATTTAAATGACAAAAACTATACACCAGATAACTTTGTTAGTATCTAAATGACAAAAACTATACACCAGATAACTTTGTTAGTATTTAAATGACAAAAACTATACACCAGATAACTTTGTTAGTATCTAAATGACAAAAACTATACATTAGATAACTTTGTTAGTATTTAAATGACAAAAACTATACACCAGATAACTTTGTTAGTATCTAAATGACAAAAACTATACACCAGATAACTTTGTTAGTATTTAAATGACAAAAACTATACACCAGATAACTTTGTTAGTATCTAAATGACAAAAACTATACACCAGATAACTTTGTTAGTATTTAAATGACAAAAACTATACACCAGATAACTTTGTTAGTATCTAAATGACAAAAACTATACACCAGATAACTTTGTTAGTATTAAAATGACAAAAACTATACACCAGATAACTTTGTTAGTATTTAAATGACAAAAACTATACACCAGATAACTTTGTTAGTATCTAAATGACAAAAACTATACACCAGATAACTTTGTTAGTATTTAAATGACAAAAACTATACACCAGATAACTTTGTTAGTATCTAAATGACAAAAACTATACACCAGATAACTTTGTTAGTATCTAAATGACAAAAACTATACACCAGATAACTTTGTTAGTATTTAAATGACAAAAACTATACACCAGATAACTTTGTTAGTATTTAAATGACAAAAACTGTACACCAGATAACTTTGTTAGTATTTAAATGACAAAAACTATACACCAGATAACTTTGTTAGTATTTAAATGACAAAAACTATACACCAGATAACTTTGTTAGTATTTAAATGACAAAAACTATACACCAGATAACTTTGTTAGTATTTAAATGACAAAAACTATACACCAGATAACTTTGTTAGTATCTAAATGACAAAAACTATACACCAGATAACTTTGTTAGTATTTAAATGACAAAAACTATACACCAGATAACTTTGTTAGTATTTAAATGACAAAAACTATACACCAGATAACTTTGTTAGTATTTAATTGACAAAAACTATACACCAGATAACTTTGTTAGTATTTAAATGACAAAAATTATACACCAGATAACTTTGTTAGTATTTAAATGACAAAAACTATACACCAGATAACTTTGTTAGTATTTAAATGACAAAAACTATACACCAGATAACTTTGTTAGTATCTAAATAACAAAAACTATACACCAGATAACTTTGTTAGTATTTAAATGACAAAAACAATACACCAGATAACTTTGTTAGTATTTAAATGACAAAAACTATACACCAGATAACTTTGTTAGTATTTAAATGACAAAAACTATACACCAGATAACTTTGTTAGTATTTAAATGACAAAAACTATACACCAGATAACTTTGTTAGTATCTAAATGACAAAAACTATACACCAGATAACTTTGTTAGTATCTAAATGACAAAAACTATACACCAGATAACTTTGTTAGTATTTAAATGACAAAAACTATACACCAGATAACTTTGTTAGTATCTAAATGACAAAAACTATACACCAGATAACTTTGTTAGTATCTAAATGACAAAAACTATACACCAGATAACTTTGTTAGTATTTAAATGACAAAAACTATACACCAGATAACTTTGTTAGTATCTAAATGACAAAAACTATACACCAGAAAACTTTGTTAGTATCTAAATGACAAAAACTATACACCAGATAACTTTGTTAGTATCTAAATGACAAAAACTATACACCAGATAACTTTGTTAGTATTTAAATGACAAAAACTATACACCAGATAACTTTGTTAGTATTTAAATGACAAAAACTATACACCAGATAACTTTGTTAGTTTTTAAATGACAAAAACTATACACCAGATAACTTTGTTAGTATTTAATTGACAAAAACTATACACCAGATAACTTTGTTAGTATTTAAATGACAAAAACTATACAGCAGACTTTGTTAGTATTTAAATGACAAAAACTATATACCAGATAACTTTGTTATTTTCTAAATGACAAAAACTATACACCAGATAACTTTGTTAGTATCTAAATGACAAAAACTATACACCAGATAACTTTGTTAGTATCTAAATGACAAAAACTATACACCAGATAACTTTGTTAGTATCTAAATGACAAAAACTATACACCAGATAACTTTGTTAGTATCTAAATGACAAAAACTATACACCAGATAACTTTGTTAGTATCTAAATGACAAAAACTATACACCAGATAATTTTGTTAGTATCTAAATGACAAAAACTATACACCAGATAACTTTGTTAGTATTTAAATGACAAAAACTATACACCAGATAACTTTGTTAGTATCAAAATGACAAAAACTATACACCAGATAACTTTGTTAGTATTTAAATGACAAAAAGTATACACCAGATAACTTTGTTAGTATTTAAATGACAAAAACTATACACCAGATAACTTTGTTAGTATTTAAATGACAAAAACTATTCACCAGATAACTTTGTTAGTATTTAAATGACAAAAACTATACACCAGATAACTTTGTTAGTATTTAAATGACAAAAACTATACACCAGATAACTTTGTTAGTATTTAAATGACAAAAACTATACACCAGATAACTTTGTTAGTATTTAAATGACAAAAACTATACACCAGATAACTTTGTTAGTATCTAAATGACAAAAACTATACACCAGATAACTTTGTTAGTATTTAAATGACAAAAACTATACACCAGATAACTTTGTTAGTATTTAAATGACAAAAACTATACACCAGATAACTTTGTTAGTATTTAAATGACAAAAACTATACACCAGATAACTTTGTAAGTATTTAAATGACAAAAACTATACACCAGATAACTTTGTTAGTATCTAAATGACAAAAACTATACACCAGATAACTTTGTTAGTATCTAAATGACAAAAACTATACACCAGATAACTTTGTTAGTATTTAAATGACAAAAACTATACACCAGATAACTTTGTTAGTATTTAAATGACAAAAACTATACACCAGATAACTTTGTTAGTATCTAAATGACAAAAACTATACACCAGATAACTTTGTTAGTATCTAAATGACAAAAACTATACACCAGATAACTTTGTTAGTATTTAAATGACAAAAACTATACACCAGATAACTTTGTTAGTATCTAAATGACAAAAACTATACACCAGATAACTTTGTTAGTATCTAAATGACAAAAACTATACACCAGATAACTTTGTTAGTATCTAAATGACAAAAACTATACACCAGATAACTTTGTTAGTATTTAAATGACAAAAACTATACACCAGATAACTTTGTTAGTATTTAAATGACAAAAACTATACACCAGATAACTTTGTTAGTATTTAATTGACAAAAACTATACACCAGATAACTTTGTTAGTATTTAAATGACAAAAACTATACACCAGACTTTGTTAGTATTTAAATGACAAAAACTATACACCAGATAACTTTGTTAGTATCTAAATGACAAAAACTATACACCAGATAACTTTGTTAGTATCTAAATGACAAAAACTATACACCAGATAACTTTGTTAGTATCTAAATGACAAAAACTATACACCAGATAACTTTGTTAGTATCTAAATGACAAAAACTATACACCAGATAACTTTGTTAGTATCTAAATGACAAAAACTATACACCAGATAACTTTGTTAGTATTTAAATGACAAAAACTATACACCAGATAACTTTGTTAGTATCTAAATGACAAAAACTATACACCAGATAACTTTGTTAGTATCTAAATGACAAAAACTATACACCAGATAACTTTGTTAGTATCTAAATGACAAAAACTATACACCAGATAACTTTGTTAGTATCTAAATGACAAAAACTATACACCAGATAACTTTGTTAGTATTTAAATGACAAAAACTATACACCAGATAACTTTGTTAGTATTTAAATGACAAAAACTATACACCAGATAACTTTGTTAGTATCTAAATGACAAAAACTATACACCAGATAACTTTGTTAGTATTAAAATGACAAAAACTATACACCAGATAACTTTGTTAGTATTTAAATGACAAAAACTATACACCAGATAACTTTGTTAGTATTTAAATGACAAAAACTATACACCAGATAACTTTGTTAGTATCTAAATGACAAAAACTATACACCAGATAACTTTGTTAGTATTTAAATGACAAAAACTATACACCAGATAACTTTGTTAGTATTTAAATGACAAAAACTATACACCAGATAACTTTGTTAGTATTTAAATGACAAAAACTATACACCAGATAACTTTGTAAGTATTTAAATGACAAAAACTATACACCAGATAACTTTGTTAGTATCTAAATGACAAAAACTATACACCAGATAACTTTGTTAGTATCTAAATGACAAAAACTATACACCAGATAACTTTGTTAGTATTTAAATGACAAAAACTATACACCAGATAACTTTGTTAGTATTTAAATGACAAAAACTATACACCAGATAACTTTGTTAGTATCTAAATGACAAAAACTATACACCAGATAACTTTGTTAGTATCTAAATGACAAAAACTATACACCAGATAACTTTGTTAGTATTTAAATGACAAAAACTATACACCAGATAACTTTGTTAGTATCTAAATGACAAAAACTATACACCAGATAACTTTGTTAGTATCTAAATGACAAAAACTATACACCAGATAACTTTGTTAGTATCTAAATGACAAAAACTATACACCAGATAACTTTGTTAGTATTTAAATGACAAAAACTATACACCAGATAACTTTGTTAGTATTTAAATGACAAAAACTATACACCAGATAACTTTGTTAGTATTTAATTGACAAAAACTATACACCAGATAACTTTGTTAGTATTTAAATGACAAAAACTATACACCAGACTTTGTTAGTATTTAAATGACAAAAACTATACACCAGATAACTTTGTTAGTATCTAAATGACAAAAACTATACACCAGATAACTTTGTTAGTATCTAAATGAAAAAAACTATACACCAGATAACTTTGTTAGTATCTAAATGACAAAAACTATACACCAGATAACTTTGTTAGTATCTAAATGACAAAAACTATACACCAGATAACTTTGTTAGTATCTAAATGACAAAAACTATACACCAGATAACTTTGTTAGTATTTAAATGACAAAAACTATACACCAGATAACTTTGTTAGTATCTAAATGACAAAAACTATACACCAGATAAATTTGTTAGTATCTAAATGACAAAAACTATACACCAGATAACTTTGTTAGTATCTAAATGACAAAAACTATACACCAGATAACTTTGTTAGTATCTAAATGACAAAAACTATACACCAGATAACTTTGTTAGTATTTAAATGACAAAAACTATACACCAGATAACTTTGTTAGTATTTAAATGACAAAAACTATACACCAGATAACTTTGTTAGTATCTAAATGACAAAAACTATACACCAGATAACTTTGTTAGTATTAAAATGACAAAAACTATACACCAGATAACTTTGTTAGTATTTAAATGACAAAAACTATACACCAGATAACTTTGTTAGTATTTAAATGACAAAACCTATACACCAGATAACTTTGTTAGTATTTAAATGACAAAAACTATACACCAGATAACTTTGTTAGTATTTAAATGACAAAAACTATACACCAGATAACTTTGTTAGTATTTAAATGACAAAAACTATACACTAGATAACTTTGTTAGTATTTAAATGACAAAAACTATACACCAGATAACTTTGTTAGTATCTAAATGACAAAAACTATACACCAGATAACTTTGTTAGTATTTAAATGACAAAAACTATACACCAGATAACTTTGTTAGTATTTAAATGACAAAAACTATACACCAGATAACTTTGTTAGTATTTAATTGACAAAAACAATACACCAGATAACTTTGTTAGTATTTAAATGACAAAAACTATACACCAGATAACTTTGTTAGTATTTAAATGACAAAAACTATACACCAGATAACTTTGTTAGTATTTAAATGACAATAACTATACACCAGATAACTTTGTTAGTATCTAAATGACAAAAACTATACACCAGATAACTTTGTTAGTATTTAAATGACAAAAACTATACACCAGATAACTTTGTTAGTATTTAAATGACAAAAACTATACACCAGATAACTTTGTTAGTATTTAAATGACAAAAACTATACACCAGATAACTTTGTTAGTATTTAAATGACAAAAACTATACACCAGATAACTTTGTTAGTATCTAAATGACAAAAACTATACACCAGATAACTTTGTTAGTATCTAAATGACAAAAACTATACACCAGATAACTTTGTTAGTATTTAAATGACAAAAACTATACACCAGATAACTTTGTTAGTATCTAAATGACAAAAACTATACACCAGATAACTTTGTTAGTATCTAAATGACAAAAACTATACACCAGATAACTTTGTTAGTATTTAAATGACAAAAACTATACACCAGATAACTTTGTTAGTATCTAAATGACAAAAACTATACACCAGATAACTTTGTTAGTATCTAAATGACAAAAACTATACACCAGAGAACTTTGTTAGTATCTAAATGACAAAAACTATACACCAGATAACTTTGTTAGTATTTAAATGACAAAAACTATACACCAGATAACTTTGTTAGTTTTTAAATGACAAAAACTATACACCAGATAACTTTGTTAGTATTTAATTGACAAAAACTATACACCAGATGACTTTGTTAGTATTTAAATGACAAAAACTATACACCAGACTTTGTTAGTATTTAAATGACAAAAACTATACACCAGATAAATTTGTTAGTATCTAAATGACAAAAACTATACACCAGATAACTTTGTTAGTATCTAAATGACAAAAACTATACACCAGATAACTTTGTTAGTATCTAAATGACAAAAACTATACACCAGATAACTTTGTTAGTATCTAAATAACAAAAACTATACACCAGATAACTTTGTTAGTATCTAAATGACAAAAACTATACACCAGATAACTTTGTTAGTATCTAAATGACAAAAACTATACACCAGATAACTTTGTTAGTATCTAAATGACAAAAACTATACACCAGATAACTTTGTTAGTATCTAAATGACAAAAACTATACACCAGATAACTTTGTTAGTATCTAAATGACAAAAACTATACACCAGATAACTTTGTTAGTATCTAAATGACAAAAACTATACACCAGATAACTTTGTTAATATTTAAATGACAAAAACTATACACCAGATAACTTTGTTAGTATTTAAATGACAAAAACTATACACCAGATAACTTTGTTAGTATTTAAATGACAAAAACTATACACCAGATAACTTTGTTAGTATCTAAATGACAAAAACTATACACCAGATAACTTTGTTAGTATTTAAATGACAAAAACTATACACCAGATAACTTTGTTAGTATCTAAATGACAAAAACTATACACCAGATAACTTTGTTAGTATCTAAATGACAAAAACTATACACCAGATAACTTTGTTAGTATTTAAATGACAAAAACTATACACCAGATAACTTTGTTAGTATCTAAATGACAAAAACTATACACCAGATAACTTTGTTAGTATCTAAATGACAAAAACTATACACTAGATAACTTTGTTAGTATCTAAATGACAAAAACTATACACCAGATAACTTTGTTAGTATCTAAATGACAAAAACTATACACCAGATAACTTTGTTAGTATTTAAATGACAAAAACTATACACCAGATAACTTTGTTAGTATTTAAATGACAAAAACTATACACCAGATAACTTTGTTAGTATTTAATTGACAAATAATATAGACCAGGTATCTTTGATAGTATTTAAATTACAAATAATATAGTCCAGGTATCTTTGTTAGTATCTAATTGACAAATAATATAGACCAGGTATCTTTGTTAGTATTTAAATTACAAATAATATAGAACAGGTATCTTTGTTAGTATTTAAATTACAAATAATATACACCTGTTATCTTTGTTAGTATTTAAATGACAAATAATATACACCTGTTATCTTTGTTAGTATTTAAATTACAAATAATATAGACCAGGTATCTTTGTTAGTATTTAAATTACAAATAATATAGACCAGGTATCTTTGTTAGTATTTAAATTACAAATAATATACACCTGTTATCTTTGTTAGTATTTAAATGACAAATAATATAGACCAGGTATCTTTGTTAGTATTTAAATTACAAATAATATAGACCAGGTATCTTTGTTAGTATTTAAATTACAAATAATATACACCTGTTATCTTTGTTAGTATTTAAATGACAAATAATATAGACCAGGTATCTTTGTTAGTATTTAAATTACAAATAATATAGACCAGGTATCTTTGTTAGTATTTAAATTACAAATAATATACACCTGTTATCTTTGTTAGTATTTAAATGACAAATAATATACACCTGTTATCTTTGTTAGTATTTAAATTACAAATAATATAGACCAGGTATCTTTGTTAGTATTTAAATTACAAATAATATAGACTAGGTATCTTTGTTAGTATTTAAATGACAAATAATATACACCTGTTATCTTTGTTAGTATTTAAATGACAAATAATATACACCTGTTATCTTTGTTAGTATTTAAATTACAAATAATATAGACCAGGTATCTTTGTTAGTATTTAAATTACAAATAATATAGACCAGGTATCTTTGTTAGTATTTAAATTACAAATAATATAGACCTGTTATCTTTGTTAGTATTTAAATTACAAATAATATAGACCAGGTATCTTTGTTAGTATTTAAATTACAAATAATATACACCTGTTATCTTTGTTAGTATTTAATTGACAAATAATATAGACCAGGTATCTTTGTTAGTATTTAAATTACAAATAATATAGACCAGGTATCTTTGTTAGTATTTAAATTACAAATAATATAGACCAGGTATCTTTGTTAGTATTTAAATTACAAATAATATACACCTGTTATCTTTGTTAGTATTTAAATGACAAAAAATATAGAGCACGTATCTTTGTTAGTATTTAAATTACAAATAATATAGACCAGGTATCTTTGTTAGTATTTAAATTACAAATAATATACACCTGTTATCTTTGTTAGTATTTAATTGACAAATAATATAGACCATGTATCTTTGTTAGTATTTAAATTACAAATAATATAGACCAGGTATCTTTGTTAGTATTTAAATTACAAATAATATACACCTGTTATCTTTGTTAGTATTTAAATGACAAATAATATAGACCTGTTATCTTTGTTAGTATTTAAATTACAAATAATATAGACCAGGTATCTTTGTTAGTATTTAAATTACAAATAATATAGACCAGGTATCTTTGTTAGTATTTAAATTACAAATAATATAGACCAGGTATCTTTGTTAGTATTTAAATTACAAATAATATACACCTGTTATCTTTGTTAGTATTTATTTGACAAAAAATATACACCAGGTATCTTTGTTAGTATTTAAATGACAAAAAATACATATGTTACCTTTGTTAGTATTGAAAGATATGCTGTATTGCAATGCCTTTCTTTTTTTTTTGAGGTAAATGTGGAATATTCAACTGACCATGGAATGACTTGGGTGGATCTAGTGGCCCACTGCTTGGAGGAGTCAACTTGTCTTCCCTATTCATATCTTGCCACTTCACACTATCATGGTCTGCATAATAACTGGAGGAGAATAGTTTTACCTTTACGTGGTTTATCTGTTTCCAAGTAATTGTTTGTATTGGTTGACTTTCTGCTAATAATTTGATCCTCACTATATATAACATACATCTGTCCAATATATGTCTTTGTTTTACTAATTGTATTGTTCAAGGCTTTTTAAAAATTACTTTCTGTTTTAGTGGAACAAGATTCAGATGGCACCAACTTCCTGATGGTCTACACAACTCACAAGACTGGGCACTAGCTGATATCTATATAGGTCCTGCATGCCCGAATAATTGCAATGGGCATGGCTATTGCTTTATGAAGAAGTGTGTTTGTGATGAAGACTATGGAGGGACAAACTGTGCATTTTTGTCTTCATCTAGAAATCTAGTAAGTAGAAACACTTTTATTTATATAATATATTTATAAAATAGTTAGAATTGTATAAAATTGTTCTGTAGAATAGAGAAAAAATAGTTATTGGATTTTAGGTTTAAAGTATATTAATTTATGAAATATCTATAATTTCACAATTATCTTTTATTCAATTCGTATTCTGTATAAAATGCTATATTTTAATATTTTCATAACTTAGGATTAAGTACTATTTTTATTTTATTTTTTGTATCCAAATATTTTTCATAATAGAGTAGGCCTAGTCATTTTTTAAAATCAATCTAATTTTTTATTTGGTTGAAAATGTTCTTTAATTGTAAGAACCAATAAATGTACTTATTCTGTAGTCTGTATTAAAAATGAATTAATACTATAAAAAAACAGAAATCTCTGAAAGACACATTTGATGGAAAAGTAAATATGACAAAATGGCCTTGGATCCAGGAAGGAAACCTCCAGAGTCCCTGTGAGATGTTAGTGGATGGACAGGCACTTGTTTTTAATGGTCCAGGTGCAAGAGAACTGGTTTCAGCAAACCTAGATCTCAGAGATGCCAGGTTAGTTTTTTTTTCATTTTAAAATTAACACTATAGAGTATATAAATTATATGCATATGTCTATAGTGGCACTACTTTTAAACTATGTTTCTAGTCAGACATAGTTTTATTAGATAATTAAACATTTATTTTCAAGGTGAAGCCTTTTTTCAAACAATTGTATGATCATTTTTAATAAGTAGGAACTTCAATTTTGTTATTGATATGAATATATACTAGACTGAATAAACTAAAATAAATTATCAGGTAAATATTACAGTTAGAATTAATCTCGTTCTGAAATACTACCAGTACTTCAAAGATGAAACTATTGTCCTTAGTATTATTCTAATAAATCTACTAGTAAAGACACTAAAATTAGATTTTATATTATTATTATTTTTTTTACAACAAAAAATTTACACTTCATAAATAAAAGAAAAAATACATACATAATACATATCAAAAAAACATCTAATCTCGAATCGAACCTAGGTTAAGTTACATCAGATATTTGTAGGAAACCAACCAAGGCTCACTTACATCAGGTATTTGTAGAAAATCAATCAAGGCTCACTTACATTAAATATTGGTAGGAAACCAAACAAGGCTCACTTACATTAGATATTGGTAGGAAACCAAACAAGGCTCACTTACATTAGATATTGGTAGGAAACCAAACAAGGCTCACTTACATTAGATATTGGTAGGAAACCAAACAAGGCTCACTTACATTAGATATTGGTAGGAAACCAAACAAGGCTCACTTACATTAGATATTGGTAGGAAACCAAACAAGGCTCACTTACATTAGATATTGGTAGGAAACAAAACAAGGCTCACTTACATTAAATATTGGAAGGAAACCAAACAAGGCTTACTTACATTAGATATTGGTAGGAAACCAAACAAGGCTCACTTACATTAGATATTGGTAGGAAACCAAACAAGGCTCACTTACATTAGGTATTTGTAGCAATCCATGCAAGAAATGACAAAAAGTTATTCAATGTGACAAAAGATTAATGTTGCTACTCATCATGCATGCACATGAGCACTTATATATTTAGCTTCAGAAAATAAAAATGCATCTTGGCATTGTATACAGTGTGGGTTACCACAATTTAGTTCAGGTCCAATTCATTCCTATGACGGACACCACATACTGTGTCTTGACAATCATGAGTAAATTTTACAAATTCCTGTCAGACGACAGAAAACAAAACACAGATCTGATTTTACTCTTTTCAGCCATTTCATCAAAAAAGATGTCGTAAAAAAATAAAATTTGAAGTTTTGTTATAGATAAAATTATATTTCTTCTCATTTACAAAATGTGATAATTCCTTGCAGATAAACTCAGATGTTAAAATTATATTTCTTCGCATTTACAAAATGTGATAATTCCTTGCAGATAAACTCAGATGTTAAAATTATATTTCTTCGCATTTACAAAATGTGATAATTCCTTGCAGATAAACTCAGATGTTAAAATTATATTTCTTCGCATTTACAAAATGTGATAATTCCTTGCAGATAAACTCAGATGTTAAAATTATATTTCTTCGCATTTACAAAATGTGATAATTCCTTGCAGATCACATTTTTACCATAATGTCCAATTTCTCACAATACTTTTTCTTAGAGCAGTTGAAGAAGGTAATAATAGACAAAACATTTCTGTTTAATTGGGACCTTTCTGTATTATGTTAGAGTGTGTTGGTAATGGAAGGCTGAGGGGGGCAATATAATGTGTTGGAGATTGATTAGCTTGGGGTAGTCTAGTAGTCTACTGTGGGCAAGGGCAATGTTTGCAATTTGTGTGTTTTTGTTTTTTTTCTGTTTAGATGTGAGTTGAAATAGAATAAATCCAACTCACTCACCAAACAGCAGACACATAAGAAACAGTAGACCACCTCCCACTTTAAGTTGAAATAGAATAAATCCAACTCACTCACCAAACAGCAGACACATAAGAAACAGTAGACCACCTCCCACTTTAAGTTGAAATAGAATAAATCCAACTCACTCACCAAACAGCAGACACATAAGAAACAGTAGACCACCTCCCACTTTAAGTTGAAATAGAATAAATCCAACTCACTCACCAAACAGCAGACACATAAGAAACAGTAGACCACCTCCCACTTTAAGTTGAAATAGAATAAATCCAACTCACTCACCAAACAGCAGACACATAAGAAACAGTAGACCACCTCCCACTTTAAGTTGAAATAGAATAAATCCAACTCACTCACCAAACAGCAGACACATAAGAAACAGTAGACCACCTCCCACTTTAAGGTCCCAAGCTAACTAACCTCAGGCATTATTTTCTCCTCAATTTACCATTAACACCACACTATACAGTAATACAGAAAAACTAAAAAAATACATGTAAATATGTTTGTCTGGCTTTGACTGCAAGAAAGCAAACAGCTCTGCAGATTAGTTAATAAAAGAAGAGGAAGAAATTGTATACTTTGTACTGTGCTATATTTTAGATGACATCTTTCTAACTAACTTGTTACCTTTTCATTGTCTAGTATGCCAATATATTCTGGTAACCATTCTAAAGTTATGTTTATGTTGTGTGTACATAAGATTGTAAAAGGGAGTTAAGCCAACTCAGACTTAATCTGCAAGTAGTAGTTATAATTGTAAAATTATCATAAGTCCACATGTTAATGAAGTAATAGAAAAACGTTAGAAAACTTTTGGGTTCAAGAATAAGAATGTCGACGAAAATTCAAGAACATAAAACTAGAATGTCATCTAACATTAGTTAGACTTATACTTAGGGTTGCCAGACCTCCGGCAAAAGGAGGACATGTCCTCCTTTTTAGCCCTGTGTCCTCCGTCAGGCAGGCAAAGCTAAAAACCTTTAAAATGTCCGGCTTTTGTATGCCTAAGGTTTTTAAAATCCTTAGTGCACTTTTTATGTTATTACCTAATGTAAAAAAAATGGCTGGGTCAGGTAAAGCAAAACACTGGAGTATTTAGAAAGAAATGTAATGTATTAGACTGTGTTATCTAATGTGTTGTTAGGTTAATAATTGCAGTGGAGTTTGTGTTTTCAAAGTTTACCAAATGCAAGTTGCTTTTCAGATTTACTAAAAATGTGTGGATTTTTTTCTGTATCCCTGGACACAATGGCAATGTGGAAAGAGTGTTTTCTTTCATAAACGCTCAAAGAACAAAGGACAGAAACAGACTATCGGTTAACTTTGTAAAGGGCATCATTCTTAAATTAAAGGCCTACAACTTGAAAAAATCTCACTTGTGAACAATTTTATAGATTTGTGCTTTCTAACGAAGATCTTCTGTGTCGTAGAAATTAGAAATATGTTTTATAATCAATATAGATGATAATGTACTTACTTACTTACTTAGTATTGTTGCATTTATGTTTTCTTTTTCCAATTTGTTTACAAGACTTTTTTTTGGTAAAATTTACTAATAGATAATTATTAGCAACCATTGTAGTAAAATTGTACTAATTGCTGTTTAAATCCGCATTCAATTGAAACATCAATTAATTATTAAAATGAAACACTCAATGTGTCCTCCTTTTGGTACCCATGTATCTGGCAACCCTACTTATACTAGCATCTACTAGCATCTGGGCCCAAACAACATTGAAAATCTAGTACATATTTTAAAAAAATGTTGAGGCTCATCACAACTAATATGCACAAATAGTTAAATCAATAAACTATAAAAAAAACTTGAGGAAAGAAGGGTAAAGAGCAAAATTATATTAATACATAAAGTATAACATTTTAATATAGAATCACAATACCAAGAAGTATTTTATTTAAATATGTAGAAAGGTTGCCTATATATATAAAAACAATTCTTACTGAGTGACAACCAGGCACAAATGGTTGCCTGAACAAATCAGGAAAACCAACAACTTAAAACCTTAATCAAAATGTAACACAATTGTAATGGTTTTAGTCAACTTCATTTATATTTAAATTTATTTAGTCTACTACATTTATAGTTAGATTTATTTAGTCTACTACATTTATATTTAGATTTATTTAGTCTACTACATTTATAGTTAGATTTATTTAGTCTACTACATTTATAGTTAGTTTATTTTAGTCTACTACATTTATAGTTAGATTTATTTAGTCTACTACATTTATAGTTAGATTTATTTAGTCTACTACATTTATAGTTAGATTTATTTAGTCTACTACATTTATAGTTAGATTTATTTAGTCTACTACATTTATATTTAGATTTATTTAGTTTACTACATTTATAATTATATTTATTTATGTCACTACATTTATATTTAAATTTATTCAGTCCACTACATTTATATTTATTTAGGTCACTACATTTATATTTAGATTTATTTAAGTCGCTACATTTATGTTTAGATTTATTCAGTTTAATACATTCATATTTAGATTTATTCAGTTTAATACATTCATATTTAGATTTATTCAGTTTAATACATTCATATTTAGATTTATTCAGTTTAATAAATTCATATTTAGATTTATTCAGTTTAATACATTCATATTTAGATTTATTCAGTTTAATACATTCATATTTAGATTTATTCAGTTTACTACATTCATATTTAAGCTTAGATTTATTCAGTTTAATACATTCATATTTAGATTTATTCAGTTTAATACATTCATATTTAGATTTATTCAGTTTAATACATTCATATTTAGATTTATTCAGTTTAATACATTCATATTTAGATTTATTCAGTTTAATACATTCATATTTAGATTTATTCAGTTTAATACATTCATATTTAGATTTATTCAGTTTAATACATTCATATTTAGATTTATTCAGTTTAATACATTCATATTTAGATTTATTCAGTTTAATCCATTCATATTTAGATTTATTCAGTTTAATACATTCATATTTAGATTTATTCAGTTTAATACATTCATATTTAGATTTATTCAGTTTACTACATTCATATTTAGATTTATTCAGTTTACTACATTCATATTTAGATTTATTCAGTTTAATACATTCATATTTAGATTTATTCAGTTTAATACATTCATATTTAGATTTATTCAGTATACTACATTTATGTGGAGCAAGGTTGGTCAAGTGAATGAATGTGGTCAGCCTCCAGATCATAAAGTCCAGAATGTTTATTTACAGTTTTCAACTGATGGAGGTAAAAAAGTTTACCTTACTTTATAATCTTTTTTTAAAATACTAATAACCATTTGCTATTTAGCTCTATCTCTTTTTTAGGTAATATAGTTTACAAAATGTAGTGCTTGATAGTTTACAAAATGTAGTGCTTGATAGTTTACAAAATGTAGTGCTTGATAGTTTACAAAATGTAGTGCTTGATAGTTTACAAAATGTAGTGCTTGATAGTTTACAAAATGTAGTGCTTGATAGTTTACAAAATGTAGTGCTTGATAGTTTACAAAATGTACTGCTTGATAGTTTACAAAATGTAGTGCTTGATAGTTTACAAAATGTAGTGCTTGATAGTTTACAAAATGTAGTGCTTGATAGTTTACAAAATGTAGTGCTTGATAGTTTACAATATGTAGTGCTTGATAGTTTACAAAATGTAGTGCTTGATAGTTTACAAAATGTAGTGCTTGATAGTTTACAAAATGTACTGCTTGATAGTTTACAAAATGGACTGCTTGATAGTTTACAAAATGTAGTGCTTGATAGTTTACAAAATGGACTGCTTGATAGTTTACAAAATGTAGTGCTTGATAGTTTACAAAATGTAGTGCTTGATAGTTTACAAAATGTAGTGCTTGATAGTTTACAAAATGTAGTGCTTGATAGTTTACAAAATGGACTGCTTGATAGTTTACAAAATGTAGTGCTTGATAGTTTACAATATGTAGTGCTTGATAGTTTACAAAATGTAGTGCTTGATAGTTTACAAAATGTAGTGCTTGATAGTTTACAAAATGTAGTGCTTGATAGTTTACAAAATGTAGTGCTTGATAGTTTACAAAATGTAGTGCTTGATAGTTTACAAAATGTAGTGCTTGATAGTTTACAAAATGTAGTGCTTGATAGTTTACACAATGGACTGCTTGATAGTTTACAAAATGTAGTGCTTGATAGTT
Organism: Anisus vortex; assembly: GCA_949126835.1. Lineage (NCBI taxonomy): Eukaryota > Metazoa > Mollusca > Gastropoda > Planorbidae > Anisus > Anisus vortex. Next base: position 27,434,382 of record OX421496.1, on the reverse strand, counting down.
TACAAAATGTAGTGCTTGATAGTTTACAAAATGTAGTGCTTGATAGTTTACAAAATGTACTGCTTGATAGTTTACAAAATGTACTGCTTGATAGTTTACAAAATGTACTGCTTGATAGTTTACAAAATGTAGTGCTTGATAGTTTACAAAATGTAGTGCTTGATAGTTTACAAAATGTAGTGCTTGATAGTTTACAAAATGTACTGCTTGATAGTTTACAAAATGTACTGCTTGATAGTTTACAAAATGTACTGCTTGATAGTTTACAAAATGTAGTGCTTGATAGTTTACAAAACGTACTGCTTGATAGTTTACAAAATGTACTGCTTGATAGTTTACACAATGGACTGCTTGATAGTTTACAATATGTACTGCTTGATAGTTTACAAAATGGACTGCTTGATAGTTTACAAAATGGACTGCTTGATAGTTTACAATAAGTACTGCTTGATAGTTTACAAAATGGACTGATAGATAGTTTACAATATGTAGTGCTTGATAGTTTACAATATGTACTGCTTGATAGTTTACAATATGTACTGATTGATAGTTTACAATATGTACAGCTTGTTAGTTTACAATATGTAGTCCTTGATAGTTTACAATATGTAGGCTACTTCTTGATAGTTTACAATATGTACTGCTTGTAAGTCCAATAATTCTAAAGCAATTAAAAATATATTGTTTTGTAAATTATGATCCTTATATGTATTATATATAAAATAATGTTCATGGGCTATTACTATTTAGAGCAATGACTGCTTATTTTTACAATATTTATCATGTTTTAGAACATTTTGAGAAGATGCCTGTATAACATTAAGTAGTAAAAGTATATACGGTATGCACAAGTGCAATTTATATTACAAAGAATATTGTTACCAAGTTAGGTTATTATTCGAAAAGTGTACTGAACATTGACCCTTCATTGTGAGTATTAGAGTCCGAGGAGAGGGGGAGGTATGACCTTTAAATATTATTTTTAATTGAATTGAAATTGTAACGTCCATCCTGCGGAAGATTTTGGCTTGTTTGTAAGTTGTAGATTAACTTTCTGTGCCCTCGTAAAAAGAAAAGAATGATTCTAAACTAACAACCCATCTGGGAAACCTATCTCATTAGGAGACTTTTCTTTCCAAATTTGGTCAGTTCCTGTTCCTCTCTTGTAAGCACCAGACATATTTTCATCTAGATTATTTCTTCTTTGTTTTATATTGTATCTACCTACTATTATTGTATAACTTATTAAATATTAAAATTCTACACCATTTGTTAGGAGAACTGCATCTTCCGAATGTAATTAAATGAAAGACTGGTTTTATTAACTACTATTAACTAAATCAAGTGGAGTGAAAAAGGATTACTTAACAGAAAGTATAGAAGGCTTCATCACCATGCAATTTATATTGAACCCAATAGAAACAAGTCATAACATTATATTTTGAGTGAAAGTGCTTATAGAATGTTCACAAGCAGTCTACTTATTATAAGAGGTTTGAATAAATCAAGCATGGAAGTAGTAAAAAAGATAGAAGAATGCTAAACAAAGTGACTCCATTTCTAAAATAGCCCAGTCACTACTTTATAAATACAGATGCCAATCTTTGCTTTATTATAACAGATGCCAATCTTTGCTCTATAAATACAGATGCCAATCATCGCTCTATAAATACAGATGCCAATCTTTGCTTTATTATAACAGATGCCAATCTTTGCTTTATTATTACAGATGCCATTCCTTGCTCTATAAATACAGATGCCAATCATTGCTCTATAAATACAGATGCCAATCTTTCCTTTATTATTACAGATGCCAATCCTTGCTATATAAATACAGAATCAGATGCCAATCCTTGCCCTATTAACACATATGACACTTGTTTCTCTATTAACACAGATTCTAATCCTTGCTGTATTAACACAGATGCAATCATTGCTCTACAGATGCCACTTCTTGCTGTATTAATACAGATGTAAATCATTACTATACAAATGCATCTAGATATACTATTCTCTTTGTATCATTTCTCATTCAGGCATTGAATGGTCAACATTACATAGACTCTCACCTAAGAGACATTGGCCATCTAAAACTGATTACATATCACTGCCAGCTGCAGCTAGGTCATCAAACTCACTGATTCGCTGGATACAGGCAGAGCCACCTGCATTAACCTTTCCTCGTGTCCATTGGGCTGTTGATGATGTCTTCATAGGTGGGCGGGAAATCAACCCCAGTGAATATCACCAATCCTTTGATGAAGACGAATATGCCAAAGATGATCCCTCAGCCTGGGAGTTTAGCCCTAGTGGAGTTATTGATAGTTTAGGCACAGACTGCGGCCTTGAAGGTCACAAAGGTTCATCAATGGTTTGGTCAAATAATAATGCCTCTGTACAAAAATTCACCACAAATCAAATAATAATACAGGCTGGCTACATGCTGCAATTCAAGGTAAATTAGCAAATAAATTGAACATGTTATCCCCACACAGTATATTTTATTTCTTATTCACTTTGGCCTTTTTGAACAATTTTACAGTTTACAAACTAACTGAGACATTGAACAACGACAGAAGTCTATTATTACTTACTTCAAGGCTTATCATGATAGTACTATATTATTTCTGACACAATTATACAAGAAGTATTTGACCAAATATTGGGAGCTTAAATTGAAAGATTAAGAAAAAAACTATATGATCTACCACCCCTTTATTATTAGTCACTTAAAAATTAATATCATGCAAAAAAACAACATTCTGAAAATATGAATGAATTTAAAAAGACAAAAACTTTATTGCACTTTTGAAGAATTAACAAAGTTGTTGTTTCCCTTAAATGTACATTTTTAGAGCCTAAATAGATTAATTTTTTAGGGATTCATTTTTTTTTAAGGAATCTGTTCTGAATTGTGGAGTTAAAATAAATAGTCTGGCCAAAATGTTAAAGTTTTATTTTCCAAATTATTTTTCAAAGACTTTTATAGTTTTCCTTTTTTTTTTACTTGCATTAGCTGATCATAGGATGTGGTAAATATACTGACATCTGTGCTGCTCCTAATAGTCTCATTAAGTTGGAATACAGACGTAACCCAAGTTCTGATCTTTGGGAATCTGTACAACCATCTTGTCTTCCAAGCAGCCAGAGTGGAGGTCTGTGCAACCCTCATACTCATCACCATTCTAGTCATTACAGCATTTCACAGTTCCTCACCTGGTCAAGAATATCACTAGCTTTATCTGAAGTCACTTTTTCAAGGTAAAATTCAACATTTCATTAACACAGTTAAAAAACTATAAAGACTAACAAAATTCTTTAAGTCTCGAAAATTAAAAGATGATTTTGTTTATTTTTCTACAAATTGTGGGTCAGCTGTAGCTCTCATCTAAACATTACAATAAAACAAAAATAGATGAATCAATTTTTATCAATAGAAACATTCACTACCTATGGCAATTGCATTAGAGACAAAGGGAAAGTACTAGGTAGAAATTGTTCAGCCCAGTATTACACAGCCTTATTCACAATTATGTCTCTTTGAAAATACCCTTTAAAAGCAAGAACTATTTTGTTGTACTTATAGCTACACATTTAAAAACTATAATAATGAGGAACAAAAAAAGATGTATTACTCATCAGATTTTTAAAAGTGAAATTACATGAAAACAATATAATATTATAAAAAGGGTTTGAGAACAAAATGAAGAAGGGTTTAGCTTTTAATGTAAAATTTGCTATTTATATGCTGATAATTCAACCAGCACACACTAAAGACATTTAGACTACATGTAAATATCTTTAAAAATATTTTTGTGATATGCTATTACATATAGGATAATTACTATTGTAATTGTAATTAATGAGTAAAATAACTGTGAACACAATTATATTTAACTCTTTCTCTCCGGATCGACGATATCAACGTCAATTTTAAAACAGCCATTTTGTCGGATCGACGATGCCAGCGTTGATTTGTTAAAATACGTTTATTTTCAGCGCTATTATTTTTTAAAAATACTTTTACATAAATCTAGAATGATTTCCCTTTGAATAACATCTGGATTTGTGTTTACATCGTGTTTTCATTTTTAAAAAAAGCATTTTTATGGATTTTTTTTTCACCCGTGTAGGGCCATATGTGGTGGGTAGTGATCATAAATGATAAAAACGGGCTTTATATTTATATTTTAAAAGAAATATTTGTTTCTAATAGTGAAAAAGGGTAGATCTATATATTTTAGGTAAACAATGTAGTTAATTAATTTGGGAATTTATTTATTTTTGGTGTGAGCCTTGGAATTTGTGTTATGTAAGATTATGGTGAGGGATTTTTTTATTTATTTTCGTTTTAAAAAATTATTTTTTAAATGTAAGTTAAAAATGATTTTATATTCTTTGTAAGGAGCTTTTAGTTTCCTTTAATTCAATACCAAATATGATATTTTCTGATTAAAACCAAAAATGTTATTAAGATTTGAAGATAGAAATAGTGATGACAAAGAGAAAAAAAAGGATAATTCCGTCAGAATAGGGAAAATAATTCCGGTTAGAAAGAGTTAAACTAAATAATACAATTATGTTAAGTGTGATATACTATTTTACTGTGATGATTCATTTAATGGCATAGCAAACATGAGCAGATATTAAAGTAGGCCAGTCTATTTTAACTTTTTTTCCAAAAAAATTTACAATTTATTTTTTAATGTATCCAAGATATTTGTTTATAAACAATATCCAAAATATGAACAGGCTATAATATGATGTTTAAAAAAATGTAATTTTATTATTTGATTTATATCATTGTAACAGTCTATCAATTCATTATATAATTAGCCTACATTATTGCCCCATTGGTCATTGTTTGTCATATATTTCTACTGAATTCATTGGTCATTGTTTGTCATATATTTCTACTGAATACATTGGTCATTGTTTGTCATATATTTCTACTGAATTCATTGGTCATTGTTTGTCATATATTTCTACTGAATTCATTGGTCATTGTTTGTCATATATTTCTACTGAATTCATTGTCATTGTTTGTCATATATTTCTACTGAATTCATTGTCATTGTTTGTCATATTTCTACTGAATTCATTGGTCATTGTTTGTCATATATTTCTACTGAATTCATTGGTCATTGTTTGTCATATATTTCTACTGAATTCATTGGTCATTGTTTGTCATATATTTCCACTGAATTCATTGGTCATTGTTTGTCATATATTTCTATTGAATTCATTGGTCATTGTTTGTCATATATTTCTACTGAATTTATTGGTCATTGTTTGTCATATATTTCTACTGAATTCATTGGTCATTGTTTGTCATATATTTCTACTGAATTCATTGGTCATTGTTTGTCATATATTTCTACTGAATTCATTACATTTTTTAATTTAATTTTTTTATTTTGAATAAAACAAAATCAACTTTGCATACATAAATATATTTTAAATTATATCAACATTATTTCTACATTCATATTTGGTTTACCAATAACCAATTCACAATAAATGTTCCTATTGTGACAGTTCTACACAGTTTAGGTGGATACATGAAGGCAGGCACAATGAGACTATGCCATGGGCACTTGATGACATTTACATTGGAGAAAAATGTCAAGACATGTGTAATGGTCGAGGAGACTGTATTCAAAGTGTGTGCCATTGTGATCCAGGATATTTTGGTAAGGAGTAAAAAATGTTCATTTAGCAAATAAATTATCACTGTTGGCCACCTCTTTACAATTTTATCCCATATGCCATCATAATTACATGAATACAATTTTATCCTGTACGCCAACAAGATTACATGAATACAATTTTAACTTGTAGTATCCTGTATCTTGTCGGACCGAATTGATCTATAGGGCCGGTGAAGCAGCATACTAGGTGATTGTGTGGCCAGCACTATGCACAGCAGCCTTTACTTTACCCCAACTAAGGTCAGGTACCCATCAGAGATGGGTAAACTCATGGATACTCTCAAAGCCTGGGGTCAAATCCTAGACTTCACCAGGATTCGAACCCAGGACCCTTGGATCGCCAGTCGAACGCGATGCCGTTCAGCTACCGTGCCCCATGCTTTTTTTGAACTTGTACATCAACATAATTACATGAATACAATTTTTTGATGTATGCCAACATAATAACTTGAATACAATTTTATGCTGCATGCCAACATAATTACTTGAATACAGTTTTATGCTGTATGCCAACATAATTACTTGAATACAATTGTATGCTGTATGCCAACATAAATTACATGAACACAATTTTATGCTGTATGCCAACATAAATTACATGAACACAATTTTATGCTGTATGCCAACATAGTTACATGAATACAATTTTATGCTGTATGCCAACATAAATTACATGAACACAATTTTATGCTGTATGCCAACATAGTTACATGAATACAATTTTATGATGTATGCCAACATAGTTCCCGTATACAATTTTATGATGTATGCCAACATAGTTACATGAATACAATTTTATGATGTATGCCAACATAGTTACATGAATACAATTTTATGATGTATGCCAACATAGTTACATGAATACAATTTTATGTTGTATGCCAACATAGTTACATGAATACAATTTTATGATGTATGCCAACATAGTTACATGAATACAATTTTATGATGTATGCCAACATAGTTACATGAATACAATTTTATGATGTATGCCAACATAAATTACATGAACACAATTTATGCTGTATGCCAACATAATTACATGAATACAATTTTATGATGTATGCCAACATAGTTACATGAATACAATTTTATGATGTATGCCAACATAAATTACATGAACACAATTTATGCTGTATGCCAACATAATTACATGAATACAATTTTATGATGTATGCCAACATAAATTACATGAACACAATTTATGCTGTATGCCAACATAATTACATGAATACAATTTTATCCTGTTCGCCAGCTTAATTACTTGAATACATTTTTATGCTGTATGCCAACAGAGTTACATGAAGTCAATTTTATGATGTATCCATCCATCCATCCCTATGGTGCTACAGCCCATGTTGGGCTTTGGCCTGCTCCACCACCTCCTTCCATTCGGGCCTATCTCGGGCCTTCCTTCGCCAAGCCTGCACACCAAGATTTTGTAGATCTGACTCTACAGCCACGAGCCATCTTTGTCTTGGTCTGCCCCTAAGCCTCTTTCCTCTTGGTCTCTGTTGATATACTGTTCTGGCTGCTCTGCCATCTGTCATTCTTTCCACGTGGCCTGCCCACCTCAGTCTGCCCTTCTTTATCTCGGCTACCACCGTTGGATCCTCGCACAGGGCGTACAGTTCTTCGTTTGTTCTTGACCTCCAGCCATCTGTGTCTTGCACAGCTCCATATATCCTCCGCAGCACTTATCTTTCCCAGGTATTAAGCAAGGTCTTAATGGATTTTGCCGTTGTCCATGTTTCACTGCTATACATCACCACTGGTCTTATTATGGTTTTGTACATCACCTTCTTTGTTCTTTTTGAGATATTTTTGTTGCGGAATACATTTTGGAGGCTGAAATAGGCACGATTTCCTGCAGCTATTCTTTCTTTTATTTCAGGTAGTATCTCATTCATTTCATTAAGGCTTGACCCTAAGTATTTGAAAGTATCTACTCTTTCAAATGTGCGATTCTTGGTTTTGAAGTCTTCCTTATCTTCTTCATTTGTATCATCCCTCATCAGTACCATGTAGTTTGTTTTGTGGTCATTGATCTCAAGTCCTGCCAGCTTGGAGGCATCTTCCAGCTTTGTAAGAGCTTGTTGAATGGCATTTTTATTCTTTCCAAGTAAGGCTATATCATCAGCATACGCTAGGTACTGTAGAGGTTGGCTATATAGAGTTCCACTGGGGTGTATGTTGGGGGCTTCTCTATTGAAATATTCTGTTATCGTCCCTTTAGTGTCTACATTAATGTTTCTAATGACTCTCTCTAATACTAGGTTAAATAGCATGCACGATTGTGAGTCTCCTTGTCGTAGTCCTTGTTGAATTGGGAATTCACGCGAGTATTCTCCCTGTGCCTTGACTTTACTCCTAGATTTACATAGTGTCATATATATTAGTCTAGTTAGCTTATTAGGGATCCCAAAGATTTCCAGTCTTTCATATAGATATTTTCTATTAATACTATCATAAGCCATTTTGTAGTCTATGTAGAGCTGATGTACTGGTATATTATATTCAAAACATTTTTCAAGCAGACATCTAATGGTAGAGATCTGGTCGTTTGTGGATCTGTTAGGTTGGAATCCGCATTGGTAATCACCTAGTATATTTTCTGTATATTGTTGTAGTCTACTTGCTATTAATTTAGACATAGCCTTGTATGTAACATTTAAAAGGGAGATTCCTCTATAGATTGCGCAATTAAGTTTAGACCCTTTCTTGTGTATTGGTGTTACTAATGCAGTTTCCCAGTCTGTAGGCATTTTTTCTTCTTGCCATATTTTTTCTATTAGCTTGTGTATTTCTATGTGTAGCTCTCTCCCGCCATATTTGATTAGCTCTGCTGTGATAAGGTCCTCTCCTGGGGCTTTATGGTTCTTGAGTGACATTAATTCCTTTGCTGTTTCCTCTAGAGTTGGTGAGTTTACAAGAGGGTCTGGTCCTCCATAGGGCAGGTTATATTGGTGTGTGTCATTTTCTCCTGTATTAGGTTTATTTAGTAGTTCCTCAAAGTATTCTGCCCATCTCTCTAGAACTCTGCAGTTTTCTGTTATTAGCTCACCTTGCTTATTTTCACACATGTGTGGTCTTGCTTGAAAACCATTTTTCTCATCCTTTATTTTCATGTACATTCCTCTCACATCTCGGTTCCTTGCCAGGTCTTCCATTTCCAATAGTTTAGCTTTCTCCCACTCCCTTTTTTTCTTTCTGCATAATTTGGTGGCTTTCCTTCTAGCTTCTGTGTATAGTTGTCTGGTATTTCTTGTTTCTCTTTGTAGCATGATCATTCTTGTTTTGTTCCTGTCATCTAGAATTTGTCTGCATTCATTGTCAAACCATCCTCCTCTTTTATAGCTTTGTTTGTATCCTATTATTTCCTCAGTTGAGCTCTTTACTGCATGTTTAATTATATCCCAATGTTTGTTCATGTTGTTGTCCATGTTTTCATTTTCGGTCATTCCTTCTGTAAATTTTTGTTTTAGTTGATTTTTAAATTTTTCTGCTATTAGTGGATCTTTGATCAGTTTTTGGCTGTCATAGTGTTTCTGTCTCCTATTCTGGCTGTTGTAGATAGTGGATATTCTTTGCTTATATCTGATTTTGACTAGCATGTGATCTGAGTCAGCATCTGCTCCCCTATAGCTTCTAACATCCAGGATGTCCGACCCATGTCTTCTATCTATAAGCACATGGTCGATCTGATTTTTAGTATTAGAATCAGGTGATGTCCATGTTATTTTGTAGATGTTTTTGTGAGGAAATTTTGTGCTGCTAATGCTTATGCCTTTTCCTGTGGCAAAGTGTATCAGTCTGATTCCATTGTTATTGCTATTCTCATGTAGGCTTTCTTTTCCAATAGTTGGTCTAAATGCTTTTTCTTTTCCAATTTTGGCATTGAAGTCTCCTAGTACTATTTTCACATCATGACGTGGGGCATCGTCATATAATTTTTCTAATTTTTCATAAAAGTTGTCTTTGTCGCTATCTTTTGAGTCTTCAGTTGGGGCGTGTGCATTAATAAGGGTTATGTTGAACATCTTACCTTTTACTTTTATTCGAATGGAGCAGAGTCTTTCATTTTCCGGTCTGAAGCCTATGACCTTATGTACTATCTTCCTACTGACTGCGAATCCAGTCCCCAAGACGTTTTTCTCCTTACCACTGTAAAAAATTGTGTAGGCCCTACTCTTTTGTTTGTTTGTTTGTTTTGTTTTTAGAGTATCAGAGTTTTTCCACCTAATTTCTTGTAGGGCAGCTATCATGATGTTATGTTTTGCAAGTTCTTCCACAAGGCGGGCAAGTGCTCCGGCTCTATAGAGGCTAAGTATATTCCATGTCGCAATCCATAAATCATGTCCGTGTTCAGGCTTGGGTCGTAAACCATTGAGATCTGTCCGTTTGTTTAGAAGTGATTTAGCTTTCGTAACAGTGTGTTTTTGTGTGGCTGGGTTGTAAGCCCTGCGCACAACCTTCTCGGGGGATGCCCCTTACAGCTCTTGGGATAGCTGCCTCTTTGTTCGGGTGAGGTTCCCTAGCCTTTGTGGATCCCTCCACTAACTGCAAGGCAGCAGTTGCTGGTTTTGGTCCACCCCGGTTATTTTATTTCCCCGGTACCCGCCATATCTGATGGGTGTTCCCCTATCCGCCGCCCGATGGGAGTTCAGCAACTCCTCACAAGTTTTATGATGTATGCCAACATAAATTACATGAATACAATTTTATCCTGTACGCCAACATAATTACATGAATACAATTTTATCCTGTACGCCAACATAATTACATGAATACAAATTCATCCTGTATGCCAGCATAATTACATGAATACAAATTCATCCTGTATGCCAGCATAATTACATAAATACAACTTTAACTTGTACGCCAACATAATTACATGAATACAATTTTATCCTGTACGCCAACATAATTACATGAATACAAATTCATCCTGTATGCCAGCATAATTACATGAATACAAATTCATCCTGTATGCCAACATAATTACATGAATTCAACTTTAACTTGTACGCCAACATAATTACATGAATACAATTTTATCCTGTATGCCAACATAATTACACGAATACAAATTCATCCTGTATGCCAGCATAATTACATGAATACAAGTTATAATTGTACGCCAGCATAGGCTACAACTTTAACTTGTACGCAAACATAATTACATGAATACAATTTTATCCTGTATGACAACATAATTACACGAATACAAATTCATCCTGTATGCCAGCATAATTACATTAATACAAGTTAAACTTGTACGCCAACATAATTACATTAATACAACTTTAACTTGTACGCCAACATAATTCCATGAATACATTTTTGTCCTGTACGCCAACATAATTACAAGAATACTACTTTAACTTGTACGCCAACATAATTACGTGAATACAATTTTATCCTGTAGGCCAACATAATTACATGAATACAAATTCATCCTGTATGCCAGCATAATTACATGAATACAAATTCATCCTGTATGCCAGCATAATTACATTAATACAAATTCATCCTGTGTGTCAGCATAATTACATGAATACAAATTCATCCTGTATGCCAGCATAATTACATGAATACAAATTCATCCTGTATGCCAGCATAATTACATGAATACAAATTCATCCTGTACGCCAACATAATTACATGAATACAATTTTATCCTGTACGCCAACATAATTACATGAATACAAATTCATCCTGTATGCCAACATAATTACATGAATACAAATTCATCCTGTACGCCAACATAATTACATGAATACAAATTCATCCTGTATGCCAGCATAATTACATGAATACAAATTCATACTGTATGCCAACATACTTACATGAATACAACTTTAACTGGTACGCCAACATAATTACATGAATACAAATTCATCCTGTATGCCAGCATAATTACATGAATACAAATTCATCCTGTATGCCAGCATAATTACATGAATACAAATTCATCCTGTAGGCCAGCATAATTACATGAATACAATTTTATCCTGTACGCCAACATAATTACATGAATACAATTTTATCCTGTACGCCAACATAATTACATGAATACAAATTCATCCTGTACGCCAACATAATTACATGAATACAAATTCATCCTGTATGCCAGCATAATTACATGAATACAAATTCATCCTGTATGCCAGCATAATTACATGAATACAAATTCATCCTGTATGCCAACATAATTACATGAATACAAATTCATCCTGTATGCCAACATAATTACATGAATACAAATTCATCCTGTATGCCAACATAATTACATGAATACAACTTTAACTTGTACGCCAACATAATTACATGAATTCAATTTTATCCTGTACGCCAACATAATTACATGAATACAAATTCATCCTGTATGCCAGCATAATTACATGAATACAAATTCATCCTGTATGCCAGCATAATTACATGAATACAAATTCATCCTGTATGCCAACATAATTACATGAATACAAATTCATCCTGTATGCCAGCATAATTACATGAATACAACTTTAACTGGTACGCCAACATAATTACATGAATACAAATTCATCCTGTATGCCAGCATAATTACATGAATACAAATTCATCCTGTATGCCAACATAATTACATGAATACAAATTCATCCTGTATGCCAGCATAATTACATGAATACAACTTTAACTGGTACGCCAACATAATTACATGAATACAAATTCATCCTGTATGCCAGCATAATTACATGAATACAACTTTAACTTATACGCCAACATAATTACATGAATTCAATTTTATCCTGTACGCCAACATAATTACATGAATACAAATTCATCCTGTACGCCAACATAATTACATGAATACAAATTCATCCTGTACGCCAACATAATTACATGAATACAAATTCATCCTGTATGCCAACATAATTACATGAATACAAATTCATCCTGTATGCCAACATAATTACATGAATACAAATTCATCCTGTATGCCAACATAATTACATGAATACAACTTTAACTGGTACGCCAACATAATTACATGAATTCAATTTTATCCTGTACGCCAACATAATTATATGAATACAAATTCATCCTGTATGCCAGCATAATTACATGAATACAAATTCATCCTGTATGCCAGCATAATTACATGAATACAAATTCATCCTGTATGCCAACATAATTACATGAATACAAATTCATCCTGTATGCCAGCATAATTACATAAATACAACTTTAACTGGTACGCCAACATAATTACATGAATACAAATTCATCCTGTATGCCAGCATAATTACATGAATACAAATTCATCCTGTATGCCAACATAATTACATGAATACAAATTCATCCTGTATGCCAGCATAATTACATGAATACAACTTTAACTGGTATGCCAACATAATTACATGAATACAAATTCATCCTGTATGCCAGCATAATTACATGAATACAACTTTAACTTATACGCCAACATAATTACATGAAATCAATTTTATCCTGTACGCCAACATAATTACATGAATACAAATTCATCCTGTATGCCAGCTTAATTACATGAATACAAATTCATCCTGTATGCCAGCATAATTACATGAATACAAATTCATCCTGTATGCCAGCATAATTACATGAATACAAATTCATCCTGTATGCCAACATAATTACATGAATACAAATTCATCCTGTATGCCAACATAATTACATGAATACAACTTTAACTTGTACGCCAACATAATTACATGAATTCAATTTTATCCTGTACGCCAACATAATTACATGAATACAAATTCATCCCCTACGCCAGCATAATTACATGAATACAAATTCATCCTGTATGCCAGCATAATTACATGAATACAAATTCATCCTGTATGCCAACATAATTACATGAATACAAATTCATCCTGTATGCCTACATAATTACATGAATACAAATTCATCCTGTATGCCAGCATAATTACATGAAAACAAATTCATCCTGTATGCCAGCATAATTACATGAATACAAATTCATCCTGTATGCCAACATAATTACATGATTACAAATTCATCCTGTACGCCAACATAATTACATGAATACAAATTCATCCTGTATGCCAGCATAATTACATGAATACAAATTCATCCTGTATGCCAACATAATTACATGAATACAAATTCATCCTGTATGCCAACATAATTACATGAATTCAACTTTAACTTGTACGCCAACATAATTACATGAATACAATTTTATCCTGTATGCCAACATAATTACACGAATACAAATTCATCCTGTATGCCAGCATAATTACATGAATACAAGTTATAATTGTACGCCAGCATAGGCTACAACTTTAACTTGTACGCAAACATAATTACATGAATACAATTTTATCCTGTATGACAACATAATTACACGAATACAAATTCATCCTGTATGCCAGCATAATTACATTAATACAAGTTAAACTTGTACGCCAACATAATTACATTAATACAACTTTAACTTGTACGCCAACATAATTCCATGAATACATTTTTGTCCTGTACGCCAACATAATTACAAGAATACTACTTTAACTTGTACGCCAACATAATTACGTGAATACAATTTTATCCTGTAGGCCAACATAATTACATGAATACAAATTCATCCTGTATGCCAGCATAATTACATGAATACAAATTCATCCTGTATGCCAGCATAATTACATGAATACAAATTCATCCTGTATGTCAGCATAATTACATGAATACAAATTCATCCTGTATGCCAGCATAATTACATGAATACAAATTCATCCTGTATGCCAGCATAATTACATGAATACAAATTCATCCTGTACGCCAACATAATTACATGAATACAATTTTATCCTGTACGCCAACATAATTACATGAATACAAATTCATCCTGTATGCCAACATAATTACATGAATACAAATTCATCCTGTACGCCAACATAATTACATGAATACAAATTCATCCTGTATGCCAGCATAATTACATGAATACAAATTCATCCTGTATGCCAACATAATTACATGAATACAACTTTAACTGGTACGCCAACATAATTACATGAATACAAATTCATCCTGTATGCCAGCATAATTACATGAATACAAATTCATCCTGTATGCCAGCATAATTACATGAATACAAATTCATCCTGTAGGCCAGCATAATTACATGAATACAATTTTATCCTGTACGCCAACATAATTACATGAATACAATTTTATCCTGTACGCCAACATAATTACATGAATACAAATTCATCCTGTACGCCAACATAATTACATGAATACAAATTCATCCTGTATGCCAGCATAATTACATGAATACAAATTCATCCTGTATGCCAGCATAATTACATGAATACAAATTCATCCTGTATGCCAACATAATTACATGAATACAAATTCATCCTGTATGCCAACATAATTACATGAATACAAATTCATCCTGTATGCCAACATAATTACATGAATACAACTTTAACTTGTACGCCAACATAATTACATGAATTCAATTTTATCCTGTACGCCAACATAATTACATGAATACAAATTCATCCTGTATGCCAGCATAATTACATGAATACAAATTCATCCTGTATGCCAGCATAATTACATGAATACAAATTCATCCTGTATGCCAACATAATTACATGAATACAAATTCATCCTGTATGCCAGCATAATTACA
This sequence comes from Anisus vortex, assembly GCA_949126835.1. NCBI lineage: Eukaryota > Metazoa > Mollusca > Gastropoda > Planorbidae > Anisus > Anisus vortex. Next base: position 27,418,980 of record OX421496.1, on the reverse strand, counting down.
TGAATACAACTTTAACTGGTACGCCAACATAATTACATGAATACAAATTCATCCTGTATGCCAGCATAATTACATGAATACAAATTCATCCTGTATGCCAACATAATTACATGAATACAAATTCATCCTGTATGCCAGCATAATTACATGAATACAACTTTAACTGGTACGCCAACATAATTACATGAATACAAATTCATCCTGTATGCCAGCATAATTACATGAATACAACTTTAACTTATACGCCAACATAATTACATGAATTCAATTTTATCCTGTACGCCAACATAATTACATGAATACAAATTCATCCTGTACGCCAACATAATTACATGAATACAAATTCATCCTGTACGCCAACATAATTACATGAATACAAATTCATCCTGTATGCCAACATAATTACATGAATACAAATTCATCCTGTATGCCAACATAATTACATGAATACAAATTCATCCTGTATGCCAACATAATTACATGAATACAACTTTAACTGGTACGCCAACATAATTACATGAATTCAATTTTATCCTGTACGCCAACATAATTACATGAATACAAATTCATCCTGTATGCCAGCATAATTACATGAATACAAATTCATCCTGTATGCCAACATAATTACATGAATACAAATTCATCCTGTATGCCAGCATAATTACATAAATACAACTTTAACTGGTACGCCAACATAATTACATGAATACAAATTCATCCTGTATGCCAGCATAATTACATGAATCCAAATTCATCCTGTATGCCAACATAATTACATGAATACAAATTCATCCTGTATGCCAGCATAATTACATGAATACAACTTTAACTGGTACGCCAACATAATTACATGAATACAAATTCATCCTGTATGCCAGCATAATTACATGAATACAACTTTAACTTATACGCCAACATAATTACATGAAATCAATTTTATCCTGTACGCCAACATAATTACATGAATACAAATTCATCCTGTATGCCAGCATAATTACATGAATACAAATTCATCCTGTATGCCAGCATAATTACATGAATACAAATTCATCCTGTATGCCAGCATAATTACATGAATACAAATTCATCCTGTATGCCAACATAATTACATGAATACAAATTCATCCTGTATGCCAACATAATTACATGAATACAACTTTAACTTGTACGCCAACATTATTACATGAATTCAATTTTATCCTGTACGCCAACATAATTACATGAATACAAATTCATCCTGTATGCCAGCATAATTACATGAATACAAATTCATCCTGTATGCCAGCATAATTACATGAATACAAATTCATCCTGTATGCCAACATAATTACATGAATACAAATTCATCCTGTATGCCTACATAATTACATGAATACAAATTCATCCTGTATGCCAGCATAATTACATGAATACAAATTCATCCTGTATGCCAGCATAATTACATGAATACAAATTCATCCTGTATGCCAACATAATTACATGAATACAAATTCATCCTGTACGCCAACATAATTACATGAATACAAATTCATCCTGTATGCCAGCATAATTACATGAATACAAATTCATCCTGTATGCCAACATAATTACATGAATACAAATTCATCCTGTACACCAACATAATTACATGAATACAAATTCATCCTGTATGCCAGCATAATTACATGAATACAAATTCATCCTGTATGCCAACATAATTACATGAATACAAATTCATCCTGTATGCCTACATAATTACATGAATACAAATTCATCCTGTATGCCAGCATAATTACATGAATACAAATTCATCCTGTATGCCAGCATAATTACATGAATACAAATTCATCCTGTATGCCAACATAATTACATGAATACAAATTCATCCTGTACTTCAACATAATTACATGAATACAAATTCATCCTGTATGCCAGCATAATTACATGAATACAAATTCATCCTGTATGCCAACATAATTACATGAATACAAATTCATCCTGTACGCCAACATAATTACATGAATACAAATTCATCCTGTATGCCAGCATAATTACATGAATACAAATTCATCCTGTATGCCAACATAATTACATGAATACAACTTTAACTGGTACGCCAACATAATTACATGAATACAAATTCATCCTGTATGCCAGCATAATTACATGAATACAAATTCATCCTGTATGCCAGCATAATTACATGAATACAAATTCATCCTGTATGCCAGCATAATGACATGAATACAAATTCATCCTGTATGCCAGCATAATTACATGAATACAAATTCATCCTGTATGCCAGCATAATTACATGAATACAAATTCATCCTGTATGTCAGCATAATTACATGAATACAAATTCATCCTGTATGCCAGCATAATTACATGAATACAACTTTAACTTGTACGCCAACATAATTACATGAATTCAATTTTATCCTGTACGCCAACATAATTACATGAATACAAATTCATCCTGTATGCCAGCATAATTACATGAATACAAATTCATCCTGTATGCCAGCATAATTACATGAATTCAATTTTATCCTGTACGCCAACATAATTACATGAATACAAATTCATCCTGTATGCCAGCATAATTACATGAATACAATTTTATCCTGTACGCCAACATAATTACATGAATACAAATTCATCCTGTATGCCAGCATAATTACATGAATACAAATTCATCCTGTATGCCAGCATAATTACATGAATACAATTTTATCCTGTACGCCAACATAATTACATGAATACTAATTCATCCTGTATGCCAGCATAATTACATGAATACAATTTTATCCAAATTTGTTTGGGGTTGAAGAAACCAATGATTATTATACAGTTTTTAATATTATAAAATATAGGCTATTGATTATACTATCAGGTCATTCTTAATTATTGTGATTGATGTTTTCATTGTTCACAAGCACTTGTTTTCTAACCTCATGTGGTTTGTTGTGTTTTTTTCTTTTCAATATTTCAAAATGGTCCAAACATGGTTATCAAAGGAGTTGATATTCAGCAATGTTTTGGGGCTCAATAAAATTGACCTAATGACTCAAATTCGAAAATATTTTTTTTCAATTTAGTAAAACTGTTTTAGTTGCCATATGTGTCAAACATCAACTTTTCAGTAGCACACTTTTCAAGTAAAAATTAATTTAAAAAATCAGCTTTGTCAAATATTGTGGCTTTATTGTAGACCTGTAATAATTATAGCCAAAATTCAGGGTGAATGATCTAGGAATCATTTGGGTTGGTCTTGTTTGTTTTTTAATTTGGGGAAAAAGTCTGTGTTGCTATATACATTCATGAACAAAACATTGCAAAAAAAAAATCATAAACTTGGTAGTGGGTTGTAGTGTAGTTTTTTCAGGAATTATTTTAGAGCTTATCCGAAACTTCTGAGTACTGATACTGAAAAGAATTCAACAATAAAATAATCTTTTTGGATGCTTAAATACAAAACCAGTAAACATTAAGAAAAGCTGGTCTTAACAAACCACAAAAATATCTTCAGACTAAAAGCTGGTCTCAACAAACCACAAAAATATCTTCAGACTAAAAGCTGGTCTCAACAAACCACAAAAATATTTTCAGACTAAAAGCTGGTCTCAACAAACCACAAAAATATCTTCAGACTAAAAGCTGGTCTCAACAAACCACAAAAATATGTTCAGACTAAAAGCTGGTCTCAACAAACCACAAAAATATGTTCAGACTAAAAGCTGGTCTCAACAAACCACAAAAATATGTTCAGACTAAAAGCTGGTCTCAACAAACCACAAAAATATGTTCAGACTAAAAGCTGGTCTCAACAAACCACAAAAATATGTTCAGACTAAAAGCTGGTCTCAACAAACCACAAAAATATGTTCAGACTAAAAGCTGGTCTCAACAAACCACAAAAATATGTTCAGACTAAAAGCTGGTCTCAACAAACCACAAAAATATCTTCAGACTAAAAGCTGGTATCAACAAACCACAAAAATATGTTCAGACTAAAGGCTGGTCTCAACAAACCCCAAACTGCTAAAACATACATTCTGAAAAAGAAAGTTATTGATTTGTAGGTTATGCGAAAGATCCAGTAAAACTGGCTCTGTCCTAAAGCCAACTCTACAGGAAGCTGAAGGACTGTGGACCACATGTTCAGTTTGTCAATGGAATAGGAATTGTTGCTTAAAGTCATGTAACTTTTCAATTGTGAATGAAGAAAATTGAAGTCAACCAAACTATCATTTGGGAATGAGGTGGACCTTCTTGGTCCACATAGAAGTAGCAGAGACCAGTCTCATTAGCTATTTCAATCAAGATGATAATAGTATGGCCAGCACAATACCCAGCTGTTAAACCACTTTTTTTCACTACCTCATGGTTGAAAATGCAGATATTCCTAAAATCCACCTTACTTAAATGTACCGGTATGTCAGACATTGCATTTGTCCATAGAATTCAGTTCTAATAAAACAATTTGCCTAGATAACAAATTTCTTTTTTTTTCAAGAAGAGATTTCATCAGTTTTATTCACATTATATTCATACATCTAATCAATAGATTGGCTTGCACAGGATTGTTTTCTGTTTACTCTTATTAGGTCCAACCTGTTTACCTAATCCAGTAGCTCTTCCCTGGCGCATCTTTGAATCGTTTGAAGGAGGAATTTTTACCTCCCATTGGCAAAAAGTTTCTGGTGGAGGTATTGGCTATGGCTGTGGTGCCCTTCTTCCTTATGCTCATGGAAAGACTTTATATTTTAACGGATGTGGAGAGAGGCAGGCCATCACTGCTGAACTTGATACAGCTGATGCAATGTAAGAATTTTTATCTTAGCATGAATCTTTACAATAATATGCCATTTAGTATTTATTTAGTAATTAATTTAGTAATGAGTGCAAACAACAACTGCAATTAAAAACAATAAGATAACAATTCTTAACAAAATCTTTTTTTCTACAGAAAAATCATTTTTGTGATTCAGATAGGCTGCATAGCACAGACTGTCAACTGTAATGTTCTGGTAGGAGATGGACCTAACTACAGAGGTGTTCTATTACAATACTCTAAAAACAAGGTAAAAAATTGTCCAGTGGATAGCAAATATAAAATGTGAATATTCCAAGCTTAAATAATTAAAAAATGACAAAATATCCATATTATTATGATGTAATGATTGATGTTAATGAGTAAGAATAAAACAATTATATTATTATTATTAATATTATACTGGTCAACACATTTTTTAATTATAATTCTTAGTGAAATACAAGTAGTCATTTCTTATCCATTTTTAATGTTTTTTTAGTTGGTTTTTTTTTTTGGAATTTGCAATAAATTAATGTTTACATCACAAAATAGGCTTATGTAAAAAAAATAAAGACTACTACTTATAACCCCTTGAATCAGTACTGGGTACAGAAGTTTGCAAAACTGATTTTTCACTTGATGCAAAATAATGATTTTTAAATTTGAATTCCTTATATCTGTGAACATTTTGAGACTAAAACTGCTTCTAGTTCTAGAAATGATTTGGTACTCTGTGTTTTTATGGAGCAATTTGATCAAAAATGTAACAGCAGGTCATCTAATAACTTATATTGATACAATCAATGAAAAGTCAATTTAATTGTATATCTTTAAAAATATAACAACTTATACCAGTATGTTGACTAATTATCAATGCATGTGCAAAATTTAATAGCAATCAGTCAATAAATATTCACCCAGTTTAATATCTCATCTTCTTATGTTATGCTATAGATGCTTCTTCTAGACAGAAGATTATTGTGTCCTACATTTATCCAGGGCTTGAGTTTAAGTCTAAGTTTTACATTTTGATAAGTGTTTTAAATGATGTCAAGTTATTGGTTTGTTCAGGCAACCTCATTCCAATGCCCGGATGACATGCTAGAAAAACAGAATTTTAATGCCTTTGTTCTACCATATGGATAAAGAAGTGTTTTTTACCTTATGTATCATTATTAAAGATTATTATATTTCATTTTTTAAGTTAGAATTTAAAATTATTCAATGCACTGCAATGTTTTACAGTCTAGTGTTGCCAGGCATTTCAAACGTGCGGCCCGCGGGCCGCATGCAGCCCTTTGCAAGCACATGTGCACAAAGAATAGGCTACTAATGGTCTCATTTAATGGCGAAAATTTCAGTTTTAATACTTTAAATTGGGTGTATAAAACAGAAATCTGGCACGTATAAGAAAAAAATACTGCTATTTTAAGCTAGTAAGCTTAAATATGAGGGCTTAATGCATGTTCTAAGGCTCAATGAATTGAAGGCTAACTTGATACATCAACAGACATGTACAACAGTACAAAAATAGATTATGCCCATGTCGCTTCCGTTACTGCAAGCTATGAACTCAGCCGAGTGGTCCCCATTAGTGGGAAATCTTACAGTGGAAGAGACTTCGTAAAGCATTGCCTTATGAAAGCGGCTGACATTGTGTGTCCACAGAAGGCACAGTTATTTAAGAATATTTCGTTAACCAGGAACACTGTTGCTGGACGGATTGATGAAATGGCAGATGATTTGAAACAATAGTGGAAGACTGCATCATCCAAATTTAAACATTTTTTTTATTGCTATTGATGAGACCGTTGACATCACTGGAATAGCACAGCTTGCAGTTTTCATTAGGGCCTGTGACCTGTGACAGTGAATTTAATATTTATGAAGAACTGATCGAACTAGTCCCAATGCATGACACTACAGCGAGCAAAGACATCTTTGAAAAAGTCGAGCAGATTCTGCATGACTATGATTTTGATTTGGGTATACTTGTATGTTTAACTATGTTTATCTACTGAAGGTGCTGCAATTATGGTTGGCAGACATAATGGTGTTGCTGCCAAGTTGCCAACAAAAATTGAGAACTTGTATCCAGATTCAACATTTGTACATGTTTGCTGCATTATTCATCAGCACAATTTGTGTTCAAAGACTCTAAAATTGAATCACGTGCGTAGTGTGGTCACAAAAACAGTGAACTTTATCAAATGCTCTCAATCATCGCCAATTCAGTCAGCTGTTAGAAGACATGGATAGTCAGTTCACCGATGTTCCATTCTACACAGCAGTCCGTTGGTTGTGTCACAAAGTGCTGAAAAGATTTCATTTGCTGAGACCAGAAATGGCTATATTTTTGGAGATGAAAGGTAAAAACACAGATGTAATAAAAGATAAAAGTTGGATCCGGGATCTAGCAATTGCTGTGGACATTACTGCACAATTAAGTGATTTTTATTTCAAATTACAAAGCAAAAACATACTCATCACTCAGTTGTACGACGACATCAAGTGTTTAATTACGAAACTAAGCTTATGGACGACACAGTTGTCACGTGAAAATTTGGTTCATTTTCCTAACTGCAAAGAACTAAAAAAACAGGCCAATGCTGAATCTGTACTTACTATTGCTAAATATGAAAGTCACATAGAATTATTGTCAGAGTTCCAGGAAAGATTTAGTGATTTCTCATCTTTGAATACCATCTTTAATTAGACTCGGCACCATTAAACTTTAATGTTGTCAAAGCAGAGAAAATTTGCAGATGGAGCTATTAGAAATGCAGTCTGATTCTACACGCTAAGCAAAGTATCTAGAAGTCGGGATACCTGGCTTCAATTCATACCTTCCTGAAACTTCAGAAAGTTTTCAACTAGGATTATGGCAATGTTTGGTTCTACCTATGTGTGTGAACAGTTATTTTCCTTCATGAAATTAACAAAAACTTCTCAGAGAACAACGCAGACCGATGAGCTCTTGTCATCCCTGATGAAGGTCGGAACTGCAAATACATTTCAGCCAGATATACGAAAAATTGTCATGAAAAGAAGGCATCAAACCTCAGGACAAAACACTGATTAAAGTGTAAAATGATTGAATGTTCTTCAACAAATTTTTGATTACAATTGTTATATTTGGCGTTGTGGGATGTTAGCTTAATAAAGCCGTTGTAATAGGCGTGCAAATTAATTAAATATAATTCAATAAGATTACAGTGTTTCTCGGATTTGTTGGTGTGGCCCGCTGGTATACTAAATTATCTTATGCGGCCCTTGGTGCTTTTTGAGTTTGACACGCCTGGTCTAGAATTATTGTTATTGAGGATGTTGTTGCACTCCTACTGGATAAATTTACAAGATGATCTTATAAGTTTTTTTTCATAACCATATTCATTACTCCAAGATTATAATAATAATTTGTATACTACAAGTAAAGATATTTTAAATTAGAATTAAAAATTAAATTAAATGTAACAAGTGATATGATTTTATAATAGAATAAAATTAAAAGATCCAAGTTGCTTAGGTTATTGTTTATCACTTATTTCAACACATTTTGTTCTCCAGGGAATCACATGGTCTTTGATTTCTCAGCATGATGCAGCAGATTATCTTAAACCTAAACGAGTTGCTTATGACATCCCAGCAGCAGCTAAAGATGTTGGCACTCAGTTTAGATGGTGGCAACCAGTACATGGTGGTCATGGCTTTGATCAGTGGGCTCTTGATCATGTGGAAATTATTTCGTAAGTAACCAAAAACATTTACAACAAATATGAACAAATGTGTCAGAAGACATGATATTCTTATGTCTGTTTTATCAATGTCATATTCATGGTACATGTTGTTTTATCAATGTCATATTCATGGTACATGTTGTTTTATTTCAGTGGCAGGAGGCGTAGTAAAATTCAAACCAGAAGGAATTAAAAGAACAAAAGTGAAACAAAATTGTGGATTCAATTGATTGCATGTTAAATAATTGTTAGCATAGCATTTTACTGTCAACTTTACTGATTAAATCTTTTCATTATTGGCATCACCTTTATGTATATTACCATTAAATTTTAAAGTCCATCAAAAGACATTTTGCAATGCAATGGCAAAAATGATTCTGCTCTTTTCTTACACAAAATTAATTGGTAACCCATATATAATCTATTAGAAGACATTTTTATATGTAAAAATTATAAAAGTTATGTTTTTAACAAATTACACTGTTACATAGATTTACTACTAATGTGATGTATGTCAACAAAAAATAAATAAATAGAAAAATCTTAGTCAATTAGTGTTAGTGTTACTATGTACATTCTAATATTTTTCTGTTTACCTTGTTATTAATTTTGATTTTTGGTGTTGATGAAATAATATAAATATACTTTTATGCTTAGAAAGATATGTGTTTTAGAATTAAGTCCACATGATTAGAAAATAAATCTACAAGGAGCTAAAAGTACTTTAATTGCTGCCTATTTGTTGAGATTATCAATTCTCTTAAACTCTTAAATAATTGGTTCTAGTGCTAATAATTATACTATACTTGAAATATTCCCGTACAACATTACAAATGAAAATTGCTTATAATAAATGATTATAATTAATTACAAATTACACATTTAAAGGCACATAAAAAACAAATGTAAGTTTTAATCTGCATTTATTTTAAAAATTGAGTTTTTCATAATATGAACAGTTTTATCATATGAAGATGAGAGAATGTGATGGAGGTATATCAATGAAGCCTGGTACAAACATGAAGCCTGCTACAAGGGTCATTTCTTGCCAGATTTCTTTATACCTCCAGATGCTGGAGAAAGAAGTAAATTTAGAATGTTTGAGAAAAAACATTGCAATGAAATATTTTACTCATTGCTGATGTATAAAACATAAAGATTAAGAGAAACATACTATCAGTATTACATCAAGTAAAATATATATAACCATTTTATTGCCTCGGAACATTTACCAGCACATATTGATTGTTCTTAAAGTGTCATGAGTCATGAGTTTAAGAAATACTTTAACACAGCATTTCTCTAATGCTGAGTGGCCACCCAATAACTGGCTTTCAAAATAAGAAAGTTTAATATCTAGCTTAAATTATTACGATGTAACTAATAACCTATATTTTTCCCCAAGTAGACAATTTGTGATATTTGAACCCAATTTTAGCTACAGCCACACCTGCCTATCCTCAAGAAAGAAAATAAAAGAGTATGAATAATTCTGGAGAAGCTGGAAAAAGTTAGAGAAGATAGCCAGAGACAGGAAGACATGGAAAGAAATAGTTGATGGCCTATGATCCACTAGGAGTTGATAATAACAAAGAAGAAGAAGTGAAAGCATTCATTAAATTTACTATTTACAAATTAGTACTGGTATGTATGTAGAGTTTATATTAAACTATTTTTTAATTAAGAATTGCTATGTATTACAGGTCTTGTGAGAAAAAATTTTGTCCATAGCTGTTTGAAGAAGAACACCTGAAGAGAACTTACTTGAAATTTACATTTACATTGTTTTTTATGGAATCACACTTAGCCCAAAAAGGATGGAGGCTGTGGCAGGTCATCAAAAATTCCTTGCCCCTTTCTTCTTAACCTGACCAATGGCTATGTATGTTTGATCCACCCTGTCATCATTCTAGCAAGATAATCTGTTGCTTGATACTTTGCAGGAGGAATAGGTTTTAGAAATCTTGCTTTTTTTTTTTCAGAACTAGTTTCTTTTTCAAGGCTACTGTGGTTTTTTTTTTTAACATCAACAACATAAATGTACATGGTACATATTATTTTATGTTGTTGAGTCCACTCGACGTAATTAGAAATTCACAGTTACATACAGAACCAAGACCATATGTTTACCCACTTTGCCCTGGTTGAGAAATGTTCAAATTGTCAGTCTATTTCTGTATTTTTTCCAGATATGAACTTTCAACATCACACTAGAACATCATTTTGAAAATATACAAGACACATTCAAAGCATCAACTACCTTCCATCAGTAAAATAATGTAGGCAGACATGCAGATCCATTGAAATAATGAACAATTAATTTTACTCCATCTGATTAATTGTAAACATAAAATCTATTAAGAGAAAAAGTTAGGTAAATATGTTCATTCATAGAATTACTTTTTTTTGTAGTCATATTATTTGTTTTTTTGCTATATTTTAAAACTCAATTCAGCAAACGTTTAAGAGGGTAGTAGATATATATGTGCAAATTCAAACAAAGACCTAATTTAGTCTAAAAATAATTATTTTAAAAAAATAGGTCACGAAAAAATAATTTTTGTAAAGCATGCTTTAACATACTCAAAGGTCCTTTAGATGCAGCTTTTGCTGCAGCCTCTTTTAAAGCTTTCTGTTCTTCCTTTTGTTTTTGCTTGAAAGCTACATCTTCCTATAACAAAAAAAAAAAGAAGTCACGGTTATATTCAAACTATTTTAGCACAATCTTTAATCTTAGTCATATTTCTTTAAATATAAAATCATACATTCCTCATTTATCAATGTTACATATTGAGACTTGACTTCATCTAAAATTAAGCCTACATTAATGTTTTTAAAAAAAGGGCTTTATTCAAATCATAAATGAACGTTTAATAAAATTGAATTTTAATTATTTGAATTGGATTCTAAGTTGTAATTTTTCAGATTTAAATAGATTTTTTTTTAATCATTTATATAAACTATTTAAAGTTACATAGAACAGAACTAGAAAAAATATAGATTGTATGAAATAATTTTTTTTAATTTAAACATGTTACCATGTAACGTAACTAAATATTGTTTTCCCAAATTGAATTTTTTCAATATTGTATCTTCTTATCTTATACATTACAGACGCTCTTTTTATAAAGAAGATTATTGCGTCCTACACACATCTGTGGTTTGAGTCTAGTCCTGCATTTCTATTAGTGTTCTAAATGATGTTCAGGCAACCCATTCCATGATGTCCTTATGCTTATCTGAGCATTGTAACAGATTGTTTTTGTGTTGTATTTCTAAATTAGAATTTAATGCCTTATGTTTTACACACAGGCAAACAAGAGTGTAAAGAAAAGTATCAAAGCTGACAAAGAATTATGCAGATGCTTTAGCTGCAGAAGCCGAGGCAGCATCCAGAAATGGAAATATGAAAGATTTGTATACCACCACCAAGAAGTTATCTGGGAAGTTTAGTAAACTTGAAAGACCGGTGAAAGATAAAGAAGGAAAGCAGATAATCGATGACGAAGGACAAAAGAGAAGATGGGTGGAATACTTTGAAGAGCTACTCAATAGGCCAGTGCCACCAGACCCACCTGATATCCAGCCAGCGGACATAGACCTGCCGATAGACTGCAATGCACCTACAAAGGAAGAAATACGCCAAGCTATCAAGAAGCTAAAAAGCGGCAAAGCATCTGGACCAGATGATATCCATGCGGAGGCACTGAAAGCGGACATGGAGACTAGAGTGGAGATCTTACACCCCCTCTTCCAAAAGATCTGGGAAGAGGAGCAAGTCCCAACAGAGTGGAAAGAAGGACTACTCATTAAACTCCCTAAGAAAGGAAACTAAAGCTCCTGCTCCAACTACAGAGGAATTACCCTACTATCAATCCCAGGAAAGGTGTTCAACAGGATTCTGCTTGGCAGAATGCAGGATGCTGTTGATATGAAGTTGCGAGATCAACAGGCTGGTTTCCGCAAGGATAGATCCTGCCCTGACCAAATAGCTACACTGCGCATCACCCTGGAGGAGTTGCTCGAGTGAAATTCCCCCCTACATATCAACTTTATAGACTATGAAAAGGCATTTGACAGCGTGGACAGGGCATCACTTTGGAGGCTGCTAAGACACTATGGGGTCCCTGTGAAAATTACCTCTATAATTAAGAATTCTTATGAAGGAATGAAATGCAGAGTGATCCATAGAGGGCACCCAACAGAGGCATTCCAAGTACGGACAGGAGTGAGACAAGGGTGTTTACTGTCGCCATTTTTGTTTCTACTAGCGATAGACTGGATCATGAGGACATCCACAACAGATAAGCGTAATGGCATCCAGTGGACGCTAAGGTCACAGCTGGATGATCTAGATTTTGCGGATGACCTGGCACTTCTCGCACATACTCAGCAACAGATGCAGGAAAAGACTAACATCGTGACAGAAAACTTTACTCGCCTTGGCCTCAACGTCCACAAAGGGAAGACCAAGCTCCTAAGGGTCAACGCAGAATACACATTGCCTATCAGTGACTATCACTCTCAATGGTGAAACACTTGAAGAAATAGAAGAGTTCACATATCTAGGCAGCATCGTCAATAAGAAGGGTGGAACCGACGCCGATGTGAGGGCAAGAGTTGGCAAGGCCAGGACAGCATTCCTCCAACTTAAGAATATCTGGAGCTCAAGAGTTATATCCCTGAAAACAAAGATCAAGATCTTCAACTCAAATGTGAAGTCTGTCTTACTCTATGGTGCTGAAACGTGAAGGACCACAGCTACTAACACCAAGAAGAACAAGACTTTCATAAACTTATGTCTCAGGAGAATTTTGCATATATACGCTGGCCGGACATGATCTGTAACGAGGAGCTCTGGAGTCGCACAGGTCAACGGGCAGCTGACCTGGAGATCATGCAAAAAAGATGGAGATGGTTGGGACACAAACTCCGAAAACCAGCTTCCAACATCACCAGACAGTCCCTTTCATGGAACCCCCAAGGAAAGAGGAAGAGGGGCAGACCTTGAAACAGCTGGCGCCGTGACCTGGATGCCGATGTCAAAAGAACAGGCCATTCTTGGGGACAGTTGGAAAGACTCGCTCAGGACAGGGATGGCTGGAGAGCCCTTGTTGGTGCCCTATGCCCCGAGAGGGGTAGAAGGCGTAAGTGAGTATGTTTTAATGCCACTTTACTCTTTGTCCTTCTCTCCTCTTGTAAGGAAAATGGGGCATGGTGGCCAAGCGGCAACTTTTTTTGGCAGGTGTACCAAAGGTCCTGGGTTCTAACCCTGATGAAGTCTAGTATTTTTTCTCAGGTCTGGAGGGTACCCTTGAGTCTACCCAGCTCTGATGGGTACCTGACATTAGTGGGGGTAAAGTAATTGCCACACAATCCCCTCGTAAGCTCTGGCCACAGAAACTGGTGAGCACTGCTTCACAGGCACTATGGATCAATTTTGTCCAAAGGGATACTTTACAGTAAGGAAAATATGCCACCTTTCTTCTTACTGTGCTACAGTGAACAGTTTTTAAACAAAATTCAGTTAATAAAAAAAAAGGTGCTACCTCATCCATTTCTCCTTTATCTTTTTTAGGCTGCTTTAAAGGTTTCTTTTTACCACCTGAATGAAAAAAAAATTGTTTTTTAGTTGTTATACATACCCATCAAAATGATGTAGAAAAGAAGGAACCCAATATTTTCATAAAATACAAAGAAAACAATTAACATACATTTAAAAAAGACATAATGCTAATTAATATTCAAGTTACACAATTAAAAAATAATGGTATTCTAAATGGAAAAATCATCAATGTTCCAGTGATTTGCTATTCAGGATGCTATAATGAATAGAACATTTTGTTGATTCAAAGTCTCCTCCCAAGCAATTTTTTACATGTCATTGACATAAGCTGTCTGAAAGTTGATAAACATTTAAAACTGCATCTATCTCTGACTCTGGAAAACACATTCTGTGCATACAAAAACTGACAACAAACTGTAAAGACCTTCATAACAAATGCAAGCACCAAAGGGAACTGGTGACGCTCAATTGTAATTTAAAGTTTGCACCAATAATCTCTGATAAGAGGGTGTCTAAAAATAAACTTATTCTGAGTTATTCCGTGTACAAGTTGCTCTGAGTTATTCCGTGTACAAGTTGCTCTGAGTTATTGAGAGCATTGCATTGGCTATTTAATTAGTAAAATATCCACTCTAGCATGCTGTTAAGCATTAATCCGGGTTTAATGTTGACTCTGGTGTTAGATCTAATCTATGGCGGAGTATTTTGTTAAAAAGTTAATATAAATCTTCATTGCAAGTAGACTAGGCCTAAGTCTTTTAAGAAAAGTTAGAAAACGGACGGCGTTTGGTTGCTTTTAAGTGTAAGCCTTAGGGTTTGTTTGCGGGCAGAATAATCATGATAATGCTAATTAATAGGCCTAAGGCTATAATAACAGCGTTAGTACAGAAAAATTTCCTCAAAATTCCAGGAGTTTTCCAGAAGTTGTTCAGGAATAAATTTTTTGAAAAGCCAAGTTGAGCTTGGTGAAAAAAAAAAAAGACATCTCACTACACTTTAATTTTTTTGTTTTACGACATTACGGGGACTTATATAGCCTACATCTCAAGTTTAGATCGAAAAACAGCAAGAAGTGGCATCACTGGTGTCATCAACCTTTGCGCGTGGAAATAGAAAGCGGCAAAGAGGGTTAACTACAATAGGGCTTTCTGGAACAGTGAAAGTACAATCTAAGAGCAGTGATTACGATTTCTTTTATTAATAATTAATCTCCCTCGAAAAATAAGGAGTTTTTAGTATTTCCCAGGACTAAATGCAGTTTTTCCAGGAGTTTTAAGGTCGTGGAACACAACTTTTTGTTTTCCAGGAGTTTCCAGGAACTGTACGAACCCTGCTATAACTAACGACAAAAAAGCCTACACACTATTTAGTTTTAAATACTTTTAATCTCTCGTAGAAACAGTTTCTTCTGAAAGGCCAGATAAAGGCAAAAAACACAACAAATGGAAAAAAATAGGCCCACAACAAAAACGTGAGCACGAGGAGATAAAAATCAAAGTATTTGTTAACATTTTTAAGTCAACTGTTTTGTCATTAGTAATTAGGCCTATATATATATCAAAACGTCCAGAACCAAAGTTCATCTCAAAGTTAAAATCTGTGACTACATGTAATGAAGTAGCAAGTATTAATCATTTTGTAGGGTTCTTACTCTTTTCAGACAATTAAATTCCAGACCTTTTCCCGACTTTTTAAAAAAAAATTCAGACTACCAGTATAGTTCAAGATCGCTAAAAATAATTGCTACCTATAAAATTAAAAAGTAGAATAAAAGAAATTGTTTAATAGCACTATTCTTCCTTTTGATCTAATTGAAAATGGTTTAAAATAAAAAACATTCTAAACAAGTGTTAATGAATTTAACATGAAGAAATCAACTCTGTAAAAATACATGTGAAATTATGCTTTATAGGCCTACTAACTAGGCTAACTAATACAGAAAAAAATATAACAGTAGGTATAACACAATAATTTAATGTAGCAATACTTAATTTTCAAAATATTTATAGCCTCCATTTAGACTCTATAAAAATAAAACAAAAAGAATAATGTTCCAGAAGGAGCTATAGTCTATAGATCGGGGGTCTCAAACATGCGGGCCGCATGCGGATTTTTGTGGCCCGCCAGTAAACTTACAAAAATGTACTATTCGTGAACTTCTAACAGCTAGTATACTGATACACATCAAATTTATTGTTAATGTTATATTCGTAACATATACCCATTATTAGTGATAAGTAGTAAAATGAGTTAAGATGTGCAAAGTGTGTTTTTGTTTACTAGGGTCGAGTCGTTGGGAGAGGGGGTGGTTGCGGCCCTTGACACATCTCTTAAGTGATAAAGATGGCGTGCATCCCAGTTCAAGACCCCTGCCCTATACTCAAATTGAAAAAAAAAAACGAAAATGTAAGCATGAAGAAACAAAAATCAAAGAATTTTCTAACAGTTTTAAGCCACTTGTTTTGTTTATTTATGTTTTTATGCTTTTATCTGGCCTATCAAAAGATGCTACGTTTTATTTGTAGGCATACGACAATTTAAACGGATTTTATTAAAAGTCATATTAAGTGGCATTGTCGTAATTAGGCCTATTAATTATTATGTTTTTTCTACCCGCAAGCGAACCCTTAAGCAACCAAAGGCAAAGGCTGTCTATACGTTTTTTTTATCTTAATAGTCCCTAGTCCTAGTCTACTTTTGCTACCTATAGGCCTATATGCCTAATCAATAATCGTATTAACAAAATGCTACCGGTATAGACTCTAGCCTACTGTTCTCTTGAAATCTACTTATTTCTAACAATCTAAAATATAACTATATTCTAAATAGGTGTTGGCTACTGTATTTTCCGAATTGGACAACTGAACTACTGACTAGGCCTATTCACCCCTGCCATTGTCGAATTCTGTCGGAATTCGCTTATGTTTTAAGCGGTTTAGTTGTTTTTTTCTTTACACACGTATATTTGTCAGCTTACTTGTTTATTATAACTTATTTCCATAAGGCATATTATGTGAAAAGGCTAATGTGATGATAAGATGTCCTTCAGTTAGTAAGTATAGAGTATAGGCCTACACTCCTACACCTTCATCAGACTATCAACAAAACGACCTGGGTTCTAGCATGTTTCTAGTTTCTAGCCCTGCTGCCAACTGATACCTGCAAGAGTCTTGGGCCTAGTACGTACACTATAAAAATCTTCTATTTAGCAGGAACATCTGTAAACTCAAATATTATATATAGTCTAACTATATATAATAATTATAGTCCTACATTCGACAATTTATCGAAGCCCGACAAGATAATACGCATAGGCAGGGCCACCTCTAGGGTTTTTGGCGCCCTATGCAAAAACAAATTCTGCGCCCTTATTAAAGTGCCTTTGGCGTGGTCTGCCGGGTATGGAACTTCGGAAATGTGTTTTTGTTCATAATTGTTAATTGGGCTATACCAAACAAAGAATTTTATTTTATAACCTTTGATTGATGACTGTGAAATGTAAATAAAACAGTTGAATGAAAAGTAACAATGGCTTTGCATTATAGATTAATAATTAGAAATCTAAACTATTATTAGAAAAGTTAAATAACATACAGTTTTACATTAGGTATAAGCTTTAGGTTTATAGGTTTTATAATTGCATTATGTACAGTTCTCTAATAACAAACAGAAACTAACAGAACAGTTAGATTACATATAGTTTTTTTCTGTTTTTATAACACTTAAAAAATGCACAAAGACTACTTGATATTGCTTGATATTGGATGATTGTTTTCTTAACTACTGTCCAAAATTTACTTTTAAATACTGATTAACAGTATTTATACTCCTATTGACTAAAACCGTAATGGTACTTTTCTTGCTTTTTGCTTAGCAAATTCTTGTATGAGGGCTTTTGAGTTTAACTGTCTTGCTATCTTAATTTCAATAGAAATTGTCGCCAGACCCGCAAGTCTCTCCTGACCCACTGTACTACGCAGATAGGTTTTAAGGATCGTAAGTTTTGAAAACCTTCGTTCAGCACTAGGTACGGAAAGTGGCCGAAATATAAAGTTTTTTTAATGTTTAACATTCATAAACATGTTTATTTTCCATATGCCACCATTAGAATCACAAAAAAATGTTTATCTTTTGAAAAAAACGTTTTAAAAAGCCCTAATTTTTACGGCCTATCTGTGGGTTTTTTCCGCCGCCGAGACTAAGTCTAAAACTAGATCTAAAGTAAGATTGATCTATGTAATTTCATAAAACTCTTTTAATTTAAACCAGAAATATATTTCTTTTCATAAAAACAAAGTTTGTTTTAAATATTTAGCCGAAGAATTCATTTAATTAGTAAATAAATGAAAATTGATTGGTACAAAAAAGGCTTCTGACGAAGAAATATAACGTTCGCTGTCAAAACAAGATTCGAGATTACGGTCAATTTAAATGCACATGTGCGAATTTTAGAATGTAAATCCGATCGGATAGCTTAAAAATTCCATTTGATGCACTTTTTAAGTTCGTAAAAAGAGGATTTTTATTTTTTAACTCCATTCGGTGGGTAACGCGTGCTTTTTGAAACGTTTGATCGATGTCGAAAAAGTATTTTCTAAAACACTATTTACACATTTATTTTCCGATTTCTGACTATTTGTGTACTATCTACGGCAACAAAATACTATTATATTATATATAGTTTTAAACTAAATTTACGCAAACTATTGTGGTTTAAACGTAAAAAATCCTTTTTTTAGCTTTTAACACACACGCTTTGTTTACGTCCAAGAAAGCCAAGTTTTTTCAAAATGGCGGCAACTTCTGTAGTTATAGACTTTATGACGCCCGAGTGCAAAATCACGTTTTATTGTAAAAATAATAATAAAACTCAACACAAACACTAATATATTTACGTTTTGTGAGTTTATTTGTCATAAAAGTATCAATTTCAACAATATTGTGTGTTTTAATGCTATTTTGATGATGTTTAGTTTAACTCATTTTGTAGCCCCAGGGACTTTTTGATAGAGGGATTTTCCTGATTTTTAAATGATTAATTATAAAATATTGAAATATCAGCTGACTTTATTATAAGTGTCATATTTGGATTTCTGGGCTTTTAGGCTTTAACTCATTTGCTACTAACCTAGTTTCCAAAGACACCCGGGAAAGTACTAGCCAAAGGGAAGGAACTCCGTATTAAATTTAGTAAATTATTTTTTAATATTTTTTTTTAATGACTAAATATTCCCCAAAGTGAATAAAAATTACATCATAAAATAGATAAATATCTTAGCTTTCTGGAAATTTATACTTTTATACATAAAAAATGCCGAATTATCGGTAGAATCATTCGCTGAGTGTTGAGACCCTATGATTTGGCTACTAAATATTTTTGCTAGCCCTACTGTCAAAGTCCGATAAAGTATAATAAAGCCCAAAATTCGAGTTGTAATGGAAATTCATCTAAGGCAGGTTTCACAAAATGGCCACCAAATGATAGAGATTTATTGTTTATTTAAAAAATAAAAATTGTTGATACAAAATGCTGTTTTTTTTTACTTGTATGTGTTTACACTGTTTATATGTCCATAAAGTATCAGCTGCATCAGTATTGTATGTTTTAATTATATTTTTGTGTTGTTTATATTAATTTAAACACCCTCAAACGTTACATAATCCACCGATCCCATTTCCCGATTTTTTGTATACATTTGAAAATCACTTACCAGGAATAAATAAAGCCGAAATATAACGTTTTTTTAATGTTTAACATTCATAAACATGTTAATTTTCCCTAGGCCACCATTAGAAACACAAAAAAATGTTTATCTTTTGAAAAAAACGTGTTTTAAAAAGCCCTAATTTTTACGGCCTATCTGTGAATTTTTTACGCCGCCGAGACTAAGTCTAAAACTAGATCTAAAATAAGATTTATCTATGTAATTTCGTAAAACTCTTTTAATTTTAACCAGAAATTTAATTCTTTTCATAAAAACAAAGTTTGTTTTAAATATTTAGCTGAAGAATTCATTTTATTAGTAAATAAATGAAATTCGTTTGGTACAAAAAAGGCTTCGGACTAGCAAAGATAACGTTCGCTGTCAAAACAAGATTCGAGATTACGGTCAATTTAAATGCACACGTGTGAATTATAGAATGTAAATCCGATCGGATAGCTTAAAAATTACATTTCATGCACTTTTTTAGTTCGCAAAAAGAGGATTTTTTAATTTTTTAACTCTATCGGTGCAAAACGTTCGCTTTTTGGAACGTTCGATCGATGTCGAAAAAGTATTTTCTAAAACACTATTTACACATTTATTTTCCGATTTCCGACTATTTGTGTACTATCTACGGCAACAAAATACTATTATTTATAGTTTTAAACTAAATTTACGCAAACTATTGTGGTTTAAACGTTAAAAATCCTTTTTTTCGCTTTTAACACACACGCTTTGTTTACGTCCAATAAAGCCACGTTTTTTTCAAAATGGCGGCGACTTCGGTAGTTCTAGACTTTATGATGCCCAAGTGCGAAATCACGTTTTATTGTAAAAATAATAATAAAACACAACACAAACACTGATATATTTACGTTTTGTGAGTTTATTTGTCATAAAAGTATCAATTTCAACAATATTGTGTGTTTTAATGCTAGTTTGATGATGTTTAGTCTAACTCATTTTGTAGCCCCAGGAACTTTTTGATAGAGGGAATTTCCCGATTTTTAAATGATTAATTATAAAATATTGAAATATCAGCTGACTTTATAAGTGTCATATTTGGATTTCTGGGCTTTTAGGCTTTAAAATGACATATAATACTATACTATAGCTTAACATTATTTTTTTTTTTTTAAACTTAAAAAATGGGAATTCCTGAAATTCTTATTGTGAAACCTGCCCTAAGTCTATATCTGCAGCATCCTTATTATCAGAATTGTTGTTAAATGTTATATTTGGAGGTATAGAGCTATTGATAAATAAAGACGAAAGGCCACTGAAAACTACCCGTATTTCGAACGCGCAGCGCAAAAAATCGAAACTAGATAAAAACATCCGGAAACAGACTATATTCCTACTTTTTAAAAGCTGTATTAAAAAAAAACCAGAACGCATAGCGAAAAATCAAGAAATGACAATAGGTTAGTCACACATAGTAGGGAGGGGGGTAGGTCGCATTGAGTCACAGTAGTAGCAAATGAGTTAAAATGACATATAATACTACCTATACTATAGCTTAACATTATTTAAAAAAAAAACAACTTAAAAATAGGAACTCCTGAAATCCTTATTGTGAAACCTGCCATATGTGTGATTATTAAGGGTTTACCTCTTTAGAAACATTTTCTCTAGTAGCCTAACTAGTGAGACTAGTCCTAGTGTTTCTATGTTTGAACTCATGGTTTTGACGTTGTCAATATTCACTTAAAACATATAGGATAGGCCTAACTATTGCAGTTCTTTTCTAAATCTGTTCTAAAGATCTAGCTTATAAAATATTTTAAAAAATGTTAAGTAGCAATTCAGTTTTATGTTCTTGTTACATTTGTACCAGTCACATGTCCGCTAAGGCTAAAACAACATATACTAGTTACTAGTATTTGATATAGGCCTATGACTCTATGACATATTTTTATGTTAGATTTATCATGTATCATGTAGGCCTATGCCTATGGCCTATGGTCACTATGACACAATGGAGTTGGGGTGGTGTCACTTCACTATAAGTATAAGTAAAATAAAAATGATTTTGATTTTTTTAACAACAAATTTTTTTTTTTTTCATGGAAAGTAGGTCTTAGACTGCCATAATAGTAATAGTAGGCCTATCTCATCTCGACTCATCTGCCATTGCCATTGTAACTTTTTGTTGGACACTACAGTCACAGTGAGTTCAGTGAGTGCTACACTAAAATTCGATTTGGTCAGACGGGATGCAGTTCTACACTGACACTAGATTTCTGTACAGCCACATTTTACTACAACTATCTGACTTAGAGAAGACTGACTTAACTGACTGGGCAACTGAGGCCCTAAACAGGCTTAGGCTTAGGTTTAACTACCGTTTAGCTAGCTCAGTAGCTCAGCTGCCAGTGCCATGAATTTAATTTTAAATTTAAAAACCAAAGTTAGAAAAAAGATATTTGATTCTAAATGAAGATTAGCTTTAGTTGTGTAAGTTTACCATCTCGTCCGGACATTATAACGATCGTATGAGTAGGCCTAAATAGTAAATGTGTTGATTATCAACGTTTTACTACGAGATTTTAACTATCGTGTTGTGTTCAGATTCTTGTCAGTCGACCTGTTACTGTTAGCTGTTACCCGTTTCCGCTAAGATTTGAAGTTTTATTCCTGGCAATTTTGTTTCGCATTTTTATTATCTTTTGAAGCAAAAAAAATTATAAGCTTGCGACTGGCGTTTCAAAGGCTCTGGGTTCGATCCTGGTGAAGGCTAGGATTTGTTTCCGGGACTGGAGGGTGTCCCTAAGTTCACCCAGCTCTGACCTGTTGACATGATTTGTTGGGGTAAAGTAAAGCGGCTGGGCATTGTGCTGGCCACACATCCCTAGTAGGCCCATGCCGTGGCCACAGAACTGGTGAACGCTGCTTCATAGGCCTAGATCTATATGAAATCAATTAAGCCTTCGGACTTTACTTTTTATTTGACGGAAAGTGAAAGCACAAATCATAAGAAATTGTTTTAGGCCTATATCTAGTTGGGGGGGGGGGGGGAGCATCTAGTAGGCCTATGCATATTTTAAGACCTTGGGACGGAGGACAGACAGTGGCGTAAGCTAGGGAGGGGCAGGGGGGAAGACATATACCCCCGGGCGCCACGTTAGGGGGGCGCCAAAATGAGTATTAAAACTAATTGTTTAATTGTATTTTGATGTAAACTAAAGTATCCCAAATACGTTTGCAAGATTGAATTTTGGAGCTTCACAAATATCTTCATTACAAACCAGTTGGCAAGCATGATTTTGGCGCCCCATTGAGCATAAAGGGGCGCCATCCTACTCATACAACAAATGACACATCCACAATGTAGGATTGCTGATGGCGTGTTTTTTTTTTAAACAAAGATCAGTTCGGGTTCAAATATTATTCTACTGAAAGTGGCATATTTATCTGGTTTAAACAATTATAGGCTACAGGTTGGATAATTTCGAGTCGAATATAGGCCTACTTAGCATGAGTACACTCAGCTAAACAGGATCCAGTTGTTATCACATTTTTGGAACAGTTAATGTATATATTTGTTTTTCTCTCGTTCAACAACTCGTTGGGGATAATTAAAAAGAGTTGTGCCAATCACAGTGAAGAGGGAGTCTGAAACACGCTGGTGTGCACGATCAGAAGCTGTTATAGGGCCTAGCTATTTTTATGAAGGACTAGAATTGACTAGATGAACTAGTAGAGCTGTTGGAAAAATTATCAGAAGATGCAACTATGACGTCTGACATCAGAAGTGATGCAGAAACTTTGCTGGCAGGTATATTACACTTTAACTTCCTAGTTTTGTTACATTTCTGGAACATCATACTTGGGAAAATTGATCGTGTCCAGAAACGGTTGCAGGATCCTACCATGAATTTCAAGGAAGCACAGTGGAGTAGCTAGGGTCATCTGCGCCCGGGGACATGACACAAAATTTTATTTTACTGTTTATATGGTTCATTTTCGAAGCATCTGGTATTTTAATGAAATAGAAATTGATCCTCCTTGATTTGACTGTCGCAAACTCGTCAATAACGTTGTCAATATTAATATTCTCAAGTGTTTCTCTTTCAATGCTAAAGAGTGCAAGATCACTAAGACGATCTTGTACCATTGAAGCACGCAAATAAGACAAAATAAGCTTCAGTTTGCTGAAGGAACGCTCACAGCTTGCAATTGAAACAGCAATTGTTAGAGGTATTTGCAGTGAAATGCACAGATTCGTAAATACGTCATCTCCATATGAAACAATAAAACCAAGAAAGACGATCCAAAGAAGTTTCCGGTAGGACTTCAGTCCGGGCACTGAGCAGCATTTTGCAGTCTCCGATTTCTGTGCACAATTCGTGACCATTGACGTCAGTATCGTAGAAATTTCCAAAATCTAAGTAATTTTGACGAAGTGTATCGACATTTGTCTCAGTGAGAAGAGTTTTGACGTCTAGTAAAAATCCAATTTTTTTGACGTAAACACCGTATTTATACCTCCTGTGGGAGTCTATCAATTACGCTGTTCATAACAAGTGCAAAGTCCTGCATCTCTTGCTAACTCTCCAGGCATCCTCCGATGTCGTCTAATCCTTCTGCCAACCTCGATTTCCCAAGTTGTGCATCTGATTTTTCCATTGTCTATTGCAACCTGGCTCAAATTATCACGAATATTGACAAGTTCTTGCTCCAGCGATTCAAGATCAGATGCTTGCTGCTTATTGCGAACAGTGTTGGTGCAAGTACACAGCCTTGTTTTACTCCACTGCTGACTGGGAAGGCTTCAGAGGTGGCTCCGTTGAAGTGCACTGTGCCCTGCATGTTGTCATGGAACTGTCTGATGAAGACGAGTAGGTGTGGGGGACAGCCAATATTTTTTCCAGAATTTGGAACAGCCCACTGCGACTGACTAAATCAAAGGCTTTTGTCAGGTCTATGAAGGCGATGTAGAGTGGCATCTGCTGCTCTCTACAGCTCTCTCTATTTCTCTTAGAAATATTAATGTAAAGAAAATGGGTTAATTATCTCCCTTCAAGTAAATTCTCCAAATTCAATGCTTGTAATACCAAAATGAGTAAATTGTTTTAATATAAATAGTGTACTTCTGAAAATTCTCATCTATCTTAATTTGCCTTAAATTAGGGAAAGAGTTAAATGTTTTGAAATTCATTTCACGGAAAGATATGCCAGTTTCAAAGCAAATCCATCCAAGTTGCCCAACATTTCAAGTGCTTTTGGACCCAGTCTTGTAAATGGAAGTTTAACTAACTAAAACTGTTCACCCAAGTTATACAGAAACATTGGCCTCAACAGTCAGTTCTCCACATTCAATAACGGAATTTTTATTTCATTAAGATACATCTTAATTGCTTCCAAACTAGACAATAATATATCCAAGACTTTACCTATACTCCGTATGACTTTCTTTTAGAAGAGACTTGAGAAACTATACAATTTACTATTAATTTTAACAATAGAGTCAATCATAGATTTCAAGTCCAATGATGGGAGCTTTGCATACAAAGATTCCTGAAAAAAAACAGTCGATGTCCAGTGTGATTCCCATATAGTTCGCCATGCAGCACCCACTAATTATGCTGACATACGTTGTTTTCACTTGCATGAAACAATATTCTTGGAGGTCTTTCGCGTGTCACTGAAAATCGTTCTGCGTGCCAAGTCTGGCACGCGTGCCTTAGGTTGCCGACCCCTGCTATAGAGCATTCGTGTTGATTCTATATAATATATACTTTTCGATACTAGATGTTCATCCCAAAAATGAGCAGTAGATGCAATCAATTTTGCAGAAATTCCCATCACTGTTAGCTGCTAGAAAAAGAATCGTGAATTGTTAAATATTGCACTATTATACAGTGTGTGTATCCTGAGGCACAGGGTTTTCTTATATCACTTGATACATACGAATTATTGCTTATTCTATTAATCTGGAAAAATTGCTAAAAGTGGGGCCTTTTCCCTAAAATTTCGCTCCCCCTAGCGTCAAAACCTGGCTACGCACTGTGTAGAGCAAGGGTCGGCAACCTTTTGATAGCGGCGTGCCAAAGTAGAATTTCTAACTCACTCGGCGTGCCAACAGCAAAATAGTCAACCTCTGTCATATTTATTATTTTTAAACAATAATTATTAAATGTAGGTCTATGTAGCATGATAAAAAAGAAAAGGCGCTTTACTCAGAAACCATACAAAAGTTAACACAGATTAGTCACATATTGCGATAATAACAACAATTACGTAATATAATGCTCGTATATACGCTTAAACTGTTGTTGTTTTTTAAAAGTTAAAACAAATAAATTTGATCTTAAATTATTTTGTATGCTTATTTAAAGAAGATAAAAAAACATTTGAATGCAATTTGTCTGTATCAATTAATGTGAGCCTTGCTTAATGCTTCAAGAGTTAGGAGACTTTCTTATGGGATTAAAAAAGTTTTATTGTATGAGAAAATCTTTTATGAGAAAATCTGTTTACAGGTGTAAGTTGAGCCAATAGATGAAAGTAAAACAAATGGAACGTTTTTCAAACAAATGAACGGTTTAAGTATAGCTGACGACCTTTCTAAGCAGCTTTCTTCCCGATTTTGTTCGCAATTCGGCAAATTTTGATGTCTATAAATCGGGCTGTCTTAAATTCAATTAGCTGCATTTCGAAATAGACTACAGCCAGAAAACTCCGCTTTCAGTGCTTCAATGTACTTCTTAAGCTCATCTATGTGTAATGTATATAGATCAGAATGAGTTTTAACATAGGGGAAGTACTATAATGTTTTAGTAATATCTCGGATAAATATGTCCAATGTCCAGTTTCAATCCAAATTCTTTCCAGTAAACACAAGTTCAACATTTAAATGAGTCGTTATGTCTGTCAAAAACTTCAGTTTCATCATGCATTCTTCATCATTCAATTACGAAAAATATTGTTTCACCAAGAAGCATCGTATACTGCTTCCAGACACGAAACGAATCTATTCAACACTTCACCTTGAATAAGCCAGTTAAAACTGCTGTACAACAAAAGATCTCTATATTCACTTTCAATTTCTTGTAGTAATGATTTGAATTGTCAGTAAATCAACGAAGATTGGGAAACTATAAAGTTGACTATTTTAACAACAGTTTCCATTACTGAGCGCAAGTCCAATAAAGAGATCTTTGCACACAAACTTTCATGGTGTATAATGCAATGGAAGCTTAACAGCAGCCTCCCAATGTGGTTTACAAGAAATTTGACAAATCTTTTCTGTTTGCCAAACATCGCAGCAGCGTATTTGTCATTTTCGGACATTTTATGGGCACTTACACTTATACCTTGATATATCGCCGCATAATATAACATTCTGAATAATTGTAAACGTTTTCGATATAGGCTATATAGACCTACAGATATGGTGAAATTATATTAATTTGAGGGATATCCTCTTTTTTAAGATAAATTTTAAATATCAAATCGAAAATCTGAAATCGATCAAGGTTATTGTTTCGTTTTTATTATTCGGAGGAAGGGGGGGGGGGGGTCATTTCGGTGGCACACTTTTTTTTACGTTAAATTGAAGGAATTCTTTTATAATAACATTTTATTTAAACCGCGAAAAACAATTCAGTTACTGATTTGCAGATACTAACCACTTGTATTCGATATTTTTTGGCTTGCGATATAATACAAACAAAACTAACCAAAAGTAGAATAGTCGGCACATTCTTTTGATGTAGCATTTTTTGATGTAAGCACAGGAGACGCAAAGACTAGATTTTATCCGCTGCAACTGAACGCTTTCGAACAGGCAAACGACAGAATAATTTATTTTTATTTATTTGAAAAAGATCAGCGAGAGCTAATGAAAAAAAATGACATGGCACGCAGAAGCCATTAAAAAGCACAATTTTTTGGGGAGGTCCTCCGCGTGCCAATGAAAAGGGCTCCGCGTGCCAAGTCTGGCACGCGTGCCGTAGGTTGCCAACCTGCAGAGGACTAAAATTGTCTCAATGCTATTGTTTTATTTCATTTTGTCTTAATGCTACAATAATAATGAGATAAAAGTATTAACCATACACAAGCAGAACTTAAAATACCTTTGCAGCAGCGGAACATAAAAACAATTCTAATAAAGATGCAGAAAAGTAAAGAAATGCACATACAGTGACGGGACTTAATAGCAGTACCCATACAGTGGCGGAACTTAATAGCAGTACACATAAAGTGGCGGATTTTATTACAGTACCCATACAGTGGCAAAACTTAATAGCAGTACTCATGCAGTGGCGAAACTCAATAGCAGTACACATACAGTAGCTAAACATAATAGCAGTACCTTGTACCCAGGGCCGGTTTTAGGCCACTGCAACCTATGCAGCCGCAGTGGGCCCCGTACTGTCATAGGCTCGCGCTAATCCAATGGTGAAAGTATTTTGCGTCTTTGGCTGATATATTCTGTGTCAGCAGACAAGATCTATTGTTTCTACTGTCGCTTGAAACAAAAAAGCTCCTTTGTAAATGAAGGATTTGACCAGTGGCAAACTGTACCACAAGGCTAGCAGAACATGAAAAATCGCATGTGCCTTTAGACGCCATGACTAGTTGCTGTGAAGCTGGAGCAAGACTAAGTAAAAAAACAACAACAAGCATTGACAAGATTCACCAGGAGATGCTTTATGGAATCAAGTTTTTCAAATACTAGTTGCGATTGTACAATTTCTAGCGGAGCTTTCAAAGGGTCCATTGAAAGAGTTTGAGAAGTAATGGGAAAGTAGAACATTCTTGCAAAGTTTGATCCAGTAATGGGGAAACATCTTCGACGTGTTACCAATGCAGAAATTCATGATCATTACCTGGGGAAGAAGATTCAAAACGAGCTCATTACTGTAGTAGCTGATGTTGTTGTGAATGCTATCCTTCGAGACATCAAGAACGCAAAGTATTTTTCAGTAATATTGGATTGTACTCCAGACATATGTCACAAAGAGCAGATGTTATTAACTATCGGTATGTATCAGATGAGGTTAATGTGGAAGAGCATGTGGTTGTACATGAACGTTTTATCAAGTTTCTTCCTGTGGAAAGTACTACTGGACAGGACTTATGCGATATACTAGTGAATGAGCTGGAAAAGTTTGAATTAAATATTCAAAATATTCGTGGACAAGGTTATGATAACGGTGCCAACATGAATGGCGTCCATTCTGGAGTTCAAAAACGGCTTTTAAATATTTACAGCAGAGCATTCTTTACTCCATGTGCGTGTCGTAATTACAATCTGGTTGTAGCAGACATGATCAAAACATGCCCTGATGCGTTAACCTTTTTTGGTACTGCCCAACGCGTGTACACCATCTTTTCAACATCTACAAAGAGATGGTCATTATTCAGAAAGCATGTTTCCAATCTATCTGTAAAACCTCTGTGCGAAACAAGGTGGGAATGTAGAATAGATAGTGTCAAAGCACTTCGTTATCAATTGCCTGAAATTTGTGACTCACTCGATGAATTAGCTGAAGAGGCTAGAATGCGATAATTAAAAGCGAAGCAGAATCACTTTATGAAACATTGAAGCAGTACAAATTCTTAGTGTCGCTTGTGTCATGGTACGACGTGCTCTTCCAAGTCAATTTTGTGCAATGGATTCGTACAACAACTTGATGACTTGGCTAAGGAAACTGAGAGTTGATGGGTTTGTTCAGATTCTTGTTACAGCAAAGGAATTGGCCGAAAAGATGGAACTTGTTGCAATCTTTCCAGCCAAACGTCAAAGAAAAAAGGCTGTATGATAAATCTGTGGAAAACTTCACACCTGGAAATGCTGAAGATTACTACAGGCTAAATTGCTTTAACAGAATTGTGGACACTGAAATTCACTCCTTGCAGTCGAGATTTGAACAACTGAAATCAAACCATAATCTATTAGGGTTTCTTGTCAGCTTCAAGAGCCTTCAGCACGATGACATACGAAAGTTTACAGAGAGCCTCGAGCAAGCATTGACGTCATCAACAGACCAGTCGACAGATATATGTGGGCGAGAATGAACTGATGAAATGGAATCTTTAAGGCATATTCTACCAAATACCACCAAAACCCCGGTAGAAAGTTTGACTTATCTGTCCACTAATGATGTTGCTTCAGAATATTTTTAACAATACCCGTAACTGTGGCATCTTGTAAAAGAAGCTTCTCGCGCCTCAAACTAATCAAGAATTACTTGAGGTCAACATTTCACGAAGATAGATTGCCCAGACAACAGCATCACTAAAGAGGCTCAAGACAATATGGAAAGACAAGAACCTAGCCCTCAGCACCAAAATCAGGTTGATGCGCTCACTGGTCCTCTCCATTTTCTTGTATGCTTGCGAGTCATGGACACTGACAGCGGAGCTGGAGAATAGGATAAACGCCATGGAGATGAGATGCTTCAGGACCCTGCTCGGTATCTGTTACAGGGACCATATCACCAACGAACAGATAAGAAAAAGAATACAACAGGAAATTGGAGAGTATGAAGACCTGCTGGCCACAGCCAAGAAAAGAAAACTGGAATGGTATGGCCACGTCACCAGAACCAACGGGCTTGCAAAGACCATCCTGCAGGGTACCACCAGAGGAGGCAGAAAGAGAGGAAGACCAAAGAAACGTTGGGAAGACAATATCAAGGAATGGACAGGTACAAAACTGTGCGAGGCAATGAGAACGGCTGAGAGACGGGAGGAGTGGAGGAGGCTGGTTTACATGTCATCTGTGGCGCCCCAACGGTCTAACAGACTACGGGATATGTAGGATGTAGGGTAGGTAGGTAGATTGAACAACTTGGCAATTGAGCGTGATCTATGTGGAAAACAGAATGTCGATGATATACTGTATGCCTTCGCTACACGCAAAGCTAGTAAAGTAAAGTTAATGTGATCGTGATTTTGTACTTAGTAAAAAATTAATAAAATGCAAAGACGAATTTTTTTCTATTACAAAATCTTAATTTTCACTTATTATCCTTATCCCTACCTAGACTGGGCCCCGCGCAATCCGTTTCGCATAGGGCCCCGCAATCGCTAGGACCGACCCTGCTTGTACCTATACAGTGGCGGAACATAATAGCAGTACCCATACAGTGGCAGAACTTAATACTATAAATATCCATACAGCGGCGCAACATACGTAATAACCTTTCAGTGGAGGAACATAATACTACCCATAAAAGGGCGGAACATGATATTAATATACATACCAAGGAAAAACGTAATAATAAAAAAAATACTGCGACATAACATATTTAATAATTACCATACAGCGACAGAACATAAAAATACAAATATAGCCGCGATATTTAATATAAAAAATAATACAGCTGCGAAAAACAATAATAACATCTACATATGCATACAGCTGTAGAGCACAAAACCAACAGAATACATATTATTTATAGTGGCTCTACGCTTTACTAAATTGCAAACATTCTTCCAAAAGCCAAAATAAATGATAAAGTCGCTCTACACGTAACAAAATGTATAACATATTAAAAACATATAGTCGCTCTACACGTAACTAATTTTGTAACTAATTAAACTAAACAAGAAAACCATAAAAACGAAGTTTTTATTATACTCCCTTTATTTGCAAACTAAGTTTACCATCATGTAATTAAATAATTGATTGACTACTGCAAATGAAACGTACAGAAAAAATATCTGTGTCGCAAATCTCAAAAATATCTCCTTACTCCGTATGAATTGTTCTAAAAATAATCTTAGCGCATAATTTTTTTTTCTAGCTTTGCGCCGAAAAAGTATAAAAAGTTGCACAGGCATTTTTAACGCGAAATCAAAATATTTCTTATACTTTCCTTTTAAGAAATGAATATGGTCATAAGTGTAGTATTATTAAGTGGTTTTAACTGAAAATTTGATAGGATGTATTGTTAGGCGCCACAAATCTGCTGTCCAAATTTCAGCTCGATCGGACCACGGGAAGTGGTCGAAAAATCGAAGCCAATTTTTGCACCATTGCAGACAGACAGACAGACAGACAGACAGAAAATGCAACTTAAAATAAAGGGAGTAATAAAAAAGAATGAACAATACAGCACCGAAATCTCCTTAGAAAGCTTCCTTATATTGTTCCTTTAGGCTCTATATTTGTGTTTCTGTGCTTCCTTCCTTGGCTTGTGTCCCCGGGGAGTTCTTGACATCTAGATACTGGAATAGAAAACTGTCTAAAAGAATTAGTGGAATCCATACATTATCCCAAATAAATTTAAATAATAGGCCTAAATAAAAAACGTATAGTGTGCCTAAATGTTTGTCTAAACCTTCGGGCTGTGTTTTCATTTCATTTTCTGACGGTGTGACATATAATGATAATATATCCAGCTCTAATTTATTTCAAGCCATTTTGTTTTATATTTTTCATCCGTTTCATCTTTATGGTCTTTTTCATTAGAATTTGATGTGAAGCTTAAACTTTACATTTAGAAATACATAAATTAATGTTTACATTTATTAACTTGTTCCCTTTGAAGGTATAAACAATAACATATGGAGCTAATGCTGTGGTAGTGGCTGGCCTCAATAAAATATGAATTTGTTATTTTCGATAGCGGTCGAGACACGCGCATTGCATATTCCCTTCTACCATATTGGTTGTTCAACAATGCTTGTTTTATTTTAGAACAGAGGCCACCTTACAACTATAATATGCTTGATCCACGACCACTTTATGTACATTTAATGATAAATGTTTGGCCAAACTAGCAATTTATTTACCAGAATCGATTATTCAGGACCTAAAAAGTACGTCTAAATTAAAAATGTTCAAAAATAATAAAAAATATATAATAT
The DNA here is from genome assembly GCA_949126835.1 of Anisus vortex. Lineage (NCBI taxonomy): Eukaryota > Metazoa > Mollusca > Gastropoda > Planorbidae > Anisus > Anisus vortex. The sequence goes on along the minus strand of OX421496.1, from coordinate 27,386,346 downwards.
TTTCATTTAAAACTAGGAGTTATGCCCCATTAAAATGACGGAGAAGAATGATTACAATGTGCTTTGTTAAAAGAGAAAGAAAAAAATAACAAACAATATTACAATAAAAAACTGTCGTGAGAACGTTTCTTTCGGTATTTAGTTTTTGTTATTTTTTATTGTTTACGGTCGCCTGGCACTGGAATAGGCATATGAATTGTTGCTGTCATGGTTCTGACTTCTTATCTATAATATTAAACAAACAGAACACAATCAAAAGAAGAAAAAAAAACAAATACCAAGCAATAAAAAATGGTAAATAATAAAAAAAAGTAGACAGCAATATTTCGCAGTACGGGAAAACCCAGTCCCGAAACACACTTAATTTGAAAATTTGAAAGCATTTCAGAGGGAGATCATTTTAAAATGGCGATCAGTTTAGAACTTTAACATACGTTGATTATCAATAAGTCTCAGTTTATTTAAAAAAATAAATTAACGAATTCAGCAATATTGCTTATATAATAACATATTATATAATATTATAGTTAAATGTCACCTTTAACTACAAATAAACAGCTTATAAGTTTGTACGCAACCTATAACTGACTTTATATGCACATTAATGACATAAGCTTATAGCTAAAGAAAAAGCTATCACCATTCTTATAATAAAGCTTAGAGAACATTAAATAACTCAATTTATGCTCAATTTATTTCAGGTACATTTATACCGCCCCCTTGCGCTTCACCGCCCCCCTGAGGCCCCTTTGAACGTCAGCCCCCTCCTCCACCAGACTTTAAACCTCACTCACCGGAGTGATCGAATCGAGACTAATCTCTTAGGATTCGGAGGACAAACACACTTGTACTACGTAGCACAGCCAGGTTCCCATAAAGGGATGGTGCAAACTGTTGACCATTCCCATCTACTCTTTCCTCCTGCAAGGCAGGGCAGTCTAAAAGCAAATGCTCGACCGTCTCTTCTGCTTCAAAGCAGTGTCGGCACCGCGAATCGAAATTGGGCCTAAATCGTCCGAAATAGGCACCAATAGGGCAGTGCCCTGTGCGGAACTGGGCTATCGTAGCCTGTTCTCTCCTGTGGAGCTTCCACCACGGATCAGCTCGATTTGGCCGTTTTAGTTGCTGCCACACACCTCGACCCTTGTCAGACTCGTCCCAACTCTTATTCCATTGTCTTGTCTCCCACTCACGTATTGATCTGCGGGCACTCGCGAAGGTGGACGGACCCTCCGGAGTGGGTGTCAGGGATCCCTTCTTGGCCAAGGCATCCACTATCTCATTGCCAGGGACTCCTGCATGACCTGGAATCCACTGCAAGATGACCTTCACCTCGTACCTGAGGATCAGATCGGAAATAGCAGCTAATAGTCGGACAAGCAGTTTGGGCCAACTCCCCAAGCCGTCGATGGCTTGGAGAACTGAAAGTGCATCAGTGAAGATAACCACATCATCACGAGCAGATGGTGTTTCTTCGAACGTTTTCCCAATTGCCTCAACGGCAATTCTGATGGCTTCCATCTCCGCATCAAAGATGCAGATTGCTCCACACGGCCCACTTAGCTCAGCCCGTTTTTCTTCTGCCTTCGGGTACGACACAAGAGCACCATACCCAGAACGCGCTTCGGTCCCACTGATCGCGCTCCCATCACCCTCCTCCACCAGATCTTCCCACCGCCCTCGGAGGGGGGGGGGGGCGATAACGCCCCTGTTTTGAACCTACATGTTTTAAACGAAGGGAAATTTAAGGCTATCCGATAGGCAGAGAAAAACCAACTGTCAATACTAGATCTAAATCAACACCAACAAGTATAAAATGAAGAATTTTACAAAAATAGTCTTAAGCTCATTTACAATTTCCTAATCATATAAATGAGTTAGTGCCCCGTTTGCATACACTGAGAATCAGGTTGTTTCTTTAGAACAGGGGTGTCCAAACTTTTCAGCCCGAGGGCCGAATTAATTATCAAACAGCAGTTCGGGGGCCGACTACACACTCGAGGTCTAAATTAAAAAAGAATCAAAATATATATTTATTTTTAATTATTTATTTAATATATTTTTAATCAGTTATTATTTAATAACATATTGATACACTAATACACCTGTAGTGTGAATTTGCTTCATGGATATCAAAGCAGCAGACATATCTGGCTTTAGATTTGATGTTCCTACCATCAACTTTACAAGAGATTATCATCAGACATGCTTGTTCTCAAATTGTTCTTCTCATATTCCATTCTTAAAAAATAAATGTTTGTTCACACATGTATGTTGTTCCAAATATTGAAAGATACCGTAATGCTAAAGTTTTGACGTTAGGAAAGTTTTCCTTGGGCAAAAACTAGTAAAAACCCACCAGTCATTCTTTGAACTTGTCCCTAAGGAGGTAATTTGATTGCAGCTTAATGACCGCTAGCTGCAGTTCATCTGGGAAACTGGCCACAACTGCTTTAAATAGGTTTTGGAACAATCTCACTTCTTCTGCCTTTTATTCCAAGTCAGAAAACTGCTCCTGAAACTGCAGCTGGAAGTCTTTTATGATCTCGCATGCCAATAACGTGGGAACTCAGCTATTGCTTCAGCCATGTAGACCTTGCACTTAATCCACCGCTTTTAGCACAACTGTGTCTTGTATTATATACTGTGGCCAGTAGCCAGTACCGGTATCTCAAGAGGGGCAGGAACCGCGCTTGTTTTTGATGGAACATTAAAGCGGGAGAGAATTTAATGTAGGTTATGTAATATTACTTTTGCTATGTGTGCCATATTATAGGAAATGGCCGTATTTCTTGAAAAAAACCCACTACAGCTGGTGTAAAACTACTAGACAGAACTCCAGAGTTACAGAAAACTCTACATAGCTGGTGTAAAACTACTTGACAGAACTCCAGAGTTACAGCAAACACTACTTAACTGGTGTAAAACTACTTGACAGAACTCCAGAGTTACAGCAAACACTACTTAGCTGGTGTAAAACTACTAGACATAACTCCATGGTTACAGAAAACACTATAGCTGGTGTAAAACTACTAGACATAACTCCATGGTTACAGAAAACACTTCATAGCTGGTGTAAAACTACTAGACATAACTCCATGGTTACAGAAAACACTATAGCTGGTGTAAAACTACTAGACATAACTCCAGAGCTACAGAAAACACTTCATAGCTGGTGTAAAACTACTAGACATAACTCCATGGTTACAGAAAACACTATAGCTGGTGTAAAACTACTAGACATAACTCCAGAGTTACAGAAAACACTTCATAGCTGGTGTAAAACTACTAGACATAACTCCATGGTTACAGAAAACACTACAGCTGGTGTAAAACTACTAGACATAACTCCAGAGTTACAGAAAACACTTCATAGCTGGTGTAAAACTACCAAGCATAACTCCATGGTTACAGAAAACACTACAGCTGGTGTAAAACTACTAGACATAACTCCAGAGTTACAGAAAACACTTCATAGCTGGTGTAAAACTACCAGGCATAACTCCATGGTTACAGAAAACACTAATGAGCTTATGTAAAAATACTGTTAGGCAGCATTTTAGTTATATGTTCTAGTCAAATTAAGAAACAACAAAAAAAAAATATTATCATTATGAGACCATGATAAGTGTTAACTTTTTTTACTCCTAGAAAAGTAGTTCTACTTTGCAATTTTAGTTTGCATTATACATTCTCCTTGAATAAAATAGTTGGTTAGCTCTATTTTTTTTTCTATATCGGCAATTTCCAGGGCTGGATTTCCATTTCTGCTATTCATCTAGAATCTAGATCAAGGTCGTTTATTGTAAAATTTCAATTTGTTTCAGTAGTTTAAATGGTTAGTATTTTTCTAGTGGAACTGAGAAAGTTTCGATTTTTAATTTAATGGTAAATGTTTGTGTCTTGTTATTTGCTAAAAGTGCCATTTCTTTTTTCATCATTATAATATAAGAAAAATACAATACATTGTCTAATTAGGTTTAAGTAAGAAATAAAACAACACAAATACTGATAATGATTACATTAAAAACATAGTTTATTGCTTTTTATTGCAACAAGAAAAAAGATAAAGATACATTAAACACTTTATAAATTGAGAACGCCTACAGATAAAGTAAATGAAATCTATTAAATGTTGATGTGGTGACTACAAACAAGATGCTTGCCCCATCTGATGTCTCCAAGGATTCATTTCTTAGCAGCTGGTTTTGCTGAAGAAGCTAAAGGAAACAACAAACGTTACATAATGGTATATGGCCTTACATGTTGTTTTTTCAAATATCAAATTAAAGTTTGAAAAAGAAAAGTGAATAAGGCATATATATAGATCTAATTGATTTAAACTTGTTAGGCCTCCACACAGTAAAATTCCCATCTAACATCCAAACAAATACTGAAATCTTAAAATGTTTGGCACTAATGTTCTTATTCCATCTATCGATTTATGATCTATTTATGTACAATAATGACTATAGGGCAGGAATTAACTTAGCTTAGTGATTTTATTTTTACAAAATAGAAACATTGTTTTTATTTAATTGAAAACAAATTATTGTCAAATGTATCAACACATTAAACTCTAAATAGCCAGTCACCTTTATCTCCGGGTTTTGGTGCTTCCTGTTTTGGTGGAGCGTGGGTTGGCTGGGAACCTTTTTTTTTATCAACTGGAAAAACAAAAGAAAAAAGCTGCACATTTATACACTTAATATTTTAATCGCCAAAATATCTTGGTGTATACCTACTAGAGTCTAGCGGTAACGCCAAAATATCTTGGTGTAGGCCATCTAGAGTCTAGCGGTAACGCCAAAATATCTTGGTGTAGGCCATCTAGAGTCTAGCGGTAACGCCAAAATATCTTGGTGTATACCTACTAGAGTCTAGCGGTAACGCCAAAATATCTTGGTGTAGGCCATCTAGAGTCTAGCGGTAACGCCAAAATATCTTGGTGTAGGCCATCTAGAGTCTAGCGGTAACGCCAAATTATCTTGGTGTATGCCTACTAGAGTCTAGCGGTAACGCCAAGCTATTTTGGTGTAGGCCAACTAGAGTCTAGTGGTGACGCTAGACTATTTTGGTGTAGGCTAACTAGACTACCAAACTATCTTGGTGTAGGCCAACTAGAGTAAAGCGGTAACGCCAGACTATCTTGGTGTAGGCCAACTAGAGTCAAGCGGTAACGCCATACTATCTTGGTGTAGGCCAACTAGAGTCTAGCGGTAACGCCAAACTATCTTGGTGTAGCCAACTAGAGTAAAGCGGTAACGCCAAACTATCTTGGTGTATGCCAACTAGAGTCTAGCGGTAACGCCAGATTATCTTGGTGTAGGCCAACTAGAGTCTAGCGGAATCACTTTTTTTTAAAAGAAAAATCAAATTACCCACCAAAAGGATATTTTGAGATACTGTATTCGAGATGCCAATTTGATATATAGCTTTCGACGTTACTGGTCTCGAAAAGTGTGTCGAAATTTATATTAATAGTGTGTTACACTATATGCTACTGTAATAATTAGACTATAGTTGTTAATAAATCCGAAAAAAAAAAATTGCCAAAATAAAGAACTAAAGTTTGGGTAACGCTGATGAATATTCATCAGATCGCTTGAACGTCCAAAGAAATACTAGACTAGTGGTTTAGCACACAAAATTGGGAAATAACATGGATATCGATACTATTAAGAAAAGTAAGTAAAGTACCCTTCGTACCAAATTGATCATTGGGCCGGTGAAGTAGCGTTAACCAGTTTCTGTGACCATGGCATACTATGTGATTGTGTAGCTAACACGATTCATAGTCGCCATTACGTTACCCCAACTAAGGTCAGGTACCCATCAGAGCTGGGTAGACTCAGGGACACCCTTCAGACCCGACAAAAAATCCTAGCCCTCACCAGGATCTGACCCAGGACCTTCGGAACACGTGGAACACACTGCCACCCGAACACCGTGTACCGATACAAGGTGTAGATTATTCATTTAAAATCAATGTTTAAAAATAAACTATTTCATTCAGGTACCGCCACCAAAGTTCTTTTTGCATATTTTACCACAAAATTATTATAATGTTAAAAAACGATGCAAACTTATTCATTAATAAAAGTATTTAAATGCCTACTTTTATAATGGATACATTTGTAGCATATAAAGGTCCGCAGTAAGGAAATGTGGCACCCTCTCTATTATTCTATAAGACACTGGGCGCATTCGGCACTCCTCTCCTAGCGACGCTCGGAATGGCGCACCTCTTCGTCCCACCCTTACATATTGTTGCCCTGTGCACATATTATATTGCTGAAAACATAAACTATAAAGACTATCTAAACCGAAACCTTTAATGATGTTAAGTGTTACAATATTATATATATATATATATAAGTTAGTGATGACTTACCACCAGACATTTTATTTAGAAAGTTTAAACACCAAACAAAAAGTTAATATCAAGGCGTAGATTTAAGTCATAGTAAGAGCACATTATCTGGTCTTATATATCAGCAGGACTAAGAGCCAGCCGGTTCTGAATGTACCGGTAGTCGATTACTAAGCTTGGGAATGAATTACTTTAACTGAAATATC